>CM022705.1:20768379-21466944 GCA_012295165.1 Asparagus setaceus
TTGTGGGATAAAATTTTATAGTGTTAGTCAATTAGAATTAGAATTGAGATAAAATTCTGTAGTGTTAGTCTTTTAGAACTAGGACAAAATTAGAACTAAGATAATGGTAAAAAGTATCCCACTTTTTATTTCTCTATACAAAAATGAGAGTTCTAGTTTCACAAATTATCGCGAGTTTTATGCTAGAACTACTTAGTAAAAACTAGAACTCTCCTATTTATTTCTTACTACGTTTTATGCACGTGCAACACACGTGGTTAAATACCATGATTAAGTACTTTTTAATTTATTTTCTTACTAAAATTTGTTCCTCCGTTCCACTTTGATGATTTTTGCATACTTATGTCTCTAAACTTTAGCATTGTGATTATTTATTTTCTTTAATGCTCGTTTAAATGAGCTACACCCAATTTAAATTTTCATATTTATAATTGAATTGACAGGAAATAAATGTGATCCGAAGCCAATTTGAATTATCATGTTATTTGGACCGACATGAAACCAAGCTTGACCTGAAAAAGTATAGTATAGCAAAAGTGAAAAACACTTGAAAAAATAGCGTTATAAAAAGAAGATGAATAATTAAATCTAATAAGACAAGATAATTGGTTAAAAGTCGACTAAAATGACACAAAAGAGAATATGGAGTTTGACCCTAATCATTGATAGACTTTTAAAAAATCATAAACTAATGATTAATGTTAACTCTAGTACACTTTTATATGATGAAAGCATCCACATAAGCATACAAAAGTACTAAAAAGTTCATGAAAATCCCTTCTAAAAATTCCTAATTTACTCAATAAAATAATAAATTATTCTATAAAATATTCAAAAATAGTGACTTTCATTTCTTCTATTTTATTTTTATTGAGCCGACATCAATTCTTCTCTACATTTGTCTTTTTGATAAAATTAGACTACTTTTAGATGCTAAAAGGGATAATAAACCTTAAATTAGAAGTTAAATTTATATATCTTAATGAAAGAATATCAAATAACTATACTTTTCTTCATAAAGGTTTGAAATTTTAGTCTTTTTGTGATTCTGAATTTTTGAGGGTGTGTTTTGCAAATTTTGAAAACTTGAGAGTATTTATTTTAAAATTTAAATTTTAAGTTGGGTACTTGTAATTTCCATATTTCATGTGTTAATGGTAAGTTTTAAATGTCGGGATATTTCTTGCAACTCAGAAATTTTGAGGTGTTTTTATAATTATTGAAACTTTGGATTATTTTTGTAAAATTTAAATTTTCAGTGACGGTGATAATTTCAGATTTGATATGTACTGGTTATAAGTTTTGAAATTTTAAGATTTTTTGTGATTTTTAACTTTTGAAGGAGTTTTTTACAATTTTATAACTTTCGGTTATTTTTCCAAATTTTAAATTTTAGGTGCGGATGGTAATCCCTGAATTCATCTTTGTTGTTTGCAAGTTTTAAAATTTTAGAATTTTAGGGTGCTTTTTATTATTTGAACTTTTGAGGGTGTTTCTAAAATTTTTGAAATGTTGAGTGTTAATTGTAAATTTTAAATTCTTCAAACACTGCTATTAATTTCGATATTTCATGTTTGTTGTTTAAAGTTTTGAAACAATATTTTGTGTAATTTTAAACTTTTGAGGGTATTTTGTGTAATTTCTAAAACGTTTTGGGTTTTTTTTATAATACTTCATATATTATAGTATGTGTTGATGTCCTGGGACTCAACAGCGAGATTAGAGGATAATCCCGAATTAGCGACGACACTTAAGGTTGATACATAAGACGTAGGGGTCCCTTCATCTCCTAAGATGGCCGATCTCCTGTTAGGAATAAGAGTTCTGCAAAGCTACAAACATAACAGCATGTTAGTTCTTTACCTTAACAAACTAATACCGTGGAGCTGCTTCATGTATTTTATTAAGGCTAAATATCAGAAAACCCCCCTTAAATATCGGAATTATCACAAAACCCCCTTTAACTTTCAGATTTTATTAGAAAACCCCCCTTTAACTTTCAGGTTTTATTAGAAAACCTCCCTAATTTAGGGGGGATTTTTTGATAAAATCTCAAAGTTAAGGGGGGTTTTCTGATAACCCCTAAACTTAAGGGGGGTTTTCTGACATTTGCAAAGTTAAGGGGTTTTTTTATAATCATCCAAAATTAAGGGGAGTTTTATGTTATTTAGCCTTTTATTAATATTAATTTTTTAAAATTGTTAAGCTATAAGTAGTTCACATGAGATTAGGATAGGATATAATTATGATTAGGATAGATTAAGATTTAAATAAAATATTCAAAATAGTGAAGGGTACTATTGACCATAGAAAGATTTTCCCGAACTCGTACTTTTAAAGAAAATAGTGAAGGGTACTATTGACCATAGAACTTTGGGCAATTATCAAAAACCCCATTAACTTTCAAAATATCGAAAACCCCCTTAAATATCAGAATTATCACAAAACCCCTTTAACTTTTAGATTTTATTAGAAAACCTCCCTAATTTAGGTGGGATTTGTTGATAAAATCTCAAAGTTAAGGGGTTTTGATAACCCTAAACTTAAGGGGTTTTGATAACCCTAAACTTAAGGGGTTTTTATAATCATCCAAAATTAAGGGGAGTTTTATGTTATATAGCCTTTTATGAATCTTAATTTTTTAAATTGTTGAGCTATAAGTAGTTCACATGGGATTAGGATAGGATATAACTATGATTAGGATAGATTAAGATTTAAATAAAATATTCAAAATAGTGAAGGGTACTATTGACCATAGAAAGATTTTCCCGAACTCGTACTTTTAAAGGGAGTATGATTTTTATTTTTTATATTTCTATTCTTTTCTCTATCCTCTCCTCCTCTGATGATCATTACTATCATCTGACTAGGCTATCCGATTAGGCCGTCTCTCTTCTCACTTCTCTCTTTATATGCCATTTTTTTTTCTTGAATATTAGATTTATATAAGTAATTTAAAGTAAAAAAAATCATAGGTCCATAATTTAGTAAAAAATTATTGAAATTGAGATATGATGGAAAGAGATTTAGAGTTGTAAAAAGAAGAAGAAAATAGAAAAAATTTAATTTTTTAGACTCTTGTTATAATAATTCATAAAAATAAAAATTTACAAATTATGATTATAGTAATTATTAACAATATACAGTAATCTAATCAAAAGTTATTTAATAATAACTAACATTATATTAAACAATTGCTAATAAATAATAGTAACTTAAAATATAAAATAGTAGTTATATCATCAAAATGCATAAATTATAGAGAAAATTGTGTCAAGGCCCCAAATTTAAACTTTTGATGTGCTGCAGCCCCCTACTTTCCCCCATGTGCTGCAGCCCCAAATTTTTGAAAAAAATGTGCTTCAGCCCCTCCAGCTCATGAATGACCCATAGTTAACATGAAAATCCCATTTTACCCCTCTCCTCCATTAAAATATACTCTTCTTCCTCCTCCTCCTCTTCCCCTCCGGCCCTCCCGCCGCCGCCGCCCCTCCCTCGCCGCCGATCCATAGAATGACCCATTATTTTATAAATTTGACCCTAAAAACCCTATTTTACCCCCTCTCCACCCACTCAAAATTACCATGATCTCTCCTCCATTAAAATGTTTCCTTCTTCCTCCTCCTCCTCCTCCCCTCCGGCCCCTCCCAAACCCTAATTCTAACCCTACTAACCAACTAATCTTCTCTCCTTCCTCCTCTGCTTCCTTCTCCTCCTCCTCGTCCACCCCGCCTCTCAGAATCTCCTAATTCTCCTCCCGCAAGTGCAAAACCCCCGGGTCTCATCAAACGAAGTAATGAATATGTATGATGAAATGTCGCACAAGAATTTTGTCGCTTGGAACTTTGCTATACTATTAAAGCTTAAATTCATCAAAACAAGCAGCTCAAATTAATGAAGATATTTTTATTATTTTATTTTGAAGTAATGAATGTATAAATATTTAGTAGATTAATTATTAAGTCTTACGTAACACATGTGAACTATAGCCGCTAAACTGTCAACGTTTACTTGTACCATGTTAACTATAATAAGGTAAGTGTTAACGTTTTTATCTTAGATGTTAACTCTCGCCGATTAGTTGTTAACTTTTATAAAGTACATGTGGTATGCGTGATTAAGTGTTAGCGTTTACACATACCATGTTAATCGTTAACATGGTGCGTAGCGTTAACACTTAATCGGCGCTAGTTCACATGTACTATAAAGTTAACGACTAATGAGAGTTAACATCTAAGATAAAACGTTAACACTTACCTTATTATAGTTAACATGGTACGGTAAACGCTAACACTTACCTTATTATAGTTAACATGGTACGTAAACGCTAACACTTACCTTATTATAGTTAACATGGTACGTAAACGCTAACACTTACCTTATTATAGTTAACATGGTACGTAAACGCTAACACTTACCTTATTATAGTTAACATGGTACGGTAAACGCTAACACTTACCTTATTATAGTTAACATGGTACGGTAAACGCTAACACTTACCTTATTATAGTTAACATGGTACGGTAAACGCTAACACTTACCTTATTATAGTTAACATGGTACGGTAAACGCTAACACTTACCTTATTATAGTTAACATGGTACGGTAAACGCTAACACTTACCTTATTATAGTTAACATGGTACGGTAAACGCTAACACTTACCTTATTATAGTTAACATGGTACGGTAAACGCTAACACTTACCTTATTATAGTTAACATGGTACGGTAAACGCTAACACTTACCTTATTATAGTTAACATGGTACGGTAAACGCTAACACTTACCTTATTATAGTTAACATGGTACGGTAAACGCTAACACTTACCTTATTATAGTTAACATGGTACGGTAAACGCTAACACTTACCTTATTATAGTTAACATGGTACGGTAAACGCTAACACTTACCTTATTATAGTTAACATGGTACGGTAAACGCTAACACTTACCTTATTATAGTTAACATGGTACGGTAAACGCTAACACTTACCTTATTATAGTTAACATGGTACGGTAAACGCTAACACTTACCTTATTATAGTTAACATGGTACGGTAAACGCTAACACTTACCTTATTATAGTTAACATGGTACGTAAACGCTAACACTTACCTTATTATAGTTAACATGGTACGGTAAACGCTAACACTTACCTTATTATAGTTAACATGGTACGGTAAACGCTAACACTTACCTTATTATAGTTAACATGGTACGGTAAACGCTAACACTTACCTTATTATAGTTAACATGGTACGGTAAACGCTAACACTTACCTTATTATAGTTAACATGGTACGTAAACGCTAACACTTACCTTATTATAGTTAACATGGTACGGTAAACGCTAACACTTACCTTATTATAGTTAACATGGTACGTAAACGCTAACACTTACCTTATTATAGTTAACATGGTACGGTAAACGCTAACACTTACCTTATTATAGTTAACATGGTACGTAAACGCTAACACTTACCTTATTATAGTTAACATGGTACGTAAACGCTAACACTTACCTTATTATAGTTAACATGGTACGGTAAACGCTAACACTTACCTTATTATAGTTAACATGGTACGGTAAACGCTAACACTTACCTTATTATAGTTAACATGGTACGTAAACGCTAACACTTACCTTATTATAGTTAACATGGTACGGTAAACGCTAACACTTACCTTATTATAGTTAACATGGTACGGTAAACGCTAACACTTACCTTATTATAGTTAACATGGTACGGTAAACGCTAACACTTACCTTATTATAGTTAACATGGTACGTAAACGCTAACACTTACCTTATTATAGTTAACATGGTACGGTAAACGCTAACACTTACCTTATTATAGTTAACATGGTACGTAAACGCTAACACTTACCTTATTATAGTTAACATGGTACGGTAAACGCTAACACTTACCTTATTATAGTTAACATGGTACGGTAAACGCTAACACTTACCTTATTATAGTTAACATGGTACGTAAACGCTAACACTTACCTTATTATAGTTAACATGGTACGTAAACGCTAACACTTACCTTATTATAGTTAACATGGTACGTAAACGCTAACACTTACCTTATTATAGTTAACATGGTACGGTAAACGCTAACACTTACCTTATTATAGTTAACATGGTGCGTAAACGCTAACACTTAATCGGCTAGTTCACATGTACTTTATAAAGTTAACGACTAATGAGAGTTAACATCTAAGATAAACGTCTTACCTTATATAGTTAACATGGTGCAAAACCCGGGTCTCATCAAGCAGTAATGAATATGTATGATGAAATGTCGCACAAGAATTTTGTCGCTTGGAACTTTGCTATACTATTAAAGCTTAAATTCATCAAAACAAGCGGCTCAAATTAATGAAGATATTTTTATTATTTTATTTTGAAGTAATGAATGTATAAATATTTAGTAGATTAATTATTAAGTCTTCACGTAACACATGTGAACTATAAGCTAAGCTGTCAGCGTTTACTTGTACCATGTTAACTATAATAAGGTAAGTGTTAGCGTTTACACATACCATGTTAATCGTTAACATGGTGCAAAACCCGGGTCTCATCAAGCAGTAATGAATATGTATGATGAAATGTCGCACAAGAATTTTGTCGCTTGGAACTTTGCTATACTATTAAAGCTTAAATTCATCAAAACAAGCGGCTCAAATTAATGAAGATATTTTTATTATTTTATTTTGAAGTAATGAATGTATAAATATTTAGTAGATTAATTATTAAGTCTTCACGTAACACATGTGAACTATAAGCTAAGCTGTCAGCGTTTACTTGTACCATGTTAACTATAATAAGGTAAGTGTTAGCGTTTACACATACCATGTTAATCGTTAACATGGTGCAAAACCCGGGTCTCATCAAGCAGTAATGAATATGTATGATGAAATGTCGCACAAGAATTTTGTCGCTTGGAACTTTGCTATACTATTAAAGCTTAAATTCATCAAAACAAGCGGCTCAAATTAATGAAGATATTTTTATTATTTTATTTTGAAGTAATGAATGTATAAATATTTAGTAGATTAATTATTAAGTCTTCACGTAACACATGTGAACTATAAGCTAAGCTGTCAGCGTTTACTTGTACCATGTTAACTATAATAAGGTAAGTGTTAGCGTTTACACATACCATGTTAATCGTTAACATGGTGCAAAACCCGGGTCTCATCAAGCAGTAATGAATATGTATGATGAAATGTCGCACAAGAATTTTGTCGCTTGGAACTTTGCTATACTATTAAAGCTTAAATTCATCAAAACAAGCGGCTCAAATTAATGAAGATATTTTTATTATTTTATTTTGAAGTAATGAATGTATAAATATTTAGTAGATTAATTATTAAGTCTTCACGTAACACATGTGAACTATAAGCTAAGCTGTCAGCGTTTACTTGTACCATGTTAACTATAATAAGGTAAGTGTTAGCGTTTACACATACCATGTTAATCGTTAACATGGTGCAAAACCCGGGTCTCATCAAGCAGTAATGAATATGTATGAGAGAGGAGAGGATGAGGAAGGAGAAGGAGAAGAGGATGAGGAATGAAGATCACAGATTGAGGGTGAAGGCGGAGGAGGAAATAGGAGAGGCGGCGGATGAGGAAAGGAGGAGGGGAAGAAGAAGAGGGATAATGAGGAGGAAAATAGGATTTGAGTGGTGGAGATGTAAATGGGATTTTCAGGTCAAATAATGGCAAATGAGGGGGAGGCGGCATGGGAAAGGACACAAGGGAGTGGGGGGCATGGAGAAGAAGAAGGAAATGGGGTAAAATTGGGTTTTTAGGTGAAATATGGAGTGATTATGAGCTGGAGGGGCTTAGGCACATTTTTTTCAAAAATTTGGGGCTGCAGCACATGGGGGAAAGTAGGGGAGGCTGCAGCACATCAAAAGTTTAAATTTGGGGTCTTGACACAATTTTCTCTAAATTATATACTTGTTGATTATCACAAATTATTCCACATCATTTTATCAAAATATCCCACTTTAAAAAATTATTCTCAATTAGCCCATTAAAATATCCCACTTTAAAAAAATTATCCCATTAAAATAATTATCTCACTTCTTATGAAAATGTTCCAATTGACTAATGCCCCCTAAGTTATTCGTTTAGAACTAGGACTAAAATTAAGAATTTAAGATCCTATCCTACAAAATAAAGACTTACATCACAAGTGAAACAGAGGAGAACAGAACTTCAGGGGGTCACATGCAACAAAAAATAAAAAATCGGGATCCCTAGTTTTGTCTGCGTTCGGGGCTCTCCAAAGCGCCCGTAAAGGATCTTTCTATCAATAGTACACCATCGTCGTCATCTTCTCCTCTCTCTCCAAATTAAACCCAAACCCAACTTAAAAAAAAAAAAAAAACAAATTTACATCAAAATCGAGAGAAAAAGATGCAAGCTTTGAGCGCAGTGACAGTAGCTCGGATGCTGATGGCGATGAAATCAACCGCCGCCGACGGCGGCGGAGTCTTCGTCGTCAATGGCGAGGACATCGCCTTTGGATCTCTTTGGTGGTACGTTCACGCTGGGATCTCCTGCTTCCTCGTTCTATTTGCAGGGATAATGTCGGGATTGACCTTGGGATTGATGTCGCTGGGCCTCGTCGATCTCGAGATCCTCCAGCGGAGTGGAACCCCAACTGAGAAGAAGCAGGCTGGTAATTTTCTGCTCAATTTAGGGTTTTGATGAGACGTCAGTGGTGTTTTCGGCTTAATTGTTTGTGCTCTTGTTAAAATTAGTAGTATTTAATTCATTTGGGATCGATTGTTTTGGGTTGACCAACATGCAATAAGTTCTCGTGCATATAAATATCCTTAATGTCAGATTAGAATTTGCACCAAAATTTAGATTTTTTTTCGTCTTAATTGTTTGTTACTTGGAGGGGTTTTAGTAGGAATCAGGCAGGCATTTGGGTTGGAAGATGATATTTAGTGGTGATTAACTAATATGGGATTGTTAAAGAGAACAATCCCAAGTGACTCAGTAATTAATGAAAGTTATGTGTTTGGGAGTCCTTGAGTGCAAATAAGGGTCCATATGTTGCAGCAAGTATCAATTGAGACTGAAAATTCCCGAAAAGTTCAGATCTTTTCGAACAGTGATCAATAACTACTTCAACAATTTCATTTAAATCAAAATTTTCGGTTTTGCACCGGCTGATGGAGATTTAGCTTTCTACTTCACCCTCTGGCCATGGGTGAGTTCAATTTGGAACCCTATGTCAAGAAAAACAGAGAAAAGGGAAAACTGAAAATAAATTTTGTGAAGAATCACTTAAGGGGGCGATTAGGGGCTTAAAGGGGAGAAAAAACTGGTTTAGTCCAGGGGTATTTCAGTAGTTTGACACTTTCTGTTAACTTATCGGTCTAATCAACTTAAAAGCATTGGGTATTGATTGAGCAAATTGGAACTTTAAGGTCCAAATTTAAAAAAGGTGAAACTTGGGGTGTTAAAATGCAATTAAGCATATTATTATGAAAACATGTTGAGAAAAGGCTTGCATATGAGAGTTATGTGTTATTGAGTTCTGGAGCGCGCTAAAGGGTCCCTGTATTCAGAAGGCTAATGTTGTGAACCTTCCTTTAAAACCCTGAAAAGTTGCTGTGTGATTATTGTTAATATTTGGAGGGGGTAATAAGGGCTTAAATACTCAGTTGAATATGGATAACTATCCTGCACAAGTTATTTTCTTTTCAACTCACTTCTGGCTAATGTAGACATAACATTTTAGCATGGAAAGGCTAATTTCATAGTTCATATACTTGGTTTTGTGTGGATAATTGTATTAGCGTTTTCATAGACTATCTCCTTATCACACCTTGGTTGTGCCTGCTTTTAAATTAAAAGTTTAGAATGCAAAGTGATGACTTTCTCCCTTCTCTATGTTCTTACGTCACCTTTTTGGACCCTTTCTCTTCCTTTTAAAGATTTGGTTTCATTTCTCAGTTTTTCGTCATAACATTTTCTATTTCTTGGTTACTTCTTTTATTTGTGTGAGCCGAAAGGTCTTCTATGTTCTTAATGTTTTTTCTTTTCTATTTACTTCTATTGGATTCTTAGGTCTTGTTGATTTCTAGGTGAATCATATGAATTTGTGTTCGTTACAATTTAGCTATCCAAGTTGATTACATCCAGCCTACATGGGTATCAAAAAATGACATTTTATTTATTATATAATTTTCTAACTGATGCCACTACAATCTCAACCCCATCAATCTTAACCCGATGAGTGCACTGCTCCTGGATTTTTTTTTATTGCTGATCATTTTGAATCTCTCATATTTATATTGTTTCTCTCTTTTACAGCTCACATCCTTCCTGTCGTTCAAAAGCAACACCAGCTTCTGGTGACTTTATTATTGTGTAATGCTGCTGCCATGGAGGTAAAGTGCTTACTTCTACTTTCACCTGAAATTCTTCATAAAGGTGCAAATCTATGTTACCTGGGTACTACTAACATGGAACCTTACCCGTACCCGACACTTCTTACCCGTACCCGACACTTCTTGGACACTCCTTAAATATATACATATAATTATTCAGAACTGTACTCAATTATACAATGCATGTTTAATTTAAAACACTCATCACACGCTTCTTGGATATATACCCTACTCTTCACATCCATTTTTGTAACTTGTTGGATAAGGGTCAAGTTCATTTCAGCCTTTAAGAGCTAAGAATTAAAAGGGTTGTTTACGTATATAGCCCGCAACTATGATTATATCCCAGTAGTTTCAGTCATGTCCCCGTACCCTACCTTTTACAAATTTTCCATGTCCCATACCGGCAGCCGGACCCGTACACATGCAACTTAGGTGCAAACACACTATATATCTGTCATATATGCATAATCATAAATGTGATACATATTGGAATCAGAATCTTTAGTGAGAGTTCATGCAGGAACCCATTAGTATATCTTGTTCTGTATGCACATCAAACTTCTCTTGGATGTGACTTAGGGGTTATGTGTAAGGCTCTTAACTGAGACAGCCAGACGTCTTGTCCAGCAATTCACGTTTTCCTCCAAGGTTAAAAACAACGGTTCCTAGAGGTACAATGGACATACTTGTACCGATCCCATCCGACTATTATCACTTTTAAGATTAATGATTATGGTAATTTAACTACTAAAAGAACAGAACAATTGAAAAGGTATAACAACTTGTTCAGCATTTAGTGTAACATTGAAGACAATAACCATGTGTGGACAAACCCTCTCTATTCCCAAGTAAGCAAGAAAGTTGCCTCATGATGTCATTTTATTTTGCATTACTGTGGGACACAAAGCATGTGATTGGTTATGGGAAAGTTTAATTATTTCATAACACATGTTACTTTTATATACCGAACAGTTTGAATTCTATTCAGAAAAAGTATAAACAAAAGCTTGCCTTCATTTATAATGTGGAGAATTATCCTAAGTTTTTTCTCCATAATTGGATTGAGCATGGAGTGCAAGGGCTTTATAGAAATATTTAACGAATATACAGCCTTGTATTAACTTGATGCCAATCATTTAAGTAGGCAACATTTTCGTGGCTAAGAAAACAATTGGTAGTAGAAAGGCTTGCCTTGTGGGTCATTTTTTTGTGTCAAACTTAGTAAATGAAGAATCTAGTTTCGTAATTTCTTCTAGACTATGAAAGAGTTTAAAAAAAAGGGGCATGGTTATAAATTTCTTGAACTGAGTTATTTCTGACTCTTAAGGCACCATGTAATGCCAACTAGCATATATTGCCTATTTCCCGTAGTTATTAGTCCAATACAATTTGTTGCAAAAATAAGCACTTAAATGAGGAAGGAAAGTATTGCTGGCCAGTTGTCATTATTAGGAAAGAGACCTGCCTCTGCATTTGAAAGTCTGTGATAGGCTTCTGCACGAGTCTTTAGCAATATCTACCAAATGTATAGTGAAACATGTGCAATACGCAGGAATATCGTATTTGAGTTTCTAGTAGGGTTTCTCATCTTTTCTCTAGCAATACAGAGCATAAATGTTTTGCTTTTTCAAGTATCACACCTTCTCTTAGATCTCTTAGTCTGCATTCATCCAGGCCCACAGGCTAGCAATAGGATGCAATTTCGGAAGCTGCCTAGATGTTAGTATTTGTACATGTACTACTAGCAACTGTGGCTAAAGATCACTTAGGTAATTTCATTATTTGGTTAGATTAGATTATCGATAGAAAGATGGACTTGTATAAGTGCTATAATCTTGAACCTCCTTGTGGGTAGACTTATATGAGCATGTAGGATGATCTCATCCAGAAGAAAAGCAAATGAATGAAATCTGATGGGTGATATCCCATGGAATTTAAGCACTGATATTTCGCCTGACTTTGATTGGATAAATATCGCAATTGTGCCGCCAACTAATGGATTGATGTCTTTAGTTATTCAATGTTTGAACACATAGTCTGAAATTGTTTGTTGACCTGTGGAAATAAAAGTCTCGATTGGTGGTCCCATATTGTTTACCTTCACCAGGTTTTCTTCTGGAATTTGAATAGCTAACTGCATATTGACTAATTCTATTGCTAATGCAGGCTCTTCCTATATTCCTTGACAAGATATTTCATCCGATTGTTGCTGTTATCTTATCCGTAACATTCGTTCTAGCTTTTGGGGAGGTATGATGTCTGTTGTTGATCTATTCGCTTTGGAGCTCATGAAGGTGGATAATTATAAGAGTTTTTTTAATTAACCATGGGTTTACTTGTGCAGGTTATTCCACAGGCCATATGTACAAGATATGGACTGGCTGTGGGTGCAAATTTTGTTTGGCTTGTCCGCATATTAATGGTCGTTTGCTATCCAATAGCCTATCCCATAGGGAAGGTATAAAGATATTAACCTCTCTCACTTTCAAAGTGTTTGTTACTTGTTATGTTGACACACATGAGGTGATCAAAAGTTGTAATTCTAGAGCTGAAGATTTGATGAACGAGTTTTGACAAAGTGGTGTGAACTTATGAAATATTGTTCTCGCTCAAAGTTCACTATCCGCTTCTAACTCATTAACCAAAGATGTCAAACCACAATCTTCTAAGGCATATATATGTAAAAGAGGCGGACTCCAGGCTCTAAAGAAAGTACCATTGTTTACTTGCAGGCTAGAACAGTGAATTGGTTTAGGTTAGAGGCATAAGAGGCCAACACATAAATTGAAGGAGAAGGATGAACAATAACTTTGCTTTGAGGTAAGCAATAATGAACAAGGAAATAGAGTACGAGGTCTGAACGAAAACCAAATTGAGGATGATGCTGACCTCAAATAGTGTGTGAATTTATTTTTATGTTACAATAATTTTTGAAGTATTGACAATGCGGTTATGTATCACCAATATCGTGTTGGAGATCTAATCTAACTGAAACTGACCAATACTACTAGTATCGGCTAATAGATATTACAAGCAAATATTAGCTACTAATGAATAATAGAGATATAAGGTTTGAAGTATCAAAAGATTGTTTGATAATGTTGTATTGAGGAAATCTATAAAAACAGAATTAGCGAATAGAATGCTTGCAATTAAATTGAATTATTTCATGTAGCAACAATTCTGATATGGAACTCCCAAACTCCTAATGCCGTTACAAATAGAACTTGAACTGCAATCAATACTGAGATTTTTAATCTTTAATAATATATAGACTAGATTCATATGACACTGCTGACGGTCAAGATTAAATACTTGCATTGGCTGCTTTTTGCTCTTTTCCTGTGTGTATTTGGGCTATTTTAAGTTCATGTGGCTTGTTTGTAATTCTTTACTTGTTCCCATTTTCACGATTTCTTTTTCTAAGTTGTAGTAGTTTACAACCTCCTCAATGTTCTCGTGGTATATTTCTTTCCGTTTTTAAACTAGGTTCACATAATCTTTATTATGGTTGTTATCAATATAAACAAACACTGCGGTGTTCTAGCACCTTAGGTTTACTTGGCTGATTGCATATGTTTACATTCCTCATTTTACCATGCTTTGAAGTTTACCAATTAGTTTTCCATTGTAATAAATCATAGCCTGAGAACGTGATACCAACTTAGACTACTCTTCTCTAATTATTGGGGCATCCTAGCTTCTAGCGTAAATGGTTGGTGCTTTCTGCTTGCTTTTGCTTGGCGTAAAGGCACTAAGTGAGATGATTTGTAACCTTCTATTTTTCCTTGCTTCAGCTTCTAGATTATGCACTTGGACATAATGAGTCTGCACTTTTTAGGCGTGCTCAGCTGAAAGCTTTGGTGTCTATCCATAGCCAAGAGGTATAAAGTTGTACTTAATTTCACAGTTGAATGATGTCGTATTTATTTTGCAAGTTGTTATTAGTTGTGTTAAAATTGTTGTAAAATAATTTTTTGATTATTCTATTATTATTTTGACCATGCAATTTCATTGGTTTTGACATATTAGGCTGGCAAGGGTGGAGAACTCACCCATGATGAGACAACAATTATAAGTGGTGCATTAGATTTGACTGAAAAGGTATGCATCAGAATGAACTTATAAATAGGTTGTTAATAGTTGGTTTCCTTCAGTCCTGATTTTTGAATACCAGAAGCATGCAAACACAAAGCCAAGAATTTGTTCTTTATATAGGTTGCAAAAATTTTCTCCCAAACAGACTTTGAGATGCCAATCAATTGTGCAGCTCCAAGCTTTCAGATAGGAGTATTCTATACAGTTCACATTATGTCTCTATATGAGGAGTGTTTGCTATATTTATACTATTTATTTTATAAGGACAAGGAAAAGTATTTGGGACTTCTGTTGAAAATGATAGCTAGGGTTCATTAGTGTTGGATTTCGATCAGCATCAGCTATTTTAGGATGTCTTGGTTATATATGTCTAGTTTTTCATTTGACGGGTGTCATGAAAATTAAAATTCTTTGATAGTAGTTTGGCCTCTATTGAATTGTCGGGATGCTCATTGGAAGTCAGAATGCACTTGATTCTTCTCCAGCCAAAAAAAAAAAGGAAAAAGAAAAGACAATACTGCTTGTCTTTATAGTATTCCTTAACCATTTTTTCCTAATCATATATCCCTATTTATGTTCCACAGACTGCTGAGGAGGCCATGACGCCCATTGAGTCAACTTTCTCTTTAGATGTCAATTCAAAACTGGATTGGTGAGTCCCAAACTTGAAACTGATATCAATTCTTTCAAATTTCTTCTTTTATTTTTATATCTTAGAGTTCTTTTAGTTTCTGAGTAATTGGTCCTTCTATTGGCTGATAATTTCACAAGTTGATGCTGAGAAAAACTTGTTTTACACAATGGATGGCATTTCCACTGCTCTTAGAGCAGTTTTTGTCTGTATATGATAACAAAACACTGTCCTAGTACCTGGGATTTAAGTAGTCGCATTGTGTATAATTAGAGGAAAAGTTGCAACTACTTTTTTCTTTTTTTCTTTCAGGGAAGCAATTGGCAAAATTCTTGCTCGGGGACACAGCCGAGTTCCTGTTTATTCGGGAAATCCCAAAAATATTATTGGCCTTCTCCTGGTATGTATGGAATATATAATACTCTTGTATTCATGTTGGAGTAAGATTGGAAAGTGTCTTTATACTGTTCCATGTCTGTTACATTGTTGATTGGAGCCAGGTGAAAAGTCTCCTCACTGTTCGTGCTGAGACAGAGACACCTGTTAGTGCTGTTTCAATCAGAAGAATTCCAAGGTTTCCCAATGTCACACTTAAGTTCATTGCTTATTTAGGATCTATGTGTTCATATCTTGAATTTTAACAGGGTTCCAGCAGATATGCCTCTATATGATATACTGAATGAATTTCAAAAAGGCAGCAGTCATATGGCTGCTGTGGTAAAAGCTAAAAATAAAGGAAGGAATCCCCCACCTGTGGATAAGGAAAAACCGAGCAAAAAGTCTAGTGGAGACTTGACAAAACCTCTACTTTCTAAAGTAGAACAAGAAAAGGACAGTGTTGTTATTGACATTGAAAAACAGCAAAATCAGGTTAATGGAAATAAGCCAGCATCTTTGCAACAGAATGATGCGTCCCATATAGTTGGTCGTGTACCAGAGGATATTGAAGATGGTGAGGTCATTGGTATCATTACACTCGAGGATGTATTTGAAGAACTCCTGCAAGTAAACACCTTTCTTATGATTACTGATTTTTGTTCTTATTGTCAGCATTACCAGCATCACTCTTAACTTTGATCTATCTACAATTTATAGAGACAAAGGAATGCCTTCTACTCATTATTCTACCTTAAAGGGGGGAAATATGAAACAGAATTTTCATTGCAGATTTCTTTGTGTATGTGAAATAAATGTGAAAAATATCAAGTCGAATCAATTCAAGGGCCACTGCGTTTATAGTTATCTATTGAACTGAATAATGATCTAAGATGGTGATTTTATTTGTTTCATGTAATCCCGTATAAAAATCTCTTATTTGTTGTCACTATCCCTGTTATTTTATTTTCTGCAACAAATTATTAATGCTAATCAGTTCTAGTTTAACATTCCCATTCATAATTAGAAATTAGTTTAAAAGATTGCCTAAAAACTTTACTTTGATGCTTCAATGTTACACCTTCAATCAGTCTCAACATTTAGAATTTACATTTTGCAATGCTTGAACCATAACCTAATTCTGTTTAAAGTATTATTACACCTCTTGCTCTATGGTGGAGATACTTTCTCAGAAAAATTGTATATTAAACATGTATCTTGATATTGCAGGAAGAAATAGTGGATGAGACAGACGAATATGTTGATGTCCACAAAAGGTGTGCTGTAGAATTAAAAACTTA
The DNA here is from genome assembly GCA_012295165.1 of Asparagus setaceus. Classification (NCBI taxonomy): domain Eukaryota; kingdom Viridiplantae; phylum Streptophyta; class Magnoliopsida; order Asparagales; family Asparagaceae; genus Asparagus; species Asparagus setaceus. The sequence continues at coordinate 20,785,214 of CM022705.1, forward strand.
TTTATTGTGTTATTTATGAGTAAAACTTATTTATTATACCATTATCTGTTTCTCGCTCTAACTAGCTTTCTACAGGATACGCGTCGCAGCTGCAGCTGCTGCATCTTCGGTTGCTCGAGCTCCATCTATTAGACGGTTAACTGGTCAAAAGGCTGCAGTAAGTGATTTTATCTTTCTTTCTTATTTCTTTCTTTTTTTTATATTTCTTTTTTGGTGTACGAGGAACCTTGCCTTAGTACCAACCAAGTAAACCCTGAGGTCTGCGGCCCCCTTTTCGCAGACCCGATCTAGGTTAATAGCAAAAGTGTTGCAATGCCTAATAATTAGAAATTAGAGATAAGCATGTCATAGACATGGATCGACCCTTGGCCTTTTGAGCCAAGGCCCCAAGCCCGAACAACTAGGCCACTTGCTGGGGTTAAATGGACAAAAATAATTTTTCCAGACTGCATGGTGGTTGTCAGAGAAAAATAATTTCTGATAGCATTTCTAATGCTTCACATCATTAAAAATCTCAATACCCCTGTGACCTAGGTCGGTTGATAAAGGATCCTAGGCAATGATAATAATAATATACTAAAAAAAAACTCAATCTGAAAGAAGGTCAATTACATGTACCCTCGCTATCCTGTAGTAGTGTTGTGGCCGCTTACATCCCCTAAATTTTTTATTAGCACTTACACCTCCTGTATCTTATATGTCATTAGTTTTTTGCCCTTGATTTAGAGGGCAATTTAGTCTTTTTATAGTTAGAATAGGGTAAAAGGCAATGTAGGGCGTATAAGTGGTCACACCCTCTTGGTACAGGAGGTGTATCTGCAATTAATCCTTTAAAACAATACAAGTTCCATTCGAAACAATTGAATACCTTTTTTAAGTCCTCTTTGGGTATGTTATATTGTCTGGTATTATTGATGAGAAACTGCCTGCACCCTGTATCAGCTGTTTTTGTTGTTGAAGTTTCTCTTTCTTCTTCTACCAGGGAGCTCAAAATCGACAAGGAGGACAACCTGCTGGAATATTAAAGAAACCTACCGAAGGGGATCTGAAAACACCACGAAATCAAGTAACTCTCACAGAACCTCTCCTGGGAAACAAATAATAAGCGCAAAATGCATCTCAGTAGCACCTTGTAGGATATAGTCTGAAACCGAGGAAATATGCATGCAATCTTGATTTTGAATTTTGTGAGACCATGGTGTTGATGATGGGTTATGTAATTTTCTAGCAAGAGAGGTACTGTACTAAAGAACATAAATTATTTCGTATATAAAGAAATTGGTAATCTGCTGGAATGTAAGTAGTCCGCAATTACATTGAGTTAATTGTAGTGAGGATTTGTATACGGTGGAGAGTGTTGAGCGCGATGATGGATTTAGAGTCTTCATAGACTAAATTTTTTTTTATAAACAGTGATGTAGGAAGGACTTGACTATGCACCCTATCAGAACTCCCTGCATGGGAGCGAGGAGTTATGACTTATGACCAGTAAAAGGGGCAGTGAACTTTCAAAAATGCCCCCGTATTTTGTCCCTAAACGGCCTGTATGTAGTGCTCGTATGCAGCTCGTTCTGATAAAATCAGAACCCGAAGGACTCTGCGCTAGCTGAAAAAAGAGCAACCTGGTGCAGGAAGCATCTGCTATGCGCAGAGTCTAAGAAGGGGTCAAACGTGTTTGTAAGTCTCATCTTACCTTTTTTTTATTATTATTTACTACAAGAGGATGTTTCTGTGACTGACTTGAAGCATAGCTGTTGCACAAAAATATATAGAGAGATTATCATGAGCATTTGGGGTGTAACTAGGCATAGGGCAATAAAATGTCTATTGAGTAGTTATTCTAGTTTATATGTCAACTATTACTATTCTTATATGTTTCTTTATCTATACATGCCTTCTTTAGGAAGATTACATACTTTTTGTATCCCTCATTTATATATAATGAGAAATTGGTGGTTCTCTTAATGGCACAGAAAACTTAAATTGGTGGTTCTCTTAAAGGCAAAGAAAACTGACATGTGTTATCTAAATACATGACATGAATCATATTAAAGAAATAGTCATGTCATTCTATCCAGTCAGAATATGACTTTATCGCACCTAATTAAAGAATTCTCGTCCAATTAAAACTATCCATATTTTTAAAAAATTAATAATAAAATATTTAGTAATCCTAATCAAATTATAACTATCCATAATTAAAAAAATCTCATATCATAACCCTCATTTATATATAAATCGGCAAAACATGTCACATGTCAAAAAACCCGCCATTAGTCCATCTATCCTATCGGAAATTGACATGTTGACACTTAATCCCATCTTCACCTAAGAATCATAATTAAATTAAAACAAACCATAATTATTAAAATTCTAGTAATCAAAACCCTCTTTCTAATCATTTTTACCCAATAGTCCTTCTTAAATTAAAACTATCCATAACTCGAAAATTCTATTAATCAAAGCACTCCCTTATATAAAGGGTTGTTCAAGATTAGGAAATTATCAACCGCCCTTTCAAAAATCCAAATTTTATGAAAAACCCTAAAAATTCAAAAATACAAACTGCCCTTTAAGATTCAAAGATCACAAATAAACCCTTGAAAAATCTAAAAATTATAAATAGCACCATAAAATTTAGAAAATTATAAATTTACACTTTAAAATTCATAAATTACAAATAATTCCTAGAAAATCTAAAAATTATGAACGGTCCTCTAAAAAGTTTAAAAAGTACAAATAGCCCCCTAAAATTTTATAAACAAACCCCTGAAAGTTTTAGAACCAGTCCAATGATAGCTTCACAAAATTCAAATATCCTCTTGAAGATATGACAAACAGCCCTTAAAAATTTTTCAACTAGCCCCATGAAAGTTGTGGAAATAATAAACATCCTGTTGAAAATTTTAAAATATTACAAACACCCCACGAGAAATCTGAAAAATTATAAATATCCTCATGAAAGTTGCACACAACCCCTTAAATTTCAAAAATTACAAATTTACCCCAGGAAAATTTGAGAGCTACAAATAGCACCATAAAATTAAGAAACTTATAAATTGCCATCTTTAAAATCCATAAATTACAAACAATCCCTAAAAAATCTAAAAATTATGAACAATCCTCTAAAAAGTTTAAAAATTACAAATAGCCCTCTGAAGTTTTATAAACAAACCCCAAAATTTTTTACAACCAGCCCCTTGAAAGTTTTTGAAAATTAGAAATATCACCTTGAAACGACCATTTAAAAAATTTACAACTAGCCCCATGAAAGTTGCTAAAGTAGCAAGCACTCAAAAAATTACAAAGAACTCCTCAAAATTTTAACAAACAACCCCTTGAAAGTTTCCAAATCACAAACACCCCAGAAGAATTTACGAAAAGCCCCGTAAAAATTTTGTAAATTACAAATAATCCCACAAAAAATTTACAAAACAACCCCCTAAAAACTTTATAACCACCCCTTTGAAAGTTTCAAAAATTACAAACAACTCTCAAAACTTTACAAACAACACCCAAAAAATTTTGAAATCACAAATGGCCCCCTAACGTAGCATATTATATTATAATAGTATAATATATCATTGGTGTGGGGAATGCACAAAGTGGGAGAGTATAATGGTCATGGGAAGTCCTATGTCCTTAATACTAGGGGATGGTGAAACTTCCTACTACCCATCTTTGGGATTAGAGAAAAGTCCTAACCTCATTCGTGTTCCAATTCCGGGTGAACCAAACTTGAGTATTGATTGACATCTCAGAACTATTCAGGTGAAAAATTTTAGTTTTTAAACTCATAATTTTTTTTAAAGATTTGTAAGGGAGGTTGATGGTTAAGCTATCTAATTTTGAATTTTAAACACGGGATTGTAATTTATCTAAGAAAAATTCTATCACTCAAACTATCTACCTTAACTTATAAAATAAACTATATTCGTTCTTCTCATACCATAGCAAAAGAGGTACTTATTGTCTCTTCCTTCATAATCATTTAATGTATTAGTTAATAGATGATATGTAAGTTGTAGCCTACAAGGAATTATAACTAGTCAACTCTCTTATTACACTAGGATAGCTTAACGCATTTGAAAGACGTATAAACCAACATATATAAACCAAAGAAATCAAAACAATCCGTGCGGGCAAGGGTTTAGTACTTGTTAAAATTAGGGTTGTTATAACCCCTAAATCACTAAATATTAATCCCCGTAAAGAATCCGACACGTGTCCCACACTACGCTTAATCAAACTAATTTAAGACAGAGATAACGCCCACCACAACACGGCCGACTCGATAGGCCGATATCTCGCGTAGCCGAGTCAAAAGGCGGTACTTGTCGGCCAACCTACCAGATCTTCCCCGCGCAACCCACTCGGCCGACCATCAGCTGCCTACTTTGGTGGCCGACTCGAGCAGCCAACAACTCGTGTAACCGAGTGAAAAGGTGGTGATAGTCGGCCCTCAACAAAATGAATGAAGAGGCGACAGTTATCTCGAACCCCTCGTCAGCCGACTATTCTCATATTAACTGCCCTGACAAAATCATCATTACTCTAGCCCCCATAGTCTTTATGACTCATCGGACCCAGTCAGCATCGAGCACATGCTGTCATTCCCACATTAAATAACTAGGTGACTCACCTCTCTCAGCAACTGACACATGTCAGATGTCTATCGACTCAGCTGCCTAGCTGGACTCAGCCCAAGTTACCTTCTTGCCCCTCAATCCCCCTATAAAAGGAGCATCACTGCATGAGATAAGGGGATCTGGCTTTTTTACGTAACTCATTACTACGAACTTTATACTTCCCCACTCAAGATCATCTACTAACTCGATCATCGGAGGAACAACCGGAGAGCCCAACTCCGTCCTCTTACGAGTTTTTTCATGTGCAGGGAAGAACAGCGAGCCCCAGAACAAGTCATCTGAAGGAGTCAAAGGACTCTAAACACTCAAAATCCTCATATAAACCCCCTGTTTGATAACTGACATCAACAAGGGTTAAATTGGAATCCTCTCCAATTTGGTGGTAAGGGCCCATCTGATTGCATTGAAATATCAGATGTAAGAAGCAAATCAAATACGTAACTTTCAAAATAATTGAGTAGGAAATAGCCGAAGTAACACATTTTTTATTTGTTTTATAAATTTTTGAAAAGTACTGAAATAATATTTTTCCTCTTCATTAATTTTTTGTTTGGATAGTCATTAGAAATAGTTGATAGGAAGAGAGAGATGATCTTTTAGGATTTTATTTAGAGATAGAGAATATCCACATAATTAAAATTTTTGACTTTATTCCTAAACTCATGTTTTAGCTGCATTTGAACCTTGGGGAGCAGAAAAAGATTTAAGAAGCAGGGATGCTACATAGGTGCTACATTGGTATTTAAGGAAGTACCAGAATAGTTTTTTCAGAGAAACAAATAAACTTTTTCGCTCGAAAGTAGCAGAAGTAGCTTCTGATTCTATTACTTCAGCTACTTCATATCTATTTTCACGCAACAAACTGATCCTAATTGGAGAGGGTCCAATTACCCAATCTTCATCATCTATTTCAATTTTACGGCATTAATTCTAATCTCAGGATAAGAGTAAGCAGTGTTGTAAATAGCAACAAATAGCGGCTGTAATATCGATAGTGGCCTATGCCCGCGCTGCTATGGTTGAAAGCGTGATTTTTAGCGGCATCTACACTGTCAACTCGAGAGAGCAGCCAATAGAGTGTAAAAGCGCTGAAAATCGCTTCAAAGTGCTTTACAGCGATATACAACACTTTAAAATACAAATTATCGGATTTGGACCTGACCCAAACCCAACCCAAATTCTTAAAGAAATGGGTTTTTTGTACACAAACCGAACCTAGCCCCTTTTTTTAACTTAAAATTTATTTCTTTTCCCGATCCTCTCTCTCTCTCTCTCTCTCTCTCTCTCTCTCTCTCTCTCTCTCTCTCTCTCTCTCTCTCTCTCTCTCTCTCTCTCTCTCTCTCTCTCTCTCTCTCTCTCTCTCTCTCTCTCTCTCTCTCTCTCTCTCTCTCTCTCTCTCTCTCTCTCTCTCTCTCTCTCTCTCTCTCTCTCTCTCTCTCTCTCTCTCTCTCTCTCTCTCTCTCTCTCTCTCTCTCTCTCTCTCTCTCTCTCTCTCTCTCTCTCTCTCTCTCTCTCTCTCTCTCTCTCTCTCTCTCTCTCTCTCTCTCTCTCTCTCTCTCTCTCTCTCTCTCTCTCTCTCTCTCTCTCTCTCTCTCTCTCTCTCTCTCTCTCTCTCTCTCTCTCTCTCTCTCTCTCTCTCTCTCTCTCTCTCTCTCTCTCTCTCTCTCTCTCTCTCTCTCTCTCTCTCTCTCTCTCTCTCTCTCTCTCTCTCTCTCTCTCTCTCTCTCTCTCTCTCTCTCTCTCTCTCTCTCTCTCTCTCTCTCTCTCTCTCTCTCTCTCTCTCTCTCTCTCTCTCTCTCTCTCTCTCTCTCTCTCTCTCTCTCTCTCTCTCTCTCTCTCTCTCTCTCTCTCTCTCTCTCTCTCTCTCTCTCTCTCTCTCTCTCTCTCTCTCTCTCTCTCTCTCTCTCTCTCTCTCTCTCTCTCTCTCTCTCTCTCTCTCTCTCTCTCTCTCTCTCTCTCTCTCTCTCTCTCTCTCTCTCTCTCTCTCTCTCTCTCTCTCTCTCTCTCTCTCTCTCTCTCTCTCTCTCTCTCTCTCTCTCTCTCTCTCTCTCTCTCTCTCTCTCTCTCTCTCTCTCTCTCTCTCTCTCTCTCTCTCTCTCTCTCTCTCTCTCTCTCTCTCTCTCTCTCTCTCTCTCTCTCTCTCTCTCTCTCTCTCTCTCTCTCTCTCTCTCTCTCTCTCTCTCTCTCTCTCTCTCTCTCTCTCTCTCTCTCTCTCTCTCTCTCTCTCTCTCTCTCTCTCTCTCTCTCTCTCTCTCTCTCTCTCTCTCTCTCTCTCTCTCTCTCTCTCTCTCTCTCTCTCTCTCTCTCTCTCTCTCTCTCTCTCTCTCTCTCTCTCTCTCTCTCTCTCTCTCTCTCTCTCTCTCTCTCTCTCTCTCTCTCTCTCTCTCTCTCTCTCTCTCTCTCTCTCTCTCTCTCTCTCTCTCTCTCTCTCTCTCTCTCTCTCTCTCTCTCTCTCTCTCTCTCTCTCTCTCTCTCTCTCTCTCTCTCTCTCTCTCTCTCTCTCTCTCTCTCTCTCTCTCTCTCTCTCTCTCTCTCTCTCTCTCTCTCTCTCTCTCTCTCTCTCTCTCTCTCTCTCTCTCTCTCTCTCTCTCTCTCTCTCTCTCTCTCTCTCTCTCTCTCTCTCTCTCTCTCTCTCTCTCTCTCTCTCTCTCTCTCTCTCTCTCTCTCTCTCTCTCTCTCTCTCTCTCTCTCTCTCTCTCTCTCTCTCTCTCTCTCTCTCTCTCTCTCTCTCTCTCTCTCTCTCTCTCTCTCTCTCTCTCTCTCTCTCTCTCTCTCTCTCTCTCTCTCTCTCTCTCTCTCTCTCTCTCTCTCTCTCTCTCTCTCTCTCTCTCTCTCTCTCTCTCTCTCTCTCTCTCTCTCTCTCTCTCTCTCTCTCTCTCTCTCTCTCTCTCTCTCTCTCTCTCTCTCTCTCTCTCTCTCTCTCTCTCTCTCTCTCTCTCTCTCTCTCTCTCTCTCTCTCTCTCTCTCTCTCTCTCTCTCTCTCTCTCTCTCTCTCTCTCTCTCTCTCTCTCTCTCTCTCTCTCTCTCTCTCTCTCTCTCTCTCTCTCTCTCTCTCTCTCTCTCTCTCTCTCTCTCTCTCTCTCTCTCTCTCTCTCTCTCTCTCTCTCTCTCTCTCTCTCTCTCTCTCTCTCTCTCTCTCTCTCTCTCTCTCTCTCTCTCTCTCTCTCTCTCTCTCTCTCTCTCTCTCTCTCTCTCTCTCTCTCTCTCTCTCTCTCTCTCTCTCTCTCTCTCTCTCTCTCTCTCTCTCTCTCTCTCTCTCTCTCTCTCTCTCTCTCTCTCTCTCTCTCTCTCTCTCTCTCTCTCTCTCTCTCTCTCTCTCTCTCTCTCTCTCTCTCTCTCTCTCTCTCTCTCTCTCTCTCTCTCTCTCTCTCTCTCTCTCTCTCTCTCTCTCTCTCTCTCTCTCTCTCTCTCTCTCTCTCTCTCTCTCTCTCTCTCTCTCTCTCTCTCTCTCTCTCTCTCTCTCTCTCTCTCTCTCTCTCTCTCTCTCTCTCTCTCTCTCTCTCTCTCTCTCTCTCTCTCTCTCTCTCTCTCTCTCTCTCTCTCTCTCTCTCCTCTCTCCACCTCCTTTCTGTTCTTTATTGAAGCTTTCTAGTCCTCCTCCCAATTCCTCGTAAAGCTCCTTTGTCTCCCCCAACTCCACTTCCACCTCCTCTCTTCGAAACACAATCACCTTCTCCTCGAAACTTCTCTGTTTATGTACAGTATTTTGTTAATATTGTGTGATTATTACACATCTATTTTATGCTTAGAATCTTTGTAAATCATAAAATATGTATTTGTAAAAAAATTTATATTTTTCTTGAATTTTTCTTATTTTTTGAATATTTATACATATTTAAATTGGACCGCTTTTTGACTTTGTGCATTTTGCCGCTAAAGCCCAAATAACCTTCACCACTTCGCCACTCTTTCCACTTTCCATAACCTTGAGATTAAGTAACATAAGATTTCCATATTATCTTGAAAACCACTATTTCGTTAAAAACTACTATTGTGAAAATCACTAATGTGAAAGTGGAAATCTTACTTAGCATTATCTTATCCTTTGAAACTGAAAGAAATGGTGAAGATTGAGATAATTAGACCTTCTCTAGTTACCATCTAATTGAATAGGATTGACATCATGATTAAAAATTGTTTAACTGCAAATGTTAGGTGGTTGATTTGGACACTAACTACATGTTCCCATATCCAAAAAAAATGAACAAATATTCATAATTTTATATGATATAGAGTACCATTTGTGAAGGGAAATTTCTTACAAACTTTAAATATTACACCTAAATATCTTCTTGCCCATTCTTTAAAGGCTAAATCTCGCAAAACCCCGTTAAGTTTGGGCTCTTTTGAGATAACTCCTTAACAATTTTAATCCCAAAAAAAAAACCGTAACTTTGTTTGGTTTCGCACATATCCTCGTAAACTTCTTTTATTCCACCGAACTCGTTGAAGGCTGTTTACTTTAACCCAATAAAGTAGCATTGTCATATCTAACCTATCATGTAGTAAGCATGTGATGAGAAAAATTATGAAAATACCCTAAATTCAAAATCAATGGAAATAATAAAAAGAACAAAATGGTGATTTGTAGGAGTGAGGCGTATTTCCATCTTTTATGGTCATGTGTTTGGCACATGACGCATTAGACTTGATGATGTTACCTTAGGGGTTAAAATGAAAAATCTTTAAGGAGTTAGCGGAATAGAAGAAGTTTTGGGGGTTATGTGCAAGACCCTCAAACTTAAAGGGGTGTTTGCAAAATTGGAATAGTTAAGGGGTTATCCATAAGAAAGAAAAAATTACGGGTATGTGAGATTGATCCAAAAAATATGTCACTATACATAGAATATTAAAACATGGGACCATTAAGCAGGAGAAGACCCATTAAAACATCCTGGTTGACCCAAGGGCTCATTGCCATCATTTTTTTTTTCCTTTTTTGGGCCATCTATTAAAAAAAACATTGGGACCGCATGAGAAGAAAATAAGTAATGTGAAGCTTACTTTGCACGCCGACTGATTTCAAAATCTTTTATCTAAATTATTTTTGTATTGGTAAACTAAATTATAAATTATCTTATCTTTATATCAAACTTTCCGTAGTAAACGACAAAAGACAAAAGAGTCCCTTGCCTTTTACCAAATTACATCCCACCTTCCTCCTTCGTGTCAGGTCGGCTGATATAAATAACCCAAGTCGGTCTCCTCTCGTCCCCGCGCTCCGCCGAGAAATCCAGCGATCAAATTTACAAATTTACCCCTAGGGTTTCTCCTACACCTCTCTCCGAGTTCATCGATAATTTTGCTTCTTCCTGTTTTCTGATCCTTAATCCCTCTGCTTCTTTTTTTTTTTTCCAGGTGAAGTCCTCATGGGTTATAAGATGGCATATGAGAGTTTGTTGCGGGATTTCCCTCAGGTAAATGCTAATTAACTCTGATCTCAATTATTTTATAAAACCCTAAGTTTGATTTTTTTTTTTTTTTTAGTTTTTTTTCCTTTAATTTTAGAAATTTTGAAGCGATTTTATAAGGTATAGGGTGTTTTTTGCAATGTGAAAGTTTAGCGGATCCTTTAGAATTCGGTGCAACCTTTATTGTTTATAGTCACGATTAGATTTTCATTTGTTGCCACAATTAGAATTTGATAATGCAAAATTTTAAGTTTGGTTATCTAATGTCAAGGCGTAATGCTAAGACAAAGCATTAGTAAACCAGTATAGTTACTGAAAAGATTGTCCAGTTGACTTTTAGAGGAATATTGGAGTCAAACTGCTCTGGTGGTCTTGTTAGTCTGGGAGCACATAATGATTGTGCACCAATTAAACAGATTATATAAAGTTATGCGGGTTTTGAATTTTTCGATACTATAATTTTTAGATGAAAATATCCAAAAAAGGAAAAGAGAGCATATGAGACTAAATGCTACCATACTTATAAAAGGACTCAAAGAAAAACAACTGCAATTGAAGACATTTACAAGTAAAGTCGCAGTACCAACAGCAGAAGCTTATCCTATTTCAAACTACGACAAGAAATTCAAAAAATACAAAGAATTGGAAGAATATAAGAAAGAAGTTGAGAGAAACTAGATACGTACTCGTCTGTCAGTCACTGTGTCGTTGGCTTGCTCACTGTTGATTATCACCGCGGTTTTGCCATCATCCGTTGCTATCTTGTGGCTCCGCTGAATGGAGGCTCCTTAACTGTATAGGGACATAAGGAGGAAAGGGATTAAGAGTCAAATTCGTGGGACAGATAGGTTTCGGTTTGAGTTTTAGATATTTATAGTGGCATATCTCATTTTATATTTAAGTTGGTATGTGAAATGTTGAGTTTGGGCTAGATATTAAAACTTGTTATGGACTTGTTTAGTTGTGTATGCGGGTGCATAATTTGCATGTGCTTGATTGAACAGATTGACATGTTTCTTGGTTGCGTAGGACTGAAAGGGGAACTAGGCCGCATATGTTTGTGCGTACACTTACATAAACTTCATTTTAGATAACTGCTTACTCATGTGTTACTTTGAATTTCCATTAAAATCTGGATTGTTTCATTTGTAACTTTTGATATATAAGAATTACATTATTATTTTGTTTGACATTTGTCTTATGTATATGGCTGCATTATTCCCTTAAATGTGAGTTCAGTTTTCTGGGAATCTAAGGAGCATTTCTCTTTTCCTCTCAGGTGGATTCTCGTATACTAAAAGCTGTTGCTATTGAACACCCTAATGATATCAAAGCAGCAGTCGAATTTATTGTTTCTGAAGTTTTACCATCTTTCAGAGGGCGTTCTGAGGTATCTGACACTGTTCACAGTGCTCATGAGGTATCTAATGAGGGTAAGGTTACTTTATCTTTTTTGTTGTATTAAAAATTAATTCAGTAGGTTTAAAAACAGTCTTTTTTAAATAAATTTCTTGCGATCTTCTTTCTGTTTACAAATGCAAGTTCTTAAGTTTGTCTTTAGTCAACACATTTTATTACAAAAGTTGATGGTAGGTTACATGTCTATTCCTCCTTAGTTATGTTTCATATTTGTTTGCATAAATTTGTATGGATGAGCATATACAACTTCTCTTTCATCATTCTATCCTTATCAATTGTCATGTTTGTGTATGAGAGAGAAGGAGAGAGAGAGTGTGTTTGTGGATTTGGTTGGTCTAACAGATGCTAACAGCAGGTCACGTGTTAAAATGGCAGTTCCGCTGGGAGAACCCCCTATTGAGAATCAAGGAGAAAAACCAATTCAACCAGAATCAATGGCATGCGGAACTTTCATTAATGGTGATTTTGTTAGTTCTGCAAATCCTTCCATTGTACTAATTGAAGATGACGACGACGAGATCATTGTTCTTGAAACAGACAGTCATTATTCTTCAGTCTCAATTTTGAAAGAACATGAAGTTTTAATTGGGCATGACTCTCTAGTGAAGGATATCGACAAATCTATAAGTGAAGACCAACTATCTAGGTGTTCAGTTGACGTTGTTAATACTGTATCCATTGCCTTGGAACCTTCCCATGAGATAACACTTTCTGTCAATGAGAAAATTATGGATCCGGTTGGGAACGAGGATAAAGTGCCAAAGGATTTCATTGCTGCTTTTGGTGAAACTGAAGATCATTCAAAGTGTTTACCCAAGAATTGTCCACAAAAATTGGCTTGTACTTCTGAGGTGATTTCCCTTGATGAAGATGATCAACACATGGTTCGATCTACTCGATCAGCTCATGTAGTAAACATTGATCTTCTTGAGGATTTCGTCGAGGATGCGAAAAGCAGTAAGGTAAGTCTTCTGCTTTCCAGTTTGACATGCTTTTGCATTCACTTTTTTGCTATACGTTTTAGCCGTTGAGGAATTCTCTATATTTATATGTGCAATTATGAAACTGTAGTTATTACATAGTCTGCACAACTCTTATCTTGTTAATCTGCATGACTATTATCTTGCTTATACATATGCAGCTAATTAATCAATGCACTAGAACAATATACTTGACATTTATTAGAGGAAATATAACTTTGTTCAGTAAGGAGGTTTATCCAAGATACAGAATAATTACACTGATTTTCTTTAATGCTTGAAAATATGCAGAATAGTTGGAATGACCAAAGATCTAATTGTTGAGAAGCTCCACATCTTAGTTAGTTTGTTGTCAGGGATCAGGATCCGTAAGGATGTAATAGTACCGATAAATTACATGAGTTACTAGTAAATAATTATAGATGATAATACTATCCTCGTTGGCTTAGATGTTACGTGTGAAAGGCCCAAGTATCCTTTAACTAATGTGCTTTTATACCATGTCTTCAGGCATTGTACCCATGTGTCATGAGGCTTTACAAGTATCCGTTGTAAGGGTTGATAATTTGTTTAAAATCTCACGTTGATGCTGTGGCAAGCTGGCCTTTGTTAGAACCTTCTTGCATTGTTGAGAGTTAAGACCTAAGTTTTATTTTCAGCCTTCGGATTTCCTTTAGATGTTAAATTGTTCATGAAAGCTTTTATAGGTCTCAGTATTATCAGCTGTTGTACCTTCATCGCCAACTACTGGAATTATTCTGCCATCTTGATAGCATGCGATTATGTTGTATCTAAATTGGGTGATACTTTTTCTACTTGAAGTAGTATTTATTGTTTGTGAGTTTGCAATTTAACAGAATGAATAAACCTGTTCGCACTCAATGAAAAGTTTCTATTTCCTGTATTTCTTTCTCATCCTCCAGAGTCTATTTTCCTCCTCATCCACTGTCTGGAAGTTCTCCTGTAAATATATAAGTCTTGTCAATAGTTCAAAAATCTTCAGGTTGTTAATAGGAATATAGGATATGATTGCTCTTATGATTGAATTTGGAATTCCTGAGTAAATATGGGATTTTAATCAAGAATAGTCATTTAAGTGGACACAAGTCAGTAAAGCTACTCTCCACGAGGCTGAAAATCATCTCTTTAGTACAAAAAGGATACCTTCCTGTTTTCCTATTTGTTTGCAACTCGCCAACTCGAGGTCCTTTTATGAGGATGCACTTTGCATTCCTGCTAAGTGCTAATGTTACTAGCTACTTTTAAATCTCAGTTGCATTTATCTGTTGTGTCAAAATGTATTAGATTGAAGTATAATTTATCCTTGGTTCCTGTATGAAGAAAGGGATTATCTTGAGCTTCTTATAATTATTGTCATATTCTGTCACAATCTCCACACCTTTATCGTAATAGTTTCTTTCTCGTCTAAAACTCATGCCTTATATGCATGTGATGTTATATACTTCATATAACTCTTATCATCATAAATTCATAACTCATTTTATTGTCTTTCACTTGCTTTCTTTTTCTGCTCTTGTACAGTGTAACTTCATTTTGTTCTAAGTAACAAAAAGTACTTTCTAGTGTCTAGAATTTTGGTTCTTGCTAGTTGGGCTACATCGCAGATTGCTGTCAATGGATGCTCTAATATCTTATATCTAACAATGCACAGAAAAGTCTAGTATCTGAGGTGGAGTCTGTTGTTAATATGATGAAAGAGGCAGAGGTTCTTGAGGAGAGAGCGAAACAGGCTAAAGAAGAAGCTTGCATAGCTGGTCAGGATATCCTTATAAAGGTGGAGGAACTCAAACAGATGTTGCAACATGCTCAACGAGCAAATGATATGGTTGGTTTCATGATCTTGCTCTTTCCCCTCTCTCTTAGCTGCTTAAGGGGAAAAAACATTGATGACGTTTATTGATTTTGGCAGCATGCTGGTGAAGTATATGGAGAGAAAGCTGTTCTATCAACTGAAGCTCGAGAACTTCAGTCTCGTCTTCTCAAATTGTCAGACGAAAGGGATAAATCTGTTTCAATCATCAAGGAGGTTCATACATATAACTCTTTTTATTCTCAATGCACTCCAAGATGCTTCTTGATTTGTAACCAATGACCATTTCTGACTGTTTAATTCGGTAAATTAAATACCATGGAGTAGGTGACCATTCATTTTAAATTCATAATATAGGTTTTACATTGATGGTACTGACCTTAAGCATTTGGAAGTATGAATGTCATTACTCACACATGGACAGAGTCACAGACGTGCACATGCACATAGATCTAAGTTAGAATTTACGAGAATGGAGGCAATTATGCTAGTTTCTTCCATAAGTATCAAACAGTGTGTTCCATCTTTTCTAGAAAGAAGTGTCGAACATTTGAACTGGACAAACTTGTATGTATGAAAGTTATATGATTTGATTATTTATATGACTTTTTCTTTAGAAAATTTCCTAATATCCTGTACAAAATTTGTAAGAATGGGTCATAGTAAAGGATCACTTAACTCCATTAAACAAACCCAGAAACTGTTCTGAGCGGAAGGTAAGTAGGTCAACTCAACTGTTATTACCTAAATTAATAGACTTCGGATCTGACTTAATATTGATGAGGTCGGTCATAGTATTATTTTTTATAGGGGTCTGGATCTAGGATTTCTTTTTAGGGCTTTATGTGTGCCAGCAGCCAAACATCTTTGGCTTAGGTACATTTCAGAATTTAATTGCTCTGGCATTCACTAAAAAATAGGTTTTGATTGTTAATCCTCGGGTGCACGGTCATTAATTTAATCTCCGTCTCACCATTAGTCGCTTGGACTGGATACCTTTATGTGTAATTTTTAGGTATCAACAGTATTTGCACCTATGCACGATTCTCATTGTGCACCATGTGCAAACTACGACCTTAAACTTGCCTTTTCGTGAAGTAGTCAAGGTTGCAGGCATTTTTCATTCATAATATGACAGTAGACATGAAGGACTTGATTTTAGGATCTTCTACAGGGTTCATGTCTTTAACATGTCTTTCTATCTGTCAGCATTTGGTCTATTGAATTAATTTTAGATTTGTGTGGCTAGGCTTCCATTTATTGAATATCATGTTCACTTTTTTGACGTATCCTCTTTACTTTGTAAGACCTAATGTATTTGATGAAATCCCGGTTTGCGATTTTTCTTATGACAATGTATGCATAAATGCTCAAATTTTAAGTTTCGATGTTGTTTAGGTTGCTTTTCCTATAATCGGTTTCAAAAGAATTCAATTGGATGATGAAATTGAAAAACACACAGATAGCATCCAAATACTCTCAGAAAAAAAAAATCTTAAGTAAACCTCTTACTTGCAACACTATTTTCCTGAATGAACCCTGGTTTTTTTTCACGCTTACTTCTCGGTCCATACCTTACCTACTTTAATAATCCAAATAGCTTACAGATGTGAAAATCTTTGTGTTGCTCGCTAGATTCGTGAAACTCTTGAAGCACGACTAGCTGCTGTAAAGGATGAAATAGCTGTCGCTGAGCAGGAAAAGTTCAAGAAGGAACGAGTGGCCCAGAAGGCTTTAAAAGAACAAGAAGACTTTATGGAGGCCATAGTACAAGAGTCCAAAAAACTGCAGCAGGAAGCAGAGGAAAATGGCAAGGTAAATTTTGCTACTTTAAGCATTACATATATATTATTTTAGGGTAAAAATTGCATATAACCCCCTCACTATACCTTCAGTTGCACTAAACCCCCTGCAACTCGTTTACTAGCACTTAGCACCCTTGAAAGGGTATTTTTAGGGAGATAAATTGCAAGTAACACCCTTTTCCTCATGAATTGAGGAGGGACTATGTGCTAGTAATGAGTTGAGGGGGGTTTTATGCAGCGGAAGGTATGAATGAGGGGGGTATGTACGATTTACTCATTATTTCATAAAGGCTCAGAAATATGTAATTTTTTTTCCTTTTCTTTCCTTCTGTGGATCAGTTGAGGACTTTCTTGGAGAACCGTGGTCAAGTTGTAGATAGCTTGCAGTAAGTCTCTACATTTTGTTTGATTTGTCTTATTGTTCACAGAATTTTGTGTAATTGCTAAACAATTCTACTTTCGTACGCAGAGGAGAAATTGCTGTGATTTGTGAGGATGTTATATCACTTAAAAATAGAGTCGATGAGCATGCTCCACTCAGGGGATCACTGCTAATGACAACATACAGCTCGTCCTCTTTGTTAAGCTCATATAGTCAAAAGAACATTCCTTCAGCAGATGAGTTGCCCGTGGAAGTAAATGACAATAATAGAGATAGCAGCAAAGACCAATCGGGAAGTCAGGAGCAAGAAAACATAACTGCGAGCAGCGTGCAGAAATCAGCTTCAGATAATGACTGGGAATTCTTGATACATGAAGCTTGCCTATCATAAAAATTAAGTCCTTGAAAATTTTGATTGAAATATGTGCACTACAAAGACGTCACCTTTCCTTCTTCTGTGTAAGTATGCGAACCCCATTACTGATTATCCCATGCATGACCATTGTGTAGATATCTCTAGTTCATCTTTGTACTATATGAATATTTAATCACTCTCTCCTCTTAAATCTTCCTCGTAACGCCCAAATATTGCCTTTCATGGTAGAAAGAGTGGGACGGAATTCCTGAAGAGTACCCTATATAGAAATAGAGTATGGAGAGGAGGTAGTGTGACATTTGGTATAACTATCAATGCGGTCACTATTGCACTAGTAACTATCAATGCGGTCCCTATTGCACTAGTAGACATAGGTTCGTGATATGCCATGTATCACCCTCTCCTTCCCTGTATGATATTCTTCTATAGAGGGGCCTCTATAAGATTTTTTTTTTTCGAACTGGGTTTCAAGTTTTTGTTCTGGCTTAATAGAAAAGCTAATAAATAAATTTTTTAAAAAAAAACTCATCTAGGCATGATGGTCTATGTGGCATCTGGATTATTTTGGTTGCTCCGTCATTCATTTGCTTTCTTTTTTCCTTAGGATCAAATGTTGATTAATGATGAACGGAAAAAAAAGCGAATAAGTAGCCATCATTTTGATTGTGATTTGAATGATGCTGGTCTCTTTCATGTGCAGGAATATGTAGATATCATAATTGTGATGAAGGGCGCATGGGTTGAAGACTGTTGGATGATCACTGACGCGTATCTTTCGAGTGATTAGGCAAATAGTATGGATGAAAATGACCAGCTCTTCATTTTCTTACCTTTTTTTATGAACAAATAAGATCCGTTAATGACATTAACATCATTATAGCATCCAATCCAAATTTGCTAACGTTGTGGAGATTTTTTTTTTTCCCCTTTCAATTTTTCTTTTTGAATGAATTAGTTTGAGCATGCGCTTTCGTGCTGGTAACTTTTGTACAGATTATGAGGGATTCGATCTAGGAGGATAGTTCATAACAATAATTATGCTGGCCGAAAGTTTTTGTAATGATTTTGTGAACTTACAATCTGCAAGTGATTTTGCAATTTGTAGCTGGGAACTTACAAGCACAAGTTGCAAAATGCAAAATATTCTCATAACCAAGTTAGATGCTATAGCAGTCTATGAGCTACGAGGTTCAACATCATCATCACAATTTTGATGGTCGTCACCACCACCATCATCATCATCATCATGGACACCATCAAAATTGATAAGGATGGTACCTGTTTGGTAGAGTAGAATCTAGGGACCCTGACAATGAGAATGACACTCACTGATAATTATTCCAAAAGATCAAGTGATTTTGATTTTTGATTCGCTCCCACAAATGTATAATGCATGAATGAGAACCAATCTGTCCTACTTTGGGCCACTTATTTATTGCTTTTTCCTCTATCATCTTATCTTCCTTCTCTTCCTCAGTCAAAGGACATTATTAGCTAGAGATCATTCAGCATGCCCAGTGGTCCAGATACAAACGCTTTTATGCATATACATCTTGGATGATGAAACCATCCATTTCATATGATTCTTCTCACTACAGTAATTTGTTCTTGTAGTTACACCTAACAAATCTTCGATCTTTTCCCAACTGATGGAATTCTTGGGGTGTGAAGACTGGACCACCAGAACATTCAAGCTTTTGGATTGTTACTAGGTGGGATGCACGTGCGTTGTACGTGGTCAAATATTATGATTGTTTCTTTTAAGTTTATATCTTCACTCTAATTGCATTGTGGACATAATTGTTTCATAGGTTGAATTTATTTTGTGGATAGAAAAATGGGAAAGTTAATGAAAAAGAAAGAAATTAAATTTAGGAGAAAGTATTATAAAGAAATTATTATAAAGAAATTTTGAGTGTTTACATATGATAATACATAAATTTAAGAGTTGTTATGGTCATAACCACTAACTAGTGATTAAAGAGGAAAACCAAGTATTAACATGGATAAACATTTTTGCTCGTCAACTTGGAGCGACATGAACCTCCACACCCGACCCATGGGGTAGCCTACGCTTGCCGTCCTCGCCACGGTCCGTTAAACGACTATCGCCATAGCCGACGCGAAAGGCGGTGTGGGTCGGTCCATCAACAACTCTCTCCCGCGGACGACGCGAAAGGCGGTACCAGTCGTCCACCCAACCAATTGACTGCCTCGGAGCTATCCTTCCAAGTCGCTTGTCCCCCCGAGCGACATGGGGGACGACCAGCCATCGCCTTCTAACCGCTAGTCCCCGGACGACGCGAAGGCGGTATTTAGTCGCCCTCCCAACCAGTTATCTACCATAATCCCTTCAAACCCGATCGTGCGCCTCTCCGGACAATACGAAGCAAATCTAGCCCCTTTCTTAGCCATCCGTCCTTTGGGGCGGCGAAGAAGCGGTTCTAGTCGCCCCTTTAATCGACATTTAATGGACGCCTCAAGAGGTGCGGTAAGTCGCCACCCTACCAGCTCCCCTTTCTCTCATCCTATGTGGTTCCCTCCACTCGAACGACGGTTATACGGTATTCGAACCCATCAATATCGCATTAAATGCACTGACAGCCCCTTAACTCCTCCATCTCTCACGATATTTAAGACACCTCGGACCCATGCAGCTACAGGCGCCGCCAATCCCATCGCATTAATGGCGAATAGATAACACTAACTCTCAATCCGCCCACAACTCGACACCTGTAAAGGCCAGCCACCGTAGCTGACAAAGAGGTGCTCAGCCAATCACTGGCCCACACGTGGAAGAGAGGGCTGACTCATCAGTGATTTCTCACCCAATGGAAAGATGAAAATACCCCCACAATCCTAGGTATAAGTAGCAATATGAACAGCAAACCAAGTAAGGGATTTTCTCTGAGTAAATTTCCTCTCCCTATTTTTCCTCTCCCTCATACTAACTTGACAGTCGGAGGGACCACCGGAGATCCCAACTCCGCCCCTTCCACAGGTATTTTCTCATAGGTGAACCCCCTGACCGGAGCAACGTCACCGAATATTAGGAGAGAAGGCGGACTCCGCTCTCTTAAAAGCTAAACTCACACCGAGGTTAGTGACTGTGATTATATACATCAACAGTTTGGCGCTCACCGTGAGGCCCCCTTTCTTCTTCTTGCAATCATGTCCGGCGGTGATGATCTTACCGGGTTGGGGAACCTGCCGGCGGGCTATGTCACTCAAGCCCAACTCCAGGAATTCACTGAGAAGATCACTCAGACCATGCAAGCAACCATGCAGACCCAGCTCAGAGCTTTTGTCGATGAACTCTTCACTCGCCTCCCCGCTCTCGCAGCACAGCCAGCGCCATCAGCAACGGCGGCGGATCAACCCTCCGCCAGCCGTCATTCTACTGCTCAAGGTGATCGCCGATTCGTCTTGCTGCAAACTCCACTCCCGGAGAAACTCCCTTCATGTTAGCTTATGGAGCAGAAGCGGTAACCCCAGTGGAGGTCGGCATGCCCACTATCCGACTCCAACACTTTGATGAAGAGGTAAATTTCGCTGGACTTCGGGTGCAATTGGACCTGGTGGATGAGGGTCAAGCGACCGCTCTGCACAAACAAGTTGTCAATCAACAGCGGATCGCCCGATACTACAACAGCAAGGTCCGACCAAGGAGATTCTGTGTTGGCGACCTGGTGCTAAGGAAGGCGGCATTTGACAGGGACACTAGGCGTGGCAAGCTGGCACCCAATTGGGAAGGGCCCTACACCGTCCTTGAAGAGCTGCGTCCCGGAACATACCGACTTAGAAGCCCCGATGGGAGAGTCTTACAGCATCCATGGAATATCGAGCACCTCAGGAAGTTTTTTCAATAATTTTGCATTGTAAATTTTGCTCAATCCACCTCAATACAATTCAGTATTATGCTCCTAATTATTGTTGCTTGTCACAAATTATGCAAGAAACGCTAAACGACTGCATAGCCGAATCCAATGGCAATCGATCCCTCACAGCAGCGTAGTAAGGCCCCTAGCTCACTAAACGAGTTGGGAAAACTCAATCGCATTAGCCGAATCAAGGTAATTTCCTAGTCGAAGTCGAGTCAAGCTGACCCTGTTCGCTGAGTGGAGTCAAGAAACCCTTCTCGCTAAACCGAGTCAAGGAACTCTTCTCGTTTAGCCGAGTCAAGGAACTCTTCTCGCTTAGTCGCAGCAGGTGATCTTGCTCACTTAACGAAGGAAATAAATCCCATTCGCTAAGTGAAAATTGGGCTATCCGACCTCGATAAATTGAACTAGGCCCCTTACGCTCGCTCGCCAACTCCGAACGAAGCCGCAGCGACGACCACCTATCGGCCTCCTCAGAAAGACCTAGGCGCCACATAAGTCCTAGGCACCCGACCCACGCGGTCGTCCTCTACGGAGTCGCCGCTCCCACGTGAGCCGACTCAGGCTTGCTCTTTGCCTCAAAATAGAGATCGGCCTCGCCAAGAAAGACCTAGGCGCCACGTAAGTCCTAGGCACCCGACCCATGCGGTCATCCTCTACGGAGTCGCCGCTCCCACGTGAGCCGACTCAGGCTTGCTCTTTGCCTCAAAACAGAGATCGGCCTCGCCGAGAAAGACCTAGGCGCCACGTAAGTCCTAGGCACCCGACCCATGCGGTCATCCTCTACGGAGTCGCCGCTCCCACGTGAGCCGACTCAGGCTTGCTCTTTGCCTCAAAATAGAGATCGGCCTCGCCGAGAAAGACCTAGGCGCCACGTAAGTCCTAGGCACCCGACCAACACGGCCGTCCTCTACGGAGTCGTCGCTCCCACGTGAGCCGACTCAGGCTTGCTCTTTGCCTCAAAACAGAGATCGGCCTCACCGAGAAAGACCTAGGCGCCACGTAAGTCCTAGGCACCCGACCCACGCGGTCGTCCTCTACGGAGTCGCCGCTCCCACATGAGCCGACTCAGGCTTGCTCTTTGCCTCAAAATAGAGATCGGCCTCGCCGAGAAAGACCTAGGCGCCACATAAGTCCTAGGCACCCGACCCACGCGGTCATCCTCTACGGAGTCGCCGCTCCCACGTGAGCCGACTCAGGCTTGCTCTTTGCCTCAAAACAGAGATCGGCCTCGCCGAAAGACCTAGGCACCACGTAAGTCCTAGGCACCCGACCCACGCGGTCGTCCTCTACGGAGTCGCCGCTCCCACGTGAGCCGACTCAGGCTTGCTCTTTGCCTCAAAATAGAGATCGGCCTCGCCGAGAAAGACCTAGGCGCCACGTAAGTCCTAGGCACCCGACCCACGCGGTCGTCCTCTACGGAGTCGCCGCTCCCACGTGAGCCGACTCAGGCTTGTTCTTTGCCTCAAAACAGAGATCGGCCTTACCGAGAGAGACCTAGGCGCCACATAAGTCCTAGGCGGCCGACCCACACGGTCGTCCTCTAAGGAGTCACCGCTCCCACAGCCGACTCAGGCCTGCTTTCTGCCCCGAAAGGGAGATCGGCCTCGCCGACGAAGGTCCGGCCGTAATGCAAGCCTTAGACGTCCAACTTACGAGTTGACAGCTGTAAAGTCGCCGCCCCCGCATGGACCAACTCCGTAGGCTCCAGGCTCAATCTAAACGTTACCGACCCCGAGAACCGCAACTTATAATTGAACCGACTCAATCGAAACAGACGATCGGCGATATTGATTGTAAGCCCCACAGGGGCCGACTCGATTTTAGTTGATTAACAATATTGATTGTAAGCCCCACAGGGGCCGACTCGATTTTAGTTGATTAGCAATATTGATTGTAAGCCCCACAGGGGCCGACTTGATTTTAGTTAACAGACGATGCCGATTATATGCCAACATAAAAAAAGGAGAGTTCGACATAGAAGAACGCAAAGTGAATTTTCATTCATAAGTGAAGTATATTACAAATGTACGATGGTCTTCTCGATCCAACCAAAAAAAAAAGAACAAAACACAAAGGCGACCTAATCTCCTCCCTCGTCGCCATCTCCCCCTTCTCCGTCCTCGCCTTCATCTTCCTTCTCGTCCTCATCCTCGTCAGGGTTGTAATCCTCAACGCCAAGCTGCACTCCTGCTCCTCTGGCTTCCAGGCTCTGTAGGATGCGCAGAGAACTTTCCACCCTGGGAGGATACGCAAGACTCAAAGTCGGGAGAGCGTCCGAAGGAAGTTGAGCTTTTAAGTAGTCGTAGCATGCTTTAACAGCCAGCGACAGCTCTACTTTTCCCATAGGCCCTTGCTTATACTCTTCAATGACCTCTTTCTTGCCTTCCTCCAACGTTACAAACTTAAGCCGGGTCTCAATCGATCGGGCGTCATCCAAAGCCGTCTGATGAGCCGCATTCGACTCACCCAGCTCGACCCGCAAGTTTTGGCTCTCGAGTCTCTCAGCTTCAATTTGGCTCTCCAGTCCCCAACTTGAGCCTTCCACTCCTCGATCTCCCTTTGGGAGCCTTCGGCCGTCCTCTTCAACTGGGCAACCTCCTCCTTCAACTTATCAATGACAGTCACCTGCTTCGAGCGATGAGTCTGGAGGTTAGCAATCGTAGATTGCTTAGCGTCAGTTCAGCAGCCACGCAGGCGCCGACCGCCTTCTGCCTCAAAGGCGACCGCCCTCTTCTCAGCTTCTCCTCGGCTTTCCTTCTCTTGAACAAGCCTCTTCGCCAAGCTGTCAGCTACTTCCATCATGATTGACAGTCGGTTGAAGAGCTCCTCCCCGACCAAGGCCCCTCGAGTTTGATAACTCAAGAGAGCTAACCGTAAACCGGTCGAAGGTATTTCCTCCAGGAGATCCCTATCTTTTGGAAGGGTAAACTGCTCCGAAGCGACAAGCTGCCCCCACCCAGAAAGAAGTACCGAACCCTCCTTATGGAAAGAATGGTCAGGGACAAACCTGTCACTTTGAGAAGGTTCCTCCCTTGCGGAGTACTCTTCCCACAGATCACCAATAAACTGGGATCGGAGGTCCTTCCACCTCGAACCACCAACCTTGGCAATCCTGTGACGAAAAGGAAGCTCTATGCCCAAACTCCTGAATAAACTCAGGAGATTTGACCCCGAAGTCAAATCATCTGAGATGACCGCCTCCTTTCCCGACCTCTGAGTTGGCTCATCAGAGGTCGTCTCTACAACCTGGTCGGCAGGGGCCTCCTTAGTGGTAGCTGCGACCCCCTGTGCTTGTTGGTCGGGAACTTCACCGACCTGAGGACGTGATCCCCCCTCAGATACGCCCTCCGTAGGCAAAGATAAGGGAGGAAGAGTTTGCGGGACCGACTCTCCCCCAGCAGTTGGGAGTTCCCCCACAATAGCCTCGGCTTGTTCAAGGACTGCCCCCTCGGTCGTCCCTTTGGAGGTCGATTCCTTCGACCTCTTCGTCTTCTTCTTCTTCTTCTTTGGTTGGTCAACCTCAGAAGTAGGAGCCTTCTTCACCTGCAGCATAGCGGCCACCTCGTCAAACTTCTCCTCCACATGCTGCTCCTCTGCAGCCGACAATCCTCCTCCCCTAGCCCTTTTCCTCGAAGCCGCATCAGAACTTTGGTCGGGCTAGGACCCCCACTTTTGGGATCAGCCTGCTGAAAAGTCACCTCAAGCAACTCCTTCTCCTTCTCCTCATCGACCCCGGTCGACCGAATGAATGATAGCCCCGCCATCCTCAGCGAAGCATTGTTGAATAGGTTGTGGCCCTTCCGAGATCCCGAATACCGTTTAATTTCCAGTCGCGCTTCGCCCACCGAGAGGAAGATTTTTTAGGCCATCCTTGCTGATCTCCGGCCATGAACAGCAAGCCAAGACGGCGTCAGCGCTGAAGACCTAGACGAACTTATTCTTCCAGTCCTTATTCGAGTCTGGAATCTCGACAAACCGACCGCCCACATACCCAAAAAAAAGTGGGCGTCTTTCTTCGTCGACCTCACCGTGACAAGATTGCCGAAGAGCTGGAGGGTCGGCGTCACCTTCACTCGATGGCAGATCACTAAAAATGCCATTATTGTAGCAATGGCGTTAGGAGCGAACTGCATCGGGGACACCCCTAGCCGCTCGCACAACTTCTTCACAAACGTCGGCAATGGGAGGCGCAACCCGTTGTCCAGATGTGCCATGTACAATGGGCAGCTTTTGTCTCTACTGGTGGTCGATGATAGCGTCCCTCCCAAGCGAAATCAGAATTTCTGGGAGATCGTACCTCTCATAGAGGCCTTCCAGATCCTCCTCCTTTATCTTCGATTGCCAAGACTTGAGCTTGGCGATCCTATCCATGGGAGCAGAGGTAGAAGCAGCCATGGCAGAAAGCTTGAAAAATCTCGGGTAAGAGGAAGAAGAAAATAAGTCTTTAGAAACTGTAAAGAGAAATCCCCAAATAGAGAAAAAGTATATATAAGCATCTATGGTGCCCACGTGGCTATTCTCAGATGGCTTTTCGATTTTAGGAGCCAACGGTTCAGATTGACTCTCAAATCTGAACCGCCTTATGAAAATTAAAAGGCCCACCGCCTTTATGACCCACGTCTCTTCGCTCGAAATTCGAAACGCCTCTGACGGCTAAAGTACCGCTGACGTCAAGTCCTATCTTCTACAGTGACGCTCTCTGTTCGCGCCTAGAAAACTAAACCCACCTATTGTCTGGGGCCCGACCGACTTCGACTGGTCGACCCAATGAGCTAACAGATTAAGAACCCAAGTAACTTAAAAACCAACTCAGAGCTAGTTGTTTGGGTCGAAAGTTGTTTCCATTTGTAAAACTAGAGAAAATTACACTTTTGGTTCTGAGTTACAATGAAAATTAAATAACTCTCTCACAAACTCGAACAAGAGACGCTACAAGTGTAGATCTCTTGTTTTGTGGGACTTTGCCCGCGTCGGACGCCAGAATCCGTGGACCACCGGCGGCGATCGTCGAATCGTCGGGGTTTAGTTAGTGCTTCGCAAAGGAAACAAGAACTTCAAAGAAATATCTTAGCAAGGTAAGATATCTACTCTTCTCAAGAATAAGTCAAGGCTTAAACTCGAGGAATCTCGCGTGGATCGTGTTCTTGAACTCCTAAGCTTGGATTTTGACTTTTCCCTTCGATGGCCGACCCCGCCCAAGTGGGCGTAGGAGGGTATTTATAGTCTTTGGGAAGCGTGCCCACAAGTGTCATAAGTGCTGAAGAAGTAGGCCAGTCAAGCTGCTCCGCTTAAGCCGCCTTCGCCACCGCGAGGCGTTGTCGGTCGCCACGGGGCGGCGTAGGCAAGATGGGTCGCCTCGCCGACCGGCGAGGCAAAGGCCGCCCTTCCACCGCCAGAACGGTTTTCCCGCTTTTAGGCACGATTAAATGCCTAGAATTACGCCTAGTGGTATCTTCGGCGATGTAACCGCCTATGCGATGTCGAGCGTTTCTGCGTTGATAAAGTCAAGTGGGCCCCACCAGCATTGATTTAGACCCTTCAAGATCTCATTTTAAGGATTCTGGTGTCTCAGATTTGGCGAGACACAAACAAGTGTCTCGCTAATAGCGAGACACATCAAGGTGTCTCGCCGTGGCGAGACACAAACAAGTGTCTCGCTAATAGCGAGACACATCAAATGTCTCGCTTCGTCGCGAGGCACACACAAGTGTCTCGCTAATAGCGAGACACATCAAATGTCTCGCTTCGTGGCGAGACACAAACAAGTGTCTCGCGATCAGAAGCAGACACAATCTCCCCATGTGTTGACTTCTTGAGATTTCGACGACGTTGTTCTTCGATCTTCTCATGATTTAGTCATATTTGAGGTTCTTCAGCAATTTTTGATGTCTACAGATACCCCCTCCAAAGTTTTCAGACTCCTCTGTATTTTGTCGAGGGGTCTGGAATACTTTGGATAAGATGTGCCTTGCTTCTGTTCAACGTTGAACTTTGTAGAAGAGGCCCATGTTTTGCTTTAGTTTCTTGAATCCTGGCTACGCGGCGTCGCTGACCATACTTTGGGATCAATAGCTGTTGCATTTGTATTTGGATTGATTGAAATGTCAAAGTCGATTTTGGACTAATCATCTTCATCTTGAAAGTCACCACTTGGGTTATAATTGAAATGCCTTGAGAATCATTCAGAGAAAAGCCCTGCCCGGTTTTCTCAATATCGATTTCCGTGAAAGCTTCTATATGTAATATCCGAATTGTCCCACTTGAAGAAAGCGAAGGGCAATCAAGTGTCTCGCCAAAAGGACCGCCACGTAACTGCCGAGCATGCTTGAGCTTCGGGCGATGTAATGGCACATTTGCATTAGCAATGAGTTACAAAGTGCATTAAAATCATGGTAGGAGAAAGTGCTTGACCCCGCAGAAGAATGAACCCGCCTCAAGTTATTGCTTGTATGATAGATATAGGATTTTTGGCAAACCCTCACCATCAACGGATTTGATGAGCCTTTACCAACTACCGCTTGAGTTGGGCTAGCATGTAGATTATCCGAGTCCGCTCTACATGTTACGTTGTGCTAAAAGAGTGAATTCTCTTAGACTTTATGCTACGATATTGAATAATGAGGCTCGGTCAATTATCACGGAATTAATTACCCAAAGATGTGTTAGATGCGGACTTATCTCGATAAGGACAGAGATAATATCCCTATGCATGAAGGCATAGTTTAGGTGTCATTAAGTAATGACATCTATGCTACGATTTTGAATAATGAGGCTTGTGGAATTTGTGTTTTCTCTTGGGGCAAAACGAACCCGTTGTGTCTTCTCTTGGGGCAAAACGAACCCGTTGTGTCTTCTCTTGGGGCAAAACGAACCCGTTGTGTCTTCTCTTGGGGCTAAAACGAACCCTCGTTATCGAGTAGACCTCTCATTCATAAAAGGAATCGAGAGGATTTTGACCGTGGTCCTAAGCGTAGGAAGGTTTGACCAAGTGGGAGTGAAAATTAAAAATGATCCTAACTGTAAGAAGGTTTGATCGGGATAGGAGTTTTGAGACAATCCTAAGCGTCGGAAGGTTTGATCGCTCAATCTGAAATGGACCTCTCGCTCATGGAAGGAATCGAGAGGGATTTTGATTATGGTCCTAATCAGAGGAAGGTTTGACCAGATAGGAATTTTTGAGACAATCCTAAGCGTCGGAAGGTTTGATCGCTCAATCTGAAATGGACCTCGTTCATGGAAAGAATCGAGAGGAGATTTTGGCCGTGGTCCTAATCAGAGGAAGGTTTGACCAGATAGGAATTTTTGAGACAATCCTAACTCAATGTGGAAGTGGACCTCTCGTTCATGGATTATCCACCCCCAGCTTTTTTCGCAAAATTGGGCTGTCGGAGTGAGTAAGAAGAAAGAGCAGTTTAACCTCTTATATTCATCGGAGGAAAGGGAGCAGCTTTATACTGTGATACCTCGGAGTCAAATTTGATTCAGCTTTTATTTCGCGCTAAGACGCGGCTTCAACCAAGGCTTGTATGATGGCCTTGAGAGCTAAGCAATCCTTTGTAGGATGGAGGATCCTCCGCGGGTACGCATTGATTTAGGGTCCGAAGTTTTGTTAGCCTCCTCCTGATTTGTAATTGGAGGCAACTTGATTTTGTTGTTATCAAGGAGGTGTTTGAAGATGATTGGAACTTCTTCGTCCTTGAAAGAGTATGTCCTGTGGAATTCTGATTTAGAAGCTTTTTGGCGCGGCCGTTGTTGCGACGCTTGACCAACAGCAGTCACAGATGCCTTTCCTCTATTACGAGAGGAAAAATTTACTTCTGAGGGGTCAGCCGTCATTTTGCCTCTTTCAGCTTTCTTCCTTCTGAGGAAACGTTCAGCTTGTTCTCCTCGTATTTTTAGGTCTTTCCACGTAGTTGGTGGGACGACCCCCATGACTTCCAGCAATTCTATAGAAAGATTGTTGTGGCAAGTCTTCAATATGAACTTTTCAGTAATTGGATCCCTGCAATTCATAGCTTTATTGCGGAATCGCTTAACGAAGGTGTCGATTGTCTCCCCACCTTCGCTGCCTAGGAGAGTTCCAATTGAGACTTGTGTCGTCATCGAAGAAGTTCTTTGAAAAGAACTTTCCATGTCCTCCCGGCAGTTAATACTCCGGCCTTGAGTCTTCGATACCAATCGGCAGCCCAAGAGTACCGACGAATGACCGAACCATCGAGGCTCGTTTCGAGATTACCCCAAATGTGATTTGAAGTAAATCGTGTTGTGAAGGTGACCCTCTCCGTCAAATGGCGTGAAGTTGATCAAATTAAATTTTGGCGGGTAAGGAATTGAATCCCACTCTCGGATACGGACCACGGGATACCGGTCCTTTTGACTTCTGTGTGGACATCAAAGCATTGATTTTATTTTCAAGCTCTTTCATCCTTTCGCCATCATCCTCCCTTGTTTTGGATCGCTTCCAATAGGAAGAATTGGATCATTTCCACCTTGAGCGGCAGATCGACTTTCTTTGGAGGTTGATCGGCGTAAATGTGTTCATCAATCTCGAATCCTTGTCTTCAACATTATGGTGGGTAACTCCACCTTGTTGATCGGATTCGTGCCGTTGATCGACCTGTGTTGTGCAACCGTTTGGGTTTGCAACTCCCTCATCTGTTGCATGGCTAGCTCCATCTCTGTTCTCATTTCGACCTTAAGCTCTTCTCTTTGCTTAGCTAAGGCTTCTTGTAACATTTGAGCCGTGACATCGAGTAATTGTGAAAGCTCGATGGCTACCAACACTTGACATTGTGTCATCGGAAGCTATCGCCGAATTGATGTCGGAAACTTCGTCATCAGATGACTTTCCCTCATGCATCCTTCTATATTCGATGCGTTGGGCAGTTCGCAATTGTAACCGAGACATTCTTTGAGAAATCTTAGACCCAACCTTTCCTCCAGGAGTGAAGTCAGGATCTGAATCCGTCGCCGGTCCTTTCCCTTTGTTCACCATGTTAATGGTCACTTCGGGAAACTCATCAATTTGGATGGATGATCTCCTTCTTCTTCGATGTTGTCTTGACTGTGGCTTCAGATTTTCCGTTGCTGACAGGGAAAGCCGTTCGAATACTGAAGCTCTTTGTAGTTGAGCGTTTGATTCGGAACAGGCACATCCTGACAGTAACGTCTTGATTAGTTGTGCACACGAGCAAGAACAACCTATTTCATCAATCGTTCTCTTTCGTGTGTTACTACCCCTAGCCTGATGGTGTGGTTGGTGTAGTTTTGCACTTTCACCCCCAAGTGTAACGTTGTCCTTAATTGGAGGACACGTCTTCTTTTGGGGACATCGATTTTTTGACTTGAGAGACAACTTCCGTCGCTTGGCTTTGTCATCTGAAGTTGCTTCTGTATGAATCACGAGGGTCTGGTCATCTCTCGTGATTTTGCGAGTCACTTGCCTCAATTTCTTCTTCTCAGCAGACTCGTGGACCCCTTGTGGGATGCTCAAACGAGATGCAATTGGAATTCTAGAGACCTGAGATATTTTAGCTTGTTCAGACTCTTCGACCGGATAATCCAAGCGCTTCTTCACCGAACCTTGCTTTTATTTCCGGTTGTGGACCAAGACGACTAAACACCGACATTGTCGGATTTCCGCACTTAAAGGTTGATACCTCATCCGAGAAGTGGAAGAAAGGGGCGAAAAGCCCATCTTTTGTCAATGATGGAGGATCGCCGCTTTGGCGAAGCTCTTCGCCGATCGCTTGAGATCTTGTTGAGAGGGAAATCGCCTCGCCGCAGTTTAACGAAGATCGCTGCACATTACAACGAGCGAACCTCCCTCTTAGGGGATGAGATCCTCCGATATTTGCGGGTGAGGAGGACTTCGATGTGGAAGAGGAGATACTCTTGAATTTGGCTTGATCGAAGAAGTAGTCTATTCCATCAATCATGAGGTCGGCTGATGTTGCAAAGGCTGCGACACAACGATCTCGGCTCGAGATCGCTGGCTCCCACCGGGTCGCCATCGTGTTTGGGTCGAAAGTTGTTTCCATTTGTAAAACTAGAAAATTACACTTTTGGTTCGAGTTACAATGAAAATTAAATAACTCTCTCACAAACTCAACAAGAGACGCTACAAGTGTAGATCTCTTGTTTTGTGGGACTTTGCTGTCTTGGGGCCAGCGTAATCCGTGGACCACCGAAGCGTGATCGTCGAATCGTCGGGGTTTAGTTAGTGCTTCGCAAAGGAAACAAGAACTTCAAAGAAATATCTTAGCAAGGTAAGATATCTACTCTTCTCAAGAATAAGTCAAGGCTTAAACTCGAGGAATCTCCGCGGATCGTGGTTCTTGAACTCCGGAAGCTTGGATTTTGACTTTTCCCTTTCGATGGCGACCCACGCCCAAGTGGGCGTAGGAGGGTATTTATAGTCTTTGGGAAGCGTGCCCACAAGTGTCATAAGTCTTTGAAGATTTGCGGTTAAGCGCGGCGACTCAAGGCGCCTCGCTAAAACGCCACCTCGCTGGCGGCGATGCGAATCCTTCAATTTCTTTAGCGGTTTTCACGCTTTTAGGCGCGATTAAATGCCTAAATTACGCCTAGTGGTATCTTCAGCGATGTAACCGCCATTAACGGTTCAACGCTGATAAAGTCAAGTGGGCCCCACCGGCATTGATTTAGACCCTTCAAGATCTCATTTTAAGGATTACGGGTGTCACCATTATTTGGCGAGACACAATCTCCCCATGTGTTGACTTCTTGAGATTTCGGCGGCGTTGTTCTTCGATCTTCTCATGATTTAGTCATATTTGAGGTTCTTGACAATTTTGATGTCTACAGATACCCTCCAAAGTTTTGGACTCCTCGTATTTTGTCGAAGTGCGGAATACTTTGGATAAGATGTGCCTTGCTTACGTTCAGCGTTGAACTTTGTAGAAGAGGCCCATGTTTTGCTTTAGTTTCTTGAATCACGGCTCTGGCGTCGTGACCATACTTTGGGATCAATAGGCATTGCATTTGTATTTGGATTGATTGAAATGTCAAAGTCGATTTTGGACTAATCATCTTCATCTTGAAAGTCACCACTTGGGTTATAATTGAAATGCCTTGAGAATCATTCGAGAAAAAGCCGCCCGGTTTTCTCAATATCGATTTCCGTGAAAGCTTCTATATGTAATATCTGGAATTGTCCCACTTGAAGAAAGCGAAGGGCAATCTGAAGTGTCTCGCCAAAAGGACCGCCACAACCGCCCGAGCATGCTTGAGCTTCGGAGGCGATGTAATGGCACATTTGCATTAGCAATGAGTTACAAAGTGCATTAAAATCATGGTAGGAGAAAGTGCTTGACCCCGGCAGGAAGAATGAACCCGCTGTCTCAAGTTATTGCTTGTATGATAGATATAGGATTTTTGGCAAACCCTCAGCCATCAACGGATTTGATGAGCCTTTACCAACTACCGTTTGAGTTGGGCTAGCATGTAGATTATCTGAGTCCGTTCTACATGTTACGTTGTGCTAAAAGAGTGAATTCTCTTAGACTTTATGCTACGATATTGAATAATGAGGCTCGGTCAATTATCACGGAATTAATTACCCTAAAGATGTGTTAGATGCAGACTTATCTCTGATAAGGGACAGAGATAATATCCCTATGCATGAAGGCATAGTTTAGGTGTCATTAAGTAATGACATCTATGCTACGATTTTGAATACGTAGGCTTGTGGAATTTGTGTTTTCTCTTGGGGCAAAAACGAACCCGTTGTGTCTTCTCTTGGGGCGAAAACGAACCCGTTGTGTCTTCTCTTGGGGCGAAAACGAACCCTGTTGTGTTTTCTCTTGGGGCGAAAACGAACCCTGTTACCGGAGTAGACCTCTCATTCATAAAAGGAATCGAGAGGGGATTTTGACCGTGGTCCTAACTGTAGGAAGGTTTGACCAAGTGGGAGTGAAAATTAAAAAATGATCCTAACTGTAAGAAGGTTTGATCGGGATAGGAGTTTTGAGACAATCCTAACTGTCGGAAGGTTTGATCGCTCAATCTGAAATGGACCTCTCGTTCATGGAAGGAATCGAGAGGGGATTTTGATTATGGTCCTAACTGTAGGAAGGTTTGACCAGGTAGATATTTGAGACAATCCTAACTGTCGGAAGGTTTGATCGCTCAATCTGGAAGTGGACCTCTCGTTCATGGAAAGAATCGAGAGGAGATTTTGGCCGTGGTCCTAACTGTAGGAAGGTTTGACCAGATAGGAATTTTTGAGACAATCCTAACTCAATGTGGAAGTGGACCTCTCGCTCATGGATTATCCACCCCGACTTTTTACCAAAATTGGGCTGTCGGAGTGAGTAAGAAGAAAAGCGGTTTAACCTCTTATATTCATCGGAGGAAAGGGCGGTTTATACTCGTATACAGCCAGTCAAATTTGATTCAGCTTTTATTTCTCAAGCTAAGACGCCGGCTTCAACCAAGGCTTGTATGATGGCCTTGAGAGCTAAGCAATCCTTTGTAGGATGGAGGATCCTCTGTAGTGCATACGGTATTTAGGGTCAGAAGTTTTGTTAGCCTCCTCGATTTGTAATTGGAGGCAACTTGATTTTGTTGTTATCAAGGAGGTGTTTGAAGATGATTGGAACTTCTTAGTCCTTGAAAGAGTATGTCTGTGGAATTACGATTTAGAAGCTTTTGGCGCGGCCGTTGTTGCGACGCTTGACCAACAGCGATCCACAGATGCCTTTCCTCTATTACGAGAGGAAAAATTTACTTCGAGGGTCGGTCGTCATTTTGCCTCTTCGGCTTTCTTCCTTCGAGGAAGCGTTGACTTGTTCTCCTCGTATTTTTAGGTCTTTCCACGTAGTTGGTGGGACGACCCCCATGACTTCCAGCAATTCTATAGAAAGATTGTTGTGGCAAGTCTTCAATATGAACTTTTCAGTAATTGGATCCCTGCAATTCATAGCTTTATTGCGGAATCGCTTAACGAAGGTGTCGATTGTCTCCCCACCTTTCTGCTTTTCGTCTAGGAGAGTTCCAATTGAGACTTCGGTGTCGTCATCGAAGAAGTTGCTGAGAAAAGAACTTTCCATGTCCTCCCAGCAGTTAATACTCCCGGCCTTGAGTCTTCGATACCAATCGAAGGCAGCTCCGCGAAGAGTACCGACGAATGACCGAACCATCAGAGGCTCGTTTCCCGAGATTACCCCTAAATGTGATTTGAAGTAAATCAGGTGTTGTGAAGGTGACCCTCTCCGTCAAATGGCGTGAAGTTGATCAAATTAAATTTTGGCGGGTAAGGAATTGAATCCCACTCTCGGATCTGGACACGGGATACCAGTCCTTTTGACTTCCTGTGTGGACATCAAAGCATTGATTTTATTTTCAAGCTCTTTCATCCTTTCGCCATCATCCTCCCTTGTTTTGGATCGCTTCCAATAGGAAGAATTGGATCATTTCCACCTTGAGCGGCGGATCGGCTTTCTTTGGAGGTTGATCGGCGTAAATGTGTTCATCAATCTCGAATCATTGTCTTCAACATTATGGTGGGTAACTCCACCTTGTTGGTGGATTGGTATTGGCTGGACCCGGGTTGTGCAACCGTTTGGGTTTGCAACTCCCTCATCTGTTGCATGGCTAGCTCCATCTCTGTTCTCATTTGACCTTAAGCTCTTCTCTTTGCTTAGCTAAGGCTTCTTGTAACATTTGAGCGGGACATCGGGAGTAATTGTGAAAGCTTCTGCGGGATGGCTACCAACACTTGACATTGTGTCATCGGAAGCTATCGCCCGAATTGATGTCGGAAACCGTCATCGGATGACTTTCCCTCATGCATCCTTCTATATTCGATCGTTGGGCGGTTCGCAATTGTAACCGACATTCTTTGAGAAATCTTAGACCCAACCTTTCCTCGAGTGAAGTCGGGATCTGAATCCGTCGCGGTCCTTTCCTTTGTTCACCATGTTAATGGTCGCCGGAAACTCATCAATTTGGATGGATGATCTCCTTCTTCTTCGATGTTGTCTTGGCTGTGGCTTGATTTTCCGTTCGGCGGGGAAAGCCGTTCGAATCTTGAAGCTCTTTGTAGTTGGCGTTTGATTGAAGCGCACATCGACGATAGCGTCTTGATTAGTTGTGCACACGAGCAAGAACAACCTATTTCATCAATCGTTCTCTTTAGGTGTGTTACTACCCTAGCGATGGTGTGGTTGGTGTAGTTTTGCACTTTCACCCCCAAGTGTAATGTTGTCCTTAATTGGAGGACACGTCTTCTTTTGGGGACATCGATTTTTTGACTTGAGAGACAACTTCCGTCGCTTGGCTTTGTCATCGAAGTTGCTACGTATGAATCACGCAGGGTCCGGTCATCTCTCGTGATTTTGCGAGTCACTTGCCTCAATTTCTTCTTCTCGGCGGACTTCGTGGACCCCTTGTGGGATGCTCAAGCGAGATGCAATTGGAATTCTAGAGACACGAGATATTTTAGCTTGTTCGGGACTCTTAAATTTGGATAATCCAAGCGTTTCTTCACTGGAACCTTGCTTTTATTTCCTGGTTGTGGACCAAGACGACTAAACACTGACATTGTCGGATTTCCAGACTTAAAGGTTGATACCTCATCCGGAGAAGTGGAAGAAAGGGGCGGAAAAGCCCATCTTTTGTCAATGCATGGAGGATTTCGCTTTTGGCGGCGATTCAGCTATCTGGCTGGCGGGCGTTTTACCTTCTTTGTTGGCGAGGCAGCTTCAGTGTCTGTTGGCGAGGCGTTTCTACTATTGTTGGCGGCGGCTTCGAACTATCTCGGCTGGCCTTGGCGGTTTACTATCTCGGTGAAAGCGTGCGAGGCGGACTCTTGAGCCGATTTTGATGTCGACTTGGGATCCATGCTTGGCGATTTTGAACCGTTCTTTGGGTTGCTTTTGACTCTTGCGCCTTGCGAACAACGATGCGTGCTTTCGGCGAAGCGTGCCGGCGTTTTGAGTCGCTCCTTCTTTGTCAATCGGGCCTTTTGGCGAGAACCCATTCTTCCTTGGGAGGAGGCCGACGGATTGAGAGATTGCGGTTTGTTGATGCCTTTGATCCGTGAGTTACGATAGTGAACTCCATCCGTTGACTCGAGCCTTGGCGGCCCGGCGGGCCATCTTTTGGCGTCGTCTTTGGCGAGCTCTCTTCGTCGAATCGGTTGAGATCTTGTTGAGAGGAAATGCGCCTGCATGCATAGCGAGCGAAGATCGTTGCACATTACAACGAGCGAACCTCCCTCTTAGGGGATGAGATCCTCCGATATTTGCGGGGTGAGGAGGACTTCGATGTGGAAGAGGAGAGATACTCTTCAATTTGGCTTGATCGAAGAAGTAGTCTATTCCATCAATCATGAGGTTCATTGATCAGTACGAAGGCGACACAAGATCTCGGCTCGAGATCGTTGGCTCCATTGTAATTCGCCATCGTGTTTGGGTCGAAAGTTGTTTCCATTTGTAAAACTAGAAAATTACACTTTTGGTTCGAGTTACAATGAAAATTAAATAACTCTCTCACAAACTTCGAACAAGAGGCGCTACAAGTGTAGATCTCTTGTTTTGTGGGACTTTACTGTCTTGGGGGCCAGCGTAATCCGTGGACCACCGGCGTGATCGTCGAATCGTCGGGGTTTAGTTAGTGCTTCGCAAAGGAAACAAGAACTTGACAAATATCTTAGCAAGGTAAGATATCTACTCTTCTCAAGAATAAGTCAAGGCTTAAACTTCGAGGAATCTCGCGTGGATCGTGTTCTTGAACTCAGGAAGCTTGGATTTTGACTTTTCCCTTTCGATGGCCGACCCCACGCTTGAGTGGGCGTAGGAGGGTATTTATAGTCTTTGGGAAGCGTGCCCACAAGTGTCATAAGTCTTTGAAGATTTGCGGTTAGCGGCGGCTCAAAGGCGCCTCGCTAAAGCCTCGCTCACTGGCGAAGCGTGTGGTACCTACGCTGGCGGCGGTATGAAGCTACCTGTTGGCTGGCCGATGCCGTCCTTCCAGACTCTTGTAGCGGTTTCCTGCTTTTTAGGCGCGATTAAATGCCTAAATTACGCCTGAGTGGTATCTTGGCGATGTAACCGCCTATTAGCGTGTCACGAGCGTTTCTGCGTTGATAAAGTCAAGTGGGCCCCACCGGCATTGATTTAGACCCTTCAAGATCTCATTTTAAGGATTACGGGTGTCACCGTATTTGGCGAGACACAAGTAAGATACCTCGCCTATAGCGAGACACATCAAATGTCTCGCTTCGTGCGAGGCACACACAAAATGTCGCTAATAGCGAGACACATCAAGTGTCTCGCTAATAGCGAGACACATCAAATGTCTCGCTTCGTGGCGAGACACAAACAATGTCTCGCTTCGTGGCGAGACACAAACAAGTGTCTCGCGATCAGAATAGACACAATCTCCCCATGTGTTGACTTCTTGAGATTTCGGCGGCGTTGTTCTTCGATCTTCTCATGATTTAGTCATATTTGAGGTTCTTGACAATTTTGATGTCTACAGATACCCTCCAAAGTTTTGAGACTCCTCGTATTTTGTCGAGTGCGGAATACTGGATAAGATGTGCCTTGCTTCGCTCAACGCTGAACTTTGTAGAAGAGGCCCATGTTTTGCTTTAGTTTCTTGAATCACTTTCTGGCGTGTGACCATACTTTGGGATCAATAGGCTGTTGCATTTGTATTTGGATTGATTGAAATGTCAAAGTCGATTTTGGACTAATCATCTTCATCTTGAAAGTCACCACTTGGGTTATAATTGAAATGCCTTGAGAATCATTGAGAGAAAAGCGTCGTCGGTTTTGAATATCAGTTCGGGAAAGCTTCTATATGTAATATCTGGAATTGTCCCACTTGAAGCGGCGGGGCAATCTGAAGTCTCGCTCAAAAGGACATACGAATGCATCGAGCATGCTTGAGCTTCAGGAGGCGATGTAATGGCACATTTGCATTAGCAATGAGTTACAAAGTGCATTAAAATCATGGTAGGAGAAAGTGCTTGACCGGAAGAATGAACCAGCTGTCTCAAGTTATTGCTTGTATGATAGATATAGGATTTTTGGCAAACCCTCGACCATCAGCAGTTTGATGAGCCTTTACCAACTACCGTTTGAGTTGGGCTAGCATGTAGATTATCTGAGTCCGTTCTACATGTTACGTTGTGCTAAAAGAGTGAATTCTCTTAGACTTTATGCTACGATATTGAATACGTAGGCTCGGTCAATTATCACGGGAATTAATTACCCGGCAGCATGTGTTAGATGCAGACTTATCTCTGATAAGGGACAGAGATAATATCCCTATGCATGAAGGCATAGTTTAGGTGTCATTAAGTAATGACATCTATGCTACGATTTTGAATACGTAGGCTTGTGGAATTTGTGTTTTCTCTTGGGGCAAAAACGAACCCGTTGTGTCTTCTCTTGGGGCGAAAACGAACCCGTTGTGTCTTCTCTTGGTAACGAACCCGTTGTGTCTTCTCTTGGTAACGAACCACATTGCAGGAGTAGACCTCTCATTCATAAAAGGAATCGAGAGGGATTTTGACCGTGGTCCTAAGCGTAGGAAGGTTTGACCAAGTGGGAGTGAAAATTAAAAATGATCCTAAGCGTAAGAAGGTTTGATCGGGATAGGAGTTTTGAGACAATCCTAAGCGTAGGAAGGTTTGATCGCTCAATCTGAAATGGACCTCGTTCATGGAAGGAATCGAGAGGGATTTTGATTATGGTCCTAAGCGTAGGAAGGTTTGACCAGTAGATATTTGAGACAATCCTAAGCGTAGGAAGGTTTGATCGCTCAATCTGGAAGTGGACCTCGTTCATGGAAAGAATCGAGAGGAGATTTTGGCCGTGGTCCTAAGCGTAGGAAGGTTTGACCGGGATAGGAATTTTTGAGACAATCCTAACTCAATGTGGAAGTGGACCTCTCGTTCATGGATTATCCACCCCGACTTTTTAGCAAAAAATTGGGCTGTCGGGTGAGTAAGAAGAAAGAAGCGGTTTAACCTCTTATATTCATCGGAGGCGGTTTATACTGTATTACAGCCAGTCAAATTTGATTCGGCTTATTTGGCGTTAAGGCGGCTTCAACTCAAGGCTTGTATGATGGCCTTGAGAGCTAAGCAATCCTTTGTAGGATGGAGGATCCTCGTAGTGCATACCCGGTATTTAGGGTCAGAAGTTTTGTTAGCCTCCTCTTGATTTGTAATTGGAGGCAACTTGATTTTGTTGTTATCAAGGAGGTGTTTGAAGATGATTGGAACTTCTTCGTCCTTGAAAGAGTATGTCTGTGGAATTACGATTTAGAAGCTTTTGGCGGCGTTGTTGCGGCGGCTGACCACAGCGATCCTGAGATGCCTTTCCTCTATTACGAGAGGAAAAATTTACTACGAGGGTCGGTCGTCATTTTGCCTCTTCGGCTTTCTTCCTTACGAGAAGCGTTGACTTGTTCTCCTCGTATTTTTAGGTCTTTCCACGTAGTTGGTGGGGCGACCCCATGACTTCGGCAATTCTATAGAAAGATTGTTGTGGCAAGTCTTCAATATGAACTTTTCGGTGGTGGATCCACGCAATTCATAGCTTTATTGCGGAATAAACGAAGGTGTCGATTGTCTCCCCATACGCTTTTAGTCTAGGAGAGTTCCAATTGAGACTTGGTGTCGTCATCGAAGAAGTTCTTGAAAAGAACTTTCCATGTCCTCCGGCGGTTAATACTCCGGCCTTGAGTCTTGATACCAATGAAGGCTGACTCATGAAAAGTACCGGCGATGGTAGAACCATCGAGGCTCGTTTCGAGATTACCCCAAATGTGATTTGAAGTAAATCGTGTTGTGAAGGTGACCCTCTCGATCAAATGGCGTGAAGTTGATCAAATTAAATTTTGGCGGGTAAGGAATTGAATCCCACTTCTCGGATCTGACCACGGGATACGAGTCCTTTTGACTTCTGTGTGGACATCAAAGCATTGATTTTATTTTCAAGCTCTTTCATCCTTTCGCCATCATCCTCCCTTGTTTTGGATCGCTTCCAATAGGAAGAATTGGATCATTTCCACCTTGCAGCGGAATCGACTTTCTTTGGAGGTTGATCGGTAAATGTGTTCATCAATCTCGAATCCTTGTCTTCAACATTATGGTGGGTAACTCCACCTTGTTGGTTGATTGTTGTTATTTGGACCGGGTTGTGCAACCGTTTGGGTTTGCAACTCCCTCATCGTTGCATGGCTAGCTCCATCTGTTCTCATTTGACCTTAAGCTCTTCTCTTTGCTTAGCTAAGGCTTCTTGTAACATTTGAGCGGGACATCGGGAGTAATTGTAAAAGCTTCTGCG
Source organism: Asparagus setaceus (assembly GCA_012295165.1). NCBI lineage: Eukaryota > Viridiplantae > Streptophyta > Magnoliopsida > Asparagales > Asparagaceae > Asparagus > Asparagus setaceus. Next base: position 20,825,279 of record CM022705.1, read on the forward strand.
GGATGGCTACCAACACTTGACATTGTGTCATCGGAAGCTATCGCCGAATTGATGTGGAAACCGTCATCGGATGACTTTCCTCATGCATCCTTCTATATTCGATCGTTGGGCGGTTCGCAATTGTAACGAGACATTCTTTGAAATCTTAGACCCAACCTTTCCTCGAGTGAAGTCGGGATCTGAATCCGTCGCGGTCCTTTCCTTTGTTCACCATGTTAATGGTCGCCGGAAACTCATCAATTTGGATGGATGATCTCCTTCTTCTTCGATGTTGTCTTGGCGTGGCTTGATTTTCCGTTCTTGCGGCGGGGAAAGCCGTTCGAATCTTGAAGCTCTTTGTAGTTGGCGTTTGATTGGAGCGGGCACATCGGCGATGCGTCTTGATTAGTTGTGCACACGAGCAAGAACAACCTATTTCATCAATCGTTCTCTTTAGGTATTGTTACTACCCTAGCGATGGTGTGGTTGGTGTAGTTTTGCACTTTCACCCCAAGTGTAATGTTGTCCTTAATTGGAGGACACGTCTTCTTTTAGGGACATCGATTTTTGACTTGAGAGACAACTTCCGTTAAGCTTGCTTTGTCATCGAAGTTGCTACGTATGAATCCGCGAGATGCGGTCATCTCGTGATTTTTAGTCACACCAATTTCTTCTTCTCGGCGGACTTCGTGGACCCCTTGTGGGATGCTCAAGCGAGATGCAATTGGAATTCTAGAGACACGAGATATTTTAGCTTGTTGGGACTCTTACGTTTGGATAATCAAAGCGTTTCTTCAACGGAACCTTGCTTTTATTTCTGGTTGTGGACCAAGACGACTAAACACCGACATTGTCGGTTCCGGACTTAAAGGTTGATACCTCATCAGGAGAAGTGGAAGAAAGGGCGAAAAGCCCATCTTTGTCAATGCATGGAGGGCTGCCTGGCTTTTGGCGGCGATTCGGCTGTCTGGCGAGGCGGTTGCCTGCCTAATTGGCGGGCGGCTTCGAGGCGGCTCACCGGTAGCGCGGGCAGTTTACCTGTTGTTGGCGGGCTCGAACTGTCGGCGAGGCGGTTGCTAATCTCGGTGAGCGGTGGCGAGGCGGACTCTTGAACCGATTTTGATGTCGACTTCGATCCATGCTTGGCGATTTTGAACCGTTCTTTGGGTTGCTTTTGACTCTTGCGCCTTGCGAACAACGATGCGTGCTTTCGGCGAAGCGTGCTGCAGGCGTTTTAGTCGCTCCTTCTTTGTCAATCGGCCCTTTTGGCGAGAACCCATTCTTCCTTGGGAGAGTCTTGGCGGATTGAGATTGCGGTTTGTTGATGCCTTTGATCCGTGAGTTCGATAGTGAACTCCATCCGTTGACTCGAGCCTTGGCGGCCCGGCGGGCCATCTTTTGGCGTCGTCTTTGGCGAGCTCTCTTCGTCGGATCGGTTGAGATCTTGTTGAGAGGAAATGCGCCTGCATAGCGAGCGAAGATCGTTGCACATCCAGACGAACCTCCCTCTTAGGGGATGAGATCCTCCGATATTTGCGGGGTGAGGAGGACTTCGATGTGGAAGAGGAGATACTCTTGAATTTGGCTTGTCGAAGAAGTAGTCTATTCCATCAATCATGAGGTATTTTGTCATTTGCAAGGCTGCGACACAACGATCTCGGGCTCGAGATCGTTGGCTCAGCTGTGGTAAGCCATCGTGTTTGGGTGAAAGTTGTTTCCATTTGTAAAACTAGAAAATTACACTTTTGGTTACGAGTTACAATGAAAATTAAATAACTCTCTGGCTTCGAACAAGAGGCGCTACAAGTGTAGATCTCTTGTTTTGTGGGACTTTACTGTCTTGGGGCCAGCGTAATCCGTGGACCACCGGCGGCGATCGTCGAATCGTCGGGGTTTAGTTAGTGCTTCAAAGGAAACAAGAACTTGACAAATATCTTAGCAAGGTAAGATATCTACTCTTCTCAAGAATAAGTCAAGGCTTAAACTTCGAGGAATCTCGCGTGGATCGTGTTCTTGAACTCAGGAAGCTTGGATTTTGACTTTTCCCTTCGATGGCCGACCCCCACGCCCAAGTGGGCGTAGGAGGGTATTTATAGTCTTTGGGAAGCGTGCCCACAAGTGTCATAAGTCTTTGAAGATTTGCGGTTAAGCGGCTCCAAGGCGCCTCGGCTAAGCTACCTCGCTCCTTAGCGGCGGTGTCATTTGCCTCGTGGCCCGGCGGTATGAAACGCCTGTTATTGCGAGGCGATCTTGATCCTTCGGTAGCTGTAGCGGTTTTCACGCTTTTAGGCGATTAAATGCCTAGAATGCGCCTGAGTGGTATCTTCAGCGATGTAACCGCCTATTAGCGATGTCACGAGCGTTTCTGCGTTGATAAAGTCAAGTGGGCCCCACGGCATTGATTTAGACCCTTCAAGATCTCATTTTAAGGATTACGGGTGTCACCATTATTTGGCGAGACACAAGTAAAGTACCTGCTATAGCGAGACACATCAAGGTGTCTCGCTTCGTGGCGAGACACAAACAAGTGTCTCGCTAATAGCGAGACACATCAAGGTGTCTCGCTTCGTGGCGAGACACAAACAAGTGTCTCGCTAATAGCGAGACACATCAAATGTCTTCGTGGCGAGACACAAACAAGTGTCTGCCTTGTGGCGAGACACAATCTCCCCATGTGTTGACTTCTTGAGATTTCGACGACGTTGTTCTTCGATCTTCTCATGATTTAGTCATATTTGAGGTTCTTCAGCAATTTTTGATGTCTACACTAGTAAGAAGTCATTTTGAGTCGGCTATCCTATGGGAGGTCGTCCCAGCCATCTAAGCCGTGAGCACGACCAAGTCGCGACATCAGGTCGCTCAACTCACTAAATTATTTAAACTATCAAACACAGCACAATATATAGCTATAAGAACAAAAAGAACTTTTATTTTATTCATTCACTTGGTAACAAGTACAAAAATGTACACATATCAGCAATTACATGACAGCTCAAAGCTCTTAAAACCTAAGCTACTAACCTGAGTCAGCCCCACTCAGGGAACCGTCACTCGATGACTCCTCTCCATCTTCCTCCTCGGCTCCGCCATCGCCTAGATCATAGCCGGTTCCCGCCTCCTCAAATCTCGAGAGAAGACCTATCTGGCCGGCTATGCTTGGAGGGTATTGAAGCCGACCAGGGACACTCTAGTACTCGGGTGGGAGTTGCTTGATCATGAAGTCGCTACCCGCCTTGCAGGCCAGTGCGACCTCAACCTTTCCCAACGTACTGCATCGAAATTCTTCGATGATGACCGGCCGGCTTTTCTCCATTATGGACGACCGATGGTCGCTTGACTCCATATACTTTATCCTTTCCTCTGCCTTGCTCAAAGACTCTTTAAGTTGAGCACATTCTTCTGTGAGTCGTTGATTGGCAGCCGACTCCTACACCAACTGAGTTTTGGCATGTTGCGCGACCTGCTTCTCAAGTGCGACTTGCGCCACCGCCAAGTCGCGCTCCCTATAGACTTCGTTGGACGACTCGGATCTCCCTCCACCATTCTGAAGATGTTGTCGGAGCTCTCCGATCTCAGCCAACATTTTTGCACCAGAGGCCTTGAGCTCCGTGATAGCTTGCTCCTTCACCTTCATTTCATGACGCCAATCATCAAGCTCGGCTTGTTTGACCGAGAGCTCCTTGATTACTTGGTCGAGCTCTTCATTTACACCTGCCCCAGGAGATATATGCTTCTTTCGAAGCCTTTCGTAGGGTTGATGGCCTTGAGCCAGCCGACTATATAACTCTTGCTCCACCAAGCAACCCCTAGTCAAGTAACTCCGTAGGATTACATGCAGGACAACATCGGGAATCATCTTCAAAACCTCCTGGTCCTCGGGCAAATTGAATTGCTCTACCGCCTTCCCTTGTAAAAAGCTCGACCTTAGCACCGATGAGCGGACGTTCATATACCCCGCCGGCTTGTATCGATGTTTCGCATCAGGCTCCCCTTCATAATGACCGGCGGGAGAGAACGTCTCCATCATCAAGCCGCATACTTTATTCCAATCTCCATCAACCTCGGCCGCATAATAGGGAGAAGGCCATCCCGCTGGGATAAAACCTGTCCCCCGGCCACCGGCCGGCTCTTTTCCTTGCCGATGAGATGATACCCCTTGGTGGTGACCCGTGTCGGCTTCAAGCTGTTTCCCCTTGTGTATCGACCCCATGGGTGTCTCTCTGGCCGCCGGGGAGCGACACCAGTGGCTTGGCGGCCGACCCTCTCCTCAGCTTCGGCTGATAGTCGGTCGTCCTCCTATTCCTCTGACTCCGATGACTCCTCTTCCATCGGGTTCTCTGCACTCTCCCCCAGCCGTCTGGCTCCTCGAGGACCATGGCTAGATTTCTTTTGCCAAGTCCTTCGATAGCCGAACACACCGCCTGGGACGACAACCTTGGTCGCCTTCTCCGCCCTTGGCGTCGTCGGCCGGTCGCCCTCGCCTCCTCCTGAGGCCGAACCCCTCTAAAGGCGACTCCGTCGTTGCCGTTTAGCCGGTTGGGCCGACCCTCCAGTTCTTCAATGGACCCTTCCGTCCGAAGGCTTCGACCCTCGGCATTCTCCCAATTATCCCCCCAAAAGTCACGTTATGAGCCCTCGACTCATCGGAGGGGCCAGGAGGGGTTGAAGAAATTCTGTGGAACCGCAAAGGCGACTTGTCGGCGAGCCCATCGTCGCGGCCCCATGTGGAGGATCGCCCGGTTCGATAGTCCTCGGCCGGCGGAGGCCGGCTCGAGTTTCTCTCGATCTCGCCAAGGCAGCGACCCTAAGTCGAATCGTCCCTCGCGACCCAGACAAATCGATCTTTCCATCCTTTGATCGACTTGGGCAGATCGATGATAACCTTGAACTCCCCCAACATTTGGAAGTAATAGTGCGGCGTCTTCTGAACGGTCACGCCGACCAAATTGCTCAGTACGTTCATCTTCGGCCGAATCCCCAGCCAACAGCAGATGAAAGTGAAACCGACCAATATAGCTATCGAGTTGGGCGTCATTTGCATCGGAGACACGCCCAACTCATTGAACACCTTTCGGAGAAAGGGATGCAGCGGCAGCCAGAGGCCAAACTCCAAGTGCTTGGTGCACAGAGGAGCCCTCTTGTCGCCATGGCTGTACACAGGAGATGATTTCGCCGGTGCCTCCAATTTGTAACTCTTCGGTATATCAAACTTCGAGCGCAGAGACTTCATCTGCGCCTAGGTCACCTTCGAGCGGAACTCATCAAGCTGCTTTCGACGATCGGAATCCATGCGAGATCTGTATCGCTCGCCGGAGGATCGCCTGAGTTTGTAGTTGAAGAAAAAAGTAAAAGCTTCCTTCCCCCTCACCGCTCCATATTTATACAGGAGCCCACTAACACCACGACCGTTCATGATCAGCGGAGGAGATTGAAGCTCCACTCCCGAGGCACCGCCTCGGGAGATGAAAAACCCCTTCTATCTGCTCCAAGAGGGGCCCACCATCGAGCCCAGAAGGCGAAACGCCAGTGGCCAAAAAACTGCTTGCTGACATCAGCCACGTTCCACCAATAGAATGTTCGAGCCTCTTCCCAAACTCCCTTCCATCCGACCAGAGCCATGCTATCTATTTCACTTGGACTCGTTTCCAACTGACTCCAAGCGAAAGGGGCCAACTGTTATGGTCATAACCACTAACTAGTGATTAAAGAGGAAAACCAAGTGTTAACATGGATAAATATTTTTGCTCGTCAACTTGGAGCGACATGAACCTCCACACCCGACCCGTGGGGCAGCCTACGCTTGTCGTCCTCGCCACGGTCCGTTAAACGACTATCGCCATAGCCGACGCGAAAGGCGGTGTGGGTCGGCCCATCAACAACTCTCTCCCGCGGACGACGCGAAAGGCGGTACCAGTCGTCCGTCCAACCAATTGATTGCCTCGGAGCTATCCTTCCAAGTCGCTTGTCCCCCCGAGCGACATGGGGGACAATCAGCCATCGCCTTCTAACCGCTAGTCCCCCCGGACGATGCGAAAAGCGGTACTAGTCGTCCTCCCAACCAGTTATCTACCATAATCCCTTCAAACCAGTCGTCTGCCTCTCCAGACAATGCGAAGCAAACCTAGCCCCCCTTTCTTAGCCATCCGTCCCCTGGGACGACGCGAAAGGCGGTACTAGTCATCCCCTTCAACTGATTACTCTAATGAACGCCTCAAGAGGCCGTGCAAGTCGGCCACCCGGCCTCAGCTCCCCTTTCTCTCATCCTATGTGGTTCCCTCCACTCGAACGATGGTTATACGGTATTCGAACCCATCAACATCGCATTAAATGCACTGACAGCCCCTTAACTCCTCCATCTCTCACGATATTTAAGACACCTCGGACCCATGCGGCTATAGGCGCCACCAATCCCATCGCATTAATGGCGAATAGACAACACTAACTCTCAATCCGCCCACAACTCGACACCTGTAAAGGCCAGCCACCGTAGCTAACAAAGAGGTGCTCAGCCAATCACTGGCCCACACGTGGAAGAGAGGGCTGACTCATCAGTGGTTTCTCACCCAATGGAAAGATGAAAATACCCCCACAACCCTAGGTATAAGTAGCAATATGAACAGCAAACCAAGTAAGGAATTTTCTCTGAGTAAATTTCCTCTCCCTATTTTTCCTCTCCCTCATACTAACTTGACTGTCGGAGGGACCACTGGAGATCCCAACTCCTCCCCTTCCACAGGTGTTTTCTCGTAGGTGAACCCCCGACCGAGCAACGCCACCGACATTAGGAGAGAAGGCGACTCCGCTCTCTTAAAAGCTAAACTCACACTGAGGTTAGTGACTGTGATTATATACATCAACAAGAGTGAAATGAGTAGAAACAATCTACCGAATCCATGTGAATTAGGGTTGATGAACGGTTGACTGGTCCTAGTTGTTATTGTAGTCATCACCTCAGTAAATTTTTTAATTAAGTGACACCTATATATGTATTAATATATTTATTAATGTATATAATTTATGAATAAATAGCAACTAAGAACGATTATAATATATTTAAAAGGAATACATGTTTCTTCTTGTTGCAAAAGTTATTATGTGCAAATGATGATCATAAATGAGTTCTAAATTAGAATGTTGTTCACTTCTTGAGCTTGTTTCATCAAATTTCATGATATTTTCTTACCATTCAGATTCACTCTCTTGACTAAATTTTGTGAAGCTCCAATTTTTTAATAAATTAATAAAATTTAAGGCATTTTTTAAAGTTTCGTGGTTATCTTTTTGTAAATTTTGTAAGCTCACGGTGTTTTATTAAATTAAGGATTTTTCTGTAAAAACAATTAAAATGTTTGTAATTCTAGATTTTTCTACAAATTTTATAAAATCTAAGATTTTTTCTATAAACTTTTAATATTTTGAAGTCTTTCCATGATATCCAAAGCTCAACAAATTTAATATTGATATCCAAACTTAACAAATTAAACCTAAAGGGTTAAAACCATCAAAATATTAATTTTTCGATGGAAAATTGAGTGAAAAAGAGCATGTGAGGTTCTATGTTAATGAAATGGTAGTTAGGGGTTGTAGCGAAATAAAAAGGCTAAGTTCATTATTCATCTAACTCTAACCTCTCTTAAATAGAGATTAGAAGAATATTACAAAATAGGTATGAGATAAAATCATATCTAATCACATCTCACAATATCTCATAATATCTTATGATATCTGTTAGATCTAAATACTAATAATATCTAACACTCCCCCTCAAGCTGGAGCATATACATATGTCCAGCTTGTTACAAATGGAAACAAAACAGCTAGTTGCAAGAGCTTCGTAATGTCATCTTTGTTCGAAATATTTGAAGACGTCAACAATTAGAAAAGTGTAGTCATAGCCAGTAGAAACCCTAGGCGGGTCAGCCAGTAAAAATCCTAGGCATGTCACAGCCAGTAGAGAGAAATCCTAGGCGGGTCAGCCAGTAGAGAGAAACCCTAGGCGGGTCAGCCAGTAGAAGCAACGTCGGAATCAGCTTTGTATTTTTGCATCCAACCATCGGACAAGGACGGAAAGTATTCACGATGAACACTACACCCCGGGGTTACTGTTCATCGATGAACCGCGATAAACAATGTTGTTTTTCCCTTTTGAGATTAGGGTTTTTTTAGGGGTAGGGATTTTTTGTTGAGGTTCAACAAAAATTTAGTAAATACATGATGTAGAAATCAAAGATGTTATTGTTGTCGTAGCCGCCGAGGGGAAGCATGGAGACAATAAAACCCCTCGGCGACCCCGAGGTTGAGGAAAAAGAAAGATCTCTCTAGGATCAAGAAGGCTTTGATACCATGTAGAGAAATAAAAAAGGCTAAGTTCATTATTCATCTAACTCTAACCTCTCTTAAATAGAGATTAGGAGAATATTACAAAATAGGTATGAGATAAAATCATATCTAATCACATCTCACAATATCTCATAATATCTTATAATATCTGCTAGATCTAAATAATAATAATATCTAACAAAGATAGTTTTCTAAAACTTGAATAATTAAGGGTGGTAGCGTGAAATATGGTCGAAGTTACCGGTGGTTAAATCCTACATAAATTTTCATAAGTTTTAGATTTTCTATTTTGTAATTCGAGAAGTGGTGAATGTGGTGATTGAACAATTATCTTTAAATATATATAATTTTTAATAAAATTTCTATATATATATATATATATATATATATATATATATATATATATATATATATATATATATATATATATATATATATATATATATATATATATATATATATATATATATATATATATATATATATATATATATATATATATATATATATATATATATATATATATATATATATATATATATATATATATATATATATATATATTATTTTAATATACTTAAATCAAATCTTAGCTTATATACATATAATTAGGATTGGATAAGATAATTGAAACTTATACCTATTAATTAGAGTTTATTAGGAGAGGATAGGATAATAATCTAATATCTAAAAAGATTAAGAGTATTTTTGTCAATAGAAAGTTTTTCCAAACTTTTACTTTGGAGTATGATATACTACGATACTAACAATACATAAATCTATGTTAGTTTTAACTTTTAGAATAACACTCCTGGCAAAGAGGAATATAAACATATTTAATTTGTTGGTCATTGAGGTTTAAACTCTGAAGATTTTGTTGTTGCAAACAAATGCTTCAATTGACCATTCTTTTCCTTTCCTTTTTTCTTTTTCTTTTTTTTTCTTGGAAACGAGGTTTCCCAGGCCGAAGCCCAGGTTCAATCCCCGACCCCTACCAAGAAAAGTCCGGGTGTGTGGGTCTCACCTTCCATTCCCACACTCCAGATTAGATAGACAGGATCGAATGAGGGACCAAGGGTAAGTCCGGAGGTGTAGGTCTCACCTTCCATTCCCACACTCCAGATTAGATAGACAGGATCGAACGAGGGACCAAGGGTGTGTTGGTAACGTTAACACCTGTGCTATCCTCGGTTCAATTGAGCATTCATAATCATCAATTCTCAAACCCCTAAAAGTTTGTCAATAAGCTCACCCAGAATCAGCCATATGTAACTAGCATGTAATTTGCTAACAATAATGACATTCAAAATCTACATTCTCCCATGAATACATTACTCTCTCTCTCTCTCTCCCGCTCTCCCTTTCTCATATCCCAATGCTTTTCTCTATGTTTAATTTTACAATGAAAATAATGATAATAACTTACCACCCAATTCTCATGTAAGCATCTGAGTTTGCAGACTCATGCTCCTGCAAAATGTAGCCACGATCTCGACTGCAAGCTTAATTAGCTAGCTATGCGTATTTATGCCAGCACATGAGCATGGAGATGCAAGTCCTCATGATGTAGAGCTTCCCCTTTTGTTGCCTCACCATCCTCTTCATCTTCTCTAGCCTTTGCCCCATCATCACCTCACTCTAAATATATAATTTGTGCTAAGCTTTGATTGCTCGATCTTTGGATTTGCATGGGGAAGAGTACATGGTGTCCCTATAGAATTTAAAGTGTTAGTGTACATATAGATCACAGTCTCCATCAAGAAAGTATCCAGTGGTCTTGATCTCATCAGTAACAATGTTGTTGTAACAACTATTTTGCATTATCATAATACTGATGGTTGCATATTGCATGCTTTCATCATAAGAATTAAACTATGAATTAAAAATATTATTGAAATAATAACTAATTGTAAACAGCCTCTTCGCATTCGGGTAACGCCAGCTATATATATATATATATATATATATATATATATATATATATATATATATATATATATATATATATATATATATATATATATATATATATATATATATATATATATATATATATATATATATATATATATATATATATATATATATATATATATATATATATATATATATATATATATATATATATATATATATATATATATATATATATATATATATATATATATATATATATATATATATATATATATATATATATATATATATATATATATATATATATATATATATATATATATATATATATATATATATATATATATATATATATATATATATATATATATATATATATATATATATATATATATATATATATATATATATATATATATATATATATATATATATATATATATATATATATATATATATATATATATATATATATATATATATATATATATATATATATATATATATATATATATATATATATATATATATATATATATATATATATATATATATATATATATATATATATATATATATATATATATATATATATATATATATATATATATATATATATATATATATATATATATATATATATATATATATATATATATATATATATATATATATATATATATATATATATATATATATATATATATATATATATATATATATATATATATATATATATATATATATATATATATATATATATATATATATATATATATATATATATATATATATATATATATATATATATATATATATATATATATATATATATATATATATATATATATATATATATATATATATATATATATATATATATATATATATATATATATATATATATATATATATATATATATATATATATATATATATATATATATATATATATATATATATATATATATATATATATATATATATATATATATATATATATATATATATATATATATATATATATATATATATATATATATATATATATATATATATATATATATATATATATATATATATATATATATATATATATATATATATATATATATATATATATATATATATATATATATATATATATATATATATATATATATATATATATATATATATATATATATATATATATATATATATATATATATATATATATATATATATATATATATATATATATATATATATATATATATATATATATATATATATATATATATATATATATATATATATATATATATATATATATATATATATATATATATATATATATATATATATATATATATATATATATATATATATATATATATATATATATATATATATATATATATATATATATATATATATATATATATATATATATATATATATATATATATATATATATATATATATATATATATATATATATATATATATATATATATATATATATATATATATATATATATATATATATATATATATATATATATATATATATATATATATATATATATATATATATATATATATATATATATATATATATATATATATATATATATATATATATATATATATATATATATATATATATATATATATATATATATATATATATATATATATATATATATATATATATATATATATATATATATATATATATATATATATATATATATATATATATATATATATATATATATATATATATATATATATATATATATATATATATATATATATATATATATATATATATATATATATATATATATATATATATATATATATATATATATATATATATATATATATATATATATATATATATATATATATATATATATATATATATATATATATATATATATATATATATATATATATATATATATATATATATATATATATATATATATATATATATATATATATATATATATATATATATATATATATATATATATATATATATATATATATATATATATATATATATATATATATATATATATATATATATATATATATATATATATATATATATATATATATATATATATATATATATATATATATATATATATATATATATATATATATATATATATATATATATATATATATATATATATATATATATATATATATATATATATATATATATATATATATATATATATATATATATATATATATATATATTATTTTAATATACTTAAATCAAATCTTAGCTTATATACATATAATTAGGATTGGATAAGATAATTGAAACTTATACCTATTAATTAGAGTTTATTAGGAGGGATAGGATAATAATCTAATATCTAAAAAGATTAAGAGTATTTTTGTCAATAGAAAGTTTTTCCAAACTTTTACTTTGGAGTATGATATACTCGATACTAACAATACATAAATCTATGTTAGTTTTAACTTTTAGAATAACACTCCTGGCAAAGAGGAATATAAACATATTTAATTTGTTGGTCATTGAGGTTTAAACTCTGAAGATTTTGTTGTTGCAAACAAATGCTTCAATTGACCATTCTTTTCCTTTCCTTTTTCTTTTCTTTTTTTCTTGGAAACGAGGTTTCCCAGCCGAAGCCAGGTTCAATCCCGACCCCTACCAAGAAAAGTCCGGTGTGTGGGTCTCACCTTCCATTCCCACACTCCAGATTAGATAGACAGGATCGAATGAGGGACCAAGGGTAAGTCCGGTGTAGGTCTCACCTTCCATTCCCACACTCCAGATTAGATAGACAGGATCGAACGAGGGACCAAGGGTGTGTTGGTAACGTTAACACCTGTGCTATCCTCGGTTCAATTGAGCATTCATAATCATCAATTCTCAAACCCCTAAAAGTTTGTCAATAAGCTCACCCAGAATCAGCCATATGTAACTAGCATGTAATTTGCTAACAATAATGACATTCAAAATCTACATTCTCCCATGAATACATTACTCTCTCTCTCTCTCTCCCGCTCTCCCTTTCTCATATCCCAATGCTTTTCTCTATGTTTAATTTTACAATGAAAATAATGATAATAACTTACCACCCAATTCTCATGTAAGCATCTGAGTTTGCAGACTCATGCTCCTGCAAAATGTAGCCACGATCTCGACTGCAAGCTTAATTAGCTAGCTATGCGTATTTATGCCAGCACATGAGCATGGAGATGCAAGTCCTCATGATGTAGAGCTTCCCCTTTTGTTGCCTCACCATCCTCTTCATCTTCTCTAGCCTTTGCCCCATCATCACCTCACTCTAAATATATAATTTGTGCTAAGCTTTGATTGCTCGATCTTTGGATTTGCATGGGGAAGAGTACATGGTGTCCCTATAGAATTTAAAGTGTTAGTGTACATATAGATCACAGTCTCCATCAAGAAAGTATCCAGTGGTCTTGATCTCATCAGTAACAATGTTGTTGTAACAACTATTTTGCATTATCATAATACTGATGGTTGCATATTGCATGCTTTCATCATAAGAATTAAACTATGAATTAAAAATATTATTGAAATAATAACTAATTGTAAACAGCCTCTTCGCATTCGGGGGTAACGCTGCGTACATCTGATCCTCCCTAGAGCCCACAATGGTGGGAGCCTTGTGCACTGGGCTACCCTATTGAAATAATAACTAAAGAAAATTATTGGAAATCGTTGCAATCAATGAGAGTAGAGAGAAGAAGAAAGTACATTATGAGAAAAGAGTCGAGTTAGGCTACTATTAATAGTATCCAACATGCGGATACTATCAACCCAATTTTAAAAATCAGAAACCAAATATAAAAATCCGAACCTGTAGATGTGATCTACTACACATGAACTAGTTAAAAATAAAATTTCAAATAATTTCGACGTGTTTTGAATTATATATCAAGAGGCGAAAATTAACCAACTTCATGAAAATTCTGAAACGTTGATTTTGACGATATATTTTGCATGGGTTAATGATGATGAAATTCTTTGGAATTTTATTTCTAACTAGTTCATGTGTAATAGATCACATCTGTCAGTTTGGATTTTCATTTTTGAGTTCCGATTTTTAAAATTAGGTTGATAGTATCCGCATATTGGATACTATTAATAGTAGCTTAGCTCAACTCATGAAAAGAATAAATAAATAAGTAATTATATAGAAGTTCAAAAGTGATTTGTCTAAGAATCAGTCATGTGGCAACCAAGGGATTTTTTCTTCAGTCAATTATTTGAAAATGTCTATCGAAAAATGCCTACACTTGGATCAATGCACATATCTCCAAATCCACGGACCTAATGGCATGATCCTCTGATGTACCATTAATTCAATAGAGTGAAACCATTAGATACTCTTTTGTATGGATCAAAGAAATATCCCTTTCACACAAGTAATAGAGAGAGGTTACAATGTTATGGTATGGACAATGGGTCCCTTTTGATTCCTCGCCTTCACGTCCCTAACAACACCAACGTTATGATCGGAGCTCTACTTACTCCAACGTGGCTTGCTTCTTAAATCCGTGTGGATCCCACATTTATTTGCATGTCTGTGTAATTTGTATCCAAATAACCTTATAATATAACCATACTCAGATGGTAAAACATTGAAAAATGATCTGTAAAATGTCCAAATGGCATTTAATACTACAAAGTTTTCCGTTTTGATAAATGTCATGAGTAAATATTATAAGTTGTTTAAAATTAGCATGTTAGTACCATCAATAATGTAAACGTAAAAATTTTCACCGAATCGTTTCTCTATGACACTTAAATACTACTTTTAGAGTTTTTTAAACTATTAATATTTGTTAAATTTGCTATTAAATCTACCAAATTTTTTTAAATCTTATATTAATTCTACTTTAAAATAGAGTTCGATATGTTTAATAATAAATTTAATAAATATTAATGATTAAAAGTTATAAAATTAACATGTTAGTATCATATGGAAACATAGAGGTAATAGTTTACACGCCTACATGATCGAGGATACTAATATGCTAATTTTAAACAACTTATAATATTTATTTGCTATAAAAACAACTCATACTAATTAGTTTTCTATCCTTTTTCCTCCTCTTGTTTGACTGGCTAAGGTTTTATGTTTTGACTGATTGATATATTTACCAATTGAAAAGCAAATGAGAGGAGTCACCATTAATATTATTTTTCAAGAGACAAGAAACAGTTGAAAATTTTAGTTATTTTTAGAGTTTGTAATCCATTATCAGAAGCCTCTTAATCAATTTTATATTTCTAAAACAACAGTTTGATTTATAATCTTGAGGTGTAACGATTCAAAAGAGTAATGTTGCGCTGCATAGATATTTCTCTATTGTATTTTATTATTTGTATTCTTGTGATCTCCTTTCATCTATTTAATATGCTAGAACAATGCTGCAAAGTTGCATTAATTTCATATGAGAGTTTAGAAAGCTCTCATATTAAATTTTGTTTTGAATTTAAATTTTATTTTGAATTTTACTATGCAATGAAGTATAGATACTATTCAAACCGTGTAAATATTTTGTAACCCCGTATCAATGTTAGAAATGGTTGACCAAATCAACCAAATAAACAATGTGTATAATGGGTGATAATTGGCCATTCGTGGAGAATTAATGGGTCATTATCAGAATTTAAATTAGGACAATGAATGATTTTAATTTGTAGTTAATGGGAAAAATAATTAGGCTGATTTTAGGGTAGAGATGATGGGGAGAATAGCCTATATAAAGAGTGATTTTCTTTGTGAAAGAACACATAGAAAAAGAAATAAACCCTTTCACCGGAGCCCCCAAAATATCCTATATTCTCCTCTTAGTTTCTATATTGGTATGTATCATTCCAGCTTGATGAGAAGTGTTCTATGCGCCAGGAATTCGACGCAATCTGATCTCTGTTCCCAGCTTGATGAAGAAAGGACTGGAAATTAGGTTCTATAATAACCAGGTTTCTGTAGTGAAAAACAATAAAGTGTATGCTATGGGAAAATATGTCCCTGAGCATGAATTGTGTATCCTTCCAGTAGTTTGTAATAATTCCGGTAATGGAAATTCTGATTTGAACTACTTGTTCTGTTATATTTCTGAGTCTGAATTGTGGCATTCTAGAATAGGACATGCTAGTATTTCCAAAATGAATCAGATTACCAGAATGAACTTGTTGCCTAGACTGTCTAATGTTCAGTTGCCACCATGTGAACATTGTCTAACTGGTAAAATAACCAGGAAACCTTTTATTGGCGGACAAAGAGCCAATGAACTTTTAGAGTTGATATACTCGGAGATTTGTGGTCCCCTAAATGTTAAAACTCATGGTACTAAAGAATATTTTATTACATTTATAGATGATTATTTTAAGTTTACACATGTCTATATTCTCTGTAGAAAATTAGAAGCTTTTGAATGCTTTAAGAGATATAAGACAAAAGTTGAAAATATATCTAATCTCACGGATAGTGGGAGGTATATCATTTAGTTAATTTGGCCAAGTGGGAGATGTTAGAAATGGTTGACCAAATCAACCAAATAATCAATATGTATAATGGGTGATAATTGGCCATTAGTAGAGAATTAATGGGTCATTATCAGAATTTAAATTAGGGCAATGAATGGCTTGAATTTGTAGTTAATGGGAAAAATAATTAGGCTGATTTTGGGGTAGAGATGATGGGGCGAATAGCCTATATAAAGAGTGATTTTCCTTGTGAAAGAACACACAAAAAAAGAAATAAACCATTTCACCGGAGCCCCAAAATATCCTATATTCTCCTCTTAGTTTCTATAATCAAAATCTCTGGCTCCAATATACAGTTGTAGACCAACCAAAATCTCAAACCATTTAGTTCTGATGTTACACCTCTGTAGATGGATTGAGACGCGTGTGGAGAGAGTTCATGCACGTGGGACCCGTGACCACGTTCGTGCCGTTGCCATCCCTCGTGTGGCTGTCCGCCTCATCTTCAAGGCGAAATGAGACGATGATGACATTGTTATTTGTTAGTGGAAGTCTTTGATATAAAATAGGACCCCCCCTATATGCCCTACAAATTTGGGGATGGAGATAGCAGTTAAAGATTTGATCCTTGATAAAGAGATTTGAACAGATAAAGATATCATCATCATTGCAACTTTGTTTTCTTTTTGGAATTTAAAGCTTATAAGTTCTGCATAAACAATCATAATTGTAGCTTTTTCCCCAAATAGATGACTATAATTTGTTATGATGGACATGTGTAAAAAATATATATATATATATAAGTACGAGTTAGGAGAAGTAATAAAGTTATAGTTAATGGGACAAGTAGGAGCAAATTCAGATCTAAAAACTAGATCGAAAACAACTAAGAATGATATGATTATGGTCGATTTAATGAAGAAAAATATTTCTAAATAGTTGAATGAAAGAGAAAAATTCATGCAGCCTGCCCCCCAAAAATTTTACGTAAGGATTTTGTCATCGTTGTTTGTATAACTATAGTTTATTAATGAGTAAAACGATATGGATAAAGTCAAGTTACAAAGCGTAAAGTGGCATTTATATTTAAAATGAATAATAATTATCTTAGACAGAAGTAAGCAATTATGATTCAGAGAGTAGTATTTCACTGTGAAAATCAAAAGAAAAAAATACTAAAAATTCCACAAAAATATTTGGGAAACTGCATATTAATCCTCAATACAGCCATGTTGGCCTACATACTCTAACAACACTTCAAGATATCTGTGGTAACATGATATTTGAAGTGGAGATGCACTTGAGAGTTGCATGTTCCTTCTTTTGGAAAGTGGTAGTCCACATAACATTGATGTATTTATTCTACAAGGTGATTGAAATTCATCAAAACTCAATGATAAGAAAACAGACCAAAGCTCATAGTGGTTGGGGATGTTTTGAGAGATTTCCAAATTGCAATAAATGAGAATTTCACAACAATATATATTTTAAACAACTAGTCAACTTGCCATCTTAGCTCTCTATTTGTACATAATTGCCCTCAACATCACAAGAATAATACACGCTGGAGAAGAAACTGAAGACTCAACAAGACATGTCATATGCCAA
This sequence comes from Asparagus setaceus, assembly GCA_012295165.1. Taxonomy (NCBI): domain Eukaryota; kingdom Viridiplantae; phylum Streptophyta; class Magnoliopsida; order Asparagales; family Asparagaceae; genus Asparagus; species Asparagus setaceus. The sequence goes on from CM022705.1 coordinate 20,843,628, forward strand.
CAGATAACTCCTTAACGTGCACATGGACATAGAGTGAGGTTCTCTCAAACATCAGACGGCTTCTTCTTCACAAATTCCTCTCTCCACTGAAAAATTCTTCAATTTGATGGCATTGATGAGATTCTAATGAGGGATTTTGATTTGGGACTAGTTGAAGCCCGTGTTTTGTACATGCAGGAGATTAGTACATGACGAGAGAATAACCAAGAGAAAAGAGAGAGCAAAGAGAGAAGAAGATTATTGTGGCAGCGATTCTTGGTGGTTCATTGCTTTCGCTGGTAATTTTGTTTCCACTCGCATTTACGTGCGGTGGTGGGTGAGATTGTCCTGAGATCTTTTTCTCATAGGAGTTTCCTCGTTAAAAATTGTGTGCTTTTATGCTTGCAAATTGTGTGTCTTTATGACTGCGTACTCTTATATATATGTCGCTGATTATTCTATTGTCACTCCTTACAGTTCGAAGGGGATCATTTCCACCTCTTGGATCCCCAAACAATAATATCATTTGGAGTCACCTGTTGGTGAGCTGATAACAAGGTTTATATATATATATATATATATATATATATATATATATATAGAGAGAGAGAGAGCAAGGCTCTATAAACTTAAGTTCATAATGAATAGTGGTGCACCAACTTTTTATCCACTCATCTTGCCTTGAGATTTGTGATGCACAAATCTCAAAGTGGCCTTTATATCTTTCACGGATCCCAAAGCAAGATGAGTGGTTAGAAAAGTTGGTGGACACTCCTCCTATCAACTTAAGTTTATAGGAGATTTGCTTTATATATATATATATATATATATATATATATATATATATATATATATATATATATATATATATGGAAAAATGTATATGGTGACAACTAATTTTACAAAATGGACTGCTAGCTCATTGACATGCAAGCCCTCTGCTAGTCACTTAGGTTGGGGGCTCAAATGTCATAGAGCTAGCGACCATTTTACAAAATGGGTTGTCAAGACATATCCAATGGCCTCATATATATATATATATATATATATATATATATATATATATATATATATATATATATAAATCTTCTATAAACTTAAGTTTATAGGGAATAGTCATACATCAATTTTTCTATCCATTGATGTTGCCTTGGGATCCATGAAAATATTAAGCCCATTTTGAGATTTATGCATCTCTTGATGGCACAAATCTAAATGCAACATCAATGGATAAAAAATTGGTGTATACTATTCCCTATAAACTTAAGTTTATAGGAGATTTGCTTTATATATATATATATATATTTTTTTTTTTTTTTTGCTTTATATATATATAGAGAGCAAGGCTCCTATAAACTTAAGTTGATAGGGAATAGTCATCCACCAACTTTTCTATCCATTGATGTTGCCTTAGGATCCGTGAAAGATATAAAGCCCACCTTTGAGATTTATGCATCTCTTGATTTCACGGATTCCAAGACAACATTAATGGATATAAAAGTTGGTGGACACTCCTCCTATCAACTTAAGTTTATAGGAGATTTGCTTTATATATATATATATATATATATATATATATATATATATATATATATATATATATATATATATATATATATATATATATATATATATATATATATATATATAGAGAGAGAGAGAGCAAGGCTCCTATATACTCTATATATATATATATATATATATATATATATATATATATATATATATATAGAGAGCAAGGCTCCTATAAACTTAAGTTGATAGGGAATAGTCATCCACCAACTTTTCTATCCATTGATGTTGTCTTGGGATCCGTGAAAATATTAAGCCCATTTTGAGATTTGTGTGCATCTTGATTTCACGGATCTCAAGGCAAGATCAATGGATATAAAATTGGTGGACACTCCTCCTATCAACTTAAGTTTATAGGAGATTTGCTTTATATATATATATATATATATATATATATATATATATATATATATATATATATATATATATATGGAAAAATGTATATGGTGACAACTAATTTTACAAAATGGACTGCTAGCTCATTGACATGCAAGCCCTCTGCTAGTCACTTAGGTTGGGGGCTCAAATGTCATAGAGCTAGCGACCATTTTACAAAATGGGTTGTCAAGACATATCCAAGGGTTCTATATATATATATATATATATATATATATATATATATATATATATATATATATATATATATAAATCTTCTATAAACTTAAGTTTATAGGGAATAGTCATACATCAATTTTTCTATCCATTGATGTTGCCTTGGGATCCATGAAAATATTAAGCCCATTTTGAGATTTATGCATCTCTTGATGGCACAAATCTAAATGCAACATCAATGGATAAAAAATTGGTGTATACTATTCCCTATAAACTTAAGTTTATAGGAGATTTGCTTTATATATATATATATATATATTTTTTTTTTTTTTTGCTTTATATATATATAGAGAGCAAGGCTCCTATAAACTTAAGTTGATAGGGAATAGTCATCCACCAACTTTTCTATCCATTGATGTTGCCTTGGGATCCATGAAAATATTAAGCCCATTTTGAGATTTATGCATCTCTTGATTTCACCTGATTCCAAGACAACATTAATGGATATAAAAGTTGGTGGACACTCCTCCCTATCAACTTAAGTTTATAGGAGCCTTGCTATATATATATATATATATATATATATATATATATATATATATATATATATATATATATATATATATATATATATATATAGAGAGAGAGAGAGAGCAAGGCTCTATATACTCTATATATATATATATATATATATATATATATATATATATATATATATATATATATAACATCCTATCAACTTAAGTTTATAGGGAATAGTCATCCACCAACTTTTCTATCCATTGATGTTGTCTTGGGATCCGTGAAATCAAGATATGCACAAATCTCAAAGGTGAGCTTTATATCTTTCACGGATCCCAAGGCAACATCAATGGATAGAAAAGTTGGTGGATGACTATTCCTATCAACTTAAGTTTATAGAGTCTTGCTCTATATATATATATATATATATATATATATATATATATATATATATAACATCCTATCAACTTAAGTGGATAGGAGCCCTTATCCACCAAACTTTTTATCCACTCATCTTGTGTTTAGATTTGTGCCATCAAGAGATGCACAAATCTCAAAAGACTCTTCATATCTTTCATGGATCCCAAGGCAACATCAATAGATAAAAAGTTGGTGGATGATTATTTTTCTTATCCACCAAACTTTTCTATCCATTGATTTTGTCTTGGGATCCGTGAAAGATATAAAGCCCACTTTGATATTTGTGTGCATCTTGATTTCACGGATCTCAAGGCAAGATCAATGGATATAAAAATTGGTGGACACTCCTCCCTATCAACTTAAGTTTATAGGAACCTTGCTCTATATAGAGCAAGGCTTCTAAAAACTTAAGTTGATAGGGAATAGTCATCCACCAACTTTTCTATCCATTGATTTGTCTTGGGATCCGTGAAAAATATAAAGCCAACTTTGAGATTTGTGTGCATCTTGATTTCACGGATCTCAAGGCAAGATCAATGGATATAAAAATTGGTGGACACACCTCCCCATCAACTTAAGTTTATAGGAGTCTTGCTCTATATAGAGCAAGGCTTCTATAAACTTAAGTTGATAGGGAATAGTCATCCACCAACTTTTCTATCCATTGATTTTGTCTTGGGATCCGTGAAAGTTATAAAGCTCATTTTGCGATTTGTGTGCATCTTGATTTCACCGGATCTCAAGGCAATATCAATGGATATAAAATTGGTGGACACTCCTCCTATCAACTTAAGTTTATAGGAGTCTTGCTCTATATAGAGCAAGGCTCTATAAACTTAAGTTGATAGAAATAATCATCCACTAACTTTTCTATCCATTGATTTTGTCTTGGGATCCGTGAAAATATAAAGCCAACTTTGAGATTTGTGTGCATCTTGATTTCACGGATCTCAAGGCAAGATCAATGGATATAAAATTGGTGGACACACCTCCCATCAACTTAAGTTTATAGAGTCTTGCTCTATATAGAGCAAGGCTCTATAAACTTAAGTTGATAGAAATAGTCATCCACCAACTTTTCTATCCATTGATTTTGTCTTGGGATCCGTGAAAATATAAAGCCAACTTTGAGATTTGTGTGCATCTTGATTTCACGGATCTCAAGGCAAGATCAATGGATATAAAATTGGTGGACACACCTCCCATCAACTTAAGTTTATAGGAGCCTTGTTATATATATATATAGAGCAAGGCTTCTATAAACTTAAGTTGATAGAAATAGTCATCCACCAACTTTTCTATCCATTGATTTTGTCTTGGGATCCGTGAAAATATAAAGCCAACTTTGAGATTTGTGTGCATCTTGATTTCCGGATCTCAAGGCAAGATCAATGGATATAAAATTGGTGGACACACCTCCCCATCAACTTAAGTTTATAGGAGTCTTGCTCTATATAGAGCAAGGCTTCTATAAACTTAAGTTGATAGGGAATAGTCATCCACCAACTTTTCTATCCATTGATTTTGTCTTGGGATCCGTGAAAGTTATAAAGCTCATTTTGCGATTTGTGTGCATCTTGATTTCACGGATCTCAAGGCAATATCAATGGATATAAAAATTGGTGGACACTCCTCCCTATCAACTTAAGTTTATAGAGTCTTGCTCTATATAGAGCAAGGCTTCTATAAACTTAAGTTGATAGAAATAGTCATCCACCAACTTTTCTATCCATTGATTTTGTCTTGGGATCCGTGAAAGTTATAAAGCTCATTTTGCGATTTGTGTGCATCTTGATTTCCGGATCTCAAGGCAATATCAATGGATATAAAATTGGTGGACACTCCTCCTATCAACTTAAGTTTATAGGAGTCTTGCTCTATATAGAGCAAGGCTCTATAAACTTAAGTTGATAGGAATATCATCCACTAACTTTTCTATCCATTGATTTTGTCTTGAGATCCGTGAAAGATATAAAGCCAACTTTGAGATTTGTGTGCATCTTGATTTCACGGATCTCAAGGCAATATCAATGGATATAAAATTGGTGGACACTCCTCCTATCAACTTAAGTTTATAGGAGCCTTGCTATATATATATATATATATATATATATATATATATATATATATATATATATATATATATATATATATATATATATATAGGGAAAAGTGTTTATAAGGTGGCATCTTAGATTCAATCTAAGGTAGCCTCTTGATTCATGAATTAGACTATTCCAATTGATAATCCGCTCTATTCATCTTGATCTAAATGTCTCAAAATATTTATAAAATAAAAATCATGATGATTAAATATTTCTAGCACATATTTTTCATTGTCTCTTTAGTTATATTGTTGTGAAACCGTTAATTTTACAATCACTTGATGCATGAATAACTACAACCCAATATGGCTAATTTTTTATTTGTATACAATCTAAAACATATAAATCAAAATGAACGGAGTGAGTCGAGTAATTTGATAGCATATAATGTAGTTTTGAAGCCGCTACCTTAGATTGAATCTAAGGTGTCACCTTATACACACTTTTCCCATATATATATATATATATATATATATATATATATATATATATATATATATATATATATAGAGAGAGAGAGAAATATGGGCATGCTTAGTACCAAGCACCACTTTTGGTGCTTGGTAGTGAGTGTATCAATCACATCCACTCACTCAAATGGGGACCACATGCACATGGGTTGAATAGTGGATGTGATTGATACACCTCACTACCAAGCAAAAATTTGTGCTTGGTACCAAGCATACTCATTTTCTCATATATATATATATATATATATATATATATATATATATATATAGTGAATGATGTATATGAGGTGGCTCATTTTGCTAAATGAGCTATCAAGATATAGAGTGTTGAGGTCCACACTTTTGATGTGAATAGTAATGTGAGCCTCACCACATGGCTATCTCTTGGTAGCTCACTTAGCAAAATCTTGTACATCATATACATTATTTCCCCATATATATATATATATATATATATATATATATATATATATATATATATATATATATATATATATATATATAGTAAGGCTCCTATAAACTTAAGTTGATATGGAGGAGTGTCCACCAACTTTACATCTATTGATCTTGCCTTGAGATCCGGTGAAATCAAGATACACACAAATCTCAAAGTGAGCTTTATATCTTTCACGGATCCCAAAGCAACATCAATGGATAGAAAAGTTGGTGGATGACTATTCCCAATCAACTTAAATTTATAGGAGCCTTGTTATATATATATATATATATATATATATATATATATATATATATATATATATATATATATATATATATATATATATATATATATATATATATATATATATATATATATATATAGAGAGAGAGAGAGAGAGAGAGAGAGAGAGAGAGAGAGAGAGAGAGAGAGAGAGAGAGAGAGAGAGAGAGAGAGAGAGAGAGAGAGAGAGAGAGAGAGAGAGAGAGAGAGAGAGAGAGAGAGAGAGAGAGAGAGAGAGAGAGAGAGAGAGAGAGAGAGAGAGAGAGAGAGAGAGAGAGAGAGAGAGAGAGAGAGAGAGAGAGAGAGAGAGAGAGAGAGAGAGAGAGAGAGAGAGAGAGAGAGAGAGAGAGAGAGAGAGAGAGAGAGAGAGAGAGAGAGAGAGAGAGAGAGAGAGAGAGAGAGAGAGAGAGAGAGAGAGAGAGAGAGAGAGAGAGAGAGAGAGAGAGAGAGAGAGAGAGAGAGAGAGAGAGAGAGAGAGAGAGAGAGAGAGAGAGAGAGAGAGAGAGAGAGAGAGAGAGAGAGAGAGAGAGAGAGAGAGAGAGAGAGAGAGAGAGAGAGAGAGAGAGAGAGAGAGAGAGAGAGAGAGAGAGAGAGAGAGAGAGAGAGAGAGAGAGAGAGAGAGAGAGAGAGAGAGAGAGAGAGAGAGAGAGAGAGAGAGAGAGAGAGAGAGAGAGAGAGAGAGAGAGAGAGAGAGAGAGAGAGAGAGAGAGAGAGAGAGAGAGAGAGAGAGAGAGAGAGAGAGAGAGAGAGAGAGAGAGAGAGAGAGAGAGAGAGAGAGAGAGAGAGAGAGAGAGAGAGAGAGAGAGAGAGAGAGAGAGAGAGAGAGAGAGAGAGAGAGAGAGAGAGAGAGAGAGAGAGAGAGAGAGAGAGAGAGAGAGAGAGAGAGAGAGAGAGAGAGAGAGAGAGAGAGAGAGAGAGAGAGAGAGAGAGAGAGAGAGAGAGAGAGAGAGAGAGAGAGAGAGAGAGAGAGAGAGAGAGAGAGAGAGAGAGAGAGAGAGAGAGAGAGAGAGAGAGAGAGAGAGAGAGAGAGAGAGAGAGAGAGAGAGAGAGAGAGAGAGAGAGAGAGAGAGAGAGAGAGAGAGAGAGAGAGAGAGAGAGAGAGAGAGAGAGAGAGAGAGAGAGAGAGAGAGAGAGAGAGAGAGAGAGAGAGAGAGAGAGAGAGAGAGAGAGAGAGAGAGAGAGAGAGAGAGAGAGAGAGAGAGAGAGAGAGAGAGAGAGAGAGAGAGAGAGAGAGAGAGAGAGAGAGAGAGAGAGAGAGAGAGAGAGAGAGAGAGAGAGAGAGAGAGAGAGAGAGAGAGAGAGAGAGAGAGAGAGAGAGAGAGAGAGAGAGAGAGAGAGAGAGAGAGAGAGAGAGAGAGAGAGAGAGAGAGAGAGAGAGAGAGAGAGAGAGAGAGAGAGAGAGAGAGAGAGAGAGAGAGAGAGAGAGAGAGAGAGAGAGAGAGAGAGAGAGAGAGAGAGAGAGAGAGAGAGAGAGAGAGAGAGAGAGAGAGAGAGAGAGAGAGAGAGAGAGAGAGAGAGAGAGAGAGAGAGAGAGAGAGAGAGAGAGAGAGAGAGAGAGAGAGAGAGAGAGAGAGAGAGAGAGAGAGAGAGAGAGAGAGAGAGAGAGAGAGAGAGAGAGAGAGAGAGAGAGAGAGAGAGAGAGAGAGAGAGAGAGAGAGAGAGAGAGAGAGAGAGAGAGAGAGAGAGAGAGAGAGAGAGAGAGAGAGAGAGAGAGAGAGAGAGAGAGAGAGAGAGAGAGAGAGAGAGAGAGAGAGAGAGAGAGAGAGAGAGAGAGAGAGAGAGAGAGAGAGAGAGAGAGAGAGAGAGAGAGAGAGAGAGAGAGAGAGAGAGAGAGAGAGAGAGAGAGAGAGAGAGAGAGAGAGAGAGAGAGAGAGAGAGAGAGAGAGAGAGAGGTACATACATTATAGGTTTCACACATAGTTGATACAAAACCTAATCAGAACTTGTAGGCTGAAACAAACATATAGACAAACTCACAACGGCTGAACCAGGAGATCAAGTCTAACTCGCTAAGTAAAAGAAGAGGAAGATATTTTACATGAACAATGAAAACACAAATGCGACGGATATTTGACAGTGTACTTTCCATAAGATAAGTGTATGCCTTGTTGAACAGTCTATATTTCGCCAAGTGCTTTCTGGATATCCTTCTGCAAGAGAAATTTAACAGATTAATATAAACATTGATACATTGGCCATGAAATGTGCGCGGGGGTAGAATAAATTACGAAAGCCCATGAACTTTTTCTTTTGGCAGGTTTCCCTTTTCCTTTTTTTTGGTGGGGTGGGGGTTCACAAACTTTCTTGAAATTTATAAATCAAATAAAACCTCCCGAACTTTCAAAATTGTATTGAACCCCCTGAACTATTGGAGAATCTCAGAAACAACATTATTTGTTGTGTCATGTTCTCCCAATGAATATCCTTCCCTCAAAATTTTCATCACAAACTTTGATTAGCCATAAGTTGAACTTATTACTCTACTTGCTAACATTGTTTATGAGATTTTTCCAATAGTTCAAAGGGGTTTAGTATAATTTTCAAAGTTCAGGGCAGGTTTCGTGCAAAACCTCATAAGTTTAATGGGTGTTTGTGAAATTTACCAAAAAAAAGGTACAACATACCTCAATGGACAGTGGGTTTCTAGTTGGCGCATAACGAGCAATAGCTTTGCCATCCTTGTCTACTAAAAACTTAGTGAAGTTCCACTTGATTCTGGACATCATAAACCCAGGTTGGTTTGCTTTGAGGAATTTATATACAGGTGCAGCATCTGGACCATTTACTCGAACCTACAAAAGAATGCCAAAGAATTAAACACATACATCACTTCTGCAGAAAGATATAACAGAAGTATAGTATTCATCATGTTTATATTCATAGCTATGTGGTCCAACAATAGAGACCCAGAGCTAAATATTTAGGTGGGTCATTATTGTTTATATTGTAAAATACAAGAAACTGAATCAAATGGACTCTTATATGGTGGTTTCATATGGTTCCCATAGGAACCAATATATGGAGCCTTAAGCTGGCAAGTCTCCAAGAAATTCAGAAGCCATAAACATCAAAATACACCTTTAGAGCTAGCTTTTGATTACTAGTAAATATTCAGAAAAACTTAGCTCTTTGTGGAAAATATTATGTACACCCACACGTAGAAAAGTTCGCAGCTTTCCAAATCCCTTTGTGGGAGTTTGGAGAACCCATGCAGTCAGATGTCCTAATTGTCAAGGACCAAAAGACCCTATTGCATAACAACAGATTTTCCTATAGCTTTTTAGCCATCCAAATTTGGACCAAGAGACTCAATCATTAGATCAGGAAGTATAAGATGATAAAGACACATGCCGGCCACATCACATTGAATTTTAAGCATGCCAATCCAAGAGCATGGATATCAGCCAATAACGACTAAAATATGTCAATATTCGCTTGTAATTACTAATACAAGAGGACATTTGCCGCAAGAACTACAACAAGTTGATTATATCCTGTTATACTGGGAAGAAACTGAAAAAGGAACAATTGCTTCTAGACCCCTGGCTTTTAAAAACTACGGTTCCTCCTCCAAGAAATGCTTGTCATGCTTCCACCCCTTTTGGCACGAAAACCCATGACTTTTATGGAAAGCCATTGACTACTCTTTTCTTCCACCTTTTCAGCTTCTTTTTTTTTTCCCTTTCTCATCATGACTCTCATGAATCCATAATATCCACCTCCCGCCACCACCCATAATTCTAGCTTTCCACCTCTTGCACCCTTAATATCCACCTCCCACCGCCCCCACGCCATCTCCACCTCCCACCTCCACTGCTGCTTAAATCCATCTAAGATGCCCTCCACTGCCTCCCCTCCCTTATTGGCACGGTGGTGAGGCCCGCAAGGAGGCGGAGGTGAAGGGAGGTGGCAAGCGTTGGCAGAGCCGCAGAGAAGAGTTTACCAATGAGGCGGCAAGCGACAACCAACTTATGCTAAAGGTAACAATTTGTAGCTAAAGGTGACAAGTTCAAAATAAGTTAGACACAAAAGTAAAAATTAATAGCCAAAAATGACCAAATTCAACACAAAAGTAACGAATAATAGCTATATATATATTTTTTTTTTTTTCTTTTTCTTTTTTTTTTTTTTTGGTAGCTAAATTTGTAGCCAAAGGTGAAAAGTTCAAAATAAGTTAGACACAAAAGTAAAAATTAATAGCCAAAAATGACCAAATTCGACACGAAAGTAACGAATAATAGCTAAAAATTAATATGCCATGAGTTCCTGTCTGCAACTACACAAGATTGTCGATTTCGTGGAGCTGCAAACAAACCACAGAGAGCATGCTCTGTGTGAGTTGCTGATTGCAACTCCACAGGATTCTTGATCCAGTGGAGTTGTAGATGCAGACAAACCCACGGAGAGCACGCTACTCTCTGTGAGTTTTTGTCTGCAACTCCAAGGGATTGGCAATTCCGTGGAGTTGAGACTAACTCCGCGAGACCCACAGCACGCTACAACGGACTATGTATACAATCTATCCCCAACCCGACTCATTTCTCCCTCTCTCTCTCTCTCTCTCATAGAGGATCTCCCCTAGGATTTGTGCTCTTGAGATCCTCCAACCCCTTTGCTACACTCCAACCATGATCGTTCACCGCCCCCACCGCCGCCGACCTCTCTTGGGCAGAAGTTCGCCGAAGTTCATTTTTAGGGTTTAACCTATTTTTGGGTAAATTCTTTAAACTTTTTTAGAATTTTTTCCATTTTCTTACATATTCTCTCTATTTCATCCCAGTAGATTGTTTTAGTATAGTTTTTGGATTAATGTTTTTTTTTTTTTTTGGAAATTTGTATGCAATTTGAAGGAAAATTACTGAATTTTGTATGCAATTTGAAGGAAAATTAGGGCAATTTGTATGCAATTGAAGGAAAAATCGGGAAAATGGTGTAAATATTAGCTTATTGAGTTGATGTGAATTTGGGTTAATGGTGCGAGTTTTTTGAAAAATTGTATGAAATATTAAGGAAACATTAGGGGAAGTTTTAAAATTACGAAATTGAATTAGTCAAAGTTTTAGATATTATTTTTAGTTTATTCATCAAATTGAATTGGTTTTAAATATTAGTTTATTGAGTTGATGTTGAATTTTTTTTACTCCTCAGAGGTAACGATGAACGATCAATTCTTAATCCTTTGTTCATATGATGGGAAGATTATCTATCTCGAGAATAACATGCCCACATATGAAGGAGGGCTAACGAAACAGTTGTTTATATCCAAATCATGTACATTCAATGGATTGATCAATGAGTTACACAAACTTACATTGATCAATCCACGTGAGTATCACCTCAATGTAATTTGCAATTATCCCATAACGGTGAACAGAATAAGCACCGTTCAAATCTCAAATGACTATGGCATGAGTCTCATCTTCATATTGTACGACGAGAAGCATTCTATGGAATTGTTTATTGAAAAGATTCAAAGGAATTTGGGCAAAGTGGTGACTCATGACGGAGTGTACTCTTGCATGTTGGAGGACCTTGAAGTTGACTCAACCGGGTTTTTTTTTCTGCAACGAGATATGGATTTGACACAATCACAACACTTGAGCGGGCGTTCACTTATAGGGACTTCAAGTGCCTTCGCTGATGATGCCCTCCATCAAGATGTACGGCCTTCCACCGGAGTGGTGATAGAAGAGGATGCAAGTGTCGACTCTGAGGATGAAGATGAAGAGGACGGCTTACAAATTAACAACATGACATGTTTGACCGATTGTAATTAAGGGGACCACCAAATGATTGACGGATGTTATTCCAACAATGAGTATGTCGTGTTAGAGGATCCCCCGCCCGATGAATTTCACAGAGAGGAATGGATTGATGACTCGACAATGAAAAATGTTCGTATTGGCCCAAGTCTAAATGATGATACACAAGGTGATGACTTCACATTTAAAAAGGGCGATATATTTAAAAGTAAGAAAAAGTTGGTTCATGCCATTCGTCTAGGGTCTATAAAAAAAATGTCTATTTCAAGCAGGCGAAAAGCAATGGAACAAGCTATAATGTTGTTTGTTTTTATAACAAAGAGGGTGATCAAGATGTTGGTGCTCATCACGATGAAAATGCAAAGTGTTCGTGGAAGCTTAATTCACGCTTGGGGGTGTAAAAGTAGGCGGAAAATTTAAAATAACACACTACAACGGACCTCATACATGTAGCAATTCTCAATTGGAGCTGAATCATAAACATGCATCTACCTCTTTCATATATCGATTGATTATGCCTAAACTAAGGGAGGATCTCGATCTAAACCCAAAGAATATTCGTGCTTTAGTGCGTAAAGCGACCAAGTTGGATGTGTCATACATCAAATGTTAGAATGCTCGGAGGAAGGTGATAACAAAAATATTTGGAGATTGAGACAAATCTTATGAGATATTACCACATTATCTTGAAGTACTCAAAAACGAAAATCCTAAGACAGTGTACGAAGTTTCATTAGAACCGGTTGACGGCAGAGATAGACGATTCACGGGGGTATTTTGGGTATTTGGCCTTTCCATTAAGGGATTCAAACATTGTCGTCCTATTCTTAGCATTGATGACACACATTTGTATGGTAAAAATAAAAGCATATTGCTCATTGTAGCTGGAGTAGATGCAGATGACGGTTTATTTCTTTTGGCTTTTGTAGTTGTTGATATTAAAAACATAGAAAATTCGTCATGGTCGTTTGCATGCATTAGTTTGCATATTCCGAGTGTGCAAGCGAGGATGATTACATTCATATCAGCTAGGATGAAGGGAATTCCAAGTGCATTGAAAAGTGGATTTCCATCACCACATCACCATCGATATTGCTTAAGACATATTAGGGATAACTTCAAGAGGAAGCATGGACAAGTGCATCTCCAAAATCTCTTTTGGCAAGCTGGATGTGCAAAAGAGATTGATGTATGAGCAACTACGAGAGGAAATTAAATCCATTTCGCAAACTGCTCATGATTGGATTGAGATTAGTTTAGGTCCAAACAATGTTGAAAGATGGGCCTTATGTGAAGATAGTGGGAAACGGTTTTGTATGATGACCACAAATGCTTCTGAGAGTTCTAATGGTGTGCTTAGGGAAACTCGTGGTTGCCAATACAGTCATTGGTTGCAAAGACATTTTACAGACTTAATAGATTCTTCCTTAGACAACGTACGCTTTAAGCGGAGTTGGCCCCGAAAGTTAAAAGGCATCTTCGCGGATTGGATTGTTTATGCTAGATCATGTCGTGTTATTAGATTCAATTTTAATGAATGGGAGGTCATTAAGGGATTCTCACATAGAGAAAGTCGTTCTTACAAAGTCAATATGCTTGTGGATCATACTTGTACATGTACTTGCAACATTTCGCGATTAAAATGGCTACCTTGTGCCCATGTTGTAGCGGTTAGTTCATATATAAAGGGGGGTGCGAGGAGATCGCACTATGAATTAGCCACAAAGTGGTATTCAAGTTATAACTACCAACATACAATGAGTGTTTTTGTCTACCACACGATAGTCGATATTGAACACATTGTGGGCCACGGATATTATCTTCTAACTATAAGAGATCAGCGGGTCGACCCCGTTCTGTACGAATTGAAATACTATGAACAAAAGATGGGAAGGAGTTAGGAAGAAAAATAGGTGTAGTTGCAATCATCCGAGCCACAACAAAAAAAGTTGTCCAACTAAGCTTAGAAGTTGAATCAATGTAATATAAAAAATGTACTTGTTTATTATGGTCGAATCAATATAATATATAAAAACGTACTTGTTTATTTTGGTGGAATCAATGTAATAGAAAAACGTACTGTTTATTTTGGTTGAATCAATGTAAATAAAAACGTACTTGTTTATTTTGGTTGAATCAATGTAATATAAAAACGTACTTGTTTATTTTGGTTTGATGGGACTTCGCATTTTTTTTGTTGTATATAGTTTTATTTTACTTTTTTATGCTCTTTATTGTAGTCCATTTAACATATTGTATTTTAATTACAGAGAGATACACTATGGAGCTTGGACCGATCCAAGGGCATGTACTACATCAGCAAGCCAATCATCGTTCCATGTAGATTGAGTTAGGACAGGTAAGAGAAATAAGTATGTATTTTCTTATTTTGCGTGAATTTGAGTGTGTATTCTAAAAGATTTTCTTAATTCATATTAATGTGCAGGAGGTATCAAAATAGTAGATCATGCTCAGAATCATTCAGCTTGGGAGATGGAGGATGAGAGAGTACTACAGTTGGTTAGTCAGGTCGGTTTTCTGGAGTGTTCTTCAGTGCGATGGATTAGGCTTGATTGGGCTCTTATCCATGCTTTGATTGATAGGTGAAGGCCAAAAATCAATACCTTCCATATGCACATAGGGGAGTGCACAATTACACTACAGGATGTAGCCAACATACTTGGACACCGGATTGATGGCTCAGCTGTTACGAGCACTGATGCCCATAATTGGGAGGATGTATGTGAGGGGCTTCTAGGGGTGATTTCTCCTATGAGGAGTGGTGCGATGAAGCTATCATGGCTTCGAGAGACGTTTATGGGAGATATACATATTGACGCCATAGAGGAAACGAATCAGTACTTTGCTCGAGCTTATATATTACACATGTTAGGCGTTATGTTATTTACTGATGCAAGCAAAAAATTGTGTACATGCTTGATAGTTGACCCTTCTTGAGGATTTGGAGGATTGCGGTACTCTTTCATGGGGTAGTGCGATATTGGCATACCTCTATGGAGAACTAGCAAGGGTTTCATTGCTGGAGAATAAGGGCTTCAAGGATTGCTTGACATTGCTACAGGTTTAGTCGTAGGAACGCATACATATTGGACGATCAACTTTAAAGACGCATCTTGATCTACAAGGTCGGGGATGGTGGGAAGGGGTAAGAGAGGGAGAGGAAGGAGGGGAGGATTGCTAGGATGTATGTGACTTTTTTTATATGATATGATGTTTGTTTTGTGCTTTTAAAAGTTTCGTGAATATATGACAGGATAGTGGTTGGATTGTTCGAAAAAATATGTATTTATGTGGTTGGATTTGCGTGTATTTATGTGGTTGGATTTTCTTATATTTATGAGGTTGGATTTTCGTGTATATGTGGTTGGTTATATTTTCGTATATACATGTGGCTGGATTTTCGTGTATATGTTGAGATATATATATATTACAGACTGTGAAAGATAGATTGAGAGTGTGTATATATTGTGAAAGATATGACAGACAACAAGTTTATGTCGAAGTGAGTCTACAACTCCACGGGATTCTCAATCCCGTGGAGTTTGCTGAGAATCCCGTGGAGTTTGCATTATGAAACAAACTTCATAGGATTCGTAATCCCGTGAAGTTTTGTGCTACAAAAACTCCACAGAACTCACAATCCCGTGGAGTTTAGTAGTGTGCTAAACTTCGCAGGATTGAGAATGCCATGGAGTTTAATTATCCACTAAACTCCATGGGATTCTTAATCCCGTGAAGTTCGTGGCAAAATATTTAGCAATTTCGACCCAATTTCAATCCACATTGCTGACGTGGCTAGATTAGATCGAAATTGCTAAATATTTTGCAAGTAGGTCGATTTTGGTGATTAAGTTTCTAAAATGGTCTATTTTGAAAATTTATCCTTCTCATATATATATATATATATATATATATATATATATATATATATATATATATATGTGTGTGTGTGTGTGTGTGTGTGTGTGTGTGTGTGCGCGCGTGTTATGTAACAAGTTGTAGCTAAAGGTGAAAAGTTTAGAACAAGTTAGACACAAAAGTAACAATTAATAGCTAACGGTGACAAAATCAACATGAAGGTAACAAATAATAGCTAAATGACAAAATTATGCTAAAAGTAACAAGTTAGACCCAATTTAACAATTAATAGCTGAAGGTGACAAAATATGCCCGCTTACCACGTTGCCTCTCCGCTACCTCTCCTTCACCTCCGACGAGTGGCGGTGGAGGGGGCGGGCGACGACAGAGGGGGCGGTGAGGGGCGCGAACGATTTTTACAACTAAATGAACTAGAGTTTTCTTGAAACCTGCTCCAATTTTCAGCCACAAAACTCAATCTGATCTATGAGGCCCTCATTGCTCCACGTCGTCTAACACTGTCCTTGCTCAAAAAATACCAACAGCTGAAATGAGCTCAAGTGGCCATCAACAGATCATTATGCCCTCAAAAGAGAATTATCAGCGGTTTGATCCCCTCTACCCCCTCCGCCTCCCCTCCTCCCTCTCTTCCCATGACTTCTTCTCCTCCCAATAACTTTTTTAAAGTATCTTTTCAGCTCTACAAACTTCCTCCACTCAACACCGGTTCAAACCTCCTCTTCTCAACCACAACCAAGCTCCCCTAATCAACCAAGCCAAATAACTCTAGTCCCATCACTACTGTCGCTGACCAGTATTCTTCTAGAAGCTCAGGTAGGTTACGGTAGATGATCCAAGGTGGAGGAGGGCGGATCAAGATGGGGATCAGGTTTGGGTTGTGGGATCCAATAAAAGATGGGGAGAAGAGATTAGATTTGGGTTTAGATTGGGAGAGGGTGGGGAAGGGGAGGAGAGGATTTCCATTGGAGAAGTGAAATCTTTTTGGCTTGAGTTATGAGGTTTTTTTTCGGAATATAGAATGATGAATGGGTTTTAGAGTGCTTAGGCTTTTTTGGGAGATAAGAAGTGGCAAGGATGTTACAAAATGCCCAATAAACTTTTCAAAGTATTTTGGGACCCAATACCTTTTATATATATCTTTTATTATTTTGTGTTTATTTTTCAAAGATTTTGTTGTAAACTAGAATTTGAATACACGACGCAAAAAAGATGAAAAATAATGTGCTGACCTGTTGTAGAAGGAAGTGAGCAAATTGGTCACTTGACTAGGTGCGAGTATGAGACCAGCCTTAAACAGTGGCTCAATCAGTTGGTTTGACTAATAGACCGCTACAAGTGCCTCCATTTTCCATCAGCTCATGGTGGAAATTTCTTTTATTTGATGTACGTTCGACGTTGTTCTTCTGTTTGAGGTAATTTCTAAATTCTTATGTTTGATTTGAGGTAATAATAGTGGATTATTATTTTTCCCAATTTTTTGTGTAGTTGTTTTGTATGTTTGAATTGATGGATGAGAAGCTTAGAATTGACTTCGGATCATAGGTTTTCCTTCTCATTCGCTCCTCAAAGGGTCATAGAATGGGTCATCTTGTTTGCGGTTCTTGCTTCCTCCACCATATACTCCACCGAAAATGAGATGAGGAAACTTTAACCTTTGATCGTCGTTTTTCTAACTTCTTTGAGTTTCTTGTGTTGTTAACGAATGTATTACCTAATTTTGGAGCTATACTGTAAAAAAGGAATTGTATATATGAGTAAAATGCAAGAGGAAATATTTTACCTTTATATGGATCAAAGGCAGTTAGTGTCCTATAAGCCATTTTCCATTTAATCTGATAACTAATTTGTGGATTATCTTGAAGTTATAATTTTGGGACATGGGATCCTTTCATAATTGGTATCCTAATTAAAATTTTTAATGATTTAGTTAGGTGTATAGTTTCAATTGTATTCATATTGTTGCAGCTACAAATGCAGAGCCTTCAAGATTATGATATATGGCGATCCTGCATCCAGTAAGGGAACCGAACGTGAAATCATCAAAAGGTAATTTAAAACTTCGACCATTTAGTTATTAATTTACTATGTCAATTGCAAACTACCAATTGTGCTACTTACTTCCTAATGCCAGGAAAGATACAACACAAGGTACTTTGATCCTAATTTTACAGTACAGCAACAAAATCATGACCTACATAGCAATGCTCAACCAAAAGATTGGATGTCACGAGGACTTATTCTAGCACATTATTCAAAATAGTATATCATGACATTAGATCAAATGTAAATTTCATAAGCAAATTGAATTAAAATAAATGTCAAAAAGATTCTATAAAAGATGCAAGATTTACTAAGAAGCAACTGCTAGTTCTTTTCCCTTGTCTCATATGTCTATAAGCTGAGCAAGTCTGAGCTTGTAGGCTCTTAGCATGCAGTAAGCAATATGATCAAATTTTCACTTGCCATATAATATAGGGTTAATTGCACAGACCCTTGGTAGCATCCCGCTTTGGAACTTACTACCCTTGTAGTTTGACTTTCTCATATAGACCATTTGAGTGAAGTTTTTTGACTCTTTTACCATGTGCGAAATGTTGGCAGATATTACTCCTGTGTGAAGTATGTGAGTCTGCCTGAGGGTAAAGAATTTCACCAAAAAAAATAATTTCATCCAAGGAGTCTATCTGCCAGAAACCAAACAACAGTTGTAACAAGTTCCAAAGTGCGACACTACAGGGCATCTGTATGCAATTAACTATATAATATAAGACCTGGAGCGCCAAAACCTTATTGATAATTGTTTCCCAAACCATAAAATTCAAAATTGGAACAATCACAAATGTATCTCATTCTCACATTATTCTAGAAGTAAGATGTCTCTACCTTTTGGAAGATTGGATATTCCGCCTGGAACCTAGTACAAGCAAATTCTTTCGCCTCCTGACTTGTCCCAGGCTCTTGACTCAGGAATTGATTACAGGGGAAAGCTAAGATTTCAAAATCTGAATATGATCAAATAAAAGGAAAATCAGCTGCAAGCTCGCAATCCATTATTAAGGTACTTATGCATGACTTTAAACTAAAATTGCTAACAAAAATACTCATAAGCATTATATATATATATAGGAAATAATGTATATGAGGTGGCGGATCATTTTGCTAAATGAGCTACCAAGAGATAGCATGTGGTGAGGCCCACCTTGCTAGTCACATCAAAAGGTGTGGACCTCACCACTCTATCTCTTGGTAGCCCATTTAGCAAAATGAGCCGCCACCTCATATACATTATTCTATATATATATATATATATATATATATATAAACTAATAAAGGGTAGATATACTAAGGCCCCAAGAACTTTTGGTGTTTTGCAGTAAACCCCCAAAAACTTTCAAATTCGCAATAAACCCCAATAACTTTTGGAAATGCAAAAAAACACAATAATTGTCGATGTATTGCAGATAACCCCCATAAATTCCAGCCAAAAAACAACACAAAAAGGCATTCTGAAAGTTATTCGAGGTTCAGTGCAATTTACCCAAAAGATATTGGAGGTTTTCTGCAAAAGTTATCGGGGGTTTAGTGCGATTTTGAAGCATATTGGGGGTTTACCACAAAACGCTGAAAGTTATTAGGGGTTTAGTGTAATTTACCCACTTATAAATCTATGTGAACAGCAACAGAAGGCATCAAGGGTTTAATTTCTTAAATCTTTTATCAATCCCCAAATTTCAAACTAACAAGACCCTATTAGTTCTTACATTGAACTGAAAATTTTGAATTTGATATTGATATATAATAATGCAAACATTTTTAAGGGGAAAATAAATTCACCTTTGTGCCTATACTTGGCATAGAGCTCAGAGAGTTGGGTGTAATTTGTCTCTGTAAACCCACTAAAAAACACAGGGAAAAAAGTGATAATTCTGCATTAGAAACTTTCACAGGGGCCAAAAGGTAAAAATTACAAGAAAAGGGAGAAGAATTTCAGACATACCATTTTGAAGCGACATTGACGATGAGGAGGACCTTGCCCTTGTACCTCCCAAGATCAACATCTTTTCCGCTGCTATCCTAAACAAAATCGCACAAAAATTATTAGAAAGAGGAATTATGAAGAAAGTTAAGGGGGGATTTGTAAAAAGCACCTTGACGGTGAATTGATGCATGGAGGTCTCGATGGGGACGGAGTGAGAGCCGCCCATCTCGTTTCTTTATCGGCGGTGCCGGCCAATAAAGGATTTTTGGGGATAGTATCGGAGTCTTTCAGTTCTCGCTCTCTCTCTCTCCTCTCTCTCTCTATTCTCTCTCTTCTATCGCTCTCTTTATTATTATTATTATTATTAAGGGGTGAAACAGAAAAAATTTCATAAGTGTGGCCCACAACAGGCTAGCAATCAGCATCTGCTAGTGAAGAGACAGCCCAAGGCCAGCCTGGCCCATTTCCTACTCTGAATACTTATCTTTTATTATTGTTGTATTAATTAACTAAAACGGCAGATAAGAGTCATAAGACTAGCAAAAAAAACTAAAAGGTTTTTTTAAATAGTAGTCCCTCAAACCTTCAATAGTTTCATATTTAGCTCCTCAAATCTTTGAAATTGCTCATCAGCCCCTTAAATCTTAAGGGGTCTTGCAAATTTGTACCTCAATGACCAAAAATGCCCTCAATTTATGTTTCCCCCTAAAATTCATGTATTCACATCATATCATATCATATCATACTCCATATAAAAATGTGAGTTTGAGAAAAATTTTACATGGTCAATATTATCATTAATTATTTTAGATATTACATACTAATCTTATCCAAATTAATAATATATGTTCAAATATTTTGGAAAGATTGGTATTGTCATAATCTAGAAACCTAAAGAGGTATTGGTGTTGGCTGAAAATATTTAACCAAAATTTGATAGGGACAGAGATCAAATAGTCGTTAAGGAAAAATCTTTTGATCACAACATGAAGAAAATGAATTAATATATGAGAGGGAGAGCTGATATATTGGTATATTTTGCAGGACTTTATAAGCTAAGTTTCATCTAATTTAAATATCAATTAGAGTTATTATGAAATTTAACTGCAATGTAATATATAATTTAGCTAGAAACTGATAACTTTTTGAAAGCAATTATATCTCTTTTCCCTAACCAATTTTGTTCTAAGTTTAAAACCAATATGGTTTCATGGATTGCCTTTATGTGGCAGATTTTTAGATATAATATAAAAACCCTCTGAGTACGGTGATAATCGAAACCCCCTTTAAATATGAGATTTTATCGAAAGTCTCTCTAAATTCATCACTTTTAGCAGGGTTTCCTGATAAAATCTAAAAATTAAAGAGGTTTTCTGATAACCCCTAAGCTCAAGGGGGTTTTCGATATTTTCAAAGTTATGGTTGGGGGGAGGGTGGGTTGCATGATTATCGTCCAAAGATAAAGGGGTTTATTTTTATATCTAGCCTTTAAAATATTACACCTTGTCCACATAGTTATCTACACTAAACATGATATATACGGCTTGCCTAATTTACTATATCAAATAAGAAAGATGCATCATTTTACTATAAGCAACCAATTCAGTAGAAAAGGATAATTTGGAAAGTGAAACTTGGATACTTATGCTTTTGAAATGTTCAATAGGTATCTTAATTAAAAGAATTATGTGAGTAAAATTACTCAAATACTGACTCTTAATTTATAACTAAATTCTAATTTAATGCATTTTGTTTTAAATATTTTATCTTTCAATATAACACTTTGTAGACACACGCGAAAAGAGGTATAAATTAGTTTTAGCCACACATTTTAGTTTTTTGTGTCTTGATTATGACATATTTAATATGCATCATTTCAAAATATTTAGGGTCTTCACCAAATTGCAAGCCTTTGAGATGTTAAATAGGTATGTTAATTAAAAATAATTATATAAGTAAAATTACTCAAATAGGTATCATTTAAATTTTTCTGATGTTTTAGTAATGAGATATTCAATATGTATCATTTTAAAAGATCTAGGGTCTTCATCAATTTTAATTATTTTGGCAGACTTGAATTAGAATAACTACATCACCTCGAATATCACTAGCCACCAGTACTAAGAAATAGAGATGAGTCCTGATAGAATGTGTAATTGAGGCAGTTGAGCTAAAAAAAAGTTCTAAATTGTAAGATTAATCGGATGGGATGGAGAATGACACTTAAATAAAGATGATTCGATACTAATTTAAAAATAAAAAATTAAAGACATGAGCATATCTCTAATTACGTGAAATAGTTAAAGTTAACTATAAAGCAAGTATGTCTCATAAATAACAAGTCACTCTCTGAAGAAAAGGATACATATCGGAATGAAATATATCAATTAATCATTTCATAGCTTGCTAACTTTGACAATCCAATACATAAACAGATAGAATATAAATATATTATCTTGAAAAATTTTCATAATTAAGATCCATGGCTCTTGGTATATGATATTTCCTTAGAGTTTATTAACCTCATAGGGCATCACATTAAAGAGGGGGACTATTAGATTATTAAATTGTTTAGGGTATAAAAATTAGGATACTATACTGTGAATTTGCAAATTTTAAGATGGCAATATAGGACTACAATGATAATCAAATTATTTGCATAAATTACAATTTTTCTGCAGACCTTCATGTACTACTTATTATTAACTATACTTAATGTGAATTGACCATGTAATTTTGACTTTGATCGTGATAGTTTTATGCTTTTGATTAACTAAATAGGTATATAGACAATAAAAGTTATTATACTTTCTCGCATGGAAATAAAAAACATTTCACAACTGAGTTATAATAAGAAAATAAATAAAAAACAATCATGATACTTAACCACCTGCAATGCACGTGCATCTAAACTAGTAACCATAAAAATATAAGTTGAGGGGCATTTTGGTCATTGAGAGACAATTTTGCAAGACCATTTAGGATTTGAGGGACTCATGAGCAATTTCAGAGATTTTGAAGGAGTATTATGGAATTATTGAAGAATTGAGGGACTAGTGTTAATTTGAACTGAGGGTCTAAATCTCGATGAGTTAGATGTAAATAACATAAAAAGATTTGAAGGGGTCTAGTTTCAAAAATCGATTTTGAGGAACTAACATCAAACTACAGATAATTTGAGAGATGTGCATACTCAAACATGATTCAGATTTGTCCTCTATAAAAAAAGTTTAATTCATAGAGTATTAATAGAAATGAAATCTTCCAATCCAAAATAATGATGATAATAATAATAATAATAATAGAAATAAAATCTCAAACTTCAACTAGATGTTTATGATCGAAGTTAATACGTTTGGTACCAAGGTCACAAACGGACAGTATCTCAAGCTAGAGTCAATTTGAGGATCTTATACGACCTTATATGTATTTTGAATGGTAAAAGCAATTCAGTCCTTTGGACACTGGATAGTTCATACACTAAAGTAAATAATAATCGTTGCATCACATAGTTGCCAATCTAATCATTTTAGTTTGAATTTGGACCAAATGAGAGGACTGCATACGCAATATGAAAATTAACATAACATTATAGCATGTGAGCAATACAACAAAATAACCTTAACATCAAGCTCTTCTCCTGGCAAATAACACCAGTACAAGAGAACCAATACAACAGCAAAATAAAGAAAATAGGTTAAGAAAAAAGCTTAAGTTACATTTAAGATCTTCTATACATTCTTCTCAATCTACTCAAGTCTCTGAATTCTGGGACGCCGATATGGATCCCAAGCTCCTATACATCTCAGAAGAAGCAAGCGCAAAGTCTGACATAGCCCTAAAAAGCTCGGGCAAATGTGACTTCAGACTCCCGAGAGACTTCTCTCTAACCTGTCTGCAAAGCTTCTGATGAGCTTCAATCTCATCATCCAGTCTAGTCTTCAAAGAATCAACCACAAATTTCCTCTCTGCCACCAAATCCTTCTGATTTGCAACCTCAGGGTTCTCCCCCTCGATATCCTCACCCATCGCTGCCTTCTTCTGCAAATGCTTATGGTACCAATCCTCAAAAGCTCTAGACTTCTTCATGTACTCTTTCCTAGTCTCTTCACACTTCTCTTTTTGCTTCAATTCTTCCTGTTGTAGAAGCATTATAGTGTTTATAACCGCCGCAAAGCTCTGAATGGCATTTTTGGCTAGCTCATCCGGAAGTTTCTCCATGTGCTCATGCCAAGAGACAAGGAGATCTTGGATTGGGGGATGGTGGACTCTTGGAGGTGATGAGACCTTCTCTTTTAAGTTGCTTTCTATTGGGATGAGGTTGAGCTTCAGCCAGCTGTTGAGGGCTTGGATGTACTCTTTCTGGTGGCTTATGAGCTTTTGAAATTGAGATTGCCACTCTCGGATGACATCATGGAGCTGGACTGTGCGGCCGTGGTGGTGTTCAGTTGTTTCCCTGATGGTGGTTGAGATGTCGAGGTTTCTGATGCTGTTGACAATCTTTAGCTGGCTGTCGTGGTGAGAATACATTGTTTCCCACATTTTTGTCATCCTAATTAAGAGACAGCATGACAGTTTTTAATAGAGAAGATGGAACATAATGGGTGAATTTCACATCCGCCAGTTTGGGGGTTTTGCAAAAAAAAACCCTTGAACTTTATAAATTATAGAAAACCAACTAAACTTGTCTAACTTAAAAGTATCATGAGCGTGGAAATTTTTCTATCTTTATCCACTGAAAACTTACAGCTTACCGTTTCCAGGTAAGGATAGGTAAAAGTGTTAAGGGTAGTTTACTCTACCCCGTAAATAACGTACATGGGAATTTTCAATAGTTTGGTGGGATTCAGTATAATTTTGAGAGTTCGAGGGGGTTTGTGAAATTTACCCAAACAGAATTGCAGAGAACAGAAAAAAAAACTGTAATGCTTTGCTCATTCTGGGGCCCAAGTCTCGTATGTTTCTTGGAAGAAATAAGATGTATCAGACACAAGTATTTGCAGATAAAAATGACTCCAGAAAAAAACAGTTCATTTCACAACCAGATGTGGAGTGCTAGATTAAGTGATCGACTATCAGAAGATAAGACGCATGAATCAGTCTAGGAAAAGTTTGGCTGTCAACAGAAGTGTCCATGTAAGGCAGTATCTGAGGTTTTGAAAATGATAAGGAAATTTTTTCCCATAGTTCAGGGAAAACAATGGTCAGACCATGCAGAAGGTGCTTTTTTAAATAGGACTGATTTCCTACGACGACGCTTTTTTCCAACAGTATTCTTTGCATTAGGGAGAATATGCAGGGAACTTCTACAGTCAGGATGTCCAAACAGGCAAGGCTGATGAAAACAGGCGCCACTTTATACAATGTGCCAGATTATCTAGTACTGCATTATGCCATATATAACTATGCTAAACAACAAAAAATTGGTCAAATCCCAACTTAGCCAGTGGTGGATGGGGAGGTAAGGCCTGATATTGGTAAACCAGTGACGATGCAATACCACTTACCTAGTGGCAGTGATAAGATGGTAACGTATTCATAAAAGCACAGTAGTAAGCTGACAACTCAGGTCTCCAATAAAGTAAAGAACCCATTAAATGGGACCACAAACAATGACAAGGTACATGAATCCTGTTCTTCCTCTTAGTCATGTTCTTTTAAAGGTCATTTCCAAAATTAACAAGTATCAAATTTTGGGATTTCTAAATTAACTACAGTCATATACTTTTTAGGCACATTTATTGATCTTCACTGCACTGCTCAAACCATCTAGATTAATTCTGCCTCATTCTGTATTGAATGCAAGAAGAAAATTGGTAAGATATTCTTTTGTAGGCCAGAGGGACCTTGGCCTGGGGTGCTTGGCTGGCGGTATTGGCCAAGAGAAAGCGTGGCAAAGTTGCTGGCCGGAGGAGAGCATGGCCGGAGGTGCTGGCAAGAAGAAGCTTGGCAGGGTGCTTGGCCACTCTGGGGACACATCGATGGCTCTGCAAAAGCCCCGGTCCTACCACCTACAACAACGGACACCTCCAAGGATGTGGCTGCCCTTGCCTCCTATGAGACTGCGCTGGTGACCTAGACTATCACTGAGGATCGTGCCATTGCAACAATCATTCAATCAGTCTCCCTAGCCATTCGACTTCATCTCGAGCGCTTCGACACAGCATCATCTCTATGGGAGTATCTCAAACTTTTCTACACGCAATCACATGACGCTCAAGAGTTTTAGCTATATCAAGAAACTTTAAAGCCACTCAAGGTGATCGCTCGATCAGCGAGTTCTACACCTACATCTTTGACCTCTGGAAGCAGCTCGCCGCCCTCGAAACCACTCTACCGGACCCATCTCCCAAGACTATCTACCAGAGCAGTAGAGATCGCCAGTGCTTATATCAATTCTTGATGAAGATTCGATCGGAGTTTGAGTCCATTCGCAGCCAACTGATCCATCATTCTCCCCGACCCACATTAGAGACAGCCGTTGCTGAACTACAAGCTGAGGAAACACACCTCTAGCTAACTACCCTCTCCACCAGCCCTGGCTCAATCCTCACCGCATCACGAGCATCATCCTACCGTGGTCTCTATCCTCAACCAGCGCAGCAACCTCGAGCACAACCCCCCACGGTCATGTGGAAGCAGTCTGGACCCCCACCTACAGGCAAAAAGTGGTGCGACTTCCACCGAGCATGGGGACATCCAACACACAAGTCTCGTGCAAGACTAATTGCTGCCTCCCCTACCCCACCCCCATCTGCACTATCACCCTATGCCGATCTACTGTGGGTGCTTCATCCCTCTACTGCATCCCCCGCTACAGGTCCGCCACCTATCTCCTACTCCACCTATTCCGGAAATAGCTGGGACTGGCTGCAGTATAAGGTCCGCTCCCGTCCTGGCCAAGCACCCCCCAGCCCCGCCAAGCTTCTTCCGGCCACGCTCTCCTCCGGCCAACAACTCGGTCACGCTTTCCCTCGACCAGCACCCTTGGCCAAGCACCCCCGGTCAAGCTCCCTCTAGCCAAGCTTTCCCCGGCCAGCACTCCCGGCCAAGCTCTCTGTCCAAGCTTTCACCGGATAGCTACACCCGCACCGTCTTTGTCCAAGCCCTCACTGGACAGCACCGCTCACTCCTCGACAAACACTCTTTGGAACTCAAATACAATTTGAGAGGGGGTGTTAAATATGGTAGTTAAGCTCTCTTATTTTATTTTACTTTAATCTCGCGTCGCTAAGGATCCTAGAACGTCTATCATTGCTCTTGTATTTAAACACTTCAATGCAATCAATAATATTGTCAATTTCTCTCAAATCCCCCTATACTTATTAGGAACAGAGGACAAGCAGCACGAAACATCCTTAGGAGATTTGTTGCACAGAGGAATTCTTGAAGTAAAAAATTAATAGTTGAATGTCGTAGACTAAAGTAGAATAAAATAGGATTTGGGAAGAAAAGAAATTCTGGATTACGTATACACAGGATGGACAAAGAGAAGGAAAATTTTAAGATAATTCTGTATTTCAGCTTCAAATAAAATGGTCTCCCTTTATGTATAGAGTTATCACAATATCAAATTGATGGTGATGATGCCTTAATTCTTTACTAGATTGACATATAGTTAGGGTTCTCGCTAAGGTAAAGATAGGCATAGAAACAAGATTGGTGTCAGGGTAAATTCGTCAAATGATTTCACATTTTTAGGTCATGTGACCATTCTAACTAAGAAAAGGGAGCCGGTTGTTTAATTCTTAAAGATATAGGAGAATTAACGTCACTTTATAAATATAGGGAGGTCAATTGGTTGTAGGTCAGAATATAGGAAGGTAATCAGAACTTTTCCCCAAAAAGAAACCAAGAAGGATAATTTAGGGAAATGAAAGACATTTTTAAATTTGCAACTGCATAATACATACACAGTTGCAAGTAACTTACCCATCAACAAGCTCAACTAATTTTGGGTACAGCTGATCATCCCGCAGACGCTGGATTTCATGCACTGTTGAGTCCATGGACTGCATATCAACTATGTATCTTGTATGCAGATGACTAACAGCTGCTTTAGTTTTTTCAATTGATTCAGCATTGGCACCACGCCTCTTTTGCTTATTCAGTAAAGCCACCTTCCTCTGGTATTCAATTTTCATTAGTTCCCCTGCCTGCCATCAGCAAAAATAACATTAGAATCAGTACTTGTTAAGAGTTACTACAAGCAAATAACCATGCTACAATAAGAAACCTTGAAATGCAAACAAAATTTAAAGTGATATGACAATGGCAATTGTTCATGTCTGGAACAGAAATCTACAATAGATTGCTTATGAAAATTGGCATAAACACTATGCACTAAAAAAAACTTTGCAGTCGATCAGACAAGCTTTTCTCGTAGTGAATAGTCATCTGTGATCATAATAATCAGTGTAAATGAAATAGTAGGTACAATATGTAAAACACTAAGGAATAAGGATAGTTTCTAGTCCAATTCATTGGGAATCTCTTTCTCGCAGTGAAAGAGATCAGCTGGCAAATTCCTTATTTTCTTAATGTCTCGTGTTTGGGAACGTAAAGGACCGTGATTGGGAATGAAAGGAGAGACTCGTCTTCTCATTTAAAAATCTTTTAACCATGACATAGTTAGCCTACCCAAATTAAGTTAAGATATAACTGAAGGTAGACTACTAAGATTTGTGCCTAAAGGCTGGAATCTATGAAGAGCTAAACTACTTCCAAGTTCCAATATCGGCAATAGTTTCTTACCGGGAGGAGGATGTATGTTGATACACTTTCTCATCTGCTTAGGCAATAAATTCTACTTTGCAGAATAAAAGGAAGCTTTCTGTTGGAATCATCAGTTATTCTTTCCATTAAGGTAGTAGCAAGGAGGGAAATGCGATAAATTTTGGTGGTCATTGGCACTGAAGGTGATAGCTAACACACTTGAGCATGATGTCCGCATGCCAGCACGATGTACATGTGCTAGGTAGGTGTGTCTTGGAGGAGGAGAAAGAGTAATTATTGAGTAATTGTTGGAAATGTCTTGCAATCAACCTTCCCATGCTTGAGACACCAATACTTCATGATAAGAAGCATAAAAGCTTGAATGGAATGACAAACCAGACCTAAATCCTGTGTACTAATCCATAAGAAATTGATTTTCATCCTCACAAAGAACATCTCATCACTTATTATCCATGAAATTCTGAATGTATGTATCGGTAGAACAGCCATATTATTAACAGATCCACCTATATATACGATGATTTCTGGTATGGGCAACCTCGGAGTTCGAGATTAAGGTGAATATTTTTAATATGTTGGATGATCATAATTGTTGAAGGTTTTCCCAATGAAATGATTCGGAGGGTTAAAATTATAGCAGTCAGGGGGATCCTTGAAAACGGAAGGCACTGCAAACCTAAGGCTCTCTCTTTTCTTCAAACTTGTCACCTTTATTTGCCCATTGAAGGTTATTCTTTATTGATAGTTAGATAGGTTGCTTCAACTATTGAGAGAGAGAGAGAGAGAGAGAGAGAGAGAGAGAGAGAGTACATTGTTAATTGGAGGTCAATCCTTTATTGTACGTACTGCAGTTTATTAGCCATGGTTATATAGGATATTATGTATTTCTGGTTGCCTTTGCTTAATGCACTTTTCATCTCTCTGGTTATTTTTAACAGCAGAGTAGTTCTAACCAGTAGGCACTAAAGAATTGACCACTGCTCTTCTCACACTCTCATGCCTTGTCACTCTCCTACGACAGTTCTCCTTTCTTCTCGAAAAAAATGTGTGCCCCCATTGATCTCTCCCCAATTTTCAAATTTATTAGCATTACTAGACGAGTTTTACCATGGTTCCTCACTCCAAATGATAGCTCAGGGTAACTCTTGAATTCGCAGAACTATCAATGTGCCATAACTTACTTATGCATATTGGATGTGAGGCTATTCCCTTTAGGATTTTGAGTTCATTGGTCTAACTCTAGAATTAATGGGGCACCATTTAAGTACCGTTTTGCTTTGTGGACTGCTCAGCAAGCAATGACATCAAAAACCAAACAGGGAGTATGTGGTGTCCAAATAGTCTTATATGAAATATGTACTACAAACGGTCTAATATGTAATATCTTCCATTAACTTGAATTCAATTGCTAGCAGATAATGCATGGCGTAAGGTTTAGAATTATATGACTTTATACTACTTAGCTTAGCTTGAAAATTTCCATAAGGGCTCCTGCACTTAACTGGTCAGAGGGATGCTTAAGGTGACCTCAAGCCCTGATATATTCCACAAGAAAACCCCATTTCCAGCTTTGGGTATGAGAGGAAGTTGAATAATCACATCACTGGTCAAATGTAGCAAATATTTCTATCAGAGAGTCAAATACAACGAGAACTATAACTTTCATTAGTCATCGAACTTTGGGATCTACGAGAACTCAAATGTTCCCTCTTAAATCTTTTATTTTACAAGACTATAATACAGAAACATGTTTAACAGATTTCATTGATAGTATAAGGCATCTGTTGGGTGTGGATTCCCTTCTTATGTGGGAAAATCCAAGGTTTCCATTAAGGGCAGAGTTTGGGACAGTGCACAGTAGTGCGTCCGGTAGAGTCAGCAGTAGCGCAGATGGCATCAACCACCAAGGGCTCAAGGGTGTCAGGACGGGAGCGTCAACTGGATTTTGGCTCGAGAGCAGGAACAGCAAGCGGTAGCATTGATTGCCTTTGCTCATGGACATGGCGATAGTACTCAATGGTGTTGGCTGGTTGGGTACGAATCAGGAAACCAAATCCTGCTTGATTTGGATTTGTTGATAGTTTCGGTTTGCATGGAAAACTCTATATATATGGGTTTCCATTAGATCCAAATACAATAGAGAGAATATAGAAAACACAGAGTGGGGAGAGAGGGGAGGAGGAAGATGATTGTGGATCAATTACGTTGGTAAAAGGATTCACTAGAGTTGTAAAGATTTCAACATAGTGGAAGTTCTTTCACTGGGTACTGTGAACGCCTCAAGGTTTTTTCCCGCAAGTTTTTTCTCATTAAAAAGTGCTTGTGTTATTGTGTGATTTCTTTTTCAGTTGTTTGTTAATTAATCTATTATTGTCTCTTCTCACAGTCAGGAGGCAGTTCCGCCTTCTTGTCAAGATGCCCAACACACCTAATCATGCCATGATTATAAATTTGCGAGAATATAAATTAATCTAAATTTAGTAAACTAGTAAATGTTAATGCCAAGTACTATAACAAAAGACCAGCTAACTATTTTTACACCATTACAAGTGTTACAATATCATGCTCAAATGGAGTACTTTTCTGTCAAATTAATAATGGCCTTGGTGCTAATGAAAAATATACTTAACATATCGGAAGAAACAGAATTTACTCAAAGTTTATGTGAATAGCTAACACTTGAATATTATAAATGATAATTAAGATTAAGTTTTGGTTTAAGGAAACTTACCTTCACTTCTTCATATAGCTTCTTTTCCCATGCCAGCATCTTATCTAAAACAGTCGCATGTGTTTCCCATTCATCATTATCAAAATCATCTCTCCCATCAATTGTATTATGCATTCCTTTGAATGACCTATTCCACGTTATGACCCGCATGACTCTTGCAGAATGATCAATATGCCCTGCAATCAAGATATATATAATTTAATTACAGCATCTAATTGAAATAACACAATTCAAGAAGGAAGGAAATTGCAAGCAAATGGAACAAATACGTAAAACAAGGTAGGTTGTGAAAATCTTAAACCTGTACCTTCTAATGACTGTCAAGCTAAAATTGAAACAAACTATAATGGAGGTATACAGCACGATCGGAAATGAAATTCCATGTAGATAGCAATGTAACCCGGTACGCTAAACAAGCAAGTGTTGAAGCACGTAAGTGCACATTTAAATACAATGAACAGTCTAGTAACTTAACTTGAAACTGACTATAATGGAGGTACAAAGCATTATGGGAAATGAAATTTCCATCAAATAACAATTAAGCCCAGTACACCTAACAAGCTAGTGTAGAAGTACATAGCCACATATTTAAATACAATAAAATAAGGAAAATTACACAATACCATCATACGAAAGGGGCAACAAAACATCTAAAATCAGCATATACTATGCCAATTCCACACAAAAAAGTAGCATGTTTTTCATCGAGAATATATATTTCATCTTGCCTGAAATACAAATCGTGCTACTGATCTTAAAATCAAGATCATCCTACTTTGTTAGGACTAGGATATATTATATTGTCCATAAATAACCATCAAATTAAGGCAGAACATAAGCTTGAACCATAAATGAATTTGAACAACATAAGCTCGATCCGAAATAAATTTCAACTCTACTTTATGGAAATTCCCACTAGGATAGGAAAATAAATTTCAATTGATGGAACATATCAATATCAAAAACAGTTTGAAGTCAAAGTAGAAGAGAAATGTAGATCTAAATAACATAAAGTTAAGAATGAATTCAACATAGTCATTTTTTGTTCCTATTCAAAGTGTCGGCTTGAGAAATGAAACCGAGAACATTGATTTACTCTATTTCACCATTTTTTTGGCACTAAGTGGGACCACTTGGTCTGAGATAAATTAGATTGACAATGACTCATTAACCAATTTTTTCCCATTCATTCATTCCAGACTTACGAAATTTCTCATCCCTGGGTTTGGAATCAAATATTCCTCGTGTCGTACAATAATTCTTGATTATATCCCTAAGAACAGGATAGGAACCCTAATATTGAAGTACAAATCTCTAATGACACTTGTTGACTAATTGATTTTGTGATAATTAGTAAAAGAACTTATGCCTGAGACAAAGAAGATAAGTCACAAGAAATGTTAGAATCTCTGGTAATAATATTAGTATTAGAAAATAACTTTATAGTCAAAATAAAGTTAATTGTATTTTGATTTATCTTCTCAGTTCCTTCTTGATTTCTTTGAAAAGTTCTCCATGCAGTGGACTCATACATTTTGATCGTGGTCATAGCTGATAGCTGCATAGTAAGTTTTGCAATGCAGCATCCGCAAGTTGTCTAGTTGATAGAAAATCTTTCACATGATACTGTATATCTATTGGAGAGGAAATTATTTCTTAAAAAGTAAGAACAAAATGTGTTGTGCTGTCTAGTGATGAGTCTGAGTAACGACTTGTGGTTGATACTACCTGCGAGCTAATTTGATTAGGACCCTTTGATTGAATTTATCATCAGTTTTAGGCCAAATATGAGATTATTCTGTGATAATCAGGCAGTTATTCACAGTTCTAGTAATCCTGTATCCCATGAATTAAACATGCACATTCAAATGGACTGTCCTTTGGTTCGAGAAAGGATAACCAGAAAGGTCGTTGAAATGAAACATATACCATCCATTAATGAGCAGACAGATCTTTTGAAGAAACCACTTGGAAGATCAAGTTCCTTTTACATGTGACCAACGGGGTATGTACAATGTATATGCTTCAGTTGAAAGGGAGTGTTGGGAAATACAAAAATAAAGTGTCTTATGCATAATAGTGTTTTCATTATATTATATGTAATGATAAGATGAAGTTTTGGGGTTTTAAGATTTAGTTCCATGTTTGAAAATTCTATAATCGTAATATGTTTTCTTTATTGTGAGCAAAACTTTTGAGAATCCATCTTCGGAATTAAGATCCTACTCAACATAACATGTTGTAAGTAGCTTTGAATACATTTTATCTGCTACTAATAGAATAATTCTTGACATAGTTTTCCAAATAAACGACCAATCTCCCACATTCAGACAAAATGAAGAAGAACCACCATTGCAGAATGTACCTCTATTATCCGCAAAGTTCGAGTGATAATGCATCCTATTTGCCTCCAACATCTTCGAAACTTCATGTGCACCCTCCGACGCCTTCAAGAAATGATCATCCAAATCCATCAGCACCTGCAACAAGCTCACGCTCATCTTCTCCATCACCCCTGTCCTATCAACCATCTTCCCCTTCTTCATCTCCACAGCACCCTCAGACGCCGCATGCTGATGGTGCACATTCACCGCCTTCTTCTTCTCAGGCCTCGGCGGCAGCCCTTCTGTAGGCGTCATCATCGGAGGCGTCTCCGGCGGTGGTGGAGGTGGCAGCGGCGGATCCATCACCCCCTTCTCCGGCGTCACCGGCTCCTCAATCTCCTCACCCTGTAAAGAACCCCCTTGCAACCCATCATAATTCGCAAAGAAATAATCCCAAGTCCCCATCCTCGAATCCGGCGGCGGAGGAGGAGGCGGATCCGGCGTTGATTCAGGGGCTTTCTCTTCATTCCTCTGCTCCGTCCTCTCCTCAGTCTCAGCCTCCTCCTCAATCTCCTCACTGATAGTAGCATCCACCGGAACCTTCGAATGCTGAAACTTCTTCGGGATCTCCGGCATGCTCGCCGCTCTCTTCAGCGGCGACGGAGAGAAATCGGGCAGCGGCGGGGGCGGGGGCGGGAGAGATTCGATCGGCGGCTGGAGTGTAGAAACCGAGGCCGACGACGACGAAGCGACCGTCGGGATCGACGATTGAGAGCTCGGATGGTGGGATTCTCCATGGCCGAAGTCGCTGAGGGCGGCGCCGGAGTTCTTGAGCGCCATTGTGTAGGAGGAGTGAGCAGCAGCGAAGGCGTTGCGGGCGGTGACGGCATCGCGCATGAACTGCTTCCGATCCTTGCATCTCGATACCGATTCCTCGTTCTCGATTCGAGATTGGGCGCAGCCCATTGACGGAGGTTGGAGAAAATTAGGGTTTTGAGTGGGGGAATTTTTTTGGGGGGTTTATTTTGATTTTGTGTTTTTGGCTCGCTAAATGAGGATTAAAAATTAGACTAGACGTTAGCAGGGCCCACCGGTAGGCTGGACACTTGGAGGTTTGCGGGGGGGAATAACAGCTTTTTTGAAACCGGGGAGGGTCACGAACTGTTTTTGGCAGTGAGTGGGGCCCGCATATGGTCAGAATTTTGTGTGGGGTGAGGGCACTAAAGGGTTGGGCGGGGTTGGGCGGGGTTGGGCATGGGTCGGATTGACCCGCGGGCTAACCCTGCTCAGTCCGTTATGGGTCACGATCCGTAATGAGCCGGGTCTAATTTAGCTCATGATACACTCGGGTCATAGGTCAGGCTGGGTCTAGTCCCAGACCCGGGATAAGAGAAATAGACCCACCCACCGTTGACTCAGCCTGGCCTAGCCAGACCCACTATTGACCCGGCTCGATGTAGAAGAATGGTCACAAGGATAGCAAACAAGACATTTTCTTGAAAAATTGACGAATATAACTTGGAGGAATTCGGCTCCTTGAACACTAATGGTTAACATATTTTTTTTCTTTTTTCCTCTTGTATTTGTAATTTAAATTTAAACTAAAGGAAAGTTATTAACTTCCCGTGGACGTAGGTCTTCCTTCGAAGTCCGTACCGCGTATATTTTTTTGTTTGCGATATTTTTTGTGTGATGTTTATCTTTGTATGTATGCGTGTATATTTTATATATATATATATATATATATATATATATATATATATATATATATATATATATATATATATATATATATATATATAATTTTAAATAAAGAGTGAAATAAGAAAAAATAATTTAAATATAATTTAATAGATACGAATACAAAGTTAATATAGTTTAGAAATTACAAATGAAAAAATTAAAAAAATTGAAAAAACCCATGGGCCGACCCATGACCCGTGGGTCGTGGGCCAGGTCGGGTTCAATCCAGGCAGGGATCGAGTAGTAGGTCGGCCCACTCGACTGGGTGAGCGGGTCCGGACCGGCCCGACCTTGAATCGGTAGTGATCGCGAACTGAACCCGGCCCGGCCTACGCCCACCCCTAAGCGCTTTTTTCTTTTGACTTTTAAACCATGGTAATTGCCATCTCTGTACCACAAATTATGTAACCACTAGTACTAGGCTGCAATGCGTGGTTGATTCACAGTACATTTGTGCAAAATTAAAGAAATCAATACTAACACACACACACACATATATATGTATATATCATACTCCCTTTAAAAGAACGAGTTCGGAAAAATCTTTTCATTGACAATATTACCCTTCACTATTTTGAATATTTTATTTAAATCTTAATCCTATCCTAATCCCATGCGAACTACCTAAAACTCAACAATTTTTTAAAAAAATAAGATTAATAAAATACATGAAACAGACTTCACAGATTAGTTTGTTAAGGTAAAGAACTAATATGCTACAATATATAAAGTATTACAAAATAACCTAAAAAGTTTCAAAATCCTGACGTTTCAAAACTTAAAATGACAAATATGAAATTTGAAAATTAACAGCAGCCTCCGAAGAATTTAAAATCTGCAATTAACGCTCTCATCGTTTCAAAAATTATACAAACATCCTCAAAAGTTCAAATAATAAAAAAGCACCCTAAAATTCAAAAATATCAAAACTTGAGAACAACAAAGATGAATTCAAGAGATTGCTATCAGGCACCTGAAAATTTAAAATTTATAAAAAATAACCTCAAAGATATAAATATTATAAAAAACTCCTTCAAAAGTTAAAAATCACAAAACCCTATAATTTCAAAAACCTTATAACCAGTACATATCAAATCCAGAAATTATCAGCAAACTGCTAAAAGTTTAAGTTTTACGAAAAACAATCCAAAGTTTTAATAATTGCAAAAAAAACCTCAAAAATTCAGAGTTGCAAGAAATATCCTGACATTCGAAAACTTACCACCAACACATGAAACATTGAAATTACAAGCACCCAACTTAAAATTGAAATTTTTTAAAAATATTCTCAAAGTTTTAAAATTTGCAAAACACACTCTCAAAAATTCAAAATCACAAAAAGACTAAAATTTCAAACTTATCAAGAAAAGAGTTAGTTGTTTGATATTCTTTCATTAAGATATATAAATTTAATTTCTAATTTAAGGTTTACTATGCCTTTTAGCATCTAAATGTAGCCTAATTTTATTGAAAAAGGTAAAGGTGGAGAAGGATTTATGTCGACTCAATAAAAAATAAAATGAAGGAATGAAAGACTGCTTTTTGAATATTTTGTAGAATAGTTTATTTTTAAGTAAATTAGGAATCATTAGAAGGGATTATCATGAACTTTTTAAGTACTTTTATATGCTTATGTGGATGCTTTCATCATATAAAAGTGTATTAGAGTTAGCATTAATCTTTAATTTATGATTTTTAAGTCTATCAAGGTATAGGAACTATTTATTTAGTATTATATTATTAAATAAATTAAATAAATAATTTAATATTATTTTTAGAGTATTTTCTCAAAGATTACTACATGATACTGAATAATCTATACTTGGTAATAATTGAAAACTAACCTTTTACAAAAATTATTTTAATATTAATAATAGTACTATTAATTGTTAATGATAGTATATTAAAATTTATAAAATATTTATAGTACTAAATTATTTAAGAGCATAATAAAAAATTAAAATTACATAAATATTTATAGTATATAGACAATATAATTATTTTAATAGTATTACTTGAACTAAGAATTATAATATTAAATAAGGTAAATTACAAGAAACCGTTATGAACTTTCAAAGATTTTACAAGAATAGACCCTATGAACTTTTAAAATCACACTAAACCCTAAAACTTTTGTAGAAAGCCATAATACCTTTTAGATAAATTACACGAACCCCAATAACTTTCAAAATGCCTTTTATGCCATTTTTGGTTCTAATTTATAGGGGTTATCTGCAAAATTGAGAAAAAATTGGGGTCTTTTTGAAATAAAAAGTCATTAGGGATTTAGTGTAATTTTAAAAGTTCATATGGGCTGAAAGTTCACAAGTGTTTAGTGTAATTTACCTATTAAATAATTATAATAAGAAGTAACTATTGCAATATGTTGTAGGTATCAAGTGTAACTATCTAGGGAACATCGGAAAAAGCTAGCAAAATTAATACTGACTTAGTTAATTTAAAGTTAAGTTAACAACTATCAAATTAAAGGGCATATTTAAGAAAACTTATAGAATTGACAGTTTTATTTAAGAATAATTTTAGATTTGGGGACTTATTTAAAAAAGCTTAACACTAAGCGATCATTATAAGAAAAATATTCAATTATAATAACTACACAATAATAATTAATTCATACATTTCTTTTAATCAATCTTATTATACAATTTTATTTATTAACATATAGTTTTACTATTTAATAAAAAATTAAAACTTAAAACATGTACGTTCACGTGCAAAGCACATGCATTGTACTAGTTTTGTATAAAGGATGGATAAGGGAGAGAGAATAATAGTTTAGCCATTTTTTGAAACAATAATCATTAGGAATAAATTATTATAATTTATTTTGTTTTATTACATATATACCCTCCAAATTCTAGGCAATTTTGATGGTTAATTTTAGAAAACCCCTCAACTACGAGGGTTATCGCAAAAAACCCCGCTCAACTATTTCAATTCTAGAAACCCCCCACCCCTTTCAAATTTAGAGGTCTTGTGGATCCCCAATAACCTCCCACAACTATGAGGTCAAATACCCCTAACCCCCCTCCCCCCCCACCCCCCGCCGACTATGTTAAATTAAAATGGGTAACGAGTACAATACCCTTACTTGATAAAAGGCCATTTGAGTTTAACAAAACTAAAACTAACTCGTTAAAATATAGGGTTATTCGCATATATAATCCTTAAATCATGTGTATTTACAAAACTACCATCTACAGTATAGTATTTGCAAAACTATCCCTCAAATCATCAACTTTTGTAAAAAGTACCCCTTAACTCAATAAATCATCAACTTGATGAGCAAAAAATTGACTATTTTTTTTCATAGTTTAACATTTCAATTACAAATTAGCCTATCAAAGTTGACAATTGATTGATTTGGGTGTAATTTTTCCACAATTGATAATTTGAGGGGTAGTTTAGCAAATACGAAGATTCGAGGGGTAGTTCCATTTAAAAATCTTCATAGACCGGGTACTTCCATTTAAGAGTATTTATTTAAATCCTTTAAAAAATATGTTATAATGAGCTGTGATTGAGTTTTTAATTAAAAAATCTTGTTTTTTTGGTGATTTGGAAAGAGCTTCATTGGGGCTATCTTTTGGTTTCATTTGGTTTGAAGGTTCAGCATATTCAATTTATAACTCATTTGATAATGATTTGCAATATTGCAACGATAAGTTTGAAGCGACTGGTTTTAATGAAACAATGAGAGTCTCCAATCCTCTTGCAATGACTACTTGCATTTGAAGGAAATGAAGTTCAAAATAATGGGTTTCATGGATTTGAACCTTTGCATTGTGATTGGAGCTTTGATGAAAATACCCTCATTGGTAGATATTTTTGGTGAAAAATAAGGCGTTTGACTTTATTTTTGTTTGGTCATTATCATCTACTACCTAGTAGCTCTGTTTGGTGGCCCCTAGTGGAAATATTCCACTAATTTATTTTTGTCCGCCTTAAGCGAAGTGTATCTTTGTCCAATTTCAAATAACTTATAAAACCTTGAATTGGTGTGCTAAGATTTATGGAATTTCGTATTCATATTCTGTTTTATACAAATGATGATTAATATGTTATGCCATCGTCTCGTACTTTTGTTACTGTGAATGCTAGTAGCTTAATTGGATATAATTGATGGATGCGTGCTCATAGTTTCCCAAATCTTATTATTATTTCACGAGAATGCTTTGACACATCTGGAATATTAGTTGCATAAATGGAGAAATCATGTTTCATCCGGTTATGTGTGAACAAATTAATTCTTTTTCTTTTATGCATATCATGATCACATTCCTAATCGTATCCTTTAGCTTATTTCTCGTAGATTCCTATTATCTTTCCTCTCACTTATTATCTAATTACATTCTTATTTTGCTTTCATATTTTTTGAGGATTTGAGCCATCCACAATAAGCGTTTTGTATTATGTTTTCTCTGATAGTAGTAGATGGATTAATTATGATAATCACTAGTTATTTTCTTCCTTACCAGATGGCTGATGTATTTTCAGAGTTATGAGATTGGATTAGCTGAGGATATAACATGGTAAATGTGAATAATTAAACGTTGTTTTCATTTTTCACAAAGTAAAACCTTTTAAAAGTGACCTATTTCAATAAATACTCAGCCATGTAGAAAATGAAATATAGACATATCGTATCATTTTGAAGAATTAACCTTAAGGTAGTGTGTTGCTGACCTAGGTACATGGCATTTAGATTGCGAGGCGTGATAAAACAATGAAAGATAGATGATGTTGGCAAATTGTGCCATTACCATGCGTTAAATTAAATGACAATAAAAATCTCAAAAACAGATAAAATCAACTACTGAAGATGTATATTAACATGATAATATAAAAATTACATACAACTATATCTTTAAAAATCCGCTTTAAGATTTATTTGTCTAAGAAAGATACTGACTTAAACATTGAAGGAGCAGAGTCAGAAAATAATCCTTGAAGCCCAATATTTTTTGTTTCTGTTGTGCAAGTCTGCATAAACAATGTTCGTTGTTGAGGTTTTCCAAACTACATATTTCTTTAGGAATTTTGAGCCGGATTCTTACAGAATACGCCCACGTGCCACCCTACCTATATATGTATATTTCAATGTGTTACTTTTACAAAATCCCCTAAACTTTGTAGAGGTATTTCACATAACCCCCTAAACTTTGTTTATCTCATACAATCTCTTAAACTTTTGAGTGTCTTAAAAAAAACCCTAAACTTCAAACTTCTCTCATCAGACTCCCCACATGTAATTTGTAAATCATAAAAAAATTATTGAGAGTAAAAACCCAAAGTTTATAGGAGAGGGTACATTGCCTGTAAATGATAAATGACGAAATTTGAGATTTTCTCTCAACGACATCTCGATTATTTGGAAAATGCAGGTACTCGAGTCCAGTGAGAAAAGTCGAAATTCAGGAGGGATCTGTGTGACACCCCAAAGTTTAGGGCGTAATGTGAGATAAACAAAGTTTAGGGGGGTTACGTGCCAAAAACCCCAAAGCTCATGGGGTTATGTGAAATTAACCCTATTTTAATCCCATTCCAAATTTAATTGCAAGAAATTTATTATAATGGGGCTTGTGAATGCGCGTCTGCCACATACCACCTAAGCGCCTCCCCCCCTTTCCGCACCAAAATCTAGAGAGAGAAATAAAAAGGGTTTGTTAGCAGGCGCACCCAAAACCGCCTCTCTCTCTCTCTCCCCCCCTCCATGACTCTGTGCCCCCCTCTCTCCCCATCAATCAACTAGCTGAGATCTCGTCTCGAAACCCTTCACTCCCCCCTTCAGATCCCCCGATTCCATGCCCTAACTCCCCAAAATTAGGGTTTCTCTGCTCTTCGATGGCGCCCAGCCGCAGGAAAGGGGGCAGGGCGGCTGCGGCGGCGGCGGCGGCCGCTCGTCAGCAGTGGAAGATCGGCGATCTCGTACTCGCCAAGATGAAGGGGTTCCCTGCTTGGCCTGCTGAGGTAATTTCTTAGTTCTTCGTGTTTCCCTCTTTTCTAGGGTTTTTCTGCTTGCCCTAACCTTAAAGAACGAACCTTTTAGATATTTTTGGTGGAGGCAACATTTAATTTTTTAGGGTTTTGTCGAGTGGAGAGTAATGGATTAAAAAGTTGCAATTTTTCGTCTGATTCATTGTGGTTTTGGTTGTTTATGAGGTTAGATTGGTTTTGGTTAATTGGTTTCTGCTGGTGGGTTTGTAGGTGAGTGAGCTGGAAACTGGGTTTTGACCTTAT
Organism: Asparagus setaceus; assembly: GCA_012295165.1. Lineage (NCBI taxonomy): Eukaryota > Viridiplantae > Streptophyta > Magnoliopsida > Asparagales > Asparagaceae > Asparagus > Asparagus setaceus. Next base: position 20,885,405 of record CM022705.1, read on the forward strand.
TGGTGTTTTTCACTTTTTTGGCTGGGGCACTTTTTAATTTGTTAGGGCTTTGTTGTATTGAGAGTGGTGGATGAAAAAGTTGCAATTTTTGCATGTTATTCGTTGGGCTCTAGGTTGTCTATGAGGTTAGATTGATTTTTATTAATTGATATCTACTGGTTTTTCCGTAGGTGACTGAGCCGGAGAAGTGGGGATACACTACTTCGGATAGGAAGAAAGTGCTTGTTTACTTCTACGGAACGAAACAGATGTGAGTATCCAGCTATGAAGTATTTTTTTTCCTCTGCTGATTGCTTCACCCTAGTCTTTACTAGAAAAGTTTACTATAAAAGCATGCATACATGCAGGACTTGGTTGTGTAGAGAAAAAAGAACATATATTTATCACACGACCAAATAGATGCAAAGTTTCAACTCAAATTGATCTTGAACTTATTCATATCTCCTTGCTGTTTTGTGAATCTAAAAGATTAAACCTTACATATGAACGAACCCTTTTTAAGAAGATCCAGCCTTAAAAGGTTCCTGTTTAATAAATTTCCTTTTACTAGGCAGAACAGTGTATCTGCCACTACTTACCATCTCACTATGTTATGGCAAGGTTAAACATGGGTTGGATTCTAATATTCTTGGTATACACACGCACATTTTGGTGAGGACGGATGTGGTTGCTTGCATATTGTTTTGCTTATGTGTTGGTTGTATTTGTTGTAGGCATGCTTTCTTCTTGTTGTATAATTCTATAATGCAACCTTCTGTGAATGCAGATCAGCTTCCTTTTTACATTCCAAAAACTGAGGTCAGTAATATTGTTGGTTGGATGTTTTGAAATGCATCAACAATGATTTAGAATATGTTTGTGTTTGCATCCATTGAGTGTGGGTACTTTATTTTTATAGACTGTTTGAACCAAGGTTTTAAATATCAGCCGATAAATCGATATTATCGGCTATTTATCGGTTTTGGGGCCCTTCCGCTATGATAAGTTCAAATTTTAATCGGTTATCATTTTGGGGTAATTATTGGCGATAAAGCGGCGATAAGCCGATAAATCGGCTGAGTTTAGCGGTAAAAATTATCGAAACTATCGGTTAGTGATCTTAAACATGTGCATTTGCATTGTGGTATGTTTATATTTCATTAAGTTTCTACAATTGGTTAGTTTATCTTGTTATTTGGTTGTATGTTATTCAAGATTATATTTTAGGACATTATATTATGCATGCACACCCTTCGATATGACACTCTGATAAATACTACTTATCCCCGATATATCCCGATTTTCGCTATCCGATATGGATTTTGACCGTCCGGTAAATCCCTGATAAACGATATTTAAAACCTTGGTTTGAACCTTTTAACTACAAATGATTTATATAAAGAATTAGTCTGTTTCTCTTGGGAGTTTAAGATGAAATGAATTGTATAGATGAACGTGTTTCTGCTTTGATTCCAGTGCATAGTAAAAGATGGAAGATGCACATTGGATGAAGTAGAATCCTAAGTTGGAAGTTTGTCTATTTTTTAGAATCTTTTTAAGACCATTAATATCATCTGTTCATTATCTGGATTTGCATTATTCGATGTGTTGGGTGTAGGACCATAGTTGATGAACGAGCATAGTGCTTGTGTGGTCTGTATGAAACCCAATTGGAGTTATTGAACCTCATGAAGTCTGATTTGCAACTCCAAAATTATTTTGTTGGGAAAAAACCCAATGAAACTCGGTGCAAAGGTCTAAAAAATAAGGATTACTATATGAAGTAAAAGACAATTCAAAAAGGTGGGATACTTTTTTTATTGAAACCCTTTATGAAAACTTTTATTGATTCTTATTTGAATATGAGAAAATTCAAGGTTTAGTAAAATTGAGAATATTTGGGAAACAAAAACGGTTAGAAGAAGCCTTTTGAAGTGTTTGGGAGATTGGTTTTTATGTAGCCCAGTTATTCGACATAATTTTGCAATTAAGGAAAAAATGACAAATGGATATAACACTTTATTACTATTAATAAGAATAAAGGACATTGAGAGTACTATGAACTATCAAGGAATCAAGTTTATATGATGGGTGAAGAGGAGAAAAGGAGGTATGCATATGGTTTTCATTTATTTAGGAGAAGTGTAGTAGGTTTCATAGTATTATAATGTCATTTCAAGCAAGGGCGAGTCCAATATTATTTGGTTGGGGGGCCAAGTGTCATGGATAAGCAAATAAAGTCAAACTTGTTATTAACTATTGTCATCTTCCTTTTTATTGATTCGAAAAATATTGTCCTTAAATTTAACGATGGAGAAGTTACAATATAATAATTCAATTATCTCAACTAGTTATGAAAACTCAATTTAAAAGCTCTGTCGAATACACCTTAAATTATTGACATTGCCATTGGGACCTCCAATTTTTATAAATTATTTCAAGTTAATTCCTCTAATTAAGAGTGACACCACAAGATATACAAGTGGGGGACCTAATAGCAATTTCAATAATTTGAGAAAATATTTTAAAAATATTAAAGAGTTAAGGGACTAATAGTAAAAAGAGCATACAAAATATTATATTTTTAAGGGTTCTTATGAAAAAATTATGTTAGCATAAACAAAAACATGAGCAGTAGGTCCAACATTTGGAGATGTATGTTTCCCTGAGTTCAATGTTTTGAAAAGGTAGACAAAATTACCAATACACCATGAATGAATGAATAACCATCATAGTTCATTCATTTCTTTTATTGTTTTAACAAGCAATAGCCTGCACTATACTTCATAGTATATATCGTAAAGCAGAAAATTTGGGGGCTGTGGCCCTCGTCCCACTAAACTCGTTCCTGATTTCAAGAAAGTAGGTGTGTATACTTACAATATGTTCATATGGAGGGTAGATAAGGGAAGGGGAAGATAATTTCTAATTTAAGTATGCTTAGGAGTTTTATTGGGAGGGTAAAGGAGGAGAAGGAGAAGTTTTAAAAAATGGAAGAACCCCCAAATCAAACTGGGGTGTAGCGGAGGGGAAAGTAAAATGGCACAAATTTTTTATGTGTTGAGACAATTTTACCTCAATCAAAACAAATCAATGGCTGGGACTTAATCACAGACAAGGTGATTTAAGTTCTCTTCCCTTCCCTTCCCTTCCCTTTATTAAACTCCCAAACAAAATGAATTAAGTTAACCACCATTTCCTTAACAAAACTCCTAAACAATATATTGTATTTTCTCTTTCCTTCTTTATCTTCCCTTTTTCAATTTTCCCTTTCTTTCCCTTCTCCTAGTAAACTTTCATATAGAGCATTAGGTTAATGTGATTAAGTGTATGAAAAATAGTAACCAGTTTTCGAACAGTTGGAGGGTAGATAATTATTCCCAAACACCATAAACTTACGTTAGTTATAAGTATCAAGCCCTTGTCCCTATACCTGTTATGAGTTAACTTAAGGAACATTTTCAAGATGCATCCCAAGATGTGCTATGGTGTATGTTAGCTTCTGATAAGTTGTATTGCCCAATAATCTAAATAATGGTTAACTCCCTAGGTACCAAGGTGGACAGAGGCTTTTGAAGTTTAAAAGATTAGTACTCACAGGTTGCATACGATGTATAATGTATTTTATTTTAACCTCAGTAAATTATCAGAAGAACAATGGCATAGTGAATATCTGATGGTAAAAGGTGGGTTAGTAGTGATTACTTGGGTTATTTAGTATCAATCATGCAAGGTGATTGTGAATTTAACGATGTTGTTTACCAAGTCAGATTTGAGACATACATTTAAATTGGAGGAAAGATATTATTGGACGAGGTTGCTATTTTGTGCGTTATAGACTAGAGTATTGGGTTAGGTAATGACTAGCGATCAAAAAGTGACTGCAGCTAAAGCAACAATGTAGAGATAGATGAGGGCAAATATTCAAAAAGATGGGATAAATTGAATGCATTTGCAAGAGATTGGAGGGATGGATGCAATTTTAAGGAGGGAGTATTTTGAGTTGGATAAAGCATTATAAGTTATTTCGTTTCATCAGTTTAGGTAGCTATTAGATGAATAATAGTTCAGCTTTGGTGTTTTTGTTTATTGACTTTTTCTTAAGCTAGGTTGTCAGGGAAAGTATTCATCTTTATTTTATTTATAATTGCCTTTAATTAGAAATGCTCAATGTTTAATGGCAGAGGAGAGCTAGATTAATGAATTAAGTGTGTTGCCGAGAAGGTTGTTGACACATTTGATTGCTGTTTTTTGTTTTTGTTTTTCTTCTAGAAAGAAAAAATGATTAGCAACATAGAGAGGAATGAAAAAGTCCCTAAGTGTTATTTTTAGAAAGTTTTTAGGATATACGAGGTTGATCTTACAACCTGTGCTGACTGTTCTCAGCAAGCAAAAGCGGAACTTCTTTGATGCTAAAAGATGGTTCCCCATAGTTACTATTGGGAATTGGGATTCTGCCAGAGATTCGATATGAAGCTGCTTCAACTTCAGACAAGGTTTTAAATGTCGGACGGCTAAAGTCCATGGTGGATTGCAGAAATTGAAAAAATATTGGGGACATGTAGTAAATATCGGATTGCCTTGGATGGTATGCATATATATAACATAATGTCCTAAATACAATCTAAATATACTTAATAAAATCTCTTCTCTAAATATACAAATAAATAACATGTGATGTTTTGGCTCAGTAACTAATTGTAGAAACTTGCTTCTCGATGGGAAGAGAGAGAGAGAGAAAACCAGAGAGAAGATAGAGAAAGAGATAGAATGAGAGAAAGAGAGACAGAGAGGGAGATAGAATGAGAGAGGGAGATAGAATGAGAGGGATAGAATGATTGAACGAGATAAAAAAAAAACAAAGAAAGAGAGCAAGAGAGTTAGGAGGGGGGAGAGAGACTACCCTAAAACCCTCCTTTGTCATCCAATCCTTGTTTGCAAACATCGCTGGTGGTCGAAAACTCAATCCGATGTTGAATTTGGCACCAAAGTGCAAATTATCATATTTAAAATGAAAGTTTGAGGCATTAAAGCGCTAAAATAAACTACGTGGCATCAAAGTTAAACAAGGCGATAACTTTATGGTACCAAAGTGCAAATTAGCTTAATTGTAAGACATAAAATAACTAATGTTCAAAAAAACGGTTTTATTATGTGTGCTGTTCGGGAGCGCTTAACGATTAATCAGATTATGTGTTGACTAATCGTATTATGCAAAATGATGCATTTTTGAATTTTTAATATTTAGTATTTTGCATATGCTAAAATATATAAAATTCATGAAAAATAGAAAATATACTTGCTTTGACTAATCTTTTTTGTCGAAGAGCTTCGAGGGGAACATCGGAGAGCTTCACGGTGATCGTCCAGGAGCTAGTTGGGAAAGCGTCGGAGGTCAAACAATCTTCTAGTGAGTTTTCATGAGCAGTGTTGTGGTCGAGCAAGTGTCGATGAAGGCTGGAGATATTTATCACATGGGTTCAAAGAAGAGAGAGAATAGATAGAGTAATAGAACTTTGAGAAATCCTTAGGATTAAGTTTTTTTCACTTTAGTAGTCGAGTTGAGTTTGGGATAAACAGGTTTAACTTGGCAAAGATTTAAAAGAAAAGAGCCCGCTTAAAAAAATTATGCGGCGCTTACTGAAAATGCTCCCAATTTTGCGGGCACTTACTAAAAATGTGCTCAATTATGCGGATGACGGCATAATGGAGTGCTTTTTCTCTAATCGAAGTGGTTCCAATTTGCTTAATCCGCATTTTAGAACATTGAATACAATTATGGTGACGTGCTAGTGTTAACAAATGTAAAAAATTGTTACCTTTATTTTCTTGTCAGGAGGCCATCGTTTGAGCCGCAAAGGAAGCGCGACAGAGATATTTAATTTGTTAGTAATTAGGGCTTAAACGGGAGTCCTACTAAAATGGGCCGCTATTAAGGATTTGCTTGGTTGTTTTCTATAAAGGTAAGTCAGACGTTGGAATTTGGCAGCTAATGCTTAGTTGAATTTGCCCTAGAGAAGAAGCGGACCAAGAGTAGATCAGTCTATTTTTGAGGCACGATTTTGCCTTAGACTTGGCTGTCAGGTTCTTTTAATTGGGAATATAACAATTAGATAATCGGGTTTGGATTTTGTGGTCTAAATCCAAACCCGAACGAGTAAGGTCTTAAAACCCAACATATCTATCGATATGTCCGAGATGTCCCGACATGTCTTGACATTTGTCCCAAAAACGCTATACGACTTTTGAAGCATGATATCGTGGCTTTGGAGCTCCCAATTCAATATGTCAGCCGCCATTTAAAACCTTGATCGAAGATATTCTTGAGTTGATGCAACTCCATGCAAGAAGCTAAAGGAAAATGAGACTTGTAGCAGTGATAAGGATTAAGTGTTGAGCATAAATTAAGGAGATTAAGAGCATGTTTGGGAACTATGGATTATAATCCACTTGGCTTATAATCCACTTAGCTTATATTCACTTGGCTTATAATCTACAAATGGCTTATAAGCCAAGTGGATTATATAATCCAGAGTGTTTGTTAAATTTAGTGGATTAGAATCCATATTTTTAATAGTAGAGTGTTTGACAAAAGAGTGGCTTATAATCCATTCTTGTTGTCAAAAAGACCAAAAAGGTTGGAGATAGAGAAATAGGGCTTTAAAATTTTCTTAAATACTAAGAAGTAAACTGGTCTGTTACTTTGTCAAACTATGTAGCTTGTAAGCCGACTGAAAATAAGCTGGGTTATCCTAGCTTATTTTTTTGGCTTATAAGCCAAAATACACTGTTTGCTAACCATGTCTCATGGCTTATAGGCCACAAAAGTAGCTTATAACTCATTTTGACCGGTTGCCAAACATGCTATAAGAATTGTCCAAGGTAGTCCTATCAAATAGCAAAATACAAATACAAGGACGTGTTCTTTGCACAACCTTCAATTTATTTAGCTGTTTGATTCATATGGTTATGTAGGAGAATAATTGGTATGGAATACTGATCTCCTCAAGGATATAATATTTCGGGCATTTATGGAGATTCTATTGGTCTTTGTTATAGTATTGGAGGCTAGATCAATAATGAAAGTGAAGAGATTCACACATCAAGGAGAGAGTTAATGCAATTCGAAGCATGAAACATTTTGGGTGTAATCGAGGGCTATAATTATTACATTTGGTAAGATTTCTTGGTAGTTTGTGAGAAGAACTAGAAATCTATGTCATTGGAGGGAAAGATGATAGGAATATGGGAGAAATTTATTTAAAAATACCTTTTTTGAAAATTTATTAGCAAAATTGATTTTTTTTGTTTTAATTAGCAAATCGACTACTTTTTGGCCACATCATCATGGCTGGCCAAAAAGTGATCGATTTTGCAAAATAGACACTTTAAAAAATATGGGACTACTAGTCCCGCGTAGTTAATGGTCACTAATTAAGGGTTAATCTGATTAATCACTAATTACACGGCACTAGTGGTCCCGTATTTTTTAGAGCCTCAATTTTACAAAATCGATCACTTTTTGGCCAACCATGACGACGAGGCCAAAAAGTGGTCGATTTTGCTAATTAAAACAAAAAATGGTCGATTTTGCTAATAAAATTTTAAAAATGGTTTTTAAAATTTTTTTTCTTAGAAATATGTAGCATCTCTTGAAGGGTAAAGTGTTATAATTATAATTATTCCTAAACCTTTCCAGTGGGGAAAGGATGACTTGGGAATATGATGGTTTAATAGCAAATTTGAATTGGTTTTTATGGAACTCGCCCTTTTAAGGCAGGTTGTCAGGAAAAGTTATTTTATTCTTCAAAAGAGCTGAAGTCTGATGTAGCAAGGCAATCAATGATGAAGTAAAGATCTTTGTTTTTAATGATAAATGAGGCATTTGGATATCTTCTCTTTTAATTGTCCCTCTACTTTCACTTTCCTCTTTACTCAGTCCTTAGTAACCACTACCAATCTCCTTAATTTCTTTTGCCTTCGTGATCGAAACCCTTGATTATACCAAAGTAACCTTCAATTGGCAATGAAGTGAGGGCCGTTGGTTGAATAGTTGGGACATATGTGTAGGGGATTGTTTGGCTATCGATGAATGGGTTAAGACTTACATGGTTACATTAAAAAAGTGAATGGACTACAAAGTAGACTAAGAAAACATGGAAGTGGTGAATGAAAAAATGCTACGCTAGTCCATGGCTTGACCAAGAAAAAACCTCACATGATGAGTTGAACTTAAACCGAAAAATAAAATTCATGTAACCGATCCCTCCTTATGCAGTGTTGGGATGAAGACTTGTTTTATCGTTATACTATATGTCTATAATATGGCTATTGAAAAATAAATATGAAATTCTGGAATGTAAGACTGTTATTTGAGGTTTGAGACTTTGCACGTCTTTAAATGGCTTAAATTAGGTTGTAACATTGACACATGTTTGCACAGTGTTAAAAAAAACGGCTTATGCGGTCGATTAATCGGATGCGGGAGAAAACTGCACAGAAACGAGCAAATGCGGTCAATTATGCGGTCAGCAGCATAATTGAGCGCTTAATTGGTTAATCGCCCGCATAAAGCTTTTATGCGGGTGTTTTTTGTTTCAAAGTTTTCGGGTTTTAACCTGTTCTGAACCAAAATCGACCCGCTTACATAAAAATAAAATCCTAACCCTATCTTTAATCGCTATCCTCTCGTTCCCTCACCCTTTGCAACGACTGCGGCTGCTCCCAAACCCTAGCAGCCCCTCCGACCATCTCCGGCCATCTCCGACCTTCTTTGACCCTAGAAATCTCTCTTCGAAGCTCGTAGACCCTAATCAAAGCTCGTCGAGGCTGCTCCGACCATCTCCGCCGCTGATCGAGCTTTCTAATTCCTCTCGTCCACTGACCCTAGAAAACACTTTTCCTGCTCGCAGACCCTAGAAAACCCTTTGGGGTAGATTATTTTTTCTATTTTTTATGAATTTTATATATTTTGACATATAATAAATAATTAATATATATTAAAAATTCCAAAACGCATAATTTAGCTTAATCCGATTAATCGACGCTTAATCCGATTAATCGTTATGCGGTCCTAGACCGCACGCATAATAAAACCGTGTTTTTGAACATTGTGTTTACACTTGTACTTCTAAGCTAGCCACATGCCTTGGATTGTGAGGAAATGTTTCTTTAATGGAACTCAGATATTGAAAGGTGGATGAAAGAATACGAGTCCATTCTGTATGATATTTGATCTATCAAGATATGCTTCTTGGAACTTAGATATAACAAGTGAACAAAAGAACGATGATTGTGACCACTGAAAACTTGTACAAATTGTTCAGCCTTAAATGAAATTGTGCAACATTCATATGATCATTTTCTCATATGATCTTATGAACTATGGAGCATCGTTGCGGCCTTGTGAATTCTTTTTCTATCAAGTGGTCCAAATTTGCTCTCGTCTTTAGAAGTTCTATTTACAACCACCTGATGAATAAGCGACGATCTCCATACCCGATGAATTTCACTAAAGATCATGCATATCATGGCATATGGCGGGAATCCTCCAATGTGCTCCTTCTCAAGTTGCAACTAGTCTCTCTCCATGCTTGTGTGTATACATATGTACAGATTCTACACGAGGCTTCTAAAAGGATCTGGCTACAAAACCTTTCTATTAGAATTATATTACAAGGTATTCATTTATAAGACCCCTTTCTTTGAGGTTGATCTACATCATTTGAAGTGTTCAAAAGCTGAAGTTTGCACTTCTGAGTGTTATTGCCTATGAATCAAGCAGTGACAAAAGCAATAAGCAGAAGTAGCAAGTTGTTTAAATCTATGGTTTGGGGCATACGAATTGAGAGTCTAAATATTGGAGGGATTTGCAATCTTTTGTTTTACCAATTTTTTTTGGGCTTGAGGCGGTGTTAGACCCTAAAAGTAAGCAACTTTTGGCTTTTCTTTTTGGAGCTAATGACAACGGAAATAAAGCTTAGTACTCCTAAAATTTGAATTTTGTTCGCTCCAACTACATAGATCAATTTCAGCAAAATACATCATCAAAAAATGGTTGCCCAAGTTCAAATTCCATTTAGAAGAATTTGCACAAGTTTTGGGAAGTAGTCAAAGTATATTTTCCTTTTATATAATATAAATACACTATGCACACATTCATATACAATATGGTATATATTACAATATGTTATGCATACATAAAGGCTAGGGCTTTATTTTTTCTTAAGCGGGGTTGGAGCTACCAGATCAAAGGAGCCTTGGCCCTACCTTAAAAAATGGAATTTAAGCTTATGTCGTCAGGTGGTTTCTATGGCTATTATATTTGTATTTATGTTTGCTGTGCACTAAATGCAGTTTAAAAATCCCTGAAATTGGGGTATAACAGAACTGGATCAACATGACATCTTAAAAGGAGAGAGTTAATGAGCACTAACAGCTACTTGGTAACCTCGAATTAGTTAAAATAAACCCGTAAATAATAAAAGTCCAACAATCTTTTTGTTTGTTATATCTCGATAGGACAACATTCCAATTATCCTATAGGTTTTTGCTGAAATGGCATGGAGCGTAGCGATCAACATGAGAATCCCATATCTTATGTGAACACACATCATGATTTTTCTCACTAAAACTTGGTTTGAATGGAAGATGGATACTCTGCATCCTTTGTTGTACAAGTTGGTGAAGTCGACACTAATGTTACCCGTTGCAATGGCAAGTATCGAAAAAGCATTTTCAACCATGAAAATTAGTAAGAATGACCTCCGAACCGAATGAGAGATAGGTATATGAACGATCATTAGGTGTCTTATATTAAAAAAGATATATTTTGAAACATTGATGAATAGAATGTCATGAAATAGTTCCAACAAATGAAGGCAAGAAGAATGTTTTTGTAAACATTATGTTCTAGTTTGAAGTATGATTTTCAAAGTTTTGTTATGTAATGATGTTTAGATACAAATCAATCGGCCAAAAAAAAAAAATGTTACTGTGTTTAATTATTAATTTTTGAACCCTACTCTTCTCAAATTCCTCGCTCGTCACTGTTCTTAAGGATAACTTTATGTTAGTACCTTGTACCTATCTACCGCTAGATGATAGGTTTCTTTAATGGATGATCTATGTTCTTCATCTTCAGTAACATATTGTGAAACATACTTAGACAAATCAATATACATTTTGAATTTTCTAACCCATCAATGCAATAGTGCCTTTGTAATATATTTCACAATTGCTTGCCTCTGTTATTACACGAATGGCTTGAGGCGGAGGATGCAAGAAAAAGAAACAAAATATCCATTTGAGATGGAGCCTAGGAAAAAATATTCAATAACATGACAAAAATAATGGAAATTAAGTTGGACAAGTGGTGAGTCATTCTTAAGTCATTTACACATGCAAATTGCTGCATACGTCTAATTTTATATGCTTCTCTGTGATTGTTTTTGCATGTATACATACTATCGAAAATATCATCTAATGTTGACAAATGATATTTGTCAAGTTTAACTGTAAAAAAAAAGGTTTTAAATATTGGATATTTGGAAAATATTGGAAAACCATAATTCATATTAGATTGCGGATATCGGGGAAATATTTAGGATATGTGGGAAATCTCGAAGTGCTATATCGGATGATGTGCAGGTATAATATAATATTCTAAAATATAATCTAAACATACTTTATAAAATCTAAGCATACAAAAATGTAAATAGTATATGTTTAAATCACTAATCAACCTTTTCAAACAAATATCAACATTGTAACAATTCAGCTGATTTTTTGAGGCCGGAATGTTACTTGAAAGCATGATATGTCGCCCAAATATTGTCGAAAGTGGTATATAGTTTTGCGACAAGCCATATAAAAGGACATATCGGCTAATATATCGGCCATGTCGGGGATATATTGCCCAAAAATGCCAAAAAGCGGTATAGGATATTTAGACCATATCTTTTTGCGGCAAGCATTATAAAAGGATATATCGACTGATATATTAGGCCATGTCGTGGATATTTAAAATGATGATAAATAATACAACCAAGGTTAAAAAACAGCGTAATGTTATATAAATTATTTTTGCAAAATTTAAAACCATTCAAACATGGCCATACAAATCAAAATTTTTATTTAACATATAGAGGCATCAAATTACTTTTTATTTTGATTTTTGAAGACGTATTTTTTACATATATTCTTCTCAAATCCGGGTATGATTTAAAAAAGTACCTCCAAATCATCTAAATTGCTACTGGGTACCCCCCAAATCGTACTCGGAACTTAAATGTCAACCCCACTTCAAATTTTAATTGTGAATGCTAAAGAGTTTAAGAGACTTTTTTTTTACCCTGACTATTCTAAAATTAGACATTGTCATAATCAAGGTAGCATTGTAAGCTTTGTCGATAGAATTGAAACTTCTGTAACCATTGAATGGATTTATGATTAATTGAAAACTATAGTTGCCCTAATAAAGATATGTTCCATCATCTACGGTGTTATGATGCATTGTAATCCAGAAATATATGGTGATGAGCACACACAAAACCTGCAACCACAACGAGTCATATCAGAGTACTTATTCTCTGAACATCTCAGTCTCAAACAAAACATCGGATCAATATATAACAGGTTGTGAATATCCAAAGTTATGAAGTATTAACTCAAAGTATCCTCTTTAAAATGGGGAAAAAATTGACGTATGGAAAAATTCCCATATAGCTCAGTACTGTTAAACAATTCGATGTCCTGATTTCTTTTGAACATCATCCATATCCACTCCATGAAGAAAAATTGTCAGTAGTTTGTGAAATAGGATTTGTTCTGCCTTATTTTGTTTCTTGTGTCTCTTGTACTCCTAAATAGGCGCTTATTAATCTAAAAGAACAAGCATGCAGCAACTTTCTTTCTGATTCCAGGTTCGTCAATAGCCAATCTGTACCAGGAATGGAGAATCAAATTCTAATCACTCAACTGCTGTAGGTAATTTGGTTGTTTCTGAACAATTGATTTTGTTAGCAAACTATTCTTGTTTTATACCTAATAAACTAGGGTGGGCGGAGCGTTAAGATCGAGGTTTTGACTACAAAAATTGTTTTTTTTTTGGGGGGGGGGGGGGGGGTGGTTAAAATGGGAGGGGTGGTTAAAATAAAATAGCAATTATGATGGTTTTAGGGGACGAGTTATTTTAAAAATGCCGATGATTTTGGGGTATATACAATGTTACATAAGACGCTGGGTATCTCTGGGCGGCGAACCTGTTAAAGTGTATACTTGCGTACACTTAGGCAACCGTAAAATTGGATCTTTTAATTGTATTTCAGAGTGTGCTATTGTTTGTCCTGCAAGTTCGAATAGTTTTGGGCTTTTATATGTAGAGTGATAGGGTTATCATGAAATCTTGTTTCTGATTGATGATTAAATTAATTCCGATCGTTGTTGTAAAAAGCCTCGCAAGCCCACTTTAGCCTAAGTAGCTCAGCGGGTGCTTTGCTTCTTACAAAACCTGCTGCTAAAATCCTTTTTACATGGTAGTTAAAGTTTGGTCCACTTTAGCAGAGTTTCAAGCCACTTCAATCCACTCTTTAGTTGCTCACAGTGGGATTAACCCCTTCAGCACTTTATTTTTGCAGCAGAACCTTATCAAAAATCAAGTTCTAGCTTACTTAGTGGGAAATTCCCCAATTTGCTACCTGTGTGGTGTCTCTACAGACTTGGCCATTCTTGGCGATTCCCTCATGATTGTAATGGCTCTCATAAGTTTCTTCGCTGTCTTCACTCTTTAAAATTGTATCGTGGTCTGGAGTTGAGTGTATTCACTTAATTTGGGGGAAAAATTCTTCTTCAGTTTGTGTTTTTTATTTTTGCTATTTTTTAATTTTATCGTACGTTGTTAGTTTTCACTGGTTGAGTGTCTTCATTTTATTAATCACATGTTTACATTTTGTATGTAAATGTTTTGATATTATACATCTAAGTACTTATACTAGTTTGCATTAGCAAATATTCATTTGTAATTCTGATATACATTTTGCACAATAGAATGAGTGAATTTTGATAAGTCCATTCTTATCTCTAGTTATTAATACATCTAAGTTCATTTTGGTATTATACATCTAAGTACTTACACTAGTTTGCATTAGCAAATATTCATTTTAATTCTGATATACATTTTGCATAATAGAAGTGAATTTTAATAAGTCCATTCTTGTCTCTAGTTATTGATACTATCATCTTACATCACATTTATCATATTTATTTTAAGAATCTTCAATATATTTAATTGTTATTGTGTATAAAATTTAACTTGTAATCGTTGAAACGCTCATTTTCCACTAAAGATCTTAAAGCTTAATCTCTGCCTCTGGACTTTCATATACTTTTGTGAAACTTTGTGAACCAAAGGCATGTGCTGAGAAGATTAATATCGCATTTATGTCTTTGAATGATCCTGTGAAAGCGCTCTGTATCTTTGACTGTTCCTAATCTGTGATTTTCTCTTATTGCACTTCAAAGTTGAATAAGTCTCTTTGTTAAGGGAGTCCACTGGCAGATATATATTAGACAATGAGATTATGTAATGGGGTATCTTTGATGCCCGCAAATTTGTTTGCCTTGTAACTTTGAAGTCTTTGAGGAATGCATCTAATGTAATAGGTTAACAAACAAGATCACAACTTTTTAAAATGTTCTAATATGTGCATGGTCTCTTGTACTTGAGCTTCATCGTCTCTATCATTTTTAACCTTCTGATAGATGTCTTGCCCCTTTCCTTTAAGCTCATATATTTTCAAGTTTCTAGTTATGGTTAAGTGAGTAATCTGTAATTTTCCTAGAGAAAAAGTCTTTTCTGAGTTAAGCTTGAATTTTGAATAGTCTTCTTTTCTTGGTAACATAAGTAGCATGTTTTCTATTGGAGAAGGCAGCTTGCTTAAATTTGATTCATTTGACTTAACCAATATGATCTCCAAACAGATAACTAACTGTGAATTTGGGTGCATATATTTGCTATACTTTGTGTTTTTCATTAGTACCCTAATAGAAGAAGTTTTCTTTATTTTGTCTGTTCTTATGGAATAATCTCATTAGCTATTGTTCTCTGCCAATAGGAAAAAAAAAAATCTATTCTTTCATTTAGAAAATGATCCAAAGTAGATGTTAGCCATATTCTATGCTTATTCGGGTGAACAATTTGTTTTGCTGCTCATCGTGCCTTATGTTGTTTTCTGTGGCCTTCAATTGTGACCCACGGCTCGAGTATGAATAGGGTCATTCATTTAGGTACACATGTTTTGATGTAGGTGGCAGAACTGCAGTTAGATGAGTTTGCATTAACGTGTATTATTCACTTGAATTGTGATTTTTTTTAATAGGAGTTGGCTTGAACTAGTGTAGATTATTGTGAATCTTAGTGTCTTCTTTAGTTTCTGAGTATATATCCTTAGAAGTGAAGAAGCATGCTATGCTGAAGTTCTCAAGGATTTATCTGTTTGAATTTCATACTAACTCCTATATGATTAATTTATTTATTGCACTTGTATATATGTTCTTTAATTACTAGCCTAATTGCTGAATATGCTTTACTTTTGAAAATTCGATGCATATGCCATTTTTTCTGATCTTGATGAGATTATTTGTCGCGGCAGATTTCTTTTAACTGATTTGCTGACATGGGAACTTGATTCTGCAGCGCCTTTTGTAATTATGCTGAAATTGAAGCTTTTACAGAGGAGAAAAAGAAATCTTTGTTGGTTAAACGCCAGGGAAAAGGGGCAGATTTTGTCCGCGCAGTTGATGAAATAATTGATATCTATGAGAAGAAGCAGAGCCTTACTGAGGTGATATCAGGTGACGAAGATAGCAAACCAAATAATGGAGATTTTGTAGGTTCCAGAAGCAAATCATCCACAAATAATACAGAGATTAACTCTCATGAAAATAATAACCTTCAACCAGACACTTTATGTGTCTCTGTTGGAAACCATGATGTGGTAAGTCAGCAGGAAATTCCGCAGACCTCTTCGGAAGGTGATCCTCACGATCAAAGCATATTGAAAAATGAACCAACTGAGAAAGTATCTATACTTGATCAACTGAGGCAAACTCCTCTATCCACTACAACTTCTACAAGGAAGAGACAGAGAGATGGATCTCTACAAAGTTCTGTCATACAGAGAGTGCCATCCCTTCGAAGGTCTAGAAGTTCGTCCAGCGGGGATGTGTATAAATTTCAAAAGTCATCCATGAAAGGGAATGAATCTGACCAAGCTGGTGACGATTTGGTTTCTAATCCTTTGCAGGAAGAATATAGTCTGAAAAAAGTGTTGACTGGAGATGCGGATAATGTCACTCTGTGCTGTAATGGTGGTCTGCCTTCTAACAACTGCAGTGACGATATTGGCTCTGACAGAAGCACAGTGAGGTCTGATGCGGAAGAAGCTAGTATGTTGGAATCTAATTGCAAATTAGTAAAATGTGGAAACGGGCATTGGGATAAGAATTTAGTGTCAAATGGAGTTACTCTGAATGGAAAGCTTGACCTCCCTGTCAAAGCTGGGATTCTTAAGAAAAGACGAAAACATAATAGGAAGCGGGCTACAAATACTCCAGAATGTGGTACCCTGGACAAGGAGGCAGACATGCGGGCTGAGTTGCATGAAAGCCTTCCAGAGTCTCCTAAGTATCAGAAGGGAATAGTTGAAAACTTTAGTAAAGCTGATGGAGATGAACATCTTCCTTTGGTGAAAAGAGCAAGGGTCCGCATGGGAAAGCCATTAATGGAGGAAAAACAACTTGATGAATTTGTTGAGAAAGGAGAAAATTTAGAATTAGTAGAATCATTGGAGGAATTAGATACATGTATTAAAACCTCTAGTTCTGTGAGCAGTCCTGCTGATAGAACGTTATTTACGGTCAGAGAAGAAGCAAATTCTTCACTAGTTAATGATAGTGCTGTTACAGCTGGGAGAGATCAAATGCTTTGGAAGGTTAATAAGTTCCAGATCAGAGGTATCACATTTGATGGGGAAGCAGCTCTGCCTCCTTCCAAGCGTCTACATCGTGCGCTAGAAGCCATGTCTGCAAATGCAGCTAAAGAGGTAGATGATACTCCTGAAGCTCCAAGTGACATTAAGATCATTTCAAGCGGTAGCATCAATTTTCCAAAGGCGAGCGCACTTGATCACCCTGCTGATGGGAATGTTGGGAGCCCTATGAGGTCACACCATGTTCAATCTTCTGTCGGTGCTGCATTCCACAATAACAAATTAGAATCGGCATTAAGCTTGGTCTCACAGGATCCGGAGGAGCCTATATTATCACTTCCCAAAGTAGACCCTGATAACATTCTTAGTCCAAGTTTGAGGAGACCTCAAAAGAAAGAAACTGATGTACTGCCGGGATCAAACAGCAATGGGGCATACACTAGTAACATGTCGGATTTAAATGTCAAAGAAGAGGTTCTCCAACCTTGTGATCTGAAATCGGTTGAGAAGCTGAAAACTATGTCTAGTGAAGGCATAGCTGATCAGTTGTCTTCACCGTCAGGAATCAAAATTAAGAATGAAAATGGGAATGAGGCTTTGCCACCAATTAGGGAATCTTCTGATACTCAATCAGAGGATTTAAGGGGAAGTGAAAGTATGAAACTCGAACCAATTGAACGAAAGCCAGATTCTGTTACGGATTCTAATATTGACAGCAACTCACGTGGAAATTGGGTTGCTGCTATTCCAACAGTAAATGTTGCTTCTGCAGCAAGTGACACATCTGGACCCACCAAGTCTGCTAGCTCTCTGTCTGATGAAACTGTACAGGATAGAGACACGTAAGTTCTTCCTTCAAACTTTGTTGTTTTGCAAATCAGAATTTTATTTTATGATGTCATATTTCTATCACAATTTCCTAAGTTGAAGGACACGTAGTCATATGTCAAGTTGTGGAATATTCAGTGGTTGTTTACATTTGTCCATTTCGATTTGTTATGTTTCTTTCAATTTGGTCTCTTATCATGATGTGAGAGTTAATATGTGCATTGAGATGTACGATTTATTCTAATCTTCATTTTATAACTTATTTGGTCTCTGGATTTCATCCTATGCAATTTCAAAAGATGTACCTATCTATCATGTAAGATTAATTACTCACTTGAAAGAAGAAAAGCTGTCTCACGCTTCTGGAATTGACCGAAGAATCAGCCATCCTTATGTGAGAGTGGTGATCCCGGTATGGAACTAGTCTCACAGAGGTGTCAAGCCTGAGCACTTCAATCACATAGCATTTCTCAAAACTCAAAAGTAATACTCGAGTCTTGACAATGATAGAAGTTCCTATAAAATATAGTTCTCATGCACAATCTTAAACGATACTAGTCTTGTACATTATTATTACATTTCAGTCAGCTACTCAAAGTAGTATGGTCGCTCCAAAATATGACACCTACAAACAATTCACTTCACCACCAAAATCCATCTTGTACCTGTAGCTATGTAGAATCTAAAGAAGGTTGAAAACCACGGGTTGAACTAAAGTTAGCAAGTACTTTATTCCACGCTAGTGGGTTAGATAAGTTTTGCACAATAAATATGTAAATCTTTATAACAATAGTACTTATCAAAGTTTCACTTGAAGTTTCTAAATCATAGGAGGATGTATAAAACCGCCGTTGCTTATTTTAGGAAAATAACATGAAAATCCAATCATTCAAAAATCAACTTCTTTTACATTTCTAGAATCATGATATCAAAATAATATGTAATATATGACACTGTAGCGTAAAATTGGATGATTATCAATTTCCCAATTATTTCTTTAATCAATTTGAAATTTGGATTGTCAATAACCACTTTGTCAATTATTCAGCAATCACTTGAAATACGATTTAGCGATAAACACATACACATAAACAAATCGAATGCATAAACTCATGCATGAATAAAGCAACTCACTTTCTCAAATATTCAGTAAACTCATGCACATAGTAAGTCAAATACTAAACTCATGCATGAATAAACTAGTTGCCACTTTTGAATTATTCAGTAATCTCTTGAAACACCAATGCTCGATAAACACGCACATAGTCTGCTTATCTCCCTCGTTGTCATAGTAAGACTACAAATTATGGTCCAGTTACATGGACATGCAAATACGTATCACATAGTACTTTCTCGGGAATGGAATGCACCTAACATTCATGAGTTGCCTGAAGGCCACATCACTTTTGTCAAAATGGCCACATCACTTGTCTTGGTGCATTCTATACTACATGAAAGGCTCGATCACTTCACTCCACTAGCTTTTAAGGTGTTTCCATTCATCACTCGTAATACATGTTCATATGCATAGGTTGCATATCTCTCTCATTTATTGCACTAAGTCTACGAATTATGACCCAACAACATAGGAACACAATTACACATCCCTGAGTATATATTCCCCAGAAACAGAGTGGACATAACCTAGCCATAGGTTGTTTGACATCCACTTCACTTGTGCCAAAAAAAGACATTTCACTTTTGAGAAATGCCACTTCACTTGTGGTAATGAGGCTATTTGAATAGAAATTCATATTTTGTATGTGGGAATGAATAAACCAAAGAAATAAAGTATGATAAACAAAAACTTGTAAAAAAGGTCTACGTTTTTATAAAATTTAACTTGGTACTTCTTCTGTGCATTGTTTTTTTTATGTAGTTGTCAACTTCTATGTCCTCAATCAAAAGTGTGGTTGTTGTTGTTGTCGTTGTGTGCGTGCGCGCGCGCATACCTGAAGATACTGACATTTCTTGTTCTGGTGTTGTAGGTTGGATGTTGCTAGAGAAGATAAGCACAAAGTAACCCCAAAGGATTGGGTTAGTTCTGATTGGACACCCATAAAAGATTTGATTGCAGCTGCCCAAGCAAAGCGTCTTCTGTCTCGATCTACGTCATTTCCCGACAGTGTTGTAGATGGCAAGGTTTTAGCTGATCCTGTAGTAAGTCCATCTGTTACCAATAAAGGCGAATCCGTGTCACCTCAAACTTCCGTGATCCACCGTCGACCTGCTACAGATGATAGGACTCACAATGTACAAAATGGTAGCAGAAGTCCGTTTGTTGGTCAGCGAGAGAGGGGCTCTAACAAAGTGGCAGGGTCTATGGAAGCTACTGTAGCTCAAAGATCGTTTGAAGCACTGCTCTGTACATTATCAAGAACGAAAGATAGCATTGGTCGTGCAACGCGCGCGGCAATTGACTGTGCAAAATATGGGATTGCTGGAGAGGTTAGCCTTCACTTATGCCTTCGTTCTCTATCTTGGGATTGAATGGATTTAATAGCAAGATTCCCATGTAAACTTGATGTCTTTATTGTGAATGGTTTGTAGCCGTTAGTAGTGATCTTCTGTAAGTTTCTTTTCTTTACACTTAGGCTACGTGGATGCATAGGCCAGTCTAGCAATTTGTGCATATTAGCATATATTGCTGCTAGATCTTTTAGCAGTTACTTTGTTAGCTAGCTCTAGTTTCTGTAAACAGGTCAGACTTTTTGATTCCCAATTGCTTTTCATTCTTTTTTGGGGTTGGGGTGCAAATTTTAATTATTAGGGTGATCAACATATGAACCTTGATTCACATGTTCCTTTGATGAAGCAATCAGAGTACATTTGCAATCTCTTAAGGAAAATAGGGTACATGGCTTGACAAGGATGCAACCAGGCAAAACAGAAATGTCTGGGCATGCCAATTTTAGTTGTTTGAAGTATCCCTTAATAACATAGGCTTGTGGCCTCCAAGTTCTCTCTCAGAACTGCCTGCATGTGAGCGGGCAGTTCTGAGCCTTACATGTGACAAACAAGGGGGCAAATGGGTAATTTGCCCTCCCAATGTAAGGCTCAGAGCCACCCGCTTGCATGCGGGCGGTTCTGAGGGGATTCCTGTTCAGGCTTGTGGTATTCATAGAACAATATTTGCTATTTGTTAGATTTGCGATGACTTTCTTATTCAATGAAGTTTACTTAATTCCTTACTTCCAGTTCCACCTCTATTAATTTAATACAAAGTAATGAGAATTGCTTTCGTAATAGTCAAAAAATATAAGTAAAACATAGTAATTTTAATACCTTTTTAAGATAATGCCTGCACATCTGTGATCTGATGACTTACATATACTGCCGTTGTCACTAATACTTGTCTGTTTTCAGTTCTAGGTATAACCCATATATTCAACACCATTGTATTTTCTTTTGATTGGGACCATTAGATGTTTTTTTGGTAAGTATAAAAAGTTTATTATGCATTTGTTGGCATTACAGTGAGCATGTTGGATTAGGTTATGACCACTGGGTGCCCAGCATAAGCATCAAACTGTCTTTCTCTGATTTATCAGTTTATCTTGTCCTAAGCTGTAACCATTGTATGTTCAGCTCTGATTGCCGATTGTTTGAGATGGGATAAGTCTGAAACATTGTTAGCAACCCTTGTTAAGGCAATACTATCAGTTGGACATCTACTTTGGTGATGTGCTGCTTTCATTGTCAATGTGTTTATCGATTATTTAACTTCTTTGTCAAATTTTTTCTCTAGATGACATTTCTTCTGTAACATACATCTGGAGTAATTTGAACTTATTGGAGGATTTACTATCTATATTTTAAGAATATAGTCTATCTATTCTTGCTTTTATAATCCCCGGAAGACTTCAGGGAGATGAAAAAAATGATGACTGCATTGTATGAAATGACTTCTTCCTATTATTGGCACTAGTAACCATATAATTTTATCTTTTTAGGTAGTTGAAATTCTTCTTCAGCATTTGGAAAGAGAATCAAGTTTGTATAAAAGGGTAGATCTATTCTTCCTCGTAGATTCGATTACTCAATATTCACGCAGTCAAAAAGGTATTTTTATTTTCTGTTGCTAACTGTTTCTATTCAGGGTCTTGACTTTGACTGATGAATGTTTTCTTTCCAACAAACCTGCTTGAAAAACATCAGGTGGAGTTGGCGATGTGTACCTTTCTCTTGTCCAGTCTGTGCTTCCTCGTTTATTATCTGCTGCTGCACCTCATGGACATACCGCATGGGAAAACCGTCGACAATGCCTAAAGGTAAGCATCTTCAGCGTTTATTATTCTGTTCTGCCTTGGATGAATTTTATATCATTCCTTTTTGGATATAGGTGTTGAGACTCTGGCTTGAAAGGAAAACCCTCCCAGAATCTATAGTACGGCATCATATCCGGGAACTTGAATCTGTAAATGAGACATCATTAGCTAGTTCCTATTCTCGACGTCCGTCAAGAACAGAGCGCTCCCTTAATGATCCTATCCGTGAGATGGAGGGAATGTTTGTTGACGAGTATGGAAGGTGCATTTCAGTTCTTTGTTTTTATTGTGTGTTAAGTCGATTACCTGTTTCTCACTTATCAGTTTTTCAAAGTAGTTACTTAATTTGGAAACAAGCTTGTAAATATAGCTTAGTGCAAATCAAGACTTCTGTGTTCATGATTCCCCAAAATTTACCTAGGAAGATACGCACGCTTGAAGATGTGGAGCATGTGGCACAGTGGCAGATGTGTCCTATGACCTTACAAATTCAATCCTCCTTATCATTTTTTCTTCGTCATCAGGACATGAGATTACTCTTACGTTATTTGACTTTTGTTGCTTACTAGAATTAATAAAATGGTTTCTACTTAAATTATTCAAATTCTATTTGAATGCCGATTGCAAGTAACAGAAGTAGATTAGTTGTACTGCACATGTGGATTGAGATATTTTTTCTCATATTTGTCTATGGTTTTCGATCAGTACTCGATTAATTCAGCTTATGGAAGCTAGATAAGTGTAATTTTTTGATGTATATAATATTGGAGTGAATTGTATCTTTCATGCCACAAAATTTGTTAAGATACACACCTAGCTACTTTTCTCCTCTTGGTAGAAAGAAATTCCGAGTTTCTTTTTTGAAAATCATAACTATTTATCAACTGAGATGTTTTTTCAACTTGTTCTCTTATGGTTGCTATAAATATTTGAAGTCAAAAGTTTAATAACAATAAGCTATTTACTGGCATTTGGACCTGCTTTTTGCACTTAAATAAAATATATTTCATGAGTTTTCTCATAATGGGCTAAGTGTCGTTGTCAAACATCCTTTTAGACAAACTTAATTTTTTTGCGTGCCTTCTTTTGCATTGAATTGGATCTTGAACTTAAATAGTACCAGGCACTCTGATTAGATACCTCGATATATTACACTTGACTGATATATTCTCACACTCTCCTTTTGTTGGTCTAACTGAAAGCGTTTAAACTTGCAAAGTATAGAATAAATTGCTCTGCTTCAAGCGTACCACCTGTGTTTTCCTTATGGAATCTGTTTCACATGTACTGATGCTTGCCACTTAATTTTTGATTCTGTTGAAATTCCAGAGCAATAAATGCTTTAGCTGCTGTATTTTCTTCCTGTTGCTCACTAGTTTGTTTTGTATTATCAGCAACACAAGTTTTCAGCTGCAACATTTCATTCATCCTCCCCTGCTTGAAGACGATGAAGGAAGTGGGGATGACGAGAAAAGTTTTGAAGCTGTTACCCCTGAACGGAATACAGAGGTTGAGGACGATAAGGGAATGACTCAAACTCCCAGCGGGAAGCATCGTCATATCTTGGAAGATGTTGATGGTGAGCTTGAGATGGAGGATGTCGCACCTCCTTGTGGAGGAGAAGCAAGTTCCAGTTGTCATGTTTCAGGCACTGGAACTGTACCTGATGCTCATTATCAGCATGAGCAACATCATACCTTGCCCTGTGCTCCTCCACTTCCTGAGGACTTGCCACCATCTCCACCCCCTTTGCCTTCTTCTCCTCCACCTATGGCTCCATCTTGCTCCACCCCAATCTCTCATGTTCCCCAACAACAATCCGGAGGATCTCATGCTAACAGTAATGCTAATGGTTTCCACCTTTCCAATAACCACGTGAGTGTCCTCCATACATTACTCTTTCTACTTTTCAGGGTTGGCTTGTTCTTCTCTAGCTGTGTCCTTGCATGTGCATGATAACTCGTATTCTTATAAATCTTTTTCTGATCATTTATGCAGAATAATCAGAACCATCAACAACATTCAATTAGTCAACAACAAAATAGTTTTCAAGGAAAGTTGATTTCTTCAGAGTCGGCGCCGTATTATACTCATGGATATGGTGGTTTCCCTAAACAGATGCCACCAACTCCGTGTCCTCATGGTTCTTCTGGCCCTTACACTTCTCATACAGCAATGCATTCTGGAAATAATTTTCAGCCTAGTATCAGCACACCCTTGCCAAATAAGGCTTATACCTTGCAGCCACCACCTCCACCAGTCTCAAATCAGTTCTCTTATGTACAAGCAGAGTCTCAACAAAGATTGCAGCCTTGGGGTAATTCTTCTTCATTTGGTGATAGATTTCAGTATGCACATGGCCCACAAGGGGGAGGTTTTTATGGTGATAGGAGTATTAGGGGACCACCTCAACATGAGAATGTTGAGAGGGGCAGATTTCCTCCGGCTACAAATTCAGGTAACAATTACCCTCCCAAAAAACGACCACAAACTCCCAAAAAAAGAACCCACTGAAAGCAGAGTCCAGATAGCACCATGTTCAAATTTAACTTTTTAGTGCTATATGAATTGTTAAAAACAAATGTCATGTTTATGCAGGTTCTGTTGTTTCTGACAGAGCTGAAACATTGTCTAGTCCTCATTCCCGTTATGGCCCCAATTCAGAATCTTCTTCACACCCATCCCATGGTTGGTCGATTCCTCCAAGGATATCCAGTTACCCTGTATCCGCCTCAAGATCATCCATGGAAAACGGGTTTTCTCGGGTGAACGAAGGTTTGTCAACTCGAATTTATTATTATTATTATTTAAAGTTGCTTCATACAAGACGTGGTCTTTGACCTATGAGAATGGGACCTTATCAGCATCCCAAACCACTGCCCCTGTACAGGACAATTGTTTATTAATTTTTTTTGGTTTTCACCTATATGACCTTCAAATCTATTTTTTTTAATCTACCCAAATCTGTATATGTGCCAATTTTCCTTCAATTGAAAATTGACCTTTAAGTCGCCCCTGACTTTTTCTGCTAGAGAATGTACTGGAATTATTCTTCTACATTGTGTTGAGTTGATTAATATTTTAAAAATATGCTAAAACTACCTCCAATTTAGTTTGATTAAATTAATTAATTAACCTCTCTTCTCACCCCTTTGTATCGGCTGGTGGTGGACAATGCGGTGGGTTAAATCTTTGGCGGTGGACAAAGTGGCGTGTGGAGCATGACATGGGTCTAGGTGGTGGATGATATGGCAGGCTAGTGTTCAGGCACATGGGTGAAGTTTGGGGCTTGGATTTGGGTTTGGAGTGAACAGATAAGGGCTAGGGGTAGGCAATGGGAGGGTGAGAGAAGGGGGAGAAAGACTAAAGGAGATGGGGCGTGGTTTGGTGGAAGTAACCTCCTCTGCAGCTCCTCCACGTATTGGATCACGTAGCTGTCTGAGTGATTCGAGGTGCAAGAGCTCTCAGCGGTGATTATGTATTGGATTTGCTCCAAATTGACAATGATGACCTTCTCTTCAAGGATGGTGGAGGGGTAGGAAGAGAGGGTTGAGGAGGTGGAGATTGTGGGCAGGGAAGTTGTAGTGGTGCATCATGTCAAGCGTGTCGACCTTGCTTATTTGGAATTGGGGTGAGTCCCAGGTTTGGGGTGGAAAAAAAGGAAAAGAGGGAGGGAGGGAGGCTGCTGCATGTTGGTGGCAAGGTTGCCATCTGTTTCTCTTTTTTTTTAACTTTCAATGTTTTAATATTCCAATTTTTCGTAGAGAATAAGGGCATAATGACAATTTTACTCTATGTCTTACAAGTTAAGTTGAGGGGCAACTAATGAGTTTGAGATGGGTAATTTGGAAATGTGCAGATTTTTGGTTGTTTTATGGTGGGGGTGTGTGTTTGAGGAGGAGGAAGGTGGGTAAATTTCAAAATACGATTGATTCAAGGGGTATATAGATATTAAAAAAAAAATCTTTTTTATTTGCTGGTGTTATGATTGTAACTACATACTGTATTGGATTTTTACATTAGATAAATTTAAAATATCTCATTACAGACTTTTTTTTTTTGCTTCTTGCAGCACCGGGCTATTGGCGACCTAGATAAACAAGTCATTTCTATTATGGAGCATGGTACAACTCTCTTTTAATTGCTGAATATTATACATCTTTGAATGATATCTACAAGTAATATATTTTCATCTTTCATTCGTTTCCTGATCGTTTATCCTTAGTTCTTGGAATAGGTTTGCTGGCTTCCTCAGAAATTCAAGGAACCTTTGCTTGGAAGCCATTTTCTTCCTTGGTGAAGAAGAGAGGCCAAGAAGAGAGACATCTTCATGATGCCAGATGAGAGGTATGGGACCCTGCCTCATTGTACATAAAAATGTATTTTATTTAGCTTTTTCTGCAAAATCAAAAACAGAAAAAGGCAACTGTTGTTGGGAGAGCTGTATCTAGAATCAATCTATTTATAAGTGTATACAGCATTACCCTTTAGCAGTCTTATTAGAGAAGCCAATGTGTCTGTAGGATTCTGCTAATTTTTTAAATAAATTTTCTGTTGCAATGTCTCATTTGCATTGCCTTGTTCCAACAACAATTCGCATATAAAAGTTTAAGTTAATATAAATGTTCTGATCTTCACTGGATTAGTTTGTGAAGTACTTTTTTGTTTACAACAATGGCATGCTGAATTTAGCTTGTGCTATGAATTATAGCGTGGTGTTCAAATTACTTTCCCCATTAGTTACAGCTATTATGTTTGAATCAGTGTTATAACTTATCACATTGATTTTCTTCCAATAGTTACTCTTGCTATTTTGTGAGGCCTTCAGAAACATTGTCTTGAATTCTTGCTTCGGAGCTGTGGTTGTTAGTGAGCTATTTGAGTACGCTGCTTCTCGAGTTTGGTTATGCAAAGCTCTACTTAAGGTTCTGTATCTTGTTTGTGTGATCAAGTGCAATTTTTTCCCTTTCATATTGTTATATTTACTTTGGACAATCCACAGAGCCTCTTGCAAAGCTTTGTTGAGGTTTAAATTAACTAGTTTTATCATTATCATCATCACAGAAATTAGGATATTTTGGTATATGCCATATTATGATGATTGTGTATAAACCCTGGTGCCTCGGAATGCATAGAGATTAATGCTGTGATAGTATGCTGCTGCATTTCGCATTAGAATTAGGAGTGCAAAATAAATAAATAAATAAATGAATAAAAAGGTGCAGATTCTACCACCTAGATGGAGTGAGCTATACCAGTTATGGGTTGTTGGGGATTAGTTTGGGAATTGTAGCACTTCTATGTGTGATACTTATCGTGTGAGCTATACCATTTATGTGTTGTTGGATATGTGGTACATATCACCTCATTTTATGGGGTTGTTTTGATAGGATCTTTATTCACAAAAAGATCAATCCGCCAACATGTAATGAATACCGATATAGTGATTATCTATATCCAATAGGATACAAATATGGATATAGATAGGCTGAAATATTTAGATCTATACACAATATCTGAATATTTGTTGATCAAATAGTTGCAATAGTTTTGATCATTAGATTAATGAATTTGAGGTTTATTTTGATAATTCAGTGATCTAGTATTAGCTTTTTAATTACAGAATATATTAATTGACTCTTGTATTATATAACTTATATACTTTTAATATTATTTATTATTTTTCTCATATCTATTTTGTATGCACATATTTTCTTTTATTTTATTTGTATCTGTTTTGATTTTGATATATATGGATATAAGTTTTCCTTAAAGAGACACGTGTATCCATAATTGGTAAGTGGACGCGGAAATAATAAGTACCATACCCGATTTGTATACAGTCCCTTTCCAGCCTTCGTCAGAATGCTGGTCTTAAACGTTGCTGTTACGTCCCTGATTTTATTTATCTATTTATTAATTATTATTATTATTATTATTAGCTTTTACTTTCCTGATTTATAGAGACTTTAAGTTAATTGATAGAACATAAATCTGGAATCTGGCTGCGCTTGCATTTATTCATTGCCAAGGACGTTGACTGGTAACTAAATACAGGAGAAAACAAATTCAGTTGCTAGTTAAGAGAGAATGGAAAAATCTAGGTCCATCTTTGCAATTTAACATTTTATTTTTTATAAAAATATTCAGTCTTCACGCCCCTGACGTCAAAGGGCCAAAGCACAGGCTCATATTTCACATAGACCAAAATGACACATTGATTGCAGTTCAAGCTAACTAAAAGCTAAAAAGACAGGTGCAGACAGAGATACTAGAAGAGTCTATTCAGTACATATGCAAAACTTGCTTTAAAAAAAAATAAAAATAAATAAATAAATAAATAAATGTCTTGTGTGAAAAACAGGGGAGAAAGTAAAATTTATTTCAAAAAGGCGAAATTACGAAATTGGTAATTTTTGTAATCCGTCTTAAGCAGTTTGGCATTAAAAGCTCCTTTGACGATTTTTTTCTAATTAAAAGTTCACTCATTTTGCAATTAAGTATTTTTTTGGCCATCTGGGAAAATTTGGGGAAAGTTTCGTCAGTTTCTAACGCATCCACAGCAAAAATTATCTTTTTATTCAATTAAATACGTATAATCATCTTGCTAATCATCTTCAATCTTTAAATTCAAAAAATCCACAATTTTATATGCGCCATGTCAACTAAATCCAGCTATATCAGTCAATCAATTGATAAAGTTAAATCAACATTCTAATAATTCTGAAATTAAGTCACGTGTTGTCTTGGGCAATTTTACTGTTAAGTTTTTTGCCGGTGATGGAAAAAAAAAATTTAATTGCACACTTGACGTACTTTTAATGCCAAAAAACCGTCAGAAAAACTTTTCATAGCAAAACGGTTAGGGGACTTAGAAAAAAAGAAAAATACCAACTTGTTAATTTAGCCCTTTCAAAAAGCAACGTGTCCGCCAGTATCAACACCATCATCATCATGTTGGAATTCCTCATCTGTCAATTTTTTCTTTACCCAGTTTTCTTTATCATGCCGGGTCCCACTATATTAATTGTTTAATATTTTTTTTTAATTAAAATCCGAATGAAATCCAAGCTCAGCTGGGATTTCTGGTACAAGAAAAATGTGATTGTAGCTGATCTCATGCTCAATTTCCTCATCTCGGTGGAAGAAACTCATGTGCACTATTTAGGTAAAAAAAATTGCTGATTTAAGTTTGGAATTGTTTATTTATTGATGGCATGTGTCTTTAAAGCATTAATATCTCCTGCCTTTGTTAAAGTTAAACCAATGTATGACACATTTTAACAAGACGTAAATAGTATTAGAAGAAAGCAAAGCGAAGTATCCGACGCATTTCATAAAAAGCAAGTTGTCTAATAATAGGAGAAAATATCTAAACGCTGTACTTCTAGAATGTAGTAAATATTGGTACGAGATACAAAACAATTATAGAAAACTCTCTAAACTATTGAAAATTGTTACAAAACAATGTTTAACATAAATAAAGGATTAAAAAGTCTAAATGATCCCGTTTCCTATCTATCCTTGCCTCGAAACTTAGGGTGTGTGTGGCAACCCGACAAGCTGGCTAGGGTCACCCGGCCATGCCAGTCCCGGACGGGCATATGCAGAACTTTCTTTTGACTATCCGCTCCAAAAGAAAACTTATTTAGTGGCCAATTTTTGGGCTAAGGAAATTGGGTCAGCTCTAGCCTAGGACTTTACCAAACAAGAAACAATTTAAAATTGGGCCAGGTTCAATTCTGACCCAATTTTACACGGTTGCCAAACAAACCCTTATGTTTCCACAAAGTTTAAAATGTGCAAGGAAAAATCATCAAAAACATGTCATATGCAAAGCACGTGACAAGTTAGCTGTTGTTAGTCGTGACTGTTAAGTGAGAAAAATTCTGGAGGCTTTTGTTTTCCCTCTATTTTATACAGTTTGGAAGAGTTTTGCGCAAACACAAAGTTCATTGTGGGGTTTTGTGAAATCTACCCTAAAATTGCCTTAGGCAATGAAAGAAAGTCTGTCATTGAATTGGCAATACTGCCTTATAAAAGATAAATGCAAAAGAGTAAAAGAAGAAAAGAAGTTGGAGCATCAAGTATGAACATAATGTCATGGTTTTAGAAGAAAAATCATAGGGAAAAAAAAAAAAAACTCTTATTACGTTATCATGCGACCAAAAACAATAATAATTCTGATGATCACAAATTTCATTTTGAAACTGCTCTAATGATATCCCTAAATATCTCAATCAATTACAAGTATTGGAGCATACTACTCATTAAGACTCTATAAAAGCTTTGCTTTTATGAAGATCTAGAGAGAAAACAAAAGGATAACAGAATTAGCAAAAGATCATGGACTTTCACACTTTCAATCTTTGTTTCTTTCTTTCCCTCAACTTCCATTAGAAGTATATATACACTTGCCCTTTAAATGGCTGTGTTGAGACTGCAACCCTTTCCTTGTTACTTCTCTCTAAATCCAATTGTTTCAAAGAGTAAGGTTTCTGTTCACATGAAGTAGTGATAATTTACAAGGGGAGATAAATATATGACCAAGAAAAAAGAAAACACAAAAGAAACTCTAATGAATCTATCTCATAACCTTCATACTCCTTAGTTTGGTATCTTTAACTTGCTTGAATGAAGCATTTAAAGACCTGCAGAAATGCGAGTCATATATTAGGATAGTATCTATTGGGAATAAAATGTAGATTTACAAAACTCTTTTCGATTCAGTAACTTGAAAATGGAACCAGCTAAGATGTTGAACGTTGTGTTTTTCAGAAGATTAAAAAGATAAATAAACACGGGCGAACAAACACAAGATTTGGGTGGCATTGTGTGAAGAACCTTGGAGAATTGGATTCCAATAAAATTGCAAATATGTTGCATTTAAGTTGTCTGCAGCTTGAGTTCAATTCGTTCTTGTAACTTGAATTTTGCATGGAGACGTTGCCAATTTTCAAAATGCCTATCGATTCCATGATGCATTGTACTTATTAATCCTATATCTACTTCTCACCATCTGGATAAGTTTACACTACTAAATAGGAGGAACCACAAGAATGAGAATAAAAGTTTCTTATGAGGAAAAAGCACTCTGATTCATCTCAATTATTTATGGTAAGTGGTAAATAACGAGACCAACTAAATAGAGACACTTATTTTGATTAAAAAAAAGGTATTGTGAAGAAAAGACTAGAGCACTTTGTATGAATCAATATAATTTTTGGTCAATTGCACCGACTCCCTGCAATATCATTGTGTTGCACTTACTAGCGTAGTTTCATTGTTGCTGATAGATCCCTGAGTTAAATTTTTTCGACTCTTTTACCCTGGTGAAATTTGGGCAGATATTATCCCAGGGTGAAAATAGCGAGCCTACACGAGGGTAGAAGAGTCAAAAAAATTTAACCGGGTCTATTTTCAACAATGAACATACAGGGCTAGTAAGTTCAAAACAACGATGCTACATGAGTCTGTGTCTGCGTGCAATTAACCCTATAGCTTTTGGTGATACAAGAAGTAGAGTGAGGCTTCATCAAGGAAATAGATCAGCAAAAACAGTGAACAGAGCTTCATTGATTAGTAAGAACTTACAAACAATGATGTAAAGATAATAGCTAGAAATCAATCTCTGAACCGGCATCAGAACCATGTTTGCTTTCTGCGGGTGTGTTTCTTTGAGAAGTCCTCTTTGTGCGCACGAGAGGGCTAGTTTCTTCCTGATCAATGGCAACTGGGCCCTCGACGTGGTCTTTTTGGAAAACCGGGTGAATGTATGCATCTTGAAGGTAGGCCCTCAAATTTAAGTTTGGCTCGGTAGCCCGTTCTAATGTATCCTTCACCATTGCATCCTATCAAGAGAAGTTTCAAAGAATGATTTAGAAAATGCGTATGCTTAAAGACTTTATTAATTAATTTAGATAAGAATATTGCACTTAAGAGGGCAAAGTTCTAAGAAGACCTCATCGTTTAAACATTGGTAAATTTCACGAAACCTTCAATACTTTGGGGTGTTCCCACAAAATCCCGCAATACTTTGAGGCATTTCTCATGAACCTCCCAATGCTTTGTTTTTTTTTTCTTCTACTCAACATCAAAAAAATTTCTCACATAACCCCCAGTGGCCTTAGGACAAAAAAAAAATTCTTTTTTCACATTTTAATTTCTTCTTTTACCAAAAAAAATCTCACAATTTCTCAACATTTGTCGCAGGCAACGGTGAGGGTAGGGTAGGAATTTCTTTGTTTTGCAAAAATAAATAAATAAATAAAAGAATGAAAAAAGAAGATTTTTTTGGAATTATATTGGGGGTTTTGCGGGAAACGTCCCAAAATATTGGGAGTATTACAAATTTTTTAAAATGGGAAGTAATATTTGTCAAAAGATAGCTGTGTATCATACAAATATATGGATTTTGACAAACCTGCAATGGGAATTTTACAAATGCGGGTTCAAATCGATTCTTGCAGTATATATGAAACCATATGGTCAATACCGGGAGGGCAAGGAGTAAGGGCGTAGAATGAGATGCTTTTTTGGTACTCAACAATCCCATAAGTAGAAGCTGTGATACTATAATTGCAGTTATCAAACGCCTTTGTACATCTGGCCAGAATGCTGCCCCGCTCTCATACTGTTGGTTGTAGACATTTATGATCTTGCAATAGGAAAAAAAACATGGAACTTCAATATAGTATAGAAATGGGAATTCGATTTACTACAATATGTATCAGCTTGATTTAGCATTATAACATTAGCTTAACGGTGTATAGGATAATATGCAAGTAAAACAATGGAAAAACAATGTCGATGCAAACAAAATAAAAGAAAAGAGAAAAATAATGAAAAAAACCCATACAAATAATAACTACTATGTCACTACTTATAATTATTTTTTCAACAAAAGTTAGGACAATACCACTTAGTTGCCAAACAATAACATTCGCTCGTACGAATATTATAATTTGGATATTTCTACCTAATATTCTATTAAGTTCGTTAATTAAGAATGGTGTCGCATGCACACATTCTGCCTCCATCATGGTCCCTTAAAATGTTGACTATAGCTTATAAAAGGCTTCACAATAGCTTGAATGCCCTGATCAGTAGGATGGTTTTTGCATTGCAGGGCATCTCGATGGGTGTAACTCAACTGTATTCCTGTCAATCTATTTCAAGGCTACAAACTCTTTAATCATTAACGAAACGTAGAAGTTATCATTTGTTATCAAAGTCATTAAACCCTGTATTTCTATATAATGTGATTGGTAGAGCTTAACAAGTCAATGATAATAAGTAGAGACAACCTCATTCAAAAAGCTAAAAGCAAACAACCTATGATCAGTTGGCATAGATAGCAAAAAGATAGTTCAAATAGTATAGAAAGCTAAATTCAGCTAAAAGGCCAGACTCCAGACTTGTTGAAAGAAAGATGCAAAAGCGACAAACCTGGTGTCGGAAGACAACGTAAGACAAACCGAAGAAGATTACTATGAAAGGAAGCAGAATCGGTGTCACTACTGAATATACAAGGCCAAGCAAGAAATACAATTGTATTCTCGGTTCAGATGTTGCAAATTCCAGGCTCCCAGGATCCATAGCTTCTTCTCTATCTTTCTCGGTTTTAACTAGAAATGCATTCTTTAAATGAAACACGACTAATGGTTTCAACCTAAGAATCTCGGCAGCAATTCCTGCCCAACCATCCACCATTATGTAAGTGATAAAAAATGTTGCTTTCATGGGGATGGACACACCAATGGTTTTGGGAATCCTGCAAAAGGAGTTGAAATTCAATATCAAGATTTTTGTTAGGCATTAGATAGTGTCAAACTGAAGTTTATTTGCTTTGAACATAGGTGCAAGTAAGATAACATGAAAGAACCAAAGAATTAAACATAAGCAGGCCTAAAGAAGGTTGCTTTTCTGCACATATTATAAGAAATTCTTTTTCAGTAGGAAGCAACTGAAGAAGATAAACTTTCGCCAATTAGGAGAACGCGTTTATGTGTTCCCTCGAGGTGACCAAAAGTAACGCATGATAACAGAAACTAGAAAATTGGAACAATACTAGTTTCCTACTGGTCCTGCTTATGCCTATCTTAACCATTAACAACAAGTAGTGGTGATCTAAGCGCTAGCTGACTTCTTTGCATCACATAAGGACCGCATCCAGAAAAAAAATCATCTGAATTCCTTGATGAAAGCATACTTGGCATAGAGAAAGTCCAAATAAATTAACTGATGAACACCTCATTTTTTTCTTGGGTCAAATGCGAATAGACCCCCTTAGTATCACCCAATTGTGAATAGACACCCTGTAGTTCTATTTGTGCAAATAGATCCCTTTAAAAAGGTTTTGAGGCGGTGGATAGACACCCTATAGTTCTATCGGTGAGGATAGATCCCCAATTGCTATTTACTTTAACTTTTAGAAGAGTCGAAAAAGTTTACTAAGAGGGTGTGCACTTGGACCAATACTACAGGGGTTCTACAAGGGATCTATTCACAATTGGGTGGCACTACAGGGGGTCAATTAACCCATTTTTCTTTGTGCAGGTATAGCAATGCTATTCCAGATGGATAAGCGCACAATTAACTGAGAAAAGCCCGCAATTAACCCATATTTCTTTGTGCAGGTACAGCAATGCTATTCCAGATGGATCAGCACACAATTAACTGACGAAAGCCCAATGCTTCTTCCAACGAGATATAGTGAAACTAATATTGCAACTTTTCTGCAATAACATGCTAAGCATAGATGTAATTATGTAGAGCTTGTGGGTCACATAAGTCTGCTAGCGAGCTATCACTTATGATTAACATTGACGTTTGAGCAATAACTGCCAAAAGACCTAGCTTATGGTTAGCTCCTTGGAGTTGGAAGACTCCTAATTATACTGAAACTTATACTCATCCTGATACAGAAAGGATTTACTTGACTTAGTGCAGAAAAAAGTTTATTCTCTAGAATTGTGTAATTACTAAGCTAAGTGAAGATTCTCTTTCGTATTAGGATAGTGCAAATGAGATCAGAACCTATACATCATCCTAGTGTGTGCGCGCGCGTGTGTATTTTCTCTTATGCTACATTGAGAAAAGAAGAGGGGGCAAAAAAAAAAAAAAAAAAAAAAAACCCTTGCCCACCACTGCTAGGAGAAAATTTTCAAGGACATCTTCTATTTCAATAGCAATCCCACTCTTGAAGTAAATACAATGAGCAGTCGACGCGTCAAACATCAGAAGTCTAGAAAGTCCTGTAGCAAAATTTTAAATAAAAAGAAAACATTACATACTGGCTAGCAGATTGATGGAGAAACTGTTCGAGTTGCTCAAATGCTGTTCCAGTGATTATGCTCCCAAGAAACACATTGACAAAGACGAAAAGGTAGTATTTTGCTGCCGACCTTCTGTCCAATGCTGACAATGATGTGTAACCCTCTATCTTGGACATAGTCATTAGTATTGATGGAAGAATGATAAGGAAGAGTTTTAATGCAATCCCCGGCAGAAAACCTTGTATGAACGACTTAATAACAGGCCTGCAAAGCATTTCTATAAGTTAGCATTTTAAGTGAAATGATTGACCAGTTACAGAAACATTTTGAGAAAGCGGAGCAACAAAATAGAAACAATAACAAAAATGGAGAATTAACCTGCCCACCAGGTGAAAAAACAGTTAATAAAGTCAAAGCAAAATTACACTCACGCTTCCATTATAGGTTTTAAGAATGGCGCAACCTTCTGTATACCCTCAATATTCGCAAGAGACTGAACAAATGCAATCGGAATCATGAAGAAAAAGGTCAGAAAGAAAAGCGCAACGGTCATAATACACCTCCGAATAGTAATCTCCACAAATGGGACAGAAAGATTTTGCCAATAAATGTCACGAGGTTCAGGAGCCCACTCAGTTAACCATAACGTTGGATTACTCGATTGCTGGGTTTGAGCACAGACAGCTGCACCCCATCGACTTTTAAATGAGACAAATGCTGCTGGAATTATTGCCTTAGGGTCGCTCATTATCTTTTCGGTTTCCAGTGCTTCCTGCATAGACCTTGAATTGGAGTAAACTAAAAAAAAAAAATGAATGATCTACACGTAAGGATAAATTTCTTTGGTAGTTGGAGAGGGGTACATGAAGGAAAGTTCAAAAGTCTGCATATGTTAACATATTCCTCTGCAAATATCATACTAGAAATTTTACAAACGATTGGTAGCATCAAGATCATAAACTGTTCACACAGTCAGATATATACTTTGGTTGTTCTAAAGTTCCAAAATATGAAATATTACGAATGGATTAAAACATAAGATGCAGAAAACAAGGTTATTATGATATTTGAAAGTTTGGGTTAACCATTACTGGAAGAAAAAGAGTACATAGTTATAAATATTAGTAAGAGCCTAAAATCCAATAACAAATATAGAGGCACTTACTTCATTTCTTAGCTCCTCAATCTTAGCAGTGTAATAGTCAATTGCATCCACTCTCGTCCCACTGATTCCAAAAAGTCCTGTCTATGATATACGGTAGTTTTATAGATTGGTTAGAATACCTGAGTCATTTGAACTCTTAAGAATTAATAACAATATGAAAATAGAAATAACTTTTATGAACCCAAAGTACCTTACAGGTTGGCCTCTTTGAAGGATTTCTAGTAAACTTGTTTTCATAGTAAACAAGCCAATTCTGCAGACCTTTCCTTTTGTTGACAAGTTTTGCAAGTGCATTCGCATTATACACAACCTATCATCATATATAATATACAATATAATTAGAGATTTATAGGCTTTTCCTACTAACAAATCCTAAAATAATGGACATATGCAAGAGTATAAAACCACCTTTGCAAGATGGACAACACATATATGCATCTTTCAGTTCAAGAAAATCACCAAGAACTTGAAACAGCATGATAAAGTATATGGTGCATATCAACACACACAATACCAGTCCATTTACACTAATAAGAAATAGATATGATTAGGAAATATTTGCAGCCAAGATATGTAGGTCTCTTCCTTTAATGTCACCCCAAAAAAAAATCCAGTCCTCAATTGCTTTAATACAATAAACTTCTAAACCTTTTGGTATGTCAGCTAACCCCCACATATTCAAATTCTATATATTGATCTTCACAATAGATCCAAAGACATGAACTTGTGAATGTTTATCATTCATGAAATAAGTGCTGATAAGTACTAGTTAAAAAACAACAGGCATCATAGAGAAGATTTTTATTCCGGGCATGATTTCACACTACAAAGATCAACAAAAATCAATAGAAGAATTTTCCGGATTAAAGGAACCAGGAGTATGGCATGAACATGGACATATATTTAAGGAAAATAAAAACCTAAATCTGTTTTCCTTTTTGTTCCTCATAATAGAAAATTTAATCATCTCTCAGGAACCCAGACAATCAATATGGAAAAATAAGATGGAGCTTCTATAATTATTGAATACAGAGTTCCAAACATATTAAAGCCTATGCAATGTACAATGGATACATTGTGGGTAATCTAGAAAAAAGTTAAACAAGATGACAGCATAGGACAACTTGAGTTTACCTCTAAAAATCATACGACTGATCAGTAAAAGTCAGGCATTAACTGTAAGTAGCTGACTTAAAAAGCAATGTTTCCAAACATACCAAACCCTCACAGGCCTACTATGGATTCCTAACAGGTTTATAATGTAGACAAATTTAAAGATCAAAGGACCTAGAGAAGGGCAAAAACAAGATCGGGAACCATAGCTCAACTTTCGACTTATCTTAAACATGTAAAGAAAGTAAACCAACTAGGCATTCCATTAATGACATTTCATCAACTGAATATGGATTAAACTGTGAAATATAATATTTAATTAAGATGCAGAATTACAGATGAAGTAATAAATCTGCTGCCAGGGAGAAATCTTAGAGATCCAAACCTGATGGCTGAGATAATGCTCGCGGTGATTTACAGAAAAGAAATGTTCAACATGCTCGCTAACTGATTCGTCTGGATCTGGAGGAACATTTCTAGCGAGGACCTACAAGACATGGGAGGGAACCAACTGATAGTTCAAATGAGAAAAGTTGCAAATAAATAGATTAAAAGCAGTGGAAGGCTATAAATTACGGTGAATAATACTATCAGAGTTCAGAGAAACAGAAGAATACAAAACAAGAATGAGATATCGACCACATAAATGAACAAAGAAACAGCAAGTGTGCCCTTACAGCTATTTTAAAGTTCGGAAGATTGGTGGGTTTAAGCAATTGTTAGGTCATACTAGCATTCCTTTATATGTTTGTTGAATAATGGGTATAACTTGTTTGTTCCTAGACATGACTCTTGTTTGCATCATCATACCATCTAACCACGCAGCATCCACAATTCCGGGGCGTCTTCTATAAGTCATGAAAAGTTTTTAACAGAAAGTGTTTTTCTTTATTTTCCTTTTCTTTTATTGAATTCGTGAAATATAATATCATCAAATGATGTGATGATCACTACTTAAAACTTGTCAAAGATTACATGGTTATATGCACTCCATTTGCAGCATGCTCGACATTCTACCTTTTGAAGGTACAATATAAACTATATACATCTACTGCAATTTTTATTCTCTATAGAAAAAATGGGCGGCCTAGTGGACGAGGCTCCCACCATTGTGAGCTCTAGGGAGGGTCAGATGTGTTCAGCCATACCCCAACAAAAGGAGAGACTATTTCCAAGATTCAAACTGTGACCTCCAGGTCACAAAGAAACAGCATGAGCATTGCACCAAGACTCACCCTCTACAACTTTCAACAAAGTATCTATCCACGTTTGAGATTGTATGAGTTTAAGCTGCAATATCATAACCATATACAGGTCTATCTACAAGCCAACTGACCCTTTGCGCTAAGACTACACCGCACATAGAGGGAGACTATTTCCAAGATTTGAACCCGTGACCTTATGGTCACAATGCAACAACCTTACCATAGCGCCAAGGCTCACCCTATACAACTTTCAACAAAGTATCTATCCATGGTTGAGGTTGTAAGAGTTTAAGCTGCAGTATCATAAACATATATAGGTCACTCTACAAGCCAATTAGCCCTTTCAGCTTCCAAGGCAAGACAAACTATTTCATGCAGTTTCCTTGGAGACCTCAGATTGATAGCTAATCAAGTTGACCAATTCCACTGAAATTCTTGACTTTGATTGTTGATCAGTATCCAGCCCTCTATGAATAAGCTTGAAAAAGTATGCGGATGGGTTTCTCTATTATCTTCCCTCAACGAAGATGGAAAATAGGCTATCTTTTGTAGCATTACGTGGAAATTGGAAAATCTTATACCGAAAAGATGTTCAAATATTCCATCAACTTCTTTGACCGTTTTCTCTATTAACTTCTACCCATTTATTCCTATCAAACATCGTAGCACAATTCATCTTGTTTGAGCATTGTCCGTGCTTTTTTAGACCTGATAGTAACTTCCAAACACTTATCATTTCTGTGAACGCGACACTATAACACAATGGGAATACTCATGTACTCTTGCAAGAGGCATGGGATTGGACTCCCCATTATGTTGGGCTACCGTCTTTATGATGTAGGACATATTCAGATTAGAATCTGAAAAAAGAGTTGATGAAGATTGGATTTGATTCAGTTCAATTAGGATTAGATAAATTAGTTATGGTTTTATTATATTTATCTTTTTTCTTTGGTGAGGATATTATCTGATGTCATCTTCTTTTAGTTAGGATGTTACTTGATGTTATATCTTCTTTAATTAGGAATTTTTTTATTAGTTTTTCTATAATAAGATAGTATTTTTTTTCATTTGAGGAGAAGGAGAGAAGAATGCTTGTGAGAAACTCTGCATGTGAATTGCAGTTAGTATTAGGTATGTGAGATGCTGACATGTAAAGTGCTACAGCGTGAAGCCTATTATTTGTATCTTTTTTTCTCAAATGAAGAGTTCAGTTTCAATAATATTTGCATTTCGTTCTATTATATACTAATAAGTTGTCTCAAGAAATCTCTATATTGTTGTTCTGCATCACTAGTATCAGAGATGAAGAGATCCATCATTGCAGATTCAAACATCAATGATGCAACAATTCAAAGTCCATCAATGCTATCCAATTTTAAACCCGAGGGCAGTTTCTTCAAGAGGGGAATATTTGAAAAAAGTTTAATCAAGATTGGATCTGATTTAGTTCATTTAGGATTAGATAAATTAGTATGATTTTATTTGATTTTATCTTTTTCTTTGGTTAGGATCTTATCGATGTTATCTTCTTTTAGTGAGGATATTATTTAATGTTATCTCTTCTTCAGTTAGGATTTCTTTTATCTTCTTATTTTTTCTATAAATGAGATTGCATTTTTTTCATTTAAGGAGGAGAGAAGAATGTTTGTAAGAAACATTGCATGTGAATTGCGGCTAGTATTAGGCATGTGACGTGTTGGCATGTTACTTGGGCGTGAAACCCATCATTTGTATCTTTTTTCGTTAAAGGAATAGTGCGATTTCAATAATATTCGAATTTTCATTGTATTTTATCCTAATAAGTTGTCTGAAGAAATCTCCATCTAGTGGTTCCGAATCACTTTACCTTTAAAAAGAAAATCCAGAACATTTCCATAAATATCCATCCTACCATCGACAACAAACTAACATGTATCACCAACCTTCTAACTTTCTTCACTACCTCAAACTAAATTTCCTAGGGGCATATGCTCTGATAAAATGGATCACTTCCTCGTTATCACCACCGGCTTGACTGTTACTTTTTCGGGTTTTGGTTATTTCTTTTTAAGTGTCAGGCATTCGTTTAGGCCCTTAAGGCATTCCAGATTTCCAACTTAACATGAACATGTCTACTTATTTATCTCTAGGTTATTATTTATTTGTAAAATGCTGAATATTAATTCAACAGATTAATGGCTACACAATGTGGACTTGCTTATCTGGGTTACGCTGGGTTATGGAGGGTGGGATCTAAATTAAACTCTGGTCATGATGATTTCTTAGGATGTCGCATATCCTACTACTATTTTGGTCTGATCATGCTTCACTATAAAGTTTTTGCCATGGCTTGCCAAATGAAACAAAGAAAAACTTCTAGTTCCCACTCTTCCTTGAGCTCATTGGATCTTGGAAGTTCTATGAGCCAAATATCATTCTAGCACAAAACTGCAACAAATATAGGGTATTATCCTTCCCTACATTTCTTTCAGCTTAAGAAAAACAACATAAAAAAAAGAAGAGATCTCATAGTTTCTAATTACTTTGCATGAAGAAAATAATCTAGCTGCTATTTCACATCTTCTTTGGATCCTCTCAAAACCCTTGATCTAGATGAAGATTATAAGGTGTCCTTGATCATTGCAAATAACATCAAGAAGACAAGTAAATTCTTTTCCTAGCCATCACGAACTCAAGTGATAAAGAACTAACATGATTTTTCTTTAAATAGAACAAGCTTAAATGTTAAAACAAATGGCCTCGAAAACTCCCTTCTAGGGAAACTTTACATGAGCATATACCTCCGTGTATTGATAGAAAAAATAATAGCAAGAAAAGGCAGTCCAAC
Organism: Asparagus setaceus; assembly: GCA_012295165.1. Lineage (NCBI taxonomy): Eukaryota > Viridiplantae > Streptophyta > Magnoliopsida > Asparagales > Asparagaceae > Asparagus > Asparagus setaceus. The sequence continues at coordinate 20,927,058 of CM022705.1, forward strand.
TAATCAGATAGGTAACTAGAAAGTCTTAAGCCTCCAACCTTTACATCAAAACTCTGAAGTTGTCGTGAGAGTTGAGGATTGTTTTATATTCTAACATGCGCACGCAGGTTGAATGACCTTTTTATGGGCTGAAACCTGGACTCGCGCAGCGGTATCCTTTTTCTAAAATCCACATTAGATTCATGGCTAGTGGGATTCAAACTTTGGTGCACTAGTGCCATCTTAAAGTTCCTAACCATTACACCAAAACTCTGAAGTTGTAGTGAGAGTTGAAGGTTATAGTTTTATATTCTAACATAAAGATCACCAAGTAAAGTCACTTCTTAAATTTGATATTTAAATAACTATGGGCAAAAGTTGAGATTAAATACTGAAGCACCATTGCAAGAAAAAATCACTTACAGTAAATTGATCTGGACGACGGGTTTCAGATGCAAGATAACACAGCCTCGTAGATGCTATATTCTTATATTCTTTATGTAGCACGTGGAAAGTCCAAAATGTAAAGGCATATGTAATTACTATATGCGCCCAAAACCTGAAGGTAATGGCAGAAATATTGCATTATAAACGCAACGAGATTAACATACATAACTGCAATCATTAGCATTTGGCACAACCATTATACATTTTCATCTAAAATAAATAGAGTTTCAATAGGTAGAAATGCTATCAATATAATGTATTGCAAACACCACTAAGAACGAGTTGCATTGCTTGGTTGTTCTCAAAGGTCAATGTAGTAGATATTGAAGTCTTGCAGCTCTTGCTCTCTTACTTGCATCTACATCTTATTCTTCGTATCTCAGATTTCTACTTGCACTCAAAATGATGAGGTAGGTTAATTCATACTACTTTTCTCTATTCAGCTCTTTGAAGATCATCCCCTCCATTAAATAAACAACTATCATATCCTTTTTCACAATCTGAATCCATGTGCATTTAGGTATTCTGTAATATCGTCGCTAAGTGAGATAATAATTTCAGCATCCAAACAAATTGCTGCTAGTGCATATCAGAAGCATGTCCATTATCACAACAATTTAAGAAATAAGTTCAGGTTTAATTCCGTGTTGAGGTCACTAAATGGCTCAACTATTGCAGACCAATATATACAAACAAATTTTTATGTAGATAAAAGACATCATTAACTTTAAATGTCATAAATAATTTTCTCAAATAGAAATATGAGTAGGGGCATGTGCTCAAACCTGTTTGATCCAGGTGCAATATTAGATATTGAAAGCTTGTCAATGTCATTGAACGTTAAATCCTTAATACGGTCCAGAGCTCCACCAGTCCAATTAACAGGCAGCAAGACCACAAACGTAAGGACAGTTAGGGGGACAAATATTTTTAACCTGCATAGAAAAAAAAAATTTAAGTAACTCATCATACCTTGAAACTAAAATTGAACTTCCAAACAGTTAGTTGTTAGAAATGTATCAAAGATACATCCTGGAAAACAATAAATAACTGCGATAAATTTCTGAACATGGAAGGGGGCGTTGTGAATTTTAACACACTCTAAACTATAAAATTTATTTGATAGCAGATAGTGGGAAGCAAAAAGAAAGCATGGTTTCCCTTGATTAGCATGTACATTGTAGAAAGTTGGAGTCAGCATGTAAATTGGAAGAGCAACAATACATGCTTAATCATGGATAAAATTAAAAACAATGCATAATACGGAATATGGATCCTTCTGATAGATGGCAACAGATATATGTATAAATGCTAATAAAGCATTTTTACCGCTAGAACTTACCCAAGTAGATAGATGCGAACATACACCGCAGAATCTAGGCCTGCATGGTGAATCAATTCAGGTTCTGGCATGTTCAGTGCCGCTGGCATCCAACTCAAAAATCTAAGATATGTTCTGGGATCACAGTTCACAAACTTGGTTACAACATTTCCTGAACGTCCTGGGTTGGTTCTTATCCCTTTAAGGTACCATTTAGGAAAATATACTCTATCATTAACGGGTTGAAGTCGTAGCAGAGCAAATGCAAGAAAGAATCCAAATGCAGACAGAATGTTAATTATTGCTGCCAGACTAATATCTCCAAGTGAGGCCATGCGCTTCTTGAATGATTACCTCCTGAAATTTTTGGATTTAACAATGTGGGATTAAGGTATAAAGGAAAAGAAACAATCTAATAAAGAAGTAATAACTGCGCATTACAAACTTCTAAAATAACTGCAAAGATATTGATAACAGAGAACTAAATGTAACTAGAAAACTTAAAACATTGACTCGTGATACGGTACAAAAGGGATACACGCTATCTGCATCGGCAGGTGCTTTATATTTAATCGAGATCCAAGCCACGCTTAGTATCGATGATGCAAGGTCTAGCTTGTAATCAAGACCAGGTTCATGGCACACATTTGCAAGTTTTTCCGCATTTATTTACAAGTGCTTGATGGAACATTGACTTAAGGAGGAGATAGGGACACTTGATCTCCAAAATACAAGCTCTCTAGTTGACAGTTTACAGAATATAACCATCACAAATGTCCTCATTCTCCATCAATCAAGTAATATAAGCATATACTATAAGGATTTTTCGAACAATTTCAACAATATCATGCGCATAGGGTAATTCAATCAATCTGCTGCAAATTCCAAAAATCAACACCAATGCTAAACTCTAAACATGGATCAAACTGCAAAACTCAAATCCAATTGAATTTTTTTAAAAACAATTACAACGATATCATGTTAATGAGTAGTTTAATCAATTATCCAGAGGAAATTATATAATGGATCAATTTAAATAATGACGAGAAAAAAACTGAAAAAAAATAATAATAATAAATACCTGGGGAAAGAGAAAGAAAAAAGAAATCCCTCTCGCTTCCCTCTCCTTCGGCTTGAAAACACAAGGGAGAGACGAGGAGGGGAGAGGGACTCTAGAAATTTATTCCTCTCTTTAAGTCTTCATATGTAAAACAATAAATGTTTTCCTCTATTATTAATTATTAATATTAAGATTAAGATATATATAAAAAAGAGAAGAAATTTGTTTCTTTTTTTTTTTGGTTTTGTTAGATTGCTGCGAGAGAAAAGGGCAACGGGGGAGGACAGCGAGCAAGAAGAACCGAGAATCTCTCTCCCCTCTCTCTGTCTTCCATATTCTTTTTCCCATTTCTGGCAGATTTGGGCTCTTCGGCTTCTCTCTCTCTCTGTCATTTTCTTTTTCCGTTTTTGGCTGATTTCGGCTCTTTGGCTCCCCGCTTCTTGTAACGGGAGTACAAAATGTGGACCATTTGAAGCATTTTTTTGAAGTATAATAATAACAAACTGGATTGAAGCATTGTCTTTTCATACTTAAAAGAAATGTATTTCCTAACTTTCTATTTTCAATATTTGGTTTAGAATAAGATTATTGTAGATGGTAACTACATTTACATTTTGGTGTTGTTTGGTTTGCTGATAAAATAAAATGTAGCAAATGTTGCAAGAAATAAATAAGATTACTTTAAGTATATATCTCATCGGTTGTCCAGTGCTCTTCTAATATAAACAATATCTGAGCAACACGTGAATCCATGTTTCACCCATACAAAAAGTGCTCAACTTATGATAATATTTTAGAATAAAAAAATATAACCATTAACCATCATCATAACTATAGAGATATGATGTAATGGTTAAGAATTTTATAAGGTTTGAAAATATGGTATTGGATCTAAATTGAACCGCTATTGGTCTCATGATATTGGATCCAAAAATATTTTTATTAAAGAAACATCATCAATATTGAAAAGTGAACGAGAAACAATTTTCTTCTAAAACTTCAGTTTTTTTTTAGCTTAGGCCAAGTGGAGAACAAATTTAGGACTGTAGATCAGCATCCAATCGTCTAATTAACGTTAACTAAAAGTTTGGTATTAAATTATTAAAATAAAACTTCAGGATATCACAGTAAAAAAGTTGAAACTTGCGTATTAAAATGCAAATGAGCCTTTTAGAAAAATGGTGTTATGTGATGTTAGCCCTTAAATCTTTAATATTTTGAAATTAGTCAATCAAACCATTGAAATATACTACCAGGTTCCTCTATTTTTAAAGTTGTTACAAATTTAACCCCTCGAATCATTGAAATTGTTAAGGTCCACCAATTTTTGTAAGTTGTTTTAAATTAATCTCTACCCAACAATAACAAGATATAAGAATTGGAGAACCTAATAGCAATTGCAACAATTTGAGAGTCTACTTAAAAATAGGGTTATTTGCAAATATACCCATTTGTTGATGACAGTTATCAAACAGGGGTTTGATTTGTGGATTATGAGGGGGTTAGGGTCCTCAAACTCCTTCAGATGACTGGTTCTGAGAGTTGCTGTTCTCCCCTACACATGAAGAACTCGTGAGAGGACGGAGTTGAGTTCTCTGGTTATTCCTCTGATGATCAAGTCAATAGTTGATCTTGAGTGAGAAAAATATGAAGTGAAAGTAGCTCAAAGTTGCATAAAAAAGACTAGACCCTCTTACCTTAGGCAGCACATCTTCCTTTTATAGTGGATCAGAGGGGCAAATAGGTAACTTCGGCCAAGTCCAGTTAGTGGCATAGTCATCACCTACTTCACAAGTGTCGGCTACTAAAAGGAGTGAGTCAGCTAGGTATTTAATACGGGGATGACAGCAGATGCTTAGTGCTAATTGGGTCCGATGAGTCATAAAGACTATAAGGGTTAGAGCAATGATGACTCTGACAGAGTATTTAAGCCGATGGCAGCCGGTAGTCCGTTGTCGGCTGGAGGTTCGAGGGCGTACCGCCTCTCGAGTCGACTCTGCGAGTGGGACGACAAGTACAACCTTTTAGTCAGTTACGCAATTTGTCGGCTGGAATAGTAGGCTGAGTGCGGGTGTGTGTAGGGTTGATCTAAGGGGTAGGTCGACAAGTACTGCCTTTTTAGTCGGCTACGCAAGTTGTCGGCCTATTGAGTCGGCCGCAGGGGCAATTCGAGTCGCTTGATGGGTATTTGCAAAAAGTATACTATAAATATCAGTATTTATAAAAACTACCCCTTAAATCATCAATTTTGGGTAAAATACCCTCAAAGCAATTACTCATCAACTTTGATAAGCTAATTTGTAATCTGAATGTAGAAATTATCAACAAAATAGTTAAATTTTAGCACAAAGTTGATGATTTGATGATTTTAGAGGTATTTTTTTCTCAGAGTTGATGATTTGATAGGTACTCCTACAAATACTAAGATTTAGGGAATATGTTTGCAAATACCTATGTTTAAGGAGTATATATGCAAATAACCCATAAAAATATAAAGATTCAAGGGTCTTGTATTAAAAAAACATTGATAGATCTTGGACTTGGTCAATTTTGCCTCCGTCATTACGCTACGTGGCACCCAGAAAACAAAAGTCGACCATTTTCGATCCCAAATTTCCCACATCCATAAAATCCACAGCTCGAGAAAACTCCGACGAGCTCGAGATCAGAAGCGAGTGAGTTCGAGATCGATTCGATTCGATGTGGGCGGCGTCTTGCCTGGCATCGTGCTGCGCGTCGTGCACGTGCGGCCTCTGCGCGTCGGCGGCCGCCGGCGTCTCCCGCCGCTCCGCTCGCCTCGCGTACTGCGGCCTCTTCGCTCTCTCCCTCATCGTCTCTTGGATCCTCAGAGAGGTCGCCGCCCCTCTCCTCGAGAAATTACCATGTATGCCACTCTCAGATTTTTGAACCAATGATTTATCTGTGCTAGCGAACTTCTGCTAGGGTTTGATCAGATTTGATCAGTTATTTTGGTTAATTAGCACGTATGTACCTTATAGTTTCCCCTGGTTTGCGTTTTTATACCTCACTTGCTTTTGGCAGCACGAAGTTTGTGAATTTGGCACTTTAGCATCTTCTCTTATGCAAACATGAGAATATCCCCTGAATATTTAAAATATAACTGGGATAGGTTTAACAATGAATTCAACAAACATTAAAAGAACAAAAGTTTTAAAATATCACATGAGCTTCACATGGGATTATTCGAATGAATATTCTCGCGTTTGCACAAAAGAAGGTACTAAAATGCTTCAAGGTATGCAAGTGCTACTAAAAACAAGTGAGGATATATAAGTGCTCTTAAATTTAGTTCCTCTAACCATTACACCAAAACTTCGACCAAAACTTCGAAGTTTTGGTGTAATGGTTAGAGGGACTAAATTTAAGATGGTATCAGAGCAACCCAGGTTTGAATCTTATCGGTCATGAATTTTAAGCGGATTTTCTAAAAATTGACACCGCTGCGTGAGTCCAGGTTTCAGCCCATAAAAAAAGGGCGTTCAACCTGCGGGGGCATGTTAGAATTAATCTAAAACTATAATCCTCGATCCTCACCACAACTTCGGAGTTTTGGTGTAATGGTTAGAGGGACTTAATTTAAGAAGTGCAAATAGAATTAACTATAAGGTATTAAGTGCTAGTTAGCCTATTACTTTCACCATCTCGGCATTTTTTTTATTTTTAATTTTTTGTAAGTGTCCACCGGATGTAGATAGATCAGGTTGAGACTACTCTCATTATGGTTGAGGTATATATAGCATTATCTTCAACAGACCTCCCACTAGAGGGTTCCTTTTGTTGCAAGCTTAAAATTTGATAGTTATTTGAGTTTGATCTCTCTTGCAGGGATAAATACTTCCTCTGATACCCCATCAAAAGAATGGTTTCAAACCAGTGCAGTTCTCCGCGTGAGTTTAGGAAATTTCTTGTTTTTTATGGCATTTGCGCTGATGATGATTGGTGTCAAGGATCAAAATGACAGACGGGATGCATGGCATCATGGTGGATGGGTTGCTAAAATTGTTATATGGATAGTGATCATTGTTCTCATGTTTTTCCTTCCAAATGAGGTCATAGCTATATATGGTGAGCTTCCATAATTCTTGTTTTTTTGCCCAGTAGACATTTAGATTAATAATTGCAACTTATGGTCGATGAAGAACTTCTAATATAATATTGAGCTGTCTTATGTACTAGGAATTTGAATCTTGCTCAGCTCTTTTCTAAAGTTAATCAATTTCTATCTTGCAAGGCACAATATACTCATGTTTGTTTTGATTTTATAGTCATTTAAGACCTATTGATCATATTGGAATGGGCATTTACTTGGCTTAGAATTTCCAGCGTTCTTCATATGTTTCCATCTTTTGCCCCCTTATTTGATTTATGGGAAATCTGTTCTAGCATATGATATAATGGACTTTAATAGGACAACCTGGTTGATAGTTAAAGCACTGGTTATTTAACACTATATATGCTGCTGCTTACTATCAAGCGATTAGATGGTAAAATTTTATGTCTCAATAAAGAAGTACAAAATGATTGCTGTACTGATATCCAATACTACATGGAGTGTCGTATTATAATAATAGGTGTCACTATTTATAAAAGGACAGGGCTTATGCGTATATTTATACAATAGGCATACAATAATCACAGAAAAACTATAAAGCAAGACCATGTAGCATGTGCATAGATGCTAATATAACTTGGTGGAAACAAGTCAGAAGACCATGAGAACAATGACAACAAACCAATCATTCACTTGGTTATATTCCTGCTATCTTTCTAATTCTGACTATTATATTGTAATCAAAACCCGTATGAGGCACTAAACTTTTTCTGTTAGTTTTAGTTTAGTTTGGTTGCTTTACGACATTAAGCTTCTCCCATACACATGAGATTGCTTTAATGAGTTCTCTTTTCATGTTTGGAGATCTGCTGGAAACTAGTGCATAGCTACAAAAACTTGTTACTTTACTTGGGGACTTGGAACTATAAGGAAAGTATAATTCCAAACATGACTGAGAATGTTCCAAAGTAGAGAGAGAAAAGTATTCATATACCTGACCCTCATCCCATGTTCCAGTAGTGTTGAACATGTTTCCTAACTTTGTATATGCAAAACATTCAAATCTAGAATAATATGCTGAAGCAAAGCTACAGCACTTTTGACCAGATCAAGTGATAATCAAGCCCTTCATATCTCAGAAGCAATGAAATAATCATGGACTTGCAACCTATTGTCTGTGACATGACATTTTTTGCTCCTATTTCCTCCCACTGATATGAATGGTTTGTTTAACTCTTGTAAGAATGATACGCCAGTACGAGAATTTTTTTTGTCCTCGATCAAAATTGCTGGCAATACTTGGTATTAGCTTACAATGAATAAGTATTCTGTTACTTAATACCATTCCTTGCCGATTTTCAAGCTTCAACTTTATGAATTCAGCTACTAATTATTGTTAGCACTTAGCAACAATGAAATGTTATAAATATCGGTTACATCTCATATAATTGGGTTCGTTTGAGCTTACCATGTTCATTCTAACTCATGTTTCTTTGTAATGCAGAAACATTGTCAAAGTTTGGGTCTGGTTTCTTCTTACTGGTTCAAGTGATCATACTACTGGACTTCACACATACGTGGAATGATTCATGGGTTGAGAAAGATGAGCAGAAATGGTTGGTGAAGCAGTTCTATGTAGATCTTTACCTATTTGGATGAAAGGTCATAATATTTCTTAACTTCTTGTTTGATATTGCAGGTATATTGCTTTACTTTCAGTATCAGTAGCATGCTATCTCGCAGCATTCACATTCTCAGGAGTGCTTTTTATATGGTTTAATCCCTCGGGACATGATTGTGGCCTCAATGTTTTCTTCATTGTCATGACTATGATTCTTGCTTTTGCATTTGGAGTTATTGCACTGCATCCACAGGTGAGTGAGAATATTGGGCTTAACTCGGTACTTGCTTTCAGCCTCTCACTACTCAGTTAAAATAGTTTAAATTTGAAATTTACTTTGTCTTCATGAGCAAGGCCGCTTTTGGTGACGTAGCTGTGTGTGTATGCGTGAGTCTCGGAGGGTTGCACCAGAAATTTGTCACTCCCTCCCATTTAGAAATATCATCTTCTTCATTACTATAAACTAAACTACCCTCCCAATGCCATGTTCCCATGTTACCCAAAAGGACGCTAGTTGTCTGATGTGATATAAGTAAATCTATATACTATATTATAAATTTATAATATAATTTTCAGGTCATAAGCATGTCTATCATATGGCGTTCCAATGATATCTGTATTTCAAGAAACCAATGCAAGGGAATACTTGGATGTGGGATAGGACTAAGCTTTTGTCTACATTGTCATCTGTCCAGTCTTGATACAATAATGCCATAATAACGTGCTAAGACAACCTGAATGTTTTAGTTTTTACGGTGGTAGGATTCATGCAGTTAACACAAATGTTTGTGATAAAAGGCTTTATTGAAGGTGGTTGTTGTAACCTCAGCAGATATAATTAATCCAACATAATATTCAATTTTTGGCTGGAAGGTATTTTATGAATATTGAATTCTTACATAAAGAAGTAAGTGGGGCTGTATATTACATCTTAAATGGTCTGAGGGGTGTGAATAATTTGATATGGGCAGGTAAATGGCAGCCTTCTGCCTGCTTCTGTGATCTCTGTTTACTGTGCATATCTCTGCTACAGTGGTCTTTCAAGTGAGCCTAGAGACTATGCTTGCAATGGTCTCCATAATCATTCCAGACAAGTTTCCACGGGGACACTTATTCTAGGGATGCTCACAACCACTCTCTCTGTCGTATACTCTGCAGTTCGAGCTGGATCTTCCACAACTTTTCTCTCTCCTCCATCCTCTCCGAAGTCAGGTAATATACATCCAGCCTTTAAAATGCGTTCTGATTATTTCCACATTCTTCAATTGAAATAAATTCCAAAAACTCTTTGGGCCTTGGTAAATTTTGAACTGGGTGATGTAGTAACATAGTATTGGTCAGATGACATGCGTAGAAATCTTCATGCTGTGTGTACTAATCTAGCTTTGGTAGACATGGAACACCCATTTGTAATCGATAAAGCATAAGTAAAATAAAGTAAATCTGTTGACTTTTGTCTGTTTTAGAATGTATTCCTTTTCAGGGTTGAACACTTTTATATTTAATCATGGGTTTTGTATGGAAAATTCAGTTCCCAACAGCATCAATTTATAATTTGGAAAGTTATCTGAGATCTGGATGATAAAAAACTCGGGGGATATCCCGGCACTGCATATTATAACCAGGGCCAGTTCCCTGCCCTGGTGATCACCTACATGATTCATCATAGAGTAAAGGTACATATTGACCATCTAGGTGTTAAGAGTTAGAATTAGAAATTGCAAGAAATTAAGTAGAAACCCCAAAAATCCTGAAAGAAAAAAGGGCTAGTAAGCAGGGAAAAAAGAAATCAGCAGAAAAAAATAAAAAATTATTAGCAAAAGAACTACAAATAGAATTAGAATTAGAAATTGCAAGAAATCAATGAACACTAAAAGTTCGGCAAGGAAAGAGGGTCAACAAGCAGTAAAGAAAGAAATAAAAAAATTTGAGGAGGAGAAATTGAAATTTTTTAGTGATTAGTAAAAGAATTACAGTAGAATTGGAATCAGAAATTGGAAGAAATTAATATAGAAACCATAAACTGCAAGAAAAAGGGTCCGATAGGGGAGCAGCAAATAATGAAACCGAAAAATTGTTACAAATTTTATTTATTTATTTATTTATTTTTATTTATTTATTGAAAGTTGGTGGCAAGAGAACTATGTGTGGAATTAGAATCAGAAAATTGCAAGAAATTAAAATTAGAAACCCAAAATTCCAGCAAGAAATAAGGGTCAGCAAGCAACAAATAAAGAAATTGAAATATTATGCAGAAAATGTTGAAAATTAGTGGCAAAATTGGAAATTGCAAGAATTTAAAATTAGAAGCCCTAAAATACTGCACAAAAAAAGCATCAGCGAGCAGCCTAAACTTTTGTCTATGATCTATGTATCAGATGTTCCTTGGAATCCAGAAAATATTAGGTTTCACAAAAAAAAAAAAAAAAAGAGAAGAAAAGACCACCATGCAGACTTTAACAGGTTGCTAGTGCTGCTTAACATTTAGATGGTGATAGATGAATCATAGGGCTTACCCAAAATCTTACTTGATCTTCATCTCTGTCGATACTGACCATTATAAACACTAAATACTACCTTTTGAGTCAGACACAAAATGAGTATCAGTTATCAATTATGTTGCAGGTTCGACAAAGCCACTGCTTGAAGAAGGCGAACTGGAGTCAGGAAAAGGAGAGAAGAAAGAGACTGATTCGAGGCCAGTTAGCTACTCGTACACCTTCTTCCATCTTATATTTGCATTGGCTAGCATGTACTCTGCAATGCTTCTTACCGGGTGGACTAGCTCAAAATCTGATAGCTCTGAGCTAATTGATGTTGGCTGGACCTCAACCTGGGTGAGGATTTGCACAGAATGGGCTACTGCTCTTCTCTACATGTGGACCCTCATGGCTCCCATAATATTACCCGATCGTGAATTTTATTAAGTCTTCTCGGAGCAATATGTCTGTATATATATACTATCGTGCGGATAATTGCATTGTGCATGTATATAACTGATTCTGTGAGCAGTCTTGCGATTATTATTTAAGAAGGGGACATAGAAAGTATGAAGAAGTTGTTAGTGTAATAATACTTATTGCTGTGTGTCTACAATGTTATACTCGTGTAATTGCTGCTACTGAATGTTCAGATGTACTCCTTGTATATTAGAAAAATATGGTATTTGCATCTTATACCAAAAGATTTCTGACTGGGATTCTATTACATGTATGCTACTTGTTGCTGCTCACGCTTCTCTGTGTCAAGTCTTTACAAGCTTTCACACATCATTAAATATGTTCTTCATATGTTAGTGTCAAAATATTTATCAAACGTCACTTTCCTTGCACAAAATCAATGATAAACCTGAATTTCTCATTTTAACTCATAGGAAAAATCACGAGTTGATAACAACTGAGAATTAAAAGATTGGACAAAATTAGTATATTTAAACTATCAAGTGCAATTCAGTACAAGTTCAAAACCTCCCCTTTTATGGACAGGAGAAATCTATAGCCGTCTTAAAGCGTTTACAGTAGAAAAAAATTCTCAAGGCTGTATTACCACTCCAATGTAACTGCTAGTTCAAGAAGATCCATTACCAGATGAATTGTCTGCTGCTTCTCCTGCTGTTTCAACCTGACTGCAACTGAATCAGGATCAAATCCCTCTGGGGTCTGTAGATTGGATTGCTCTGCTCGAACCTCTTGCAGCAAAGCATCGACTTCTCTGACGAAATCCACTCTTAGTAGCATGTCGTCGTCTTCAGGTGGCAACTCTATTCTGCTTTGATGCTGTTGATGAGGATGCCGAATCAGATTAATGGTATCTTGACTATCATTCAGTTCAACAACAACAGCAACAAGAACAACAAAGCCTTCATGCCAAAAATTTTCGGTTGGCTACATGAATCCTATTCTTTCAATCAGTTTTGTTAAGGGCTATCATATCCTTTTTTCACCAGATTCTACTCTTAGGCCAACCTATAGTCCTTTTATTCTCCACAAATTATAATCTTATTGTTTCTCCAAATTGGTGTCTTTAATGGCCTCTGTTGTACATGACTAGACCATCTCAAACGATTCTCTCTTATTTTATCCTCAATATGAGCAACCTCTAATTTCCTACAAAAGTAGTCTTCCTTATCCTATCTCTTATAGTGTATATGCAGTCGTCCATCGTAATATTTTTATTTCTGCTACACTCGTCCATCGTAACATTCTTCACTATAATTTAATTCATGTCACAAAAAAGAATAACAACTATGGCAGGTTGAGGTAAAAGGAAACATTTGATTGACAATTAAGGTACAAAAAAATAATTGACCAAATTAGTGAATTATATAACTTGCGTCCCTATTTCTTTCTAGTAATAACTGACAATACGTGACAAGAAGCAAGTTACGGCAAAATAGGTTAAGACGCAGAATCTCAACTTTTTAAACAGATAATCTATCATTCAGTTTCAATAGTGTTGAAAACATTTTCCTTCAAGATCTATTCACTTTTGTTGCTCCATTTGTGGTAATCATTGCTCGAAAATAGAGAAGATATTGTCTTATAGAGCGCATTTAAAGGACCAAAATTTACAGATCACGTTTCTATAGATAGTGAATAATGGATCAGACATGCAGGAAAATCCAGTAAAAATATTATGTTTTTTATTACCTAATAATAGTCTCCTACTTATAATAATATACGAATTAAACCTATTTCGGGTCCTGATGATACATACATTTTTAATATCAAACCCAGCAGGAACAAGCATACTGAAAGGATCTTCTCGAGGGAAGGTATCAATCATTTGCTTCCTACATTTCTTCAACCACCCCTCATGATCAAATCCATCGTGGAGGTTCAAAAGTTCATTAAGCAATCTCATGGCCGGTGACGATTCTCTCTTCAAAATCTCCGTCTGAACTTGAAAATATCACCAAATTTTGTTGCAATGTGCAATTAACAATTGCAAGATATTGCAATATCACAATTGAATATAAGTAGCTCAATGAAAATACCATACCTCTATCCTTCTATATAAGAGGTCTAGGCTTCTAATGACATCTTTCTCATCCTACACTCAGGAGAAAAACTGAATTAAATTGCTTGCTTAGATATCATTATGAAACTAGTAATACATAAACTATGAATCCATTAAAGCATTGCCATGATATTAATATCAGAAAAAGAAAGAGTTGCATACATCTCTTCGAGCCAGATCGAGACGATTCCATATGATCATTAAAACAAGTTCAGTCAGCTCCCCTTTGTCAGCAGCCTCCTCGATTTTCTACACAAAGGAAATATTTTTGAGAAAGTTGGTGGGTATAAGTCCCTCACAAGAAGGGTTTTAGAAAATATATACAAAACAAGAAAAAGATTCCCGGTCTAACACAAGTCAGAATGCAAGCTGCAAAAATGACAGTCTTTGTAAGTGGCTATGGATATTTATGTCCAAGAAACTACGGAAAGAAAATTACGCACCTTAAGCTGAGGATCGAGGATTATAATTTTATACTCTGATATATTCCTGTAGCGAGCTTCGGTATCATTGACTGGTAAAGTCCAGTGTTTTAAATATCAGCCGATAAACCGATATTATCGGCGATTTATCGGTTTTGGGGGCCTTCCGCTATGATAAGTCTGATTTTAAATCGGTTATCATTTTTGGATGTTTATCGGCGATAATGCGGCGATAAAGTGAGTTATCGGCCGATATGCTCGAAATATCAGAATTATCAGCCTTTGGTTTGGGTTTGGTTTTGCTCTTTGGATGTTTAAGAATTATAAACTATTTATTGCTTTTGGAACTTGGTTGTTTGGTGATTAGCTTATGTTTGTTTATGAATATTGACATGGCTCATAACTATTAAATCTCAACTTAGTAAGTTAGTTTATAATCTCGTGATTACACAATAATTATGTTGATGATTCTTCATTCTTTATGTTATCTTGTTATTTGCTTGTATGTTATTCCATTTTTACTAACTATGCACTCGAATGGTTTCATCGTGCGATCAAGAAGTAAGTTTCTACCATTGGTTAGTGATCCTAAACATGATTATTTACATTTTGGTATGTTTATATTTTATTAAGTATGGTTAGATTACATTTTATATTATGTATATACACCATCCGGTAATATCACTCCGATAAATGCTACTTATCCCCGATATATCCCTGATATCCGCTATCCGATATGGATTTTGACCGTCCGATAAATCCCCGATAATCGATATTTAAGACCTTGGTAGAGTCGAATAAATGGGGATTCAGTTGTGGATACATAAAAGATTTCGGCTCTCACCCTCTAATAACTAGCTTTTAGGGGTGAGTTCTTGGGGTCGATAACAAATGATACCAGAGCTGACCTCATCTTTTCAGTTCAAAGAAACAAGCACGGATAGTGACATGTCGGGGACTAGTCTAGTGCAAAGACAAGACAAAGGAGAGAGGCGGAGATTGTCGTGTTTAGTTAGGACTAGACTAGACTAGTGCACGCCCAGCCTGCGTAGGCATAACGAGTGCACAATTGGAGAATCAACTGTGGGTTTATTAAAGATTGGTTTCCTTTCTCTAACAACTAGCTTTCAGCGGCGAGTTCTTCTAAATCTCTAACAAGAAAAGTGGTATTACCTCTTCAACTTCTTCGGCGGATCTAATAAAACTCGAAACCAACTGCCTCGCCTTGCGCAGTTCCTCCTCGGGGTAATCCTTGAGCCGCATCCCTATCTCCCGGTACTCACCCTCCCTCCTGTTCTCTTCCTCCTCTTCCTTCTTACGATAAGCACGCCACCTTTTGGTCTTCTCTCTCTGCTTCGCTTGCCATTCCTAAAACAAAACAAAGAACACATTTAGTCCACAACCTGTTCGACGAAATGCCAAAGTGAAGAAGAGACTCACGTCATCGTAGAATTCCGGCGGCATTCCTTCGACATCGGCCGCTTCATCGCCGAAGGGCTCCTTGGTCTTCTGCATAGCTGCAGAAATAGAGAGAGAGTTTAAGAGGAGAACAAAGAAGGAAGAAGAGGAGATGGGCTGCGTTTGAGGACCTGGGCATGGAGAGGTGAGCCTTGGATTGGGATTGAGCCGGAGAGGAGATGGGCGGAGGCGGAGATGGCGGGTTTTTGAGCTCGGCAATGGCGGGAGAGGAGTGAAGAGTGTGGGAGTTTGTGCAGAGATTGCGTGCATTGGTGATGGATGGTTTTAGTTTGAGAGAGAACGAGTGCAACTATCCGGCGATAAGATTTATAATGGGGAATTTTTTTAGATGTTAGCCCTTCACATCGTTGAAATTGCTATTAGGTACACGCTTAAGGTGGAGACAAACCGAGTAATTATCAAGTAGTCCGTTATTTGTTCATCTAACAATTCAGTCATATTCAGCTCGATCGATAGTTCATTCACTAGTAAATAAATAGTTTTTAATATTCGGTTCGTAGATGTATATTCGATTCGTTTGGTTATCATTAGAGTTTTATCCCTTGCAATTTGTATCATTACACGCATGATATTATATTTTTAGTTCATTTTACTTTATGTAATGTAAACTTTATACTAATTTTGGCATATTTATGTCCGTTTCTAAATTAAATTTCTTTCCCTAGGTAAAAGTATGTATCTAATCACAATCTTATATTTATAAACTATAAATTCTTAATCTAATAAATACAACTAATATTCGACAAATATTCGTTTATATTTAAAAAAGTATTTGCATTTGAATTTATAAATTTTAAACGATTACAAATACGAACATTGAGATATTCGATTTCGGCTCAGATTTGTTTCCACCCTCCTAACTTGCCACGTAACAGCAATTTTTAATAAATTCTGATTTGTTTCCTCCTTCATTCTCTCCCATCAGTGTCCCCTTCTTCTTCCTCAAAATTCAAATGCTACAATCTCAAAGGGCAGAATTCTATACCCCAGAGAGCAAAATCAAATCTTAAAAGAGCAAAATTCCTTTATTTAGTGTCCCCTAGACATCAAAGCCAAATTTCATATTACCACTCTTAATTATCCAAGTTTCAAATTTTCGTTTTTATGTGTTAATTTGTCATTCAATCAACATATAGTCATCTATGCCTATTTCTGTCTAATTTTCTTTTAAAAAAGGTGTTATTTAACAAAATATGGATGGTTTGAGGGGTATATATATAGCCAGAAAACCCTCCTTTTTTCTGGAGGTTTTCAACACAAACTTTGATTTTGTGATATCTTGAGCTTATTAATCTATTTTTTTTTATTGAAAAACACATATTCATATTAAAGCTTAAGGAAGAAACATGATCGCTAGGAATACAAGATATACTGAAGCTAGCACCTCCTCTATTCAAATGCTACAACCATCAACAGTTTGAGCGAGTCTAGCCATAACATATGTCACCTTGTTCCCCACACTCTTACGTGACAAAAAAATAATAGATGAAAATTAAATTTAAAAAAAGAGTCTGGCTATCTTGTAGAAGATCTCTAATCACTAAACGTAGCTTAGTATATTTTTGCAAAGCTCCAACAAGTTCAGACTCACTTTCAGCCTCTATTGAGAGGGATTGGAGTGTTTTGTGCTAATTGGAGACCCCCTAAAAGAGCTTGAGCTTCCACGACCAAAGGCGTTAACAATCATTCTTCCTCTCTGCTATCGATGCATAAACCACCCTTTCGTTTTCTCTAATCAAGACTCCAAAATCAAGTTGATTAGAATCTTGAACAAAGAGACATTAACATTAACCTTATTATTATTCTATTTTTTAACATTGTTTATGAGATTTTTAATACTTTAAAGGGGTTTAATAGAAATTTAAAAACTCTTGCCTGAAAAGTGCAGAAGAGTTTTGTGCAAACCCTCCAAAATTTAGAGGGGTTTTGTAAAATTTTACCATTACATTTTTATTCTTGGTCGTATGACTCAGGCCTTTGGCAGCAGAGGAAAAAAGAAACGAAGGAGAAGGGAAAGCTCCCTCCTCTTCTCTCTCTCTCTTTAAATTACAACTCAATTTCATTCGATTTTATTGATTATTTTCTCCCTCGATTCATGGAACAGCTCGTGAATTTCATCATTCGGCCTCCGAGGTACGGAATCCGTTGGTTTATTTTTTTTAAACTAGGTCATTTTTTTTTCTGTTTTTAGTATGCTTTCCTGATTAGGTTTTGTCTGGATTTTCCTTTCCATTTTCGGTAAAAATGGGAATATTTGGTCATTTATGTTCTATCTGAAGAGTTGAAGTTTTTTTTGAATTTAAATATTTGTTGGAATTTTGATTGAGATTTCGTGAACGACTGTCAGTTTTAGGTAAAGTAGAGCTAAAGGGTTAAAATTTCTGAATTGGTGTATTAAATGGGTGACAAACTTGAAATGGGTCAAAAAAATTTGGATTGGTTTGGTGTGAAGAATGGATTCAGCTGGAGATGAAGGAGAAGAAGAAGAAGATGAGAGTGATTGTTGATTAGTTTGTGTAATCGCTACCGATATCTGCCTTTATTTCATTGAAGCTTGGTTTTGATTTGAACTTTGGCAGTCAGTGTGGAGGGAAAACATCATTTTGATTATAGTTTGTAAGAAAGAAACCAAATGGGTCTGTATGGGATGCATTAAGGATGTTGGGGCCAACTTGATATTGTGGGATGGTTCCACAATTTTGTTCTTTTTGAAGTAAGACAATCCTCGAGCACTATTTTGGTGAGTTCAAATGACATGTTTTCCATATGAAATTCAATCGATCTGTCTGTTGATCTCCCTTTAGCTGTGGAGTCGGCAGGAGAATTACCTTCACGTAGGCTGTAGGAAACTCTTGAAACTTCAATCATGCTTAGCCATTCAAGAACGTTCTTTGTTAGTGCATTTATGGTTAAGGCCAGTGGCGCTGAAGGAGATGGAGGTGTTGGGAGTTGGATGCATTTAGGAATTGGAGCCCATGTCAATCGCAATGAGGCTTGATGGTTGTGATCAGTCTGACTCTTTTTTTTAAAGGTACCTTTTTGCAATTGAAACTAGTCTAGAATTTGGCTGTTTGATCTTTAAGGCTTTGATACCATGAAAAGAATTAGAAATTAGGAGGAAATTAGTGACATGTCTAGTGCATCTCTCTCTTCTGATTTAAATTATCCTTTTCTTATTACACGAAATCTGCTACTAATATATTTTTTAATACCATCTATGCCATATTTAGCAACACCTTCGAGTGTTGAGAATTGGGAGAGGAACATTCTCCTTTGTTTAAGTCTCATTTTAAAGTGGTGTTCATTGTAGAGTTTGATTTTGCATGTGATTGTGGTTTCACTTCATGCATTATCACCGCATTCTCTTGAATTGGCCTTAGTAACTCTTGTTAGCTTCTAAAAACCCTCCCCAAATTATTCATAAAAATTCCTCGCAACATATCCCCAACCTCAATTTTCTGTTTGCTATGCCATCTTTGCTTTATTGGCCTATTCAACTTTCTAAAGCATATAATAAAATTGCTATGCCATATTTGCCTTACTGGCGCATTCAACTTCTCAAGCACGTCTAGACGTAGATCCATCATGGAATGCTCACAATACCATCCCAAAACTGTATTTAATTTCTTATTTGATTTGCCTTGATTATCAACAGGATATGATTGTGTCATGTCACAAAAATTTGAATTGGATTCTCCATTGTTGCACAATCCTCACCATTAATAACATCATTACTTCATTAGTTTCTATTGAACTGTCCTTGCCTTGAACCGTTAAGGTATGAGCCTCTGGATCCCTCAATCATCTTAGTTGGTGCCTCATAAATGCCCCTATTGCTGATTGCCGCATGTAGTTGATCCCGATAAACCAAATCCATAGCGCCACTCAACTATCAATTCACTATTGTTTTCTGATTTTTATTTTCCTGTTCTTTGATTTCTGTAGTACTTGGCTCAACCAAACTTCATGCATGGATGCAAGCTTCCACCCTGATTGTCTTGATTTGGCACCATGTGAGCCTTATTGACAAACTGGATCCAGATTGCTTGGCTGTCTATCTGTTTGTCCTAATGCACTCAAACCTACATCGTGCTCAATGTTCGAATTAATTGGCTCTACCCAACTTTATCCATGGATGTAAGCTTTAACCCTGATTGTCTTGATCTGGTACCATGCGAGCTTTATTGACAACCTAGATCCAGATTGTTTGGTTGTCTATTTGTTGGTCGTAGAGCACTCAAACCTTCACCCTTTTCAATGCTTGAATTACAAATCACCCCTTCCTCACTCCATCAGCAATACAAGTGTCATCGCCACTATGCGCCGCCAATAACTGAATTTTTGCAGCCACAATGCGACCTACATCCACCAGCAGCCATAATGCTTGAAATGCTTCGATTTATCTGTTCCAGAGAAGGTTTTCACAGGGTGAAGAGGACTCTTTTTTCCCTAGTTTTTTTGAGTAAGTCAACAATAAGCTAATAAGTTCTTCAACAAACACCCATAGCCACCTACAACTTACCCAAAACTTGTACATTGTACAATCCCAAATTATTACTAATCCATAAGATACAGGCCAGAAGCAATTTCAAGTATCTCCAGCGGCAACTTTAGGAGAAAATGTTGTTTCAAACCTCATGCACAATGGCCATAGAATCATAGAGCTCAACTTTTAGGGAGAAGAGGATTTTTTTTCTTGCGTGAAGACTAGGTGATGTTGGAGTTATTCTCAGAGAGACGACAAGAAGTGGGTGTTGATGAAACTTGTGAAGGAACAAGGTTGTGAACTTAATATTGGGATGGGTTTGACTAACTGGAGATGGAAAAACGTTACTTTTTTGGGTTTGAAGCTTGTGCTTGACTACGGGTATAGAGAGAGCGTTTGGGTAGTGATTATTGGAATCTGGAGGAAGAAGATAGGGACATAATAGGGAAGTGAGAAAAAGCAATAGTAGTTACTTTAAGAAGGTTTATACAAACGGATCTAGACTAGTGGACTGATTTGATGCAACTTATCAGTTTTGGGGGACTTTTATCATAATATCAAGATTTGAGGGACTTATTTCAAAATACGTGAGTTTTGGGGGACCAATATCTGAAAACCCCGAAGGAAATTTATAACTTGTGCAATAGATGTTGAAACTTAGGAATGAAGTGTCTGCAAGATACAATTGCCATGTGAGGGATTTAATTTATGAACTCCAGGTACATCTGTCTGCGTTGCCTGGTCTGCCATCCAACTATTTTCCCCTATGGGCTACAGCTAAATTTTAAAGATTTCCGACCTTGCATAGTCGAACTTCAAAGAAAGACCATGGATCAAATAAAGAAGTCACTATTGGGAGAAGCTATACTGATATTAGATGACTAAACTATATAGGACAGTGGATGGTGGATTCATGTCTTTTTTGGGTTATCTTGATACATTGTGGCCAACTATATCTATATCTCAATGTTATGCCTTTATAAAAGATAAAACCATGTATATTGTCATGCTATCATGCTGATGTAACCCAGATAAAAGAAACCACAAAACAATAGAAAACTTGCCATAAACTGCAGCAAGCCAGGGGCATGGAGGAAAACCTTGAGAATGCCAATACAATAATATGTTTATAACAAAATATTCATAGTAATTTATACCATTCAAAAATATCTATGCTGATAGTGAGGATGATTTTTGATGTTTCTTATTAATTTATGATTTTGTCCTTCCTTTTTAGTCTGTTTAAACTGCAACTTTATAAAAACAGAACCTTTCTTTTCCCTTATGCTTCTCTTTCCATATATTTTTCTAAAGGATATACCACTTTTTTGCACCTCAGAGCTGATTATAGCCCGATAGATGATTTGTTGGATCAAGAGTTTATGTTAAAGGGAAGATGGTATCAGAGAAAAGACTTGGAGGTATCAGTATTCTAATATCTCAAGCTTGTTTTTTTGGCTTACATGTATTGGTTTCTGTGGAGAAAGTTTAATGTTATCTTTTCTAATTGTGGAAGTATGCAAGTGGCTTTATTAAGCTTCAATGCTAAAATACAAATCTGGTTTTCTTTTAGTGTTTACTTTTGTGTTTATATAGTTCTTCCATCAGATGAGAGGGTAAAATAGTTTTATGCTACGAGAACTACTACTCAGGCAGTTTTCCCACAATGTGCAGCCCTTCAATTAATATATGGCTAACAGCGTAGCCATAATGTGATCATGTTTTAGTTATGAAATTTTTTCATTTATTTAGTTATAGTTTCTCATATACTTTTGTTTTTTAAAAGTGGATTCACACATGTAGATCTATATATTTGTTTAGCTGATGAAAGAAAGATAAATAAGGTGGCAGAGGTCGATATCAAAGTTTGGGGGGGTTATTCATTGGGACATTTGGGAGGATAATGGGATAATTTTGGGGATTCTACTTCATGGTGTTATTCATTGGGATAATGGAATAAGGATATTACCTTTTGGTGTTATTAGTTTGTTGGAACACTAGTGGGATAATTTCACTACTTGGGATAAAATTGTCCCACTCATATACAAATTTTTTCCCCAATAGTAAAAATTTGCCCCATCCTCCATATTGGAACAATTATGTTCCACTTTGAAGGCAATTGGGATAATTTTGAAATATTTTTATATTACTTAATTAATACATGCTAATTATATTATAAATATATAATATACCATATTATATAAAATATAAAATAATAATATATTCAATATATTATATTATATTATCATGTAATAGAATAAAATATTATTATAGTTTAATTTATATGTATAATTTATTCTATTATATTTATTATATATTATTATGCAATATCACATAGTATATTATATCATAATAAAATAGTACAATATATTTATTATATTATTATAATATTATATAATAATTTAATAATATATATTATAATATAATATATTATATTAGTTGTAGTTAATATTTTACTATAGTTAATATAATTTTATATTGTATTATATTAAACCAATATAATAATATAGTATAATATAATATAACATAATATTAAAATTATTGAATATGTTAGTATATTATATTTAATTATATAATATAATATAAATCATGTCATATGATTATATTATATTATATTCATATATTATATTGATATAATAAAATATATTATTGTACTATAATGTAATACGCTTCAGATATTCTTTATATATTATAGTAATTATCATATAATATTATATTATATTTAATTATAATATAGTATTTTACATAATATTATACTAAATAAAACAAAATATTATGATATTTTATACAGTAAATTATAACCAATGATACTATATTCTAATATATTAAATTAAATATTATATTATTGAAATATTATAGTAAATATATTGTTCATATATTCTATCAATTATTATATAATATAGCATACTATTATAATATAATATATAATAATATTAATTAGTAATTATAGTATAACATATTATATTTTAGTATAAAGTAAAATAATGTATTATATTATAATAACATACTAAATGATATATTAAATCTATTGGATAAATTAATTTAAAATTTGATAGATAAATATTATATTTTAATAAGGTGCTACATCATAAATTATCCCACATGAATTGTCAAATCAAAGCTTTAAATTATCCCATTATCCCAACTTATCCCACTCAAAATATCCCAAAGGGATAAAATTATTCCATTGGAACAATTATCCCACTTTGCCCCAATTTGTCCCAGCCAATAACCTCCCCTAAAAGCACTTTGTAATATTTGGATATGAATAGTCTGCAGTAGACTGAGATTGTTATTTTCAACATATGAACAACATAAAGGAGGTAAATATTTCGTAAAATATACCATATAAAGAATATAGATAGGGTATATACTACTGAAGCTATAACTATCTTGGAATTTGGGACACATATGGATACCAATATTTTCTGAAACCAGTTTCATTTTCTGTCTTTCATATTGGTTTTCAACAATCTTGGTTTTCTGGTTCTATGTTGCAACACAATTTTCTGTTTACAGTATACAGACCGTGCACAATAGCCCATATTTATTCAAGTACTTCACTGTACCAGATCAACTATTCATATTGCATAATTCATTTGTAGGTAGAAGAATTCACTTTCCTTTTGAACATTTATTATCTCGGTGATTAAAGTATCACATTTGCACATGGTAAATGTTATACTATTTGATGCAAATTTTAATAAAGTCAAGTGTCACCAATTTATTGTTCAATATTTTCCATGATCTTAATGAATTGTATTACTCATTTAACTTTATGCAGGTCAAAAATAGTCGAGGACATGCGCTGCAATGTAGCCATTACGGGCCTGCAGTGATTCCTGAAGGGAAGACTCTTCCTTGTGTTATATATTGTCATGGAAACAGGTACTAGAAAATCATAGTTTTTCATTTTTTTTAATTCTATAAATTCCTCCACAATAATGATAAGGCACATAATTCAGTACATTGTGGCAAACTTGTATTTTCTTTTATTCAGCTTTAAGAAAACTAGGTCTGATGTAAAGAAGTCCGTTTTGAACACAAGTACCTTTGGTCAGTGCACATAAATTCTAGGAGAAGGATGCCAGAGAAGCAAAGGTGGTGTTCAAGTTGGGGAGGTAACATTTGACTGCAAAAACAAAAGTTGCCACCCTGAAATACGATACCATGTGCATAATTCTATGCTTACATGTAGGATCTTGCCATTTGCTCAACCAACACTAGTCAATCATACAGTCCAGCATGGACTGTGAAATAGAGTTTCCAATGAGTTTGATCTGATCTGGGAGATAAACGGTTAGAACTTGTCAGTTTCTGCAGAAATTTGACAACCTTTTCTGCCTCAATTAACACCATCTATTAAGTTGTCCCCATTTCCTACCAAAATAGGATGAGCTACAAAGCTACCGAAATATTTGACCAAGTTTTACAGCAGGCCATCAACTGTCAAACCTCTGTGCTGAGCAACATAAAGTGATGCCATAGATCCTTGATGCCCACTTGGTAGGCTGGTAGCCCTACATTTTTACCACAAGGAAGATTGTTTATCATCTCCTTCCCTTTCTTATTACGATATGTCAAACTGCTGTTTTTTCCATGAACATTCTTTCTATATGATGATTGCCTTTCAGATTTTCTTTCTTACTGATCACAGTGGCTGCAGTATGTTTAGTTACCAAACAAATATCTATGGATTGCTTATGCTGTGACTCTTTCATTAACGTGATGTATATCTGTCTCAGTGGGTGCAGGGCTGATGCTAGTGAGGCTGCTATTATTTTGCTACCCTCAAACATCACAGTGTTTACCCTTGACTTTTCAGGCTCAGGACTCTCTGGAGGAGAGCATGTCACCTTAGGATGGAATGAAGTAAGTTTCTTGACTGTACTTTACTCTTATGAGTTATGAGAACTGGAATTTCACTTTTGTGCTTTCTGTAGTTGACTTTATCAATGAAGAGGAATCTCTTTTAAGCAAGTAATTCCAAGTAACTAGGCACATGACTGACAACCAAAATATCATGTCTATATTTTCTACCTTTGCGCACAAGTAAAACATTGGTTTTTAATTTTAAATGACACTTCATATTTTCATAATCTTCTTCCTGTTTTTATGCATTCTTTTAGATTGGAAAAACCGAAAAGATTTAACAGCGGTTCTTCATTCTAGAAAATTTCATGACACTGTTACATACTTTAGGACCTATATTGCTTTCCAAGTTACCATAAAAAAGATGGATACCACATAATGACATAAAGGCATGGTTAAGGATTTTCAAAATTGTATTTGACTTGATACATCATTGTAATCTACAAACCCATGGAGTTAAGTTGGATCATTACTATGATGGGCCATTAAAAATGGTAAACTGTTTAATAGGGGTTGGAACTTGCACACTCCAAAAGAAAAGGAAAAAAAAACACTATTTGAGTCTTGCTTCCGATGACAAGTTGTTCGTCTTTCTATATATTCAATATGGGTCTCCTTAAAGGCTCTTCCACTCCACCGAAGCTCACTACACCAAAACTCTGAAGTTGAGATCAAGGTTGAGTGATATTATTGACTGTAACCTAGCCCTTCAGGTGGACGATCCTTTCCATGTGCCGCATTTTGGCTCTTTTACCCAACAATACCCTTTTCTACTCTAAAATCTGCATTAAATGTATGTATGATGGTATTTGAATGTGGTTTGCTCTAGTACCATCTTAAAGTTCCTTAAGCTCCACCAAAACCTTGAAGTTGAAGTAAGGTTGAAGGTTACATTTTACTTGAACAAGCCTAGAGCCATCCTGTTACACCCACTTGAATAGTTGGTTGGAGTTGAGACACTTGACAGACCAAAGAGTCAGAAACCAGTTGAATCTAGGTTGCTCAAGTACCATCTTAAAGTTCCTTCTGCTCCAACAAAACCTTGAAGTAAGGGTTGAAAGGTTACAATTTTGCTTGAACAAGCCTAGAGCCATCTTGTAACACCCACTTGAATAGTTGGTTAGAGTTGAGACACTTGACAAACATTCACCTCTAGATTGAGTCCACTTTCTTCCATTCATACACCAAATTCCACTGGAAGCCTAGTTGTTTTAATCTATCTAGTATCTTGACTTGTTCTACATCATCACTCATAACACCCCTCAAAAGGCTACAATTACCTTTCTTGCTCTTTGGTTCCCCATCCTTGATTGAAATTCATCAAATATACACGAAGAATTCCAAAAACATCTTGCATTTGAACAACTATCTTGTCAAATTATTTGTTCACAATAAGCTCCTTGTTTCACTAATCAATTTGTTTTGGCATGGACCCATGAGTTGTCTATTAGCTAATATGCTTGGAACTACATGAACTAAAGAGGACAATCCTGACGTAGTCTTGCATCTATGGTCAGTTAATCATTTATCCTTCTTTAGCTCTATTTGGTCTGGTAAAAAACCCATCTCATCATTACCCATCTGAACACAAATTGATGCCGAACTTTTGACCTCAAAAGTCCATAATGACATATAAACACATCATCCTCTTTATTGGATGATGTTTTGTATTTAGCTTTATGTAAAATCAATCAGAACTCTGGTTGATTCATAGGCCAGGCTGAGAAGTGGCCACTACGTCCTGAAAAGAGAGGAGTTGAGGGAATCAGTACCCACTCCAACTTGCTAGGTAAAAGACTGTTGTTTGTTATTGTAATCTGTGGTTTTAAGTGAAATCTGTGTGATTACAATTTTAAAAAACGGTCTAGGCGCTCACCTGGATGGCTAGACCTAAACAGTACTTAGGTCACCCGCTTAGGTCTTGGGAGCCCCTAGGGGACCATGGGCCATTATGCAGACTGCAAAGCTTTGGTCGTTGTCTGATTTCTCCACTGTCGCCTCCACGTCTCAACCTCCCTGACCTCCTCCACCGACTCCGAGCACCTCCTCCTCCTCTCCAACCTTCAGCAAAACCTCCTCTACCTCTAGTTAAAAAAAAAAAAAATCCGGTAAGGCCCCGCCTAGGTGCCTGGTCTGACGCCTAGCGCTGCCTAGTGCTTTCTATAATGTTGTTGAACCTCGAACTTTGCTGTTCAAAATGTCCTGATAAACTGGAAAATACCTATCAGATCATCCGTGTCTTTACCACATTCATAGAGTATGTGGAGATCTACTGCACTATATTTTCGTATAATTGTCATGATGGTCTTCTGACTGTATGAAATTGTTGAAATGGTCGAATTCATGATATTAATTGAAGATTAACTAAAACTGCAACCAATACTGAAATTTCAACCTTGCTTGGGGAGCAATTTTTCTCATTTACTCGTTGACACTTGGATAGGTGCTATGTACTATTTTTTTCATATCTAGGAATTGACATTTTTATCTTTTTTCGTCAATTAAAATGGTCAGGTAAACTGTAAATCTACAAATGTTTCAACTAAGCCTTCCGTTTTGGGTTAGTCCTTTTAACCTGTTGTACTTTGATATAATGTCTATACCAGATGCTAGAAGATGTTTTCTGGTTTCTGTTATTCAAAAACTTCAAAATGCAAAATAAAAAAAAGATTAGTTTAAGTGGAAAATTTCCCCTTAGACAGTATCCTATAGTCTATTCTTCATTAATTTTTTCTCATAGAATTAGTTGTCTTTTTCTCCCTCAGAAAGAAGATCTTAGAACTGTTGTCAACTACTTGCGAGCAGAAGGAAATGTATCTTGCATTGGATTGTGGGGGCGTTCCATGGGTGCTGTCACCAGGTTCTGTTCATGGATTTTTCTGCACTTATTTGCTTCAGTTAGGATCTTGGATTCTGTCTTTAGCTATTCCTGAAACTGGTGTTACTTTTTCTGTTTTTGGAATATTGAAGCAACAATTTGTTTTATGTTTGCCTTGTTTATTATGGAGATAGATATTCTTTGTTTCATGTCCTCATACATAAAGTTAGATCTGTATATTTTCTACCTATATGAATATATTGTTTAGTGATTGTCTAATGCTTATAGCCCGTCCATCTTTTTATAAGATTATCATACTTGGAAGTACGTCTGAACATTTCACTTCTTTCTTACAGCTTGATGTACGGTGCTGAAGATCCATCAATTGCTGGAATGGTTCTTGATAGCCCATTCTCCAATTTGGTCGATTTGATGATGGAGCTTGTGGATACTTACAGATACCCCTTACCAAAATTCACTGTAAGCAGAATTGAGAGATATCTCTAAAACTCAGTTTAAAGGTTTAAATGAGGATCATATATATTTTTTCTTTCCCCTATGTTGTGTAAGGTTCAAATGCTTTTCTTAAGGGTTTTTTAGATATTAGTCCCTTAAATCTTCAATAATTGCATTTTAGTCCCTCAAATCTTGGAAATTGCATATGTTACCTCAAATCCTATAGGGTCTTGCAAAATGGTCCCTTTGTTAGTATTTCAGTTAAAAAACCTAACCATGGCTGGGTTATCTACTAACCCAGTATTAGCAATTATCAAACTACCCCTCTCTCTGATGTTTCAAACCTTTGTGAAGCTCAACTTTGGATTAGAGTTCTTTTCTAACTGTTGGAGAAGAACAACTAAAGTGGGTTTGGGTTTTTTTAAAGCGGACATTGGGTTTAAACCTATTAAGAAATGGGTTGGGGAACATAATAGAGGGGTAAAATGGTCACTTAGGCTCCAACCGTTAGATTTGAGTCATTTGACATAACATTCTCCTCAAATCTCACACGAGTTAACTTGAAGGACAATTTGGCAAGACCCTATAGGATTTGAGGGATTACTATGCAAATTTCAAAATTTGAGGGACTAATATGCTATTACTGAAGATTTAAAGGACTAATAGCTAAAAAGCCTTTTTCTTAAATAGTTATTTTTAACTGTACAGCCTTTTCATTGTTGTACCAATAGAAGTAATAGTCTGTTCTGTAGCACCTATATGGCAATTGTCAAGTTCTGATTTTCTCCATTGTACTATGCTTGGTTACTGTACGGAAGCTTTTATGTAATCTCTATCCCTTTTTTCCCTTTTCTGTGAACTCAGCAACAATTTGGATAGTTATTAGACACCATTAACTACACCATTTTCCTTGTGTATCTGTTATAGCTTGATTTGTGTCTCCTAGTGATATGATCTAAATTGTTGATGTGTAAACTGAATGGTACTTCACTGCTTTATGTAGGTGAAGCTTGCAATTCAGCATATGCGAAAGGTTATTAAGAAGAAGGCAAACTTCGACATTATGGATTTGGATACAATTCAGGTTCATTTCATTTTGAAAGATCTCGTTTATCTTGAGGATTTAATTATATATATATATTTTTGTTGCATTTCCTTCTTTTGTTAGAAAATTGAGTTAACAGAATCAACTGTGCTTTGTCATTATCATTAAAGTTTTGCAGTTGATATGTATTACTGAGTTATATAAATTAGAAGCACATGTATTCTACTTGAAAGACTTTTAAATGCTAATTTTATATACTCAACTTCCTCTTCCCCTTCTCACTTTGAAGTTTGCATATTGCTTTATGTTTCCATGAAGCTATCTACTTCCATGGAGTTGTATTGTGGTCTCACTTTGCAGTAGCTTAACTATGGGAACCCTAAAACCTAGTGGGATTCATTTTTGTGCTGTTAAAATCTAGGTCTTCTGCTGATTTAGTATAATAGTTGTTACTATTATGAGTTGCTAATGATCTGTGTTCAGGAATATATGTGTATAGGCCTCTTATCTTATGTAATAGTATTATTATATTGCAAATAACATGTAATAGTATTATACTGCAAATAACATGTAATAGTATTATTATATTGTAATTGTTATAATATTTTTCCTTTGGGAAAATTGCCCCCCCCCCTCACCCCCGGGGGAAAAAATTCTCACCCTCTAGGTCAATAAGTCAAAACTGAAAACCCCCGTAGAATTTTCATTTCATGCTTACACCTTCCTAGTCAAAAAGTCAACCCAGAATACTCATTTTTCTTTCTATATTGCCCTCACATTTACCTGCGCTGCATCATCTTCTTCTCCAAGCGTATGAATCTTTTTAAAATAATCTACCAATCATCAAAATAATACATATTGCTCATCTTCTTCTCTAAGCACATGATTTTTTTTTTCAAGATAATCTACCATTCATCAAAACAATACATTTTGCAACATCTCTAGCAATCAAATTTTTTGCGGGTGGAGTAGATCTAAATACACAACTACTTGATCCACACTACCCAACCTTAATACTAGAAAACTCCTTCAAATCAAACAAACAGATAAAAACAATTTGTCCATTGTTGGAGGGGTTGCTGCCATCTTCTATTTTGTTTCAAATCCCAAAGAGGAGCAATAGAAATCCTCGGTCGTCACCATCTCTTGATCATAAGATCAAATCGCCGCCATTGAACGTGAGGACCCGATGAAACCGATAGCCTGTTCTCTCCCCCTGGCCCTCGTCGTGCTCTCCATCTTCTTTGTCGTCGTGTTTGCTTCTAAGTTCGATCACGAGGTCCGCTAATCTTGAACCCAGTTGCTTTAGATTTGTAAGCGAATGATATTTTAGGGACAATAGTGGAGAAAGAGGGGCAACCAAATAAGAAGAATCCAAGGAGTTTTAAGCATGGTTATATAATACGCGGTACGTAGCGGGTCACTGTACGAATTTGGGTACGCAATTTGCCACTTAGAAATTTTGGATTTATTAGGGGGTAGCTTGCTTCGGTACGCAAGTTCGGTTAGTGGTATGTTGTGAATTTTTTTAGGTGCGCTTAAAGTTTTTCAAACTATATAGTAAAAACTAGACAGCTAATTATGAATTTTAATATTTTTTTCATACAAAATACTTAAATACTTCTTTTTGATCGAGTTTGTTTCTTTGTTTTGATTTTTTTTCACAGAGCTCGTTTTAGGATCATGGCTTCATTTTACATTTAATTAACGTACGCGTTTAGTTACAGTAAAATCATTGGCTCATACACTCTATTGTGTCTCCCTTCACTTAATTGCACACATTGCATTGCGTCTTGCGCATGTGCACTTAAAGAGAATTGGCATCTAGTATACTTGTAAGTGGTATGCTAATTTTGGGGAACCGGTTCGTGTATCGGAGGGAATCGGTTCGCAAATGTACCAGGAATCGGTTCGCAGGAATTGTACGACGGTTCGGAGGGGGGTCCGGGGAATCGCGTAACGATAGTTTTAAGCCTTTGATTTCAAGGACTTTCTTGTCCTAGGTGGAAAACTTTGTTTTTTTTTCTCAAGGGGGTTGAAGTAATTTTCTCTTTTCCTTTCAATTTATTCATTGGTGATACAAATGCTATATGAAAATCACCCTAGAGGGGTAGTGAACAGGGTGACGTGGCAACTATTTGGAAATTCAAACTTTTCCTTGTTTAACTAAGTATAATATAATTGTTCTTAAACAAATAGTCTTAAACAATTTATTTAAATTTTCACCAACACAATCTCAGTTTATAACTTGCAACACAGATATATATAATAAATGCGGAAATAAAGAGATGCAAGTTTAGAGATCACCGCAGAAAAGCTCAACCATAAACACACGAGATTTTATAGTGGTTTTGCAACTGCCTACATTCACTTTTCCTGATAGCTTCCTGGCTATTCGAGGATTCCACTCAAGATTGTTCCAACTTGGAAACTGAGTTATACCTTGATCTTATGGGAGTCAAGTGTATCCTTACACCTACATGGGAGTCAAGCGGCTTCGTTATTCAATACTGTACCAACCTAGAGACTGCGTGACGCTTTGATCTTAAGGGAGTCAAGCCACTTTGTTTGACGGACTCTCTATACCCTAGAGAGCCAACTTCTGAGCTCTAACACGTTAGAGATTAAAAAAAAAATCTCCTAGCACCTATGAGATCAAATCACAAGAAGAAATATCTCTTTTCATAATATAGATATCATTAGCACAAACACAAATATTCCTATACTCCTGCAAAACAGAAGTTAAGTCACCTAGAAGCACGACTCTCTAATTAAGATCCAGTCAATTATTATTATTATTATATATATATATATATATATATATATATATATATATATATATATATATAATAAGGATTGGTTAAAGAAACTTAGCCAATTAGATGTGAAAAGATGAGATTTGATCCAATAAATTGCTTATTTTTCACTCGAAAACCCTCTAAAGAACTAGACATTATAGATTGAGATGACTAAAGATAGTTGTGAACAATCATATGTTTTTCCTCTCAAAAAAAAAAATAGAAATATAGGTTCAAGAAGTTGGGAGTATTTCATAAATTTCTCTCTATATTTCACCCTTTTTCATTTGTTTTTTTCTCAATGAGAATGAAGCTCTATTTATAGGCTTTTGGTGGGAGACAACATTGTGATGTACCAGATATAATCTCCTTGCAAGTCAAACCCAATTAGATTTCAAAATAGATCTGAAATCAACTTAGAATGGCAATAGATATCCAAATCCTAATGTTTTAATAACCGAAAGGCAAGAGGTCAAAGCTAATTCAAGTTGAAAATTTGCCCATTAGCAGTTGACGGACAGGTGGCTGGTTGGCTGGCACCTTGTCAAAAGAAGTGGTTGGCCGGCTGCTACCGCTCTCTAAAATTTTGACATATATTTTTGCGTAGATTATTATGGTTTTGTTCCTGGTTCACTAAAAGGGTCATAGCTTGAGCTCTATAGCTAGGAATTGATTCAAACTTGATTCTATAGACTTGTAACTAAATGGGGGAACAACCTTAAGTGCTACAAAGCTGAAATTAACTGATGCTAAGAATAAGAGTTTACAAGAAATACCTAAACACCTTAACACTTATGGCTGTGCAAATTGCGGTTTGAATTGAACAAACCGACCGAACTGCTCGATGTTTGGCAGTTCAGTGCGGTTTTTGTACTAACCGGATGTTTGACAGTTCGGTTTGGATCGGGTTAAGATTTTCTAAGTTGGTTTAATCCGAATTGACCGATACCCGCTTAAAAAAGACCCGTTTTAAGCACACCCAATAATAATAGCCAATAGATGAAATAAACCTCCTACTCTCTGCCGGGCCCACTGTATTCATCCCATGTGGCTAACTTCTTTTACCCACTCATTGCTAGTTGTCTTGCATGAAGAATAGAATAGAGAGAGAAAGGAGCAACTCATTTTGTCTTCTTCTCTTCATTACCCATGAGTCACAAGGCATTATCATATCAAATTAAAATCTGGATCACATGCCTCTCTTCTTCATCTTCTTTCATCTTTTTCTTGAGTAATTCTTTTTCTTCGTCCTCCTTCTGCCCTTCTTTTATTTTCCGCTGATGGCCAGAGCTTCCGCTTGCGTTCGTGGTTTCCGTTTCTACCCGCCTGTTAGTGCTTGAGCTTTGGGCCTGTACTAACAACCGAAAGAATCAACCGAGCCGAACCAAAATAAAACGGTTCGGTTCGGTTTGGTTTAATAAAAAAGGCCTATAACCGACCGAACCGACCGTTTGCTCTCCCCTATCAACACCGTTGCACATCTTTATCGTTGTTCGGTTGATGTGCGTTTTTCTTTCTCTTTGAAGCCAAGTCCATTGGTCTTCACATGATTTGACGTTTATGACCAGTCTTCTAATCTTGGAGTTTGTGCTAGTGATCGTTGTATTTGTACGTTTTACCTCAAAGCACTAAAGCTATGACTTCCTAACTTCATCACTTCATATTCTTGAAATCATTCAGAAATACTATGCATCTAAAATATAGTTTGTTATAATCAAAACATAATTAAATTAGAAATCATAAGTTAACAATATCTACGTTATCGGATTGATTGTTGTATGGAAACATAATTTTAGAATCAATTTTGGAATTTAATGACCAGTTTTTATTCTTGATTTCTCTGTGCTTCTAATAACTTTGTATGATTTTCATGCAGGTAGCAAAGTGTTGTTTTGTTCCAGTTTTGTTGGGACATGCAACTGATGATGACTTTATATGCCCACGACATTCAGACCGCATATATGAATCTTATGTTGTAAGTTGACATTTTCCTTTACATCTTAGTTGTTTCTCTTTGACTCTTTTCTCATGCTACAATAAACAATCTCTTGCTTGAATATGTGCTTTTATGTCTGATTATTAAATTGCATTAAAAAATATGCACATAGTAAGTCTCTTTGCTTGTTCACTCCTTTTCTGTGCCAAACATGACTGCACAGGTCATCTACTCTGGCAACTTAAAAAATGATATAAAATTGTTTGTTTCGGGCCTTTCGGCCAAAATCAGTTTGTCCATGTCTACCACAACATTTTGTTAAGGCAACTTGGTTGCATGAATCTCTCAGCTTGAATGATGCATGATTCTATGTTGACCTTCACCATTATTTTTTGACCTGAGATTATTAAGAGTATAACATCTTGTTCCCAACCTCGCCCCAGCTTGGAGTTTAGGTGTAATATAAGGAGCTTTTAGCTGATATGAAATCAAGACCTAGATTCAAATCTTACTGGACACATAGTTAAAGTGGATTTTAAAAGAGGTAACACGCGTAAGGTAACCCAAGTTTTGGCTCCATGAAAAGGTCCTTCATCCTATGGTTCATGCTAAGGGTATAAAATTATAATTATCAACCCCTATCATAATTTTGGAGTTTTGGTAATGTAGAAGAGACTTGCAAGAAGATTTTTTGATGACAAAAGCAGAACCACTGTAGCCTGTAACTTTCTTTGATAGTATGGTCTTCTTATATACTTTGGATATTTTACATGAAATACATCTAGCAGAGTTGTACAGTCTGCCGAGTTTAATTGTCTAATTTTTCTATTTGAATGGACATAGAGACATAATAGACACATACACTAAATTAACCCCGTGGGACCAATTTATTTCCCATTTTATTTTTGTACCCAATACCTATTGATTGCTTTGTATGTACATCCTCACATTATGGATTAGATTTTTCAGCGTCATACATGAACTTCTTGATCCTAATGCATGGTAGAAATATGAACTTGCAGGGAGATAAAAACATTATTAAGTTTGATGGAGATCATAATTCCCCTCGTCCACAGTTCTACTTCGATTCAATTACAATTTTCTTCCATAATGTATTGAGCCCGCCATCTGATGAACAATACTTTCACACAATGCATGACTTTCTTGACAAGGTAAAGAAAATTTAGAGGTACTTTATAGAGATTACGTGTTTCGTTTGACATTCTGTTTATCTCACCCAAAAGATGTTCCTTCTTTTATCATCAGTACAAGGTGGTCTAATTCCTTTTTTTGTTCTCATAAAAAGGATATCCGGAATGGTGTACCTGCAATGGGATATGGACGTCATGGTTTTAATGAATCACGTCCAGGCAAGAATCAAGAACCTTGTACTTCTCCTTTGATCCATCAATTAGCTTAGTATTTTTATTTTGTGTTTTAGTTTCCACTATGTTTGCATGTTATCTTTGTCTTGGATAACAGAACTTGCATCAGGAAGCACAGAAGACGCTATCAGTCAACTGCGCTCTAGAAGACCTATGAGTCGGACTGAGGTAGGTCGAACTCAATCATGGTCAAGTTAAATATATTAATCCAGAGATCATGTCCCATTATCCTGTGGTATTTATGTTCTAGAATATATACCTAATCCATTTTACCACAGTTTCAATCAACTTTTCAGGATGCTGAGGAGTTCTTATGCTTTCTACCAAGTGATAGTTAGATCATAGATGCTTTTATGCCTATTTATTTGGTAGCTATACTATGTTGACTCTGGAGAAATAGAATTGTGTATTAAGTTTTAACCTTCAAATTTGACTGGCTTTTGTTTACTTTATGCTGTCCTGTTAACATATGAAATTGGATCTGGTGCAATGAAAAAAATTATGAACCATTGTTTGAGCTGTAATTTCTAGTCAATACATAACAAATAGAAATTAGGTGAATATCATATGTTTGT
This sequence comes from Asparagus setaceus, assembly GCA_012295165.1. Taxonomy (NCBI): domain Eukaryota; kingdom Viridiplantae; phylum Streptophyta; class Magnoliopsida; order Asparagales; family Asparagaceae; genus Asparagus; species Asparagus setaceus. Next base: position 20,962,849 of record CM022705.1, read on the forward strand.
ACTATTTGAATTGAAGTTTCTACATATTTGTGGATGACAGAATACTGAACTTTGGATTTGGTTCTAAGAAAGGATAGGACTTCGATATGCTACATTGTCAGGCTTGAGAGGTAGAGCTGAAGCGAATATCTTATTAGGTTCAAAGTTAGTGGGTTACCAAATGAACCGAGCTTGATCCATTTAAGAAAACATAAAGCTCGGAATACTTTGTTTGCCTTTATGATGTTTTAACAGTACAATAAAAAATCCGTGCTCATCTGAATAGCAGCATTTCCCCCCCAAACCTAACCTTCATCATTAATCTACAGCTTTCCATGTTCAGTTCTTGATTCTAAATCAAGCTAATTAAATGCGGTCTCTTTACAGAGATATGCAATAGAACTAGGGATATCTGTGCGAAGAGCTTAGTAAGGCAAAGATATCACTTGATAGAAATCATAGCAAGGATAATATAGCTGACCCTGAAATTTGTGGGATAAGGCATAATACTAGATCATTTACCATTATGCTCCTTCTGCATGTACATAGGGCATGCTAAATTACATATTTAAATCTCTATTCATTTTTAGCCCCCTTATCTCTTGATTGAACTTTACTATCTGATGAAAGCTTTTGGCGACCTCTCTTATTCCAAAAATTACAGCTCGATAGTTTGGCCTCTAGCAACATTATCACAGTATACAAGTGCAGTATTCGTAAAGGTAAATTAATATATGCATTTCTCGATTGACTTGCAGGTCCCATCTGATATTTCCTCCCAAGAGAAACAAGATGAGCCTGAGGTACCTTGTTTATTTTCATTTCATGTCAGATTAATTTCTCCGCATGTTTGAATGTCTGTTTCAAGTCTTTAAGATCAGCCATCATTTGGTATGTTTCAGTTTACATACAACAAAATGAAAAAATTATCTCTTTGCATGTCTTATCTTTGAACCCTTTGTTGAGGACATTTCTTTAAATGTAATGCCAAACAAACTTCTAAGTTTAAATTTTTTAAGTAGCCCCACATGTAAATTATCTAATATATGAAGGCACCTCATGATTGTTTACAGCATTTGAGAAGATTGTATAGGATGTTTCTTATAATAATGTCCAGTCTTCTGCATTAAGAGTAGTTTAGCGTGCAATGCAGTGAGGTTGTGGAAAATTGATCACTAAAATATGTATAATGTTTAGTACGATTGGACAATCATGTTTAGTATATCCTACATTCCTATCTTCTGTTATGTTTAAATATTCTCGAACAGCGAAGCTTTCTGTGAATTGGATGAGAAAATAGCTTAAATTTTACACCTTTTATTTTCTCTTGGACATTCTTCTGGTAACTGACTAATGTTAAGCATTCCCTTTTCCGTTGACCACCTTGCAGCCAAGGAGAATTGAGAGAAAAGCAAACCCAAAGCATCAAAATACCATACTGTGTTTTTTTTTTTGGGGAAAAAAATATATGCACATGAGAAGATGTTGAAATGCGGCTTCATTAAATATCCAAACCTGATATCCTTTCGATAATTATATATTTGGCTCCATGCTCAGTAAATTAACATAACACACGGGATTAAAGTTTACTTACCTAGTATTTGTTTCGTGAAATGAAAGAGGTAAAGGAGCGGGGTTAGTGCAAAAGTTTGGTGGTAATGTTGCATGAAGCATTGCTGCTGTAGGTGGTTTTTAGAACCAGATGTGATGCAGCCTTCAACAGATCACATATCTAATCCAGTGTGCTTTTGGTATTTTATTGAATGATTAAAAGCTTCAAATAATTATTCTCCTCTTCGCTTATCACTGCAGGGAAATGGAGCAGATGGTCCATCTTCCTCTAGGCTGTTCAGTGATACCCTTCCCAGCAATGGTCATTCGATCAGCCCAGTTGACGATGAATATGTGGAGTATTCTTTTGATAACTTTTCAGATATACCTTCCAGCATGGAAGATGAAGAAAGGGTAGGTCTGTTAGACAATAGTTGATCATTGCATTTCTCTTCATATGAAACTTCATCTATTTTCCAAGTTATAATAAGTGTATGCTGCTATCCCTTGTCTCCTTATAGGAGACTACGTTGCTCCCTCTCTCTATTACTCTTTTCTTTCTTTTCACGAGAAGGAACCCACAGGTTGCATGGTTTTTTTTAAATATTAAATCATTACTTCATCTAGTATAGTAATATAACATGCAAAAATTGAGGATCTGTTATTGCATAAACTTATAGGAAAAAGCTAAAATTACTGTCTACTTTTTGATTGGTACTACAAAGTTAATTCAAAATGATAAAGTTTGTTGCCAATACAGTAAAATGTTGTGCTTATCAATTGTACGACCATATTGTTTGTATATGCTATCCATGTTGCATGCACTATGTTACTGTCCATACAAGATTTTCTTAAGGTTACATTTATATAGTTATAGCTTCAGTTACCTGCTCCTACCAAAGAAGGCATGATGAGCAGTACAGGACAGGAAACAGTCTACTAAGTCTGGCCGTAACATTTTTGCGAGCTCAAGAAATTTATAAGCTAACAAATAATACACATTAAAGACCACTTTATATTCTCTTAATGCATTTAATCTTTCTGAGCTGTGCATGTAAGTACACACTAAATGAAATTACTTGTCATCCACAGAAAAAGATGGGCATTTATAGCTAACCAACATTCCAGTATCTCCATCTGGATAGAAAAATGGGCTTGGTTGATGGCGACGATAATGATGTTTATTTCACTTTTGGATGCAGATGATCATGGAAGCAATAATGGAGTCCTTGAAAGACATGGAACCGAGGCATCCCCAAGAAGATGCGCACTCTAATATAGACACAACTCCAAATCTTCCAACATCAAATGGTACAGAAGGGTCCATATCCGAATCCAACGAGCCAGCACCAGAGCCTGAAGATAACATGATTTCGACATGCTCCAAATTGGAATCATCAGCAACCCCAGCACCCATGACAAGTAGACCTTGTGCTACTAATGAATCATCAAGTAACCAGGAAGTTGATACAAGTGACGGCACAAGAGCCACATTGGTCGTGCAAAAGAATCCATCGAGCCACATCATCGAAGGGTTGGCACACCGTTGGAGTCTTAATTTCTTCAGGAGCAAGAGATGAAATGAGGCGGATAGGTTCTCTGACTGGATTTATACATAAAAACGTGTTAGGGATTGTTGTTCTTTTTGCATGTATACGGTTCATGGTTGTAAAAAGAAAGAAGGCGAATTGTGTTGGTAGGTATTCTTTGTGAATATGCATTGGGGAATGTCACACTCCGCTTTCTAGTGTTTTGGGCAGATATAGTTATTTATACACGTGAGTTGAAATTTGTTTTATAGTTTATGGTTTTCCCGAAAATGTTTAATTTTTATGATGATGTGCTCAGGTTGGCTGGCTTTGTTGCTGGTGATTGTACAATACGCATTCATCATTTGCAGCTCTAGAGTCTGATGTATTAACACTCCTCTACCAAGTTGTCTTAAATAATACCTTAAAAATAAAGGTTTGTTATATTATATATCCTAAAATTCTTAATTTTATGTTAGGCCACAAAATCCTCTTATTTCTAAGTAGCACCTCCAAATCTTTTAATTTGGAGAGTTTAATCGTACTATAGTAACATTATGGATCGTGTATGTATCCAATCATGAGATCCTAGTTAAAAAAATTAATAGATTCGGGTCTAAATTAGAAATACGAAGATTTTAGGGTCTAATATACAATCAAGAAAAAAAAATTTACCCACGTGACAACCCTAATAAACTTTAAAATAATTATAGTTTGCATTTCCGAGAGAAGATTTTATGAAACTGTGGTTTAAGCATGTCTGAGGGCAGTAAATCTGAATAAAAGAGGGAAATGGAGGTCTCTGTCTTGATAGTTTATGTTATGAAGATAATGCCAGAATTGGCTGTCATTCAGAAAATCTACAAAAGGATTTTTAATTAAAACAGATTTATGTCGGTTGATTTGTCCAGTCAATATAAAAGAAGCACTATTATTTGTTCTCTTTAAAATGGTTAATTACAGTGGACCTCATATACTATCACCAAATTGTAGATAGGCCACATATAGTTCTATTTGTACGGATGAACCCTTGTAGTTTATGTACAGATACACCCTCTGAGTGAATTTTTTTGACTCTTTTAAGAGTAAAAAAAACAATAATTGGAGATCTATCCCCACCAATGGAACGGCTATTTGCCTCCTCAAAACTCCTTTTTTTTTTTTTACTCTTTAAGAGTCAAAAATCAAGGATCTATCCTCGCCAATTAAACCACAAGGGCTATATCCGCAATTGAGCGATTCTACAGGGGGTCTATCTGGAATTAACCCTCTTTAAAAGGACAAATTTTTGATTTAGACCCTTTTTGGGTTTTATTTTTAAAAAACGACCCTATTGAGTTTTATTTGTCATTTCGACCCGGCCACCACCGCTAAAACTGGTCAATGGCGAAAACTTCACGGAATTCATTTCCGTGAAGTTTTGAACTTAAAACTTCACGGAAATGAATTCCGTGAAGTTTTAGATAAAACTTCACGGGAATTCATTTCCGTGAAGTTTTCAGATTTTTTGACTCTTTAAGAGTAAAAACAATAATTGGAGATCTATCCCCACCAATGGAACGGCTATTTGCCTCCTCAAAACTCCTTTTTTTTACTCTTTAAGAGTCAAAAAAAAAAAATCAAGGATCTATCCTCGCCAATTAAACCACAAGGGCTATATCCGAATTGAGCGATTCTCTGGGGGTCTATCTGGAATTAACCCTCTTTAAAAGGAATCAGTCACCCTCAAAACCAACAAAACGACTTCCTCATTTTGTCCTCGTTCTTCTTCTTCTCCTTTAAGAACCCCAAATCCTAACCCTAGAACCCCCAATCTCCCCTCAAAACCCTAATTCGACTTCCAAAAATGGGCAGCATCATCGAATCCAGCCCCTCAACCAAACCCTCAACCTCCGTCTCCTCTCAATCCCCATCAGAAACATCCTCGACCTCGATCACCAACTCCGTCAACGGATCTCACGAGTTCAAGATCATCGGATACTCTCTCACCAAAGGATTAGGCATCGGAAAGTACTTAGCTTCCGGTAGTTTCAGCGTTGGGGGTCACGAGTGGGCGATCTATTTTTACCCCGACGGAAAGAACCCTAAGGATAAGGCGCGTTTCGTGTCGGTGTTCATCGCGCTGGCGAGCGAGGGGACCGACGTCAGGGCTTTGTTCGAGTTGAGGATTTTGGATCAGAGTGGAAAGGAGAGGCATAGAGGTCACAGCCATTTTGGGAGACCGCTGCCGGGTGGGCCGTATATTCTTAATCGTCGTGGGAGTATGTGGTGAGTTTTCTTATCTAGTCTGCTAGTTGTTATCGTAGTTTGATCATAATATTATGATTTGACAAATAGCTATTGGATATGAACACCCATTAAGATCATTTTCTAGTTGAGAACCAAAAAAAAAAAGAAGAAATAATGGGAACACATATATGTCTGCTAGTTGTTATCATAGTTAGGTATGAATAATACCATATATGAAAGAAAGCATGCACATAATTGTTTCTAAAAGAGAGAAGTTAGGAGTGACTGGTACCTGTCGCATTCCTGCAACCAATGACAACTACTTGTTTCCGTTAAGTACAAGATTCAGACCTGTGTTATGCTTGGATTTTTTAAAACAAATTTCCAAATAAAAATACTGAAAGTAAATTAGTAAGTTAAACAAAAACAAACTAAGAAAAAAAAATCCCACGCACAATTCTTCCTAGTAAAATGTTAGAAGTTAATAAAGTTCTGCTAAAACTAATTTAATATTCAAGAGAACACATATTTGCTTGGACTTTGTGTTTCCTCCTAACCTTGCACTCTTGATCTTACAAAACATCTAGTTTAGCCTTTTGAGCTTTTCACTGCCGATTTATAACCAACGGTAAAAGGAAATATTGCTGTACAAATTATTAGCAACACTAAGCAAAACAAAAAAATCATTGAAATTAGAAGGTCAGGTATGCCACTAAATTCTAATATTTGTCCAATAACTCGTCTCTACATCATATTTCACAAAAATATAGCCACACAAAGTAATCTGTATTGTAATATATGGCCAATAGCAATTAGTCTCTATAACATATTTCACAAAATTCTTGAAGTTAGAAGGTTAGATGTGCCACTATATTCTAATATATGTCCAATAGAATGTTGTCTATATCATATTTCACGAAAATACAGCTAGACAGAAGGACTCAACAAAATAACCATAAAAATGAATTCAATTCTCTAGCAAAAAAAGGACAATGCGATTTAGATATTCTGTCTACAAGCGAGCAAGAGCCATAGCTGATGAGCCAACTATCAATGCACATCTAGTGAAATATGTGCTAACAATACAATGAGGCAAACACCTTCCTATATATATCTCCAACTTCAATATCGTAAGAAGAAGAACAAGATCAAGTTAATAATTTTTCCTCAAATCTCAAAAAATAGAACATTAAGAACTCTGAATGAAATAGCCCTAAAAGATATAAATGAATGCAATCAAGCTAAAACTTTTGCATCAAATCTTAAAGCATAGAAAATTCTGCAATCCTCTCCCCATGTGCATCAAAATTATTTTCTTTAGAAATATATATGTTTTAGAGCTTATTATTAACAAACTATTTAAGGAGTTAGGTGAAATATATTAGATCTATTTTCATTCATGCATTAGCGTTTAGGGACAGATGAACAAATGACACAATTCTTTTAGGACAAATGAATAATTAGATATACATTTCTTTCAAGCTGGGTAAGGTATTAGAGTTTTCTAATATATGATCTTTGAGGGAATTTTCTGCATGAATGAAAAGAGTTAATATATAAGTAGAAACAGCTGGAGGTAAGAAGAAAGAGTAAACATGTATGAGTTTTAGGGATCTTAACGGGTTAGGTTTAATTGGGTTTGGGTTGATGAGACTGATATCTAAAAACCCAACCCTAGTTAAGGGGTTTTACCTATAAACCCAAAGAGGAGGGAGAGGAGAGGTTGGAAGGGAGGGAGGAGAGGATATAATTATCCATTCACAAGAAAAGTTAAAGAAGACAAAATATTCTCACCCATTTTAACATCAACTAACTAGAGGGACTAATGTCGACATATTAAGATAATTTGGGGACTAATATCAAAATATGAAGATTTAGGGGACTAATCTGAAAATACTTATGATTTAAGGGACTAATATCTAAAAACCATTAAATTAAAGTAGCTAAACAATTATGTGATGTTGTAGTACTTACAACTTGTTATACATTGTATGCTCATGTATTCGTGATATATTTTTGTTGTATGAACATGTTTATTCTCTTTCCTTTTCCATGTTTATACATAATGGTTAACATGCAAAAGATAATCGGATCAAATGGCCCTTAGGGTAGTTAAATCTTGTAAGTGTATCCTAGAACTAAAAATGGGTACAAGTGTTATTGTCCTTGTTTGAATCATTTAGTGATTTCTATAAATATTACATTCGTAGCGCACACCACATTTTGAAACTCGACTTTTTTTCTTTACAGTCTAAGGTGATGTTAAATTTTATTGTCAATTTTTCTTAATCCTTTTTGAATTTGTTCTCCAAAATAAGAATATCCAATACAGGTGTATACCATATGTTTTGAAGAGAAGTTCAGCCTTAGAGACTCCCCCAATAATTGGTAAAACTCAAAATCTCAATTTGATGAGGACATTACCTCTTGTGAGATTTTATATCCGCAACTGATTAATATTCACATTGGAATGTATTGAACTTCCCATTGCTCAGCGCAAGGGAAAAGGAGTTGCACTTGTCATCGAACATTGTGTTTATGTACATTTGTGTTTATTAAATTGTGCTTCTGTTGATTCTTACTTTTTCCGAGTTTGTCGTTGTCATACTGATTTTTCTACTTGTTAGATACTGAGAATGCATTTGTTTATGATATTCTTGATTATGAGGTCTGTAGGAGGCAATTAGTGTCCAAGCTGAATAAGTTTTTGTATGAACTAAATAGTCTCTTCGAGTTTAATATGAGAAATTTGGTACAATTTTGCAAGAAAGTTACGAATTCATCATGCCAAAAGAATCACTCGTTTTTCTTTCACCCATATCAGGGAAAAGGATTTTCGTGATTCTTAACGCGGACTACATAACTATAGTTACTAGTTACTAAATAAACTATAATTACTACATATGAGATGATGTGAAGGGATCAATGATCTTATATCATACTTGTGATAGAGATTTCAGACTGAGGATCTAGGACATTTACACTATTTGTTAGGCATTCTAGTTGTTTGTCATAATAAAGAGAGAAAATATATGTGTGTTGTTTCATTGCTGATCCTCATTTGACACTCCTAGGCCTAGGTTCCCGTTTCATTATATGCCATTTCGAACTTCACCTTGCCTTCATTTGACACTCCAAGGCCTAAGTTCCTATCTCGTTATATACAATTTCAAAGTCCACCTTGCCCTGTCTCATGGCTGATCCTTGATATTTGAGTATAGATTTTCTACAGTAATTTTATAATATATTGTCCTATTTCTTTATGCATGTTTAATTGATATTTTCAGATTTTTTGGCTCTTCTTTTAGGTCTCATGTCTACATTAAAACAAATCCTTGTCTATTACACAGGGGGTATAAGCGTTTTTTCAGACGAGCTGCCTTGGAGGCTTCAGATTATCTCAAGGATGATTGTATTTCAATTAGTTGCCGTGTTGGTGTTGTGACATCACATACCAAGCCCAAGTCTTCTTGTATACCCGTGCATCCCTCTGATGTCACTCAACAGGTTGGCCAACTTCTAGAAAGTGGAGAGGAAACTGATGTGTTTTTCAAAATTGATGATGAGATCTTTGAGACTCATAAATTGGTACTTGCAGCTCGATCACCCGTGTTCGGAGCACTACTTTACTCCAATGAAAGCCTAACTTACTTTCCAATAATTCTTCCTTAGTTATGCTTTCATAATTATAGAGATTGGTTTTAATTGATTATGGCGTGGTGAAGATGGAGGAGAGGGGTGGTGGGGGTGGATGTGGAGGAGGAGAAGGGAAGATTGAAGATGAGACCATTTTGGGGATAAACAGTACTTCAGGGGTGGAAGCAAGGATGGTTTGGTCATGGGGTATTTTCACCCCTTACCTCTAACACTTAATTCGAGGGGGGTGGAAGCAATTTTCCCTTTGTTAAACGTAATGCCAACCAAACTTTTAAGTTTGATAGTTGTTCAGTAGCCACACGTATAAATAAATGTATAATATATGAAGGCACCTCATGATTGTGCACATGAGTAAATTTTATAGGATGTTCCGTATAATAATATCCTGTCTTCTGCATTAAGAGTAGTTTAGCGTGAATGCAGTTAGGTTGTGTATAATCAACCTCTAAATAATGTATAATAACGCGTAGTGTGATTGAACAATAATGTTTATTGTTTAGGGTCTGTTTGGTTAGTTTCTAGGAAAATGAGTTCCAAGAAAAAAAAACACATCATTTTTTTAACACTTTTCCTGCCCATTTCCAAGCTCAAAGGTCAGAACTGTGTTATTAAGTTTTAAGGAAAAATGGGTTGTTTTGGGGTGCGTTTTCCTCTTTTTTCTTAACCAAACAAGAGAGACGCAAAATATTTCGGAACACTCTTTTCTAAATGGATGTGTCAGTACCTCCAAGAGGTTTCCTATTTTTTTGTTGAACCTAACAACCCCTTAGTACAACAGATATTGATCCTACATCCCGACCTTGTTTTTTTAAACTATTCCCAAACAAGGAAAATTTCTTTGCATTGGAATATTGGATGAGAAAAATGCTTAAACTTCATACTTTTTATTTTCTCCTCGACGCTCTTCTGATAGCTAACTTATGTCAGGCAAATCCCTTTTCCCTTCACTACCTTTGAGCCAAGGAGAATTGAGAGGGAAAAAATGCAAACCCAATGCATCAAAATGCCATACTGTTTTTCCTAGGGAAAATATATGCACATTAGAAGATGTTGAAATCTGGCTTCATTATGTATCCTTACTTGACATTGTCTGACAATTGCATATTTGGCTTATGCACAGTTAAATTACATGAACACATGAGATTAAAGTTCAGTTAGCTGTCCTTGGTTTTGTGAAATAAGATAGGTAATGGAACCGGGTTAGTGCAAACTTTGGTGGTAATGTTGCATGAAGCATTGTTGCTATAGGTTGCTTTTTGACAAGATGTGATGCAGCCTCGACATATCCAATCCAGTGTGCTTTAGGTATTTTAATCATTTAATGAATGAATAAAAACTTCAGATGATGTTCTGCCGACAGATCACATATCTAATCCAGTGTGCTTTAGGTATTTAATGAATGATTAAAAGCTTCAAATAATGTTCTCCTTTTCTCATATCATTGCAGGGAAATGGAGCAGATGGTCCAACATCCTCTATGTTCAGTGATTCCCTCCCCAGCAATGGTTATTTGCACAGCCTGGTTGATGGTGAATATGTAGTGTGTTCTCTTGGTGATATTCCAGATATACCTTCCAGCATGGCAGATGAAGAAAGGGTAGGTCTTTTATACTAGTTGATCATTGCATTTCTCTTCATATAAAAACTTATCTATTTTCCAAGTTATTATAAGTATATACGCTGCTAGTTCATGTTAAATTTGTTTCTTTTCTTCTTAAAGGGGACATTGTTGCTCTCTTTAAACGTTATGCCAACCGAACTTTTAAGTTTAATTGTTTCAGCAGCCCTGCATATAAATGTATATTATATGAAGGCACCTCTGATTTCTTACTGCACATGAGTATATGTTATAGGTTGTTCCTTATAATAAGAAGCTGTCTTCTGCATTAACAGTAGTTTAGTGTGTGAAATGCAGTAAGGTTGTGGAAAAGCTGTCGCTAAAATATTATAATAATTGCTTAATAGGTTGTTCCCAATACCGAAGTTAGTTCTATACATATGACCAGCAATGAGAAAAATAAATGCAATAGCTAAATGATGATGAGCAATATCGGTCAGCCATAAGCTTTATGCTTATGGATGGAATCCTCCAAGAAGGGTTAGAATGGCAGTTCCGCTCCTTGGGAGGTACCAAATAAATGACTACTGGAATCAGGGTTTTAGCATAAAGATTCCACTGTCCCGTAGAAGCGGTTCCAACCCTTGGGGATACGGTATCACGTCTAAGAAATTATTCCATCTGACATACTCTCCCGGATGTGGGAATAGCGACATGAACTAAATGTCCTGTCCAAGCCAAGGAGCTTACTCCAAAAGCCCTGACAAATGATGATTGAGACGAGATTCGCATTTTGAACCACAAACGCCGGTTTCCATTTGGGTTGTAGGTGTAACCAACTCGCTATTAAGGATATAGCAGAAAGAAATAATAGAAAAAGAGCTCCAGTATAAAGATCTTCATTGGTGCGCAATCCGATTGTATACCACCACTGATAAACACCGGAATAAGCGATATTCACCGGGCCGGTAGCACCTCCTCGTGTAAAGGCATAAAAAGAATAATATTTAAGCATTTTTCTCATTCAATTCAAAGAAATTTTCCTAGTTTGAGAATAGTTTTTAAAAAAAAAACAAGGTTAGAATGTAGGATATACTACCTGTTGTACTAAACATTATTGTTCAATCCTTGACATTCTTCTCGTAACTAACTTATGTCAAGAAAATCGCTTTTTCCTTCACTATCTTGGAGCCAAGGAGAAATTGAGAGGGGGAAAAAATGCAAACCCAATGCATCAAAATGCCATGATGTGTTTCCTAGGAAAAATATATCCACATGAGAAGATGTTGAAATATGGTTTTGCTAAATATCCAATCCTGATATCTTCTGGCAATTGCATATTTGGCTCTATGCACAGTTAAATGACATGAACACACATGATTAAAGTTTACTTAGCTAGTCTTTGTTTCGTGAAATAAAAGAGGTAATGAAACCGGGTTAGTGCAAATTTTGGTGTGTTGCATGGAGCATTGTTGCTATAGGTGGTTTTTGCACAAGATGGGATGCATTCTTCAAAATACCTAATCCAATGTACTTCAGGTATTTTAATGAATGATTAAGAGCTTCTGATAATGTTCTCCCGAGAGATCACATATCTAATCCAGTTGCTTTTAGGTATTTTAATAACGATTAAAAGCATAAATTAATGTTCTCCGTTTATCACTGCAGGCAAATGGAGCAGATGGTTCATCTTCCTCTATGCTGTTCAGTGGTAAGCTCCCCAGCAATGGTCATTCGCACAGCCTGCTTGATGACGAGTATGTAGTGTGTTCTCTTGATGGTTTTTCAGATATACCTTCCAGCATGGATGATGAAGAAAGGGTAGGTCTGTTAGATAGTATATGCTGCTACTGCTTGTTAAGTTGTTCCTTTTCTCCTAAAAGGAGACTGTTGCTCTCTCTATTACTATTTTATTTCTTTTTGCAAAGGAATCCACAGATTGCGTGTTTTTTTAGAGTAGTAAATCATTATCTCATCAAGTATAACCAAGGTTTTAAATGTCGGATGTCGGGTTCATGTCGGATGGCTAAAATTCATGTCGGATAGCGGAAATCGGGGATATGAAATAAATATCGGATTGCCATATCGGATGGTGTGCATATGTGTAATATAAATATCATAAATGAAATCTAAACATACTTAATAAATTCTATTGTCTAAACATATAAAAAAATAAATAACTTATGATGCTCTGTTGATGCTGAACGAAAGATGTGAGAAAAGAGGAGTATGATGTTAGCGGTTAAGGAGAGAGATCGCCCGATATTGATGTCGAAGGAATAGCTCGGAGAAGAGACCGATGAGATGTCGAAGGAGAGAGAGAAGAGGAGCGACAGAAATGACTTAGGTTTTTTTTCCATTTCCCCTAACTGATCGGGTTTTGTCTTTGGAAGTAATATTAAGACAATCAGTAATTTAAACCCAAACCTGATTAGATAAACATAACCGAAAAAATAAAAAAATAGCTAATTTTTCAAATTGAAAAATCGGCCGACATATCCGACATGTCCCCCGATATATCCGCCCGACATATCCGACATGTCCCCCGATATACCCGATATGAACCCTGAAAACGCAATACGCATTGAAAAGCTTCATATCGTGTCGGTTGGCCCCTAAATCCGACATGTCCGACATGGCGGCCGACATTTAAAACATTGAGTATAACAGTATAACATACAAGAATTGGGGATATGTTGTATAAGACATAAAATTTAGGGTTAATTTCAGACCTCCCACCCACCCGCCCCCCCAAAAAAAATAATAAATAAAGTCGAATAACCTTCTCTGATTTTCTAATTCATCAATTCACCCCCCCAATGTTTTCTTTGTTTTATTGGGCTTACTAATTTTAAAACCTTTAGTTTCAAGAGCTTGTCTCCACCTTTCTACGTTATAAATTATACATTTTCTAGTCTCGTCAACTAATACTATATCATCAGCAAATAACATGCACCATGGGACTTTATCTTGAATATGTCTAGTGAGTTGGTCTATAACTAATGCAAAAAAATAATAGCTTAGAGCTAATCGTTGATGCAAACCTATGCTTATGGTAATAGGAAACGGTTTAATCTCTACTTCATTTGTCTTTACGCTAGTTGTTACCCTGTCATATATATATCTTTAATCACATCAACATATATCTGAAACACACCACAATATCTCTCTAGGCACTCTATCATATGCTTTTTCTAGATTAATGAAAACCATATACTGATCTTTTTTCTTCTCTCTATATCTCTCCATCAATCGTCTCAACTTATGAATAGGTTTCATAGTTGACCTCTCGGGCGTAAAACCAAATAGGTTTTTAGACACATTTGTCTCATTTCTTAGTCTTTGTTCTATTACCATTTCCAAAGTTTCATAGTATGACTCATGAGGTTAATACCATGATAGTTTGAACAACTTTGTATATCTCCTTTAATAATCTTATTAAATAATTATATTAATAACATGTATGTCTAATACAATTTTTACTTGTATTATCCTATCTCTAACTCTTTATCTGACTACAATACTATCTTTTATTATGTTATCTACAAGTAACCCCCACCATTTCTATTCTTCCCTTTTCCGGTAAATCAAGTTTATAACTTGTTTTTCAATTTCTCTTGATGTTTCACCTATCCATTTAGTTTCTTATAACAAAATTATACTAATCTTTCTTCTAATTATAATATCTATTAATTTCATCGTCTTTCTGGTAAGTGTATCTATGTTCCAAGTAGCTAACCTAATTTTATTCTCTTGTAAAAGTCCACTACCCTTTTCTCTCATATGACGTTCTAGTCTGTGCCTACTACTATTTGACAACCTATTAGAGGATTCTGGTTTTCTAAAACACCCTTACTTGTCATTACATCGGGATGACATCGATGTAACACGTTGCTTCCGAGGAATGCCCTAGCAAACCACCTTTGCTTACTTATTATTGCATCGGGGTGGCATCGATGCAACGCATCGTGGTGGGGACGCTGCTACAAATATTCTATAGGATTCATGTCATTGGGATCCGACTATGTTTTACGCTAGCTGTCGGCTACCTAATACAACCCTCCTTTATCCTGGCTTGGGATAGGCAGTACTGTCAGTAAAATAAAGCACAACACTGGCTGAGTTAGATTTTGGTATGGTTATTGTAAAATTGTAGCTACAGGTATATGCTCCTATTAAATAAGGCATGATAAACAGTGCAGGGAAAAAACAGTTAGTAAGTCTATGGCCATAGCATATTTTTCAAGCTCGAGAATTTTTAAGCTAACTAATACATATTAAAGACCACATAATGTCTTCTTAATGCATTTAATCCTTTTGAACTACATATATAAGTCTGCAGTATGAAAACTATATTCGGTAATGAGCCGAAAAAAGATGGACATTTATAGTTGAACAGCGCTCCAGTATATCCATTACCCATTGGGTAACCGTACAGAGAATCACTGTTTTAAAAAGCCTCCGCCTAGTCTGCCTAGACGTACGCCTAGGCCTAGGCGGTACCTAGGCCGCCTAGCTAGCGCCTAGCGTCTAGGCGGTACCTAAGCTGCCCACCTAGATTTTGGGAGTATTTAGGGGAGCATTGCCTGCTTACGTGGACTGTACCCTCTAGGCCTTGATCGTGATTTTCTGTGTTGTAGCCTTCACATCCTCCTACCTCCTTCAAACCTCCAAATATGAACACCTCCACTACCTCCTCTAACCTTCAGCGAAGCCTCCTCGACCACCAATTAAATGAAGAAAGAAATCCGTCTAGACACCAGTCCGGCACCTAAGCTTTCTATAACATTGACATTTACTATCAATTATTGTAATTAAAAAATAAAATAAAAAACATCCTAGGCTCTATGCGTCGGGTCAACGCCTAGATCTCCTAGCGCTTTCTATAAACTTATTAGTTATTATTTTGGCTATTTAGTATTTAAGTATGCATGGTTTATTGTGGATCTAAGATTGCAATCTTTTTTTTTTTGTAAATTTATATGAATTTAATTCATATTTTTATCAATTGTTTAAATAAATAATTTTAAAAATAGCCAAACGCCTAGGCGCCGCCTAGGCGTCTAGGCGCTAGGCGCTGGCTCAAACGCCTAGTCCGCCTAGCGCCTTCTGTAACATTGCAGAGAATCTTCACTCTCCATGGTGCTAATCAGCAACCAGAAGTATTCTATCTGTGACTAACTGCTATATGCAGATCTCCCAATGTTCTTGTTCTTCAATCTAACATTCACCACTTGTAGACTAATCACCATTTTGCGTAACCAGCAATATGGGTTTCTGCTGATTGAATTCATAATTGGTTGAATAGTCCCTTTCTGGCTTTAGGATCACATGTCAAATTAAGTCAGACAGCTGGATACCAATATTCATGGTCCATGGGACCTTAAACATTTCCACAGAATGTATGGGTTGTTTGTACTTTGATACCCCCAAATTTCACCTCTTTTAAAGTTGATACCCTAAACTTCTCTGACAGTTTGATACACAAAATGCAAAAGTTAACTTAATTTTGCCAAGCACATCAACATAGGATAGTGAATGAGAAACAAATTTTCTTACCAAATTTTAATATTTTGAGTTTGCAGAAAATGAGGAACGAAATTAGGGCTTTGGGTATCAAAATTTCAAATTAACATCAATTTCATAACTTTGGAGTTTCAAGTTGTCAAAATAGGACTTCAGGATATCAAAGTTAAAAAGGGGAGAATTTTTGGGATATTAAAGTGCAAATAACCCTAAACTTATTGAAAATCTCTTACTGCTAATTAACCAACACAAGAAGGATTTGGCTCCTTCAATAAAAGAAATCAGGTTCTTTTTTTTTTTTTGTCATTCTGTCCTTAGATGCAATTATCATTGGTCTTGTCATTTTCCCTTATCAGAGTCTGCCTATTATGGCAGATTCTGAAAATTGCCAACTGGTTGCATTAGTCTAAATGACATGGAAAGTATTAGTCTAAATGACATGGAAAGTATGCTATCCTTCCATAGAGATGATGTTTAACCTATAGTTAGGTGACTTACGTCACAATGTTACATAGAGCCTATTGTTCATAGAGGCGCTATTTAACTGCTATTTTATGGTGTGGAGTGGATCTATTTATTTGGGCCTGTTTGGTTGATTTTTACGGAAATGTAATTCTGGGAAATAACCCATGAGAAATGGGTTGTGAAACCTATTTTTTCTTTTCCAAGCCTATTTCCGGCTTATCTATCTGGAAATGGGTTTCTTTCTTTTTGGGGTCCAATGCACTGTTTACATTTCAAGGAGTGGGTCTCACATCTTCTTTTTCTTTTTCCCCCCTCAACCAAACAAAATAAAAGAAATGGTTATAGGAAACCCATCTCCTGTACTCACCTTTTCTTGGTTTCATTGCCAACCAAACAGGCCCTTAACTGAAAAGTTGATAGGCAGATCAGGGAAATCAGAAACCCTTCGTAATGCTTTTCCGTGTAACAATTCACGAGAACTGTTCTAGTTTGTTAATTCCCTGGTTGAATTGTCCCTTTCTGGCTTCAGTGAGGCTTTCAACTTATCCCCATCTGGATAGATAAAAGGGCTTGGTGATGTTCTAGTTTGTTAATTACAATGATAATGATGTTTATTTCACTTTTGGATGCAGATGATCACGGAAGCAATAATGGAGTCCTTGAAAGGCATGGAGCTGAGGCATCCCCAAGAAGATGTGCAGTCTCAGATAGATACAACTCCTAATATTCCATCATCAAATGGTATGCAAGCATCCATATCTGAATTTAATGAACCGACCCCAGAAACTGAAGGCAACACCATTTCAGCAAGCTCCAAACCCTCAATCTCCCTCTCCTCTCAATCTCCATCAGAAACAGCCTCAACCTCGATCACCAACACCATCAACGGATTTCACGAGTTCAAGATCACTGGCTATTCTCTCTCCAAAGGGCTTGGCATTGGAAAATACATAGCTTCTGATAAATTCAGAGTTGGGGGTTATGAATGGGCGATCTATTTTTACCCTGACGGAAAAAACCCTGAGGATAACGCGTGTTTTGTGTCAGTGTTTGTTGCGCTGGCTAGCGAGGGGACCGATGTCAGGGCTTTGTTCGAGTTGAAGATGTTGGATCAGAGCGGGAAGGGGAGGCATAAAATTCTTACTCATTTTGGGAGAGTGCCGGAGAACGGGCCATATACGCTCAAGTGTTGTGGGAGCACATGGTGAGTTTTCTTATCTAGTCTACTAGTTGTCACCATAGTTTTATAATAGGAGAATTTTTTAAAAAAAGACCATTTTTCAAAAATAATTAGCAAAATCGACCGTTTTATAAATTATTAGCAAAATCGATCTTTTTTTTAAAAAGAGGTTTGACTTTGTCAAAACTTAGCTTTAAAATACACGGGATTAGTAGTCTCGTGTATTTAGTTCTTAATAAATAAACCTTAAGCATTTCAGCACAAAGTTCATGAGACAACTATTTCAGATTAACCTAATTAGCGACCACTAATTACACGGGACCAATAGTCCCGTGTATTTTAAAGTCAGTATTTTGCAAAATCGACCTCTTTTGGCTAAAAGAGGTCGATTTTGCTAATATTTTCATAAAAGGGTCGCTTTTGCTTATTATTTTTCAAAAATAGTCTTTTTTTAAAAATTCTCCTTTATAATATTATTGTTACCATAGTTTTATAATATTATGATTTGACAAATAACTATTCAAAATGAACACCCGTCAAGGTCATTTTCTCATTGAAAAACAAAAGAAAAACAAGAAATAATGGAAAGAAATATCTCTGGGTGACTATTTTCAAGATGAATCATGTCAATAGTAAATGAGTTAGGTATGAATAATACCATTAAAGCAAGAAGGCATGAACATAATTGTTTCTAATGGAGAGAAGTTAGGAATGACCGACACATATCGCATCGGCCAATGGCAGCTTCTTGGTTTGGTTAAGTATTGTGGGAATATGTGGTGAGTTTTGTTAAAATGGTCTTGTTTGATGATTGTTCTTGTTGTGAAGCTGGGGTTTTGGATGTGTTTTGTATGGCTTTTTTCCGCTGGAGCGGAATATTGATTCTTCTAATGCTCAAGTTGATTGGATATAAGTTGTTTGTCTTGGATTTCTCTTAAATTTTTGATATGGTAGTTATTTTGGTTTAAAGGATAAATCTTGTTGTGTCGTGCATTAAGCTAGGCACTGTAGAGGTTTGCTTTTTTATTTCTGTATTATTTGTTATGAGTGCCATGCATGCAATTTGGTTGTTCAAATGTTTCTGGTGAGGGTGAGAAATGAAGTGGATTTTATTGAGAGGTATTCTGTTGAGCTTTTGAGTGAATAGTTTTAATTGTCAAAAACTTAACTATTATTTGGTTGTAGAAAATATTGGTCATATGATGCATGAAACTCATTTATATGTTCGTTATATCTGAAAGACAAGATTAGATCTCTGGCTCTAATTTATTTTGTATCTGTTGTAAATTTGAATGATTACGTGCAAATGCACGTGATATGAAAACATTATGTTGCATATTTATATTTTAAAATGTAAAGCATAGTTTTATTTTGTTTATAGAAATTGTGTTTAATAGATAGGAAAGAGAGTGAAGATCAAATAATTTTCTAAAAGAAGATTATATTTTACCTTCAATATTTGAACATGAAATCCCCATTAATTATCTTATCTTCACTATTTAATTTGTTTATATATTAGTATAAATAGATTGTAAAAGAGAAATGTGTATAGGGCTTTGACTTTTTGTAACTTAAAACATAACGAACATCCAATTATGTGAGATTCAATTTTATTTACATGATATTGCATGACATAGAATGTTCAAGAAGGAGGGGAAAAGGAATAGAAAAGAAAAGAGAACACCATTCATTGTAAAATTGCATTTTGCCTTTTCAGTCACAATTAGAAAGAACTTGTCCACCATTCACTTAACTTTGTACTATTAGTTGGTTTTTTATATAGTAGTATAGATAATTGAGTACATGTTTGAATAAATGTATGCATATATCGATGGAGCGTCCATGAAGTTTCAGTACGTGTACGTGTCTAGTAAGTGTCGGTACAGCTTCATGACAGAAGTACCCGTGTAACATAATTGATCAACATATATTTAGATATTTCAAATACGGATTCAAATATTTTATTACATATCCGTATTTGTAACCATATCCTATATGATATAGATATTTAGTAACCATATCCGTATATAATGGATATTTCCATGGATACAGAAATTCTTTTGCACCCATATTGGAGGGGCTGTGAGCTTGAGCCGCGACGTGGTTGGGTTCAGATTTGGAAACATTTGTTTCTTTTCAACCTAGGTGACCCTCTTAAGCAGGTTGCTCAGACCTAGGTGGCCGCCAGGCTGTGTAGGTGCTCCAAATGCCTAAAGATGGTCGATTAGGGATATTTACTATGTAGTGTCCTGGCCATTGCGTCTGCCTAGGTGGGCGCCAAGGTCATTTTTTTTTAAAAAACTGGGTCTAAGAGATCTATCACACAACAAAACTATCCATTCTCAAAAACCCTAAAACTTGGAAGAAAAAAAACAATTGTCCAAAATTGAGAAAAGATCCAAAGAAACAACCTTTTACAAGTTTAAAAGAGAATATAAAAAGATTTATGTTTTTTAATTTACCAGCGTATTTACCACGGTAGCTTCTTAATAGGATTACCCCCAGTATAGCTTCTTCAAAGGATTTACAAGCTTAGTTACTTGCTGTTATTTTTGTGGGAATAAGAGAGAGGGCTTAGTTACTTGCTGTTATTTTTGTGGGAATAAGAGAGAGGGAAGGGGAGTGGGAGCGGGAGGGGGAGGGGGCGAGGGCGAGGGCGAGAGAGGGAGGGAGAGAGAGGAAGGGAGGGAGGGAGGGAGGGAGGATGTGTCATTAGCATGAGAGCCCACCAACTCAACCCCAATGGGAGAGAGAGAGAGGGAGGATGTGTCATTAGCATGAGAGCCCACCAACTCAACCCCAATGGACATTACTGACAATTCACCACTTTAGTAGGTGTGCAAACACGGCCCCGTCGTAGCTTTCAGCCTTTTGATATAGAGAGCGACATGCACATTACCTTTCAAATGAAAGTAGCTAAAGAATTATGTGGCGTTGTAGTACTTACAACTTGTTGTTATACATTGTATGCTGATGTATTCTCTATGTATTTTTGTTGTATCAACATGTTTATTCTCTTTCCTTTTTCATATTTATACATAATGGTTGTCATGGCAAAAGATAATTGGATATAGTGGCCCTTCGCTATATCTGTGAAGTGTATTGCGGAACTAAAAAAAAGATACAAATGTTATTGTCCTTGTTTGAATCATTTAGTGATTTCTATAAATACTACATTCTGTGTCTACGCCTTGTCTTGAAACTCGAGTTTTCTTCTTTACAGTCTGAAGATGATATTATGATTTTCTTGTCAATTTTGTAACCCTTTTGAAAGTCATTATTACATTCTGTTTTTATTTTGCGTTTGTGTTTCAAAATAAGAATGACCAATAAGGGTGTATATACCATGTAGTTTGAAGAGAAGTTTTGCCTTAGAGACTCTCTCGGTCCTTTGGTACAGCTCCAAATTCGCAATTTGATGAGGACGTTATTTGTGAGATTTTATATCTGCAACTGATTAATATTTACATTGGAATGTATTGAATTTTCCCATTGCTGAGCGCAAGGGAAAAGGAGTTGCACTTGTCATCGAACTTTGTATTTATGTACATTTGTATTTATTAAATTGTGCTTCTGTTGATTCTTACTTTTTTCAAGCTTGTCATAAAATCTTTGTCATATTGATTTTTCTACTAGGTAGATACTGAGAATGCATTTGTTTATTATGTTCTTGGTTATGAGGTCTACAGGAGGTAATTACCTAGATTCTAGCTTAGAAGAGTATGAAAAGTGTTCAACCTGAATAAGTTTTTGTAATAACTAAATAGTTTCTTTGAGTTTGATTATAGAAATTTGGTACAGTATTGCAAGAAATATATGATGCCCAAAAGGATCACTCGTTTTTCTTTCACCAATATCAGGGAAAGGTCTTCGTCACTGTTGTAAATAGCGGTAAATAGCCCCGCAATAGCGGCGCTAATAGCGTTAGCGGTCCTTTCCCGCGACGCTATTGCCTGCTATCGGTGACATTGCGGAATATCGCTTCGCTCCTAAAAGCGCCAATAGCGCCATAGCGGTGAATAGTGGGCGACAGAGCAAAATCCGTTTTGACCGCTATTTAAAAGCGGTTTGAGGTTTATTTTTAAATTAAACTTCGACCTGCGACCATCGCATCCCACCGCCTCCCGCGATTTCTTGACCGCTATTTAAAAGCAATTTGAGGTTTATTTTTTTAAATTAAACCTGACCCGTAACCACTGCATCCCACCGCCTCCCACGATTTCCGGTGTACTCCCGCCACCTGCCATAGCCTCCGGCACCTCCCTCAGCACTTCCTCTCACCTCCTCTCGCTGTGAGCTCCTCCTACTGTAGTTCTCTCACCGCTCAGCTCATCTTCTCGAAGACGATGACTCTTTGACCCCTTCTCCAGTCGTCTTCGGTATTATGTGTCGGTTACTTGTCTATTTCATATTTAGGATCTCTATAAATCATCAAATATGCACTTTTAGATTTTCGAGATTTTTCTTTAATTTTTCTTTTTTTTTAAATATTTATACATATCTAAATTAGACCGTTATTTGACTTTGCGCTTTTTACCGCTATTTTGCCGCAATAGCCCCAAATAGCCTTAGCGATGCCTTACCGCTACGCGACGCTATCCGCTATCGATAACCTTGGTCTTCGTGGTTGTTAATGTGGACTACATAATTATAGTCTCTACATAAGAGATGATGTGAAGGGATCAATGATCTTGTATCATACTTGTGATAGAGATTTCAGATGGAGGATCTATGACATTTACACTATTTATTAGGCATTCAAGTTATTTGGTGTAATAAAGAGAGAAAATATATGTAACTTCTAACTTCACCTTGTGTTGTTTCATTCCTGATCCTCATTTGACACTCCTAGGCCTAGGTTCCCATCTCATTATATGCAATTTATAACTTCACCTTGCCTTCATTTGACACTCCAAGGCTTAAGTTCCCATCTCATTATATGCAATTTCTAAGTCCACCTTGCCCTGTTTCCTGGCTGATCCTAGATATAGTATAGGTTTTTATAGTAATTTTTATTAATATCTTGTCCTATTTCTTTTATGTATGTTTAATTTAAAATTTTAGATTTTTGGCTTGTCTTTTAGGTCTCATTTCTACCATTAAAACAATTTTTTCTTTGTCCAACTACACAGGGGTTATAAGCGTTTCTTCAGACGAACTGCCTTGGAGGCTTCAGATTATCTCAAGGATGATTGTCTGTCAATTAGTTGCCGTGTTGGTGTTGTGGCATCACATACCGAGGGGCCGAATTCTTCTACTATTCCCATGCCTCCCTCTGACATTACTCAACAGGTCGGCCAACTTCTAGAAAGTGAAGGGGGAACTGATGTGTCTTTCAAAGTTGATGATGAGATCTTTGAGGCTCATAAATTGGTACTCACAGCTCGATCACCTGTGATCAAAGCACAACTTATTGCTCCAATGAAAGACCATGACATGCAATGCGTAAAGGTTGAAGATATGCTGGATGCAGTTTTTACGGTAATTGCCTCGGACTCTTTGCCTAACTTACTTACCAATTTTTTATCCTTAATTATGCTTTCATAACTATGCAGATTGTTTTTTAATCTGATTTTAGTGTGGTGAATATGGAGGAAAGGGGTGGTGGGGCGGAGGTGGAGAAGGGAGGAGGATGGAGGGCGAAGATGGAGGAGGGGATGGGAAGATTGAAGATGAGAGCATTTCGGGGAGGTACCTAGGGGGTGGAAGGAAGAATGGTTTGGTAAAGGGGGTTTTCACACTTGACTGCTAAAACTTAATTCAAGGGAGGTGGAGGCAGTTTTCCCTTCTTTAAACATGATGCTAACCAAATAAGATTAATTGGTTAGTAGCCCAATATTTTATAAAGCGGGAAAAAGCACATTTTAAGGGGTCAAAAAATGGAAGTGGCACCTTGCCGTTGTGCTAAGGCCCTAAGCGGCAAAAAGCACCCAAAAGTGCCTAAAAAGCGTGCAAAAGCTGTGCCAGTGCTAGTGTTAAGTGGTTGGACTATTTCTCATGGTCTTTTTTCATTGTTATATGGTTTTTCCCCCTTTTTTCCTGAGAGGATTCTACTTTAAACTTTGGAAGAAGTTATAGCAATAACTAATAGTGATGCATTTGATAGGTATTTTCTCCCTTTGATAATTTACATTAAGTCATTTGACTTGTTGACTATTTGATATACATAGTCCAGTTCATGCAGGTTTATCACATTATAGTGTATACAGTATTTAACAATATTGCATTATTAAATCAAGTATTGTTACACATCAATTTTATATTACACGTTATTAAATCTACTAGTGATGCATTTGATAGGTATTTTCTCCCTTTGATAATTTACATTAAGTCATTGACTTGTTGACTATTTGATATACAGTCCAGTTCATGCAGGTTCATCACATTATAGTGTGTACAGTACTTAACAATATTGCATTATTAAATCAAGTATTGTAACACATCAATTTTATTGTTACAAATTACTAAATCTAATAGTGATGCATTTGATAGCTATTTCCTCCCTTTGATAATTTACATTAAGTCGTTGACTTGTTGAGTATTTGATATACATAGTCCAGTTCATGCAGGTTTATCACATTATAGTGTGTACAATATTTAACAATATTGCATTATTAAAGCCAAGTATTGTTACACATCAATTTTATTGTTACACATTATTAAATCTAGCTTAGGATCTCTGTTAATCATCACATATGCATCGATATGCTTTATTTCCTCCACTTTTAGCTTGTTTTATAATTTTAGATTTTTTCCCCATTTTTTTCTTTGTTTTTGAACTTACGTCCCTGTTTTAAAATAAAAAATTGACTTTGAAGTTTTTTCCGCTTAAGCCCCCAAAAGCCTAAGCAGTACCTTGCCGCTTCGTTCCGATTTCTTCTTTCCACAACCTTGTAGTAGGCCCACATATAAATGTATAATATATGAAGGCACCTCATGATTCTTTAGTGCACATGAGTAAATTTTATAGGGTGTTCCTTATAATAATATCATGTCTTCTGTATTAAGAGTAGTTTAGTGTGAAATGCAGTGAGGTTATGGAAAATCGATCACTAAATAATGTATAGTAATGCTTAGTATGATTGAACAAGGATTAATTACAACCCGGTACCTTGTGGTATAGTGTAACTACACGGGTGACCCTGAAGTATTCTATCTACATGGGTAACCCTGAGTATACAGATTGTAATTACACCGGTAACCCTGAGAGTTTCTTTTTGTCTAGGCTTTAGGGTCACCCCTGTAGTTACAATTAGTAATCTCTGGGTTACTGATGTAGATATGCAAACTCCAGGGTCACCCGTGTAATAACACGATACCCCTAGGTACCAGGTTGTAATTAATCCATTGACCAATAATGTTTATTGTTTAGTATGATAGATATTATATCCTACATTCGGACCTTGTTTTTTGTTCATCTATTCTCAATCAACGAAAATTTCTTTGAATTGGAATATTGGAGGAGAAAAATGCTTAAGTTTTATACCTTTTATTTTCTCCTTGACATTCTTCTGTTAGCAAACTCATGTCAGGCAATCCCTTTTCCCTTCACTACCTTGGAGCCAAGGAGAACTTGAGAGAAAAAAAATTGCAAACCCAATACATCAAAATGCCATAATGTTTTTCCTTGGGAAAAATATATGCACAGGAGAAGATGGTTGAAATGTGGCTTCATTAAATATCCAAACCTGATATCTTCTGACGATTGCATATTTGGCTCTATGCACAGTTAAATGATATGAACGCATGGGATTAAAGTTCACCTAGCGAGTCTTTGTTTCATTAAATAAAACTGTAATGGAACCAAGTTAGTACAAACTTTGGTGGTAATGTTGCATGTAGCATTGTTGCTATAGGTGGTTTTTGGACAAGATGTGACGCAGCCTTCGACATAACTAACCCAGTGTGCTTTAGGTATTTTAATGACGATTAAAAGCTTCAGAAAATGTTCTGCCAACAGATCACATATCTAATGCAGTGTACTTTAGGTGTTTAATGAATGATTGAAAGCTTCAAATAATGTTCCCGTTTTCTCTTATTACTGCAGGGAAATGGAGCA
Organism: Asparagus setaceus; assembly: GCA_012295165.1. Lineage (NCBI taxonomy): Eukaryota > Viridiplantae > Streptophyta > Magnoliopsida > Asparagales > Asparagaceae > Asparagus > Asparagus setaceus. The sequence continues at coordinate 20,988,582 of CM022705.1, forward strand.
GATGGGCCGTCATCCTCTATGTTATTCATAGATGCCCTCCCCAGCAATGGTCATTTGCACAGTGTTGTTGATGACGAATACGTGGTGTGTTCTCTTGATAATTTCTCAGATATACGTTCCAGCATGGAAGACAAAGAAAGGGTAGGTCTGTCATATACTACTAGTTGAACATTGCATTTTTTTTCGTATAAAACCTTATCTAATTTCCAAGTTACTATAAGTATATGTTGCTACTGCTTGTTAAGTTGTTCCTTTTCTCCTTAAAGGAGACTATGTTGCTATCTCTGTTACTTTTTTAATTTTTTGCGGAAGGAATCCACAGCCCGTGTGGTTTTTCTGAAGTTGTAAATTGTGAATCAAGTACAGCAGTATAACATGCAAAACTTGAGGATATGCTATCTGTGTCATAAAATTTGTAGTAAAAGCTAAAAACACACTCGAGGTACCCAATTTTTTTCATGTTACCTTCTTCTTGTTGATTGATACTACAAAACTGATCAAAATGATAAAATCTGTTGTCAATAGTGTAAATCGTGGTGCTTTTCGGTTGTAGTGTCATACTGTTTGTATGTGTATCCATGTGGCCATTAGTGTTTTGTACTGTCTATGGTAAGGTTGCATTTATACAATTATAGCTACAGGTATCTGCTCCTGTTAAAGAAGGATGATAAACAGTATAGGGAAAAAAAACAGTTTACTAGGTCTGTTCGTAGCATATTTTTCAAGCTCGAGAATTTTTAAGCCAACTAATACATATTAAAGGCCACATAATGTCTTCTTAATGCATTTAATCTTTTTGAGCTATGTATATAAGTCTGCAGTAATTGAAAACTATATTTGGTAATCCACAGAAAAAAGATGGACATTTATAGCTGAACAACGCTCCAGTATCTCCATTATCCATTGGATAACCATACAGAGAATCTTCACTATCCATGGTGCTAATCAGCAACTATAAGTACTCTCTCTATGACTAACTGCTGATTTTTTTAGTAACCAACAATATAGGTTTCCGGCTTTCTGCTGATTGAAATATTAATTGGTTGAATAGTCCCTTTCTGGCTTTAGGATCGCAAGTTAAATTAAGACAGACAGCTGGATTCTAATGGTCACGGGACCTTAACTTTTTCATCCAAATTTATGGGTTCTTTGTACTTGCACACCCCTAACTTGTATGACCTCTTTTAACTTTGATACTATTTTGACAGTTTTATAATCAAAAATGCAAAAATGTGAAATTAAGTCAGCTAGATACCAATAGTAATGGTCCATGGGACCTTAAACTTTCATCCAAATTTATGGGTTGTTTGGACTTCCACACCCCCAAGTTGTATCACCTCTTTTAACTTTGATACTCTAAAACTTCTGTTTGACAGTTTGATGCCCCAAAATGCAAAAAAGTTAATTTTAATTTTGTTCAAGAACATGAACATAGAATGGCGGATGAGATACAATTTTCTTACCAAAATGTGATACTTTCGAGTTTGCATAAAGTGAGGTACAAAATTAGGGCTTTGGGGGTGTCAAAATTTCAAATTAACATCAATTTCAAAAATTTGGGCTGTCAAATTGTCAAAATAGAACTTCAGGGTATCAAAGTTAAATAAGGGTTTGGAGTATTGATGACTTGAAGTACAAATAACCCTAAACTTACTGAAAACCTCTTACTGCTCATTAACTAATCGAAGAAGGATTTGGCTCCTTCCATAAAAGAAATCAGGTTCTATTTTTTCTTTTTAATTTTTTTTCCTCTTTTGCTCAGACCTCCACTTTTTTTTTCCTCTCTCTCTCTCTCTCTCCCTATCCTCAGATGCAAGTATCATTAGTCTTGTCATTTCCCCTTATCAGATTCTGCCTACTATGGCAGATTCTGAAAATTGCCAACTGGTTGCATGAGTCTAAATGTCATGAAAAATATGTTATCCTTCCATAGAGATATGTCTAACCTGTAGTTATGTCGCAATGTCGCATAGAGCATATTGTTCATAGGGACGCTATTTAACTGCTATTTTATGGTGTGGATCCATTTAATAGCTGAAAAGTTGATGGGAAGATTAGAGAAATCAGAAACCCCTCGTAATACTTTTCTGTCTTACCAATTCACGAGAACTGTGCTAGTTTAATAATTTCAAGGTTGAATTGTCCCTTTCTGGCTTCAGTGAGGCATTCAACTTAACCCCATCTGGATAGAAAAAAAAAAGGGGCTTGGTGACGTTCTAGTTTGTTAATTACCATGATGATGATGTTTATTTCACTTTGGGATGCAGATGATCATGGAAGCAATGACGGAGTCCTTGAAAGACATGGAGCTGAGGCATCCTCAAGAGGATGTGCAGTCTATATTAGACACAACTCCAAATCTTCCATCATCAAATGGTACACGAGATTCTGTGTCAGAATTTAACGGACCGACACCAGAGGCTGAAGGCAACACCATTTCAACAAGCTCCAAATTGGAATCATCGTCAAGTATGAAAGACTCTGACCGTGCTCAGAGCTCAGGCCAACAAGAATTTGATACAAGTCATGCAAAAGAATCCATCGAGTCACACCATCAAAGGGTTGGCTTACCGCTGGAGTCTTAACTTCTTCAAGAGCAAGAGGTGAAATGAGGCACGTACGATTTGTACATTTTAGTGGTGCAAAAACATGGTTGTAAAAATATGTGATAGGGACTCTTGTTCTTTTAGCATGTATATGATTCAGGGCTGTAAAAAGAAAGAACGAAGGTTATGTTGGTAGAAACTAGATCTTCTTTGTGAATATTGTATTGGTGATTGGCACGCTCCTTTTTTAAATTTGTGCTTTGGCCAGATATAGTTGTATTTTGTTGAGTATGAAAGGAAGTTATTATGCACATGGTTCTTGGTTGTTATTATGTTTGTTAAGCACGAAAGGAAGTTATTTATACATGGTTCTTGGTGATTGTTATTATGTTTGTGCTCAAGGGAAAACAAAGTATATGTGTGGTACCTTCTAAATATGTATTCAGTGAGTAAATCGGCTGGAAATTCGTTTTGTAATTTATGGTTCTTTCGAAGAGATGGATTCTATTGGATTCTCTATTATGTTGCGTTAAGGCCAGCTGTCTTCTTGCTGGTGCAGAAAAAGAGGCCGGTTAGCACTTAAATATCCTGTAGTTTCCCCTAAGCTTGCACTCGTATACGCTGTTTTGGTAGCACTTGTATACTATAAAGTTTCTAAAAGTTGCATTTTAATGCCTTCTATTATGAGGAGCATGTAGAACACTTTGAGGACGGTGCTACAGGTTTTAAGGTGGGAGAAACTATTTGGGAAACTCAATACGTGTGAGTTCTAGTTGGAGAGTGTATCGTTCCTAGGACGCATTATCTAAGGAGACTAGCTGTAGACCCAAAGAAGATTGAGGCAGTTCAGGGGTGGCTAGTGACAAAGACAATAGCTGAAGTGAGGAGCTTTTTGAGATTGGCTGGATACTATAGGAAGTTTTTCAAAACTTCTCCGGGCTTGTGAAGCAGCCTTCGTAGAATTGAAACACAAGTTGACTACAACGCTAATCCTCACAGTACCAAATGGATCAGGTGGTCTTGTCATTTGCAGTGATGCTTTTGATAAGGGATTGGGTTGTGTACTTATGCAACATGACAAGGTTATTGCTTAAGCTTCAAGGCTATTAAAATCTCATGAGAAGAATTACAAAACCCATGATCTAGAGTTGGCAGCAGTAGTGTTTGCCTTAAAGATTTGAAGATATTTCTTACTGGGAGAGAGAGTGGAAGTGTATAATGATTACAAGAGTCTAAAATACATTTTCACTCAGAAAGAGCTTAATATGAGACAGAGAAGGTGGCTAGAACTCATGGCAGACTATGACATAGACTTGCAATACCATATTGATAAAGCTAATGTGGTTCCAGATGCCTTGATGATCCGAAATCGAAGTAATATTGCGGAACCTTTGATCGGATCGTCGAATAGAATAAAACAAGACACACACACACGCGTAATGGAGTGGGGGAATGGCACGAAGGAAAAACTAGTGTTTCTCTTGTATATCTCAGATAGAAATGATGATCCCCAAGCAACAAAAAACTGATATATATATATATATATATATATATATATATATATATATATATATATATATATATATATATATATATATATATATATATATATATATATATATAGTCTAGTAACAAACCACAACAAAGTAGTGGCCCAGAGTTTGTGGATCGTGGCCGAGTCTTTCTCCTCTAATCACTCTAGCTAAGTTGGCCGAGTCTTTCTCCTCTAATCACTCCAGCTAATGCTAATGACGTGAGTTAGTGGGTTGCGATCGTCCCGGATCACTTGAGCAGGAAACCAGAAGCCGTGATACTAACTGTGCAAAGAGATATTATGGAGGATATGAGGAGAATGAGTTTGGAGGTGGTTTTGCATGGGATGACGTGACAACTCTTGCAATTGCAGAGACAGTCATCATTGGTGGACATGATAAAGGAGGCGCAGGCGGGGGATGAGCAGCTTCAAAAGTTCAGAGAGCAGGTGGAGGCCGGATTGAGGACAGATTTAGTTGTGCATGTAGATGGGTCACTTCAATTTGGTTCTAGATTATGTGTGCCGGAAGGGAAAGTTAGGCAGGAGGTGTTGGGAGAAGCTCATAACTCAGTGTATTCAATACATCCAGGAGGCACCAAGATGTACAAAGACTTGAAGCAACATTTTTGGTCGAATGGGATGAAGAGAGAAATAGCTAGATATGTGGCGAAGTGTTTGATTTGTCAACAAGTTAAGGCTGAACACGGGAGAACAGTAGGTTTATTACAACCATTACCCATTCCGGAATGGAAATGGGAGCATATTACTATGGACTTTGTCAAAGCCCTTCCACGGAGTCCAAAGGGGAACAATGCTATTTGGGTTATTGTAGATTGCCTCACAAAAGCGGCTCATTTTATACCATTTCGTGTTGGACAGTCCACGGAGTCATTGGCGGAGAAATACGTATAGGAGGTAGTCAGACTGCATGGAGTTCCGATCAATATTATTTCAGATATGGATACCGGATTTCTCTCACTTTTGGAAGAGTCTGCATGAGTGCTTAGGCACCAGGTTGAGGTTCATCACTGCATATCATCCCCAGACAGATGGGCAACCTGAGAGGACCATTCAGATTCTCGAAGACATATTGAGGGCTTGCATGCTGGACTTTAAGGGTTCATGGGAGGACCACTTGCATTTGGTGGAGTTCTCCTACAACAATAGCTATCAAGTGAGCATTGGGATGGCACCATTTGAGGCATTATGCGGAAGGAAGTGTAGATCCCCATTATGTTGGGATGATGTTGGAGAGAGAAGACTATTGGGTCCTGAGATGGTAGTCCAAGTAGTGGATAAAGTCAGACTTATAAGGAATCATCTAAAGACAGCAAAGGATCGACAAAAAAGCTGGGCGAATAAAGCGAGAAGACAACTCGAGTTTGAGGTTGGTGATGACGTGCTCCTGCGTATATTCCCGATTCGTCTTGTGATCAGATTTGGTAGTTGTGGTAAGCTGAGTCTGCGGTACATTGGACCATTTGACATTGTGAAGAGAGTAGGAGAAGTTGCTTACAGACTTGCCCTACCCCCATCTCTAGAAGGAGTCCATGATGTATTCCATGTATCACAATTATATCGATATATCCGAGATGAGAAGCACATTCGGGATCACTCTGAGCTAACTTTAGGGTCAGACTTGTCCTATGAGGCACAACCAGTTGCCATTTTGGACCGCAGAGAGAAAGTGCTCAAAAGAAGGATTATATCACTAGTTCTTGTTTCGTGGGATAGAGACAATCACCGGGGGAATCCACCTGGGAACGGGAGGATGAAATCTGACAACGTTAACCACATCTCTTTCATTGATTCAGGTACCTTTTCCTTCACTTGGCTGCCTTCACTTCTAAATTTTGAGGATGAAATTTTCTTATTATGTGGGTAAGATGTGATGTTCTCTATCCTTGCATACCCTAACTTTAAAATTTCATATTGTATTAATTCCAAGTCTAATAGAAATTGCTTGATATACTGAAAATACAAGACCATCATGTAGTAATATGACCACCCTAACTCCAAGTTTTATTGAGAATTTGACCTTGGTCGAGTAGAGACTTTTGTTCCTCTCAAATTTTCGAATTTCCTAGTATTTTTCTAGGATTATTGGGTAGTTTTCAGATCCTAACGGATCGGTTACAAGGCAGGCCCGACCCGCACATCTTAATTATATATAATCCATGTTTTCCTTCTCTAAACTCTAATTCTTTGCATTATCTTAGCAGCTGCGAGTCCCTAGGTTTAATTTGCATCCTGTTAATTTTTCAATTTCTTTCTCCCATTTCTGATTATAGAGTATTTTCTATGTTTGAATGATTTTTTCTAATTAAGACGATTTCGTCCAGTTGGCATTGGTTAGGATGATTAATTACTTGTCTAATGATCTATGATTCATATTCAATCTTATGCATCCAAGTGTACGTATATATATCTCAGTTCACAGATATATATAAATATACTAAAAAAAAGAGTTCATAATGTAGAATTTACATACTGCCATCATATGAACTGATGTAAAATTTGTCTGCGTTAGAGATTAGGATGCATCCTCTCAATGCTAGTATCATATTGTCAGATTTGCTATTTTTTGCCAAAGTCTTTGAAGATGTGACATGCTTGCTTTTTCTTTATGTGTACATGGCCTTTATGTGTACATGCGTTCTAATAATTTTTTTTAAATTTTTATTTATTCATATACATATTGTAACGTCAAAGTTTTAGGGCTTTCATTCTAAAGACCTATGGCATTACCCTTATAGCTTTTGCTAAAACTTGAGCACTGGTTGTTTACGTGAAGAAATTTGAGGTATGAATAGCATTTGTAACATTATAGATTTCATGTTGTTATTATTTTTAAATGGTTTCTACTGATAATTTTCTCTCTATATATATACATATATTTATATATATATTTGTTTTATTACACCACAGTCTTGTGGCACTATAATGCATGCACTTGACTCCCTGACACTGTACCTTGAAGCTTGAATTTTGAGCAGAATATAACCAGTACACGAAACATATTAGCTAGGTTCTATGATTGTCTTACTTGATATTTTATACATGAACTGATACTTGATTACATGCACTAAACTAATGCTTAACATCATGAACCCGGGTATGCGCAGGGTACATTGAAAATGCATGGACTTCTCCACCTATCAGTTCCAAATTAAATAATAATAAATAGAAACATAGGGGGTCTTATACACACGCTTGATGTTTTGCATTCCTAGATTAAGATTCCTTAATCTCCCGTTGCTAATTATCATGCATGCTTATTATTGTTAATTTTCTATTATCATTTCACCTTGGTACTCTCATGCCTTCCATGCTCATTCTAATATTAAAATTGTCATTTTTCCATTTATGTGCACCCAGACCCAGGCTTAACATTTGTAGATCCTTCCACAGAGCAGGATCAGATATATCTTGAGGACGTACGTGGCAGAAGGACGACAATGATTGCATATTCCGAGATTTTTCCAATTTTATTCCTCACATTATCATGTGAGCCCTTGGGAACTACTCCGTTATTTGGGATTTATTTAGTTTCATGTCTAAACTATTATTTTCCTTATTGGTTGCGATCGAGACATGTACTTATTCTTGAGACTATGTGCCTTAACTTTTGTCTTATAAATTTGATTCTTAATCTCTTTGTATGTTTTTCTCTTAGTTGTCTAGAAATGAATGTTAATGTTTATATATATATATATATATATATATATATATATATATATATATATATATATATATATATATATATATATGAGAAAAATGTAAGAACTTGGTACCAAGCACAAGTTTTGTGATTAGTAGTGAGGTGTCTCATTCTCATCTACTCTCCAACCCATGTGAATGTGGTCCTCATTTGAATGAGTGGATCTGAATGAAATGCCCTACTTCACCAAAGCTTAACTTGCAGTACCAATTCCTCCATATATATATATATATATATATATATATATATATATATATATATATATATATATATATATATATATATATATATATATATATATATATATATATATATATATATATATATATATATATATATATATATATATATATATATATATATATATATATCTTGACATTACAATAATAATTAATAATTATCTTGATTATAGAGGCTTAGCGTATTTATGAGAGAGTAATCGAATGGCCCTCTCAGATTGCCCATCTGTCTGGGGATGATATGCAGTGCCGAACCTCAACCTGGTGCCTAAGCACTCATGCAGACTCTTCCAAAAGTGAGAAAGAAATCCGGTATCCCTATCTGAAATATTACTAATCGAAACTCCATGCAGTCTGACTGCCTCCTGTATGTATTTCTCTGCCAATGACTCCGTGGACAGTCCAACACGAAATGGTATAAAATAAGCCGCTTTTGTGAGGTGATCTACAATAACCCAAATAGCATTATTCCCCTTTGGACTTCGTAGAAGGGCTGTGACAAAATCTATAGTAATATGCTCCCACTTTCATTCTGGAATGGGTACTGGTTGTAATAAATCTGCTGCTCTCCGGTGTTCAGCCTTAACTTGTTGACAAATCAAACACTTCGCCACATATCTAGCTATTTCTCTCTTCATCCCATTCCACCAAAAATGTTGCTTTAAGTCTTTACACATCTTGGTGCCTCTTGGATGTAACTGAGTTATGAGCTTCTGCCGACACCTCCTGCCTAACTTTCCCTTCTGGCGCACATAATCTAGAACCGAATCGAAGTAACCCACCTACATGCACAACTAAATATGTCCTCAATCCGGTCTCTACTTGCTCTCTGAACTTTTGAAGCTGCTCATCCCCTGCCTGCGCCTCCTTTATCCTATCCACCAATGATGACTGTATCTGCAATTGCAAGAGTTGTCATGTCATCCCGTGCAAAACCACCTCCAAACTCATTCTCCTCATATCCTCCATAATATCTCTTTGCACAGTTAGCATCATGACTTCTGGTTTCTTGCTCAAGGCATCTGGAACCACATTGGCTTTACCAGAATGGTATTGCACGTCTATGTCATAGTGTGCTATGAGTTCTAGCCACCTTCTTTATCTCATATTAAGCTCTTTCTGAGTGAAAATGTATTTTAGACTTTTGTGATCAGTATACACTTCCACTCTCTCTCCCAGTAAATAATGTCTCCATATCTTTAAGGCAAACACTACTGTTGCTAACTCTAGATCATGGGTTGGGTAATTCTTTTCATGAGATTTTAATAGCCTTGAAGCATAAGTAATAACCTTGCCATGTTGCATAAGTACACAACCCAATCCCTTACCAGAAGCATCACTGCAAATGACAAAACCACCTGATCCATTTGGTATGTGAGGACTCGTGCTGTAGTCAACTTGTGTTTCAATTTCTGCAAAGGCTACTTCACAAGCATTGGTCCATGCATATTTTTCTCCCTTCCTAGCCAATTTAGTTAGCAGCTCTACAATCCTGGAGAAGTTTTATACAAATTTTCTATAGTATCCAGCCAATCTCAAAAAGCTCCTCACTTCAGCTACTGTCTTTGGCACTGGCCACTCCTGTACTGCCTTAATCTTCTTCAGGTTTATAGCTGCACCGTCTCCTGAGATAATGTGTCCTAGGAACGATACACTCTCCAACTAGAACTCACACTTACTGAGTTTGTCCTAGGAACGATAATGTGTCCTAGGAACGATGCACTCTCCAACTATAACTCACACTTATTGAGTTTCTCAATGAGTTTCCCAAATAGTTTTTCCCACCTCAAAACCTGTAGCACCGTCCTCAAGTGTTCTACATGCTCCTCTTTGCTCTTAGAGTACACCAGGATGTCATCAATAAACACCACCACAAACTTGTCCAGGTAAGAAGAGAAGAATCTATTCATCAAATCCATAAACACTATGGGAGATTACTAACTCCAAATGGCATCACAAGGAACTCGAAGTGCCCGTATCTGGTTTGAAATGCTTTCTTCTGGATGTCTTCCATCTTGGCCTTCATCTGATAGTAACCAGAGCGAAGATCCAACTTTGAGAACACTTTAGCACCTCCCAACTAGTCGAACAAGTCATCAATCATAGGAAAAGGGTACTTGTTCTTTATAGTAACCCTATTCAGCTTTCTGTAGTCAACACATAGCCGCATGCTCCCATCCTTCTTCTTCACCAGTACTACTTGAAGTACCACATGGTGAAGCACTAGGTCTTATAAAACCCTTATCACAGAGTTCTTGCAACTGCCTCTTCAACTCTGCTAATTCTATTGGCGCCATCTGATATGGTGCTTTAGAGATTGGACCTATACCCGGAAGCAAAACAATAGCAAACTCTACCTCTCTATCAGGTGGCAATCCAAGCAAGTACTCTAGAAACACATCCAAAAACTCCTCCATAACGTCTAGCGCTCTCTTTCTCACTCTATCCAAATGTTGCGAGCCTTGCACTTCTCGGCTTTGCCCTATATCTAGCCTGCTCTAATGACTTGCTTCCTCCTAGGAACTCAAATTCCTGGTGATTAGGGACATGAAATATCACACTCCTCCTTCTACAGTCTATAACAGCATGAAGTGTGCTAAACCATTCCATACCAAAAATCACATCAAATCTACTACCATCGATTACCAACAATCTGCATAGAATTCTCTGCCACAGACCACTATCGGGCATCTCTTGCATTCTCTATTAGAAATCACTACTCCATTCCCAGTACTAATATTCCATCTCATTGACATGGTAACATAAGAAATGGCATGCAAAGAAATAAACCTCGATGATGCAAAACAGTGTGACGCGCCATAGTCAAAAGTATAAAAGTTGGTACAGAATGAACCAAAATGGTACCTGTCACGACTTCCCCCGAAGTTTCTGCCTGCTCTTCAGTCAAGGTATAAACCTAACCTTGAAGCTTAGTTGGTCCTCTCCGCTAGGAATTTCCTCACTGAGACTATCTAAATGCCTGTTGTTGTGAAAGAGATGGTGGCCCCTGCTGAACTGGCCTTGTAGGCCTCTGCGGTGCTTTTGGTGCTAGAACTAATGCCCCCTGACTCTGGCGTCTGAGAGGACAAGATGAAATCTGATGATCACTAGACCCGCAAGACAAGCACTGATGATTAGCTCTCCTCTCTCCATCTGTACATGAGCAGGTTTTAGACAGTAACTACATATCACAGATCTATTCTGTAACGGTGAGACAAACTGGCGCTTAGGTTGAGCTGCACCACCCTGTCTCATGGAAGCTCCTTCAAAAGTCTGACCGATGGGGGCGCTTCTGGGCCCTTCCCTGAACTCTCTTCATCTTATGAGATATCTGCTCTTGAGCTGTAGCTGCATTTAGAACCAGAGTGCAAGTCCCATACTAAAATGATACAATCTGTCACTGGATCTCCAAGTTAAGTCCCTGCTGAAATCTCCTAGCACGATCATCCTCCTTAGCCACCATGTAGGGAGCGAACCTGCTAAGCTTTAGAAACTCAGCTGCATACTCATCCACGGTGCGATTACCCTGCCTCAAGCTGATATACTTCTGCTCCATGTCAAATTTAGCAGCCTTAGGAAAGAACTTCTCCAGAAAGCTCTCTGAAAAGGTCTTCCAATTGATCAACTTCTCCAAACGACCTTCCTCAGCCAACCACCAAATACGAGCCAACCCTGACAACTGAATCTTCACAACATCCACTCTATATGTTTCAAGAACTGGGGCAGCTGTTAGAAGATTCTCCATATCCATGAGCCACTGCTCGGCCTCTAGATGACTCTCCTCTGCAGAGAAAGTCGACGGGTTCAACTTCCTAAAATCAGTCACTGAACTGACCCAAGATGGCCCCCAACTGTAGCAGTCTTCTCTAAAGCTACGGTAGCAACAACTGTCTTCTCCAAAGCAGTTGTGGCGGTCTATTGAGCAACCTCCAATCCACTCCTCAAAAGTTCATTCTGTTGTTGATGAGCCTCTGCCATGGCTCTCATGACCTCCAATATATCAGTACTCTATGTGTTACCATTGGTACTAGCAACATGATGAGACATTGCTCTGAAAGGAAGGGCAAGAAGTGATAGATTATAATGGAATCAAATGAATCAACTTTAACAAATTGAAAGAATGTCCAATGAATGTTCAATATGCATATATAAATGCAATATATTCTAGAATTATTCCTGGGTCCAAGTAAATCTTTTTTCATGTGACACTCATAAGCTAAATTTAGAATAATTGAACCATTATTATTTGTTGAATTTGGCATTAAATATATCATAACTCTATTATGAACCTACTCTAATCATATTCTAAAATAGAATTGTCGTAGGTTTAACGGCAAATTCAATAAATTTAGGGCTATGAAGTTATATTATTGGCTTGTGAGTGTTACGTGAAAGAATCCGGGGAGAAATTCTCTCAAGTTGCATAACATGAGATATTAAAACGTAAATTTTATAACTTTAGTGTATATAAGTGCTGCCAAATGACAAGTGAGCGCATATAAGTGCAAAATAGTGGAAACTGTAGTAAGTACTAATTAGCCTAAAAAGGCACTCTCTATCATTTCATTTCATTCTCTATATAAAAAAAGCCTAAAACGCGTTTTTGTTTGTGGCATCATACCCTGATAATACGGTCCAAATTAAAAAAGCATACACACTAGACCATCCAGCAATATAGCCCGAGTGGTTGGATGCCCACCTTTCTTTGCTTATGGTCCGTAGTTCGAACCTTCGCCTTGCTCTTTTTTTTTTGTTTTTAGTTTCCTTGACAGGTTCGACCTTCTTCTCCTACTTGAATGGGGCCCACATGAGTATCAACAACCGCCTCCACTTGAGATGGCTTCATACTCCTGCTTGATTCTTTCAAGTTTTTGATGGTAGGCCCCACCTAACACAAATACCCTCACCAACAAATCTTCGGCACCCCGAACCGCCCCTCTCACTCCAGGCGCCAGCTCCAAGCCCCCATGGCCCCATCCAATCTTCGAGAACATGGAGGCTAAACTACATTTACTTCTCGGATTATTTAGAATTAGTCCCTAAAATCTTCTATAATTCCATATTAGCCTCTCAAATCTTTGAAATTATTTATTAGTACCTCAAATCTTAAAGGATCTTGCAATTTGGTCCCTCAATGCCCAAAATACCCTTGAAGTATATTTTCCCTCTCAAAAACCATATTGCCAAAAAAAAATATCTACTTTGATACCCTAAAGTTTACACATTTTTTAACTTTAATATCTAAAGTTTTCTAACACTTTGATACCCTAAAATTTACATTTTTTAAATTTGTTTGGCTATCAAAGTTAATAAATAAGTAAACTTTGAGATATCAAAGTTAATAATATAAAAATTTGGGATATGAAAGATTAAAAACTGTATAGACGTTGGCGTATCAAAGCGTTAAAAAAAACTTTGGAGTATTAAAGTTAAAATATGTAAACTTCGGATAGTCAAAGTGTCTTAAAAAAAAACCCCCTTTGTGGTATCAAAGTTTAAAGATGTAAGACGATTTAGGTATATCTTTCCTCTTCCACAGCCACATAAATATATTCGTTTGAAACTCCATATACAAACAAACAGCCACACCTAGCATTGAGCAATAACCGTATTGATCAAGCACGTGCATTGCACGTGCCCTTTTTACTAGTAATTTATTAAAAAAACCCATAATAGGAATAGGATATAAACATTCACCAAGCCGACAAACGAAAACCAAAAACAAAACCAAAACGACTCCCTCATCCTTTCCTCGTTCTTTTCCCCTCCAAAAGAAAAACACCCAAAATCCCCAAATTCCTCCTCTCCCCATCAATCGATCCTCCAAAATCTCTGAGAGATCCCAGCTCCGATCCCTCAGAGACCAAACCCTAACCCTAGAACCCCCAATTCCCCCCCTCAAAACCCTAATTCCACCCCCAAAAAATGAGCAGGATCATCGAATCCAGCCCCTCGACCTCCCTCTCCTCTCAACCCCCCTCGGAAACATCCTCGACCTCGATCACCAACACCGTCAACGGATCTCACGAGTTCAAGATCACCGGCTACTCTCTCTCCAAGGGGCTCGGCGTCGGAAAGTACATCGCCTCCGATTCTTTCAGCGTCGGGGGTTTCGAGTGGGCGATCTATTTCTACCCAGACGGCAAGAGCCCCGAGGATAATGCGAGCTACGTGTCGCTGTTCATCGCGCTGGCGAGCGAGGGGACCGACGTTAGGGCTTTGTTCGAGCTGACGATGCTGGATCAGAGCGGGAAGGAGAGGCACAAGATTCATACTCATTTTGGGAGGTTGCTGCAGGATGGGCCGTATACGCTTAAGTATCGAGGGAGTATGTGGTGAGTTTTGCTAAAATTGCGTTTTTTTTGTGGGGAAGTTAGGGTTTTTCTGTGTTTTGTATGGCTAGTTTATGTTGCGTGTTGGATTTTGATTGCTCTGTTGCTCAATTTGCTTGAATTTAGCTGTTTGAAGGATGGTTCTTGGTCTGCGGTGCACGAAGATGGGTTAATTATGTAGGAATTATGGTTTTAGTGACATGTATGCAGATTTGGTTGTTCTAATGTTTCGGTGGAGACGAGTTGAGTTCTGTTTACCAAAACACGAAAAGCGCACTCAAAACCTGCTGATACTGTTGAAATCTGAACCCTTATCATGGTCTCAATATTAGTATCATCCCGTCTGGCATCTCTAAGCCTTGGAGAAATTTTACATTCTTTACCGTTAGTAAATGGATCTAAGAACTAGTGTGATGGTATCATTTCAAACGAGGCGTGCAGTACAGAAGTAGGACTGGCTATACCTAATTTATATTATTTGGCTGCTGGTTTGTTTTGTTTTGTCAATTCTAGATATGACACTGATTGTGTCGTGTATAGGACCCATGAACCAGATACAAGATTATGTCAGTTTGAATATGTTCAACCTTAGCGTGAGCTATAACATGGAATACACTGCATGAACTTGGCAAAAGTTCAACATAATCTTGGATAATGTTTAGGCTAACTTAATCAAGTTGCATGTCTAGGGGTATATATATTAGGGGTCCTCCAGAGGAGGGTACTATATGTATCTTTTAACTTTTTGTGGCGGTGCTGGACAAGTCATGACTTCACACAGAACTTACATAGAAATATAATTACATTGCATGCAGATTATTTCGTATCTGTTAGCTGCCTGTGAGAAAAAGGTAAATTGCAAATAATTAGAGAGCACTCATGCATGTGAATGCTGTGAAAGGATAAGTAAGGTCTCTCCTTTATTTATGCATGGATATATCTAAGCCAGGGTGGTTGCTCGGCTTAAGACTCAACTAAATGTATACACGATTTGCGTCACATGTATGCTGGCAACAATTACTGTATTTCTCATCTCACTGTATGTAATTTCTAACTTCACCCGATGCTTCTTCCTGGCTGATCCTAGATTAATTTTAGGATAGGTTTTGTTACAGTAATTTTATTAATATCTTATCCTATTACTTTTATGCATCATGTTTAATTTAAATTTTCAGATTTTTTGCTATTCCTTTTAGGTCCCATGTCTACCATTAAATAAATCCTTGTCTAATTACACAGGGGTTATAAGCGTTTCTTCAAACGAACTGCCTTGGAGGCTTCAGATTATCTCAAGGATGATTGTCTGTCAATTAGTTGTAGTGTTGGTGTTGTTAGATCACATACCGAGGGACCCAAGTCTTATACCATACCTGTGCCTCCCTCTAACATTACTCAACATGTTGGTCAACTTCTGGAAAGTGGAGAGCGAACTGATGTATCTTTCAAAGTTGATGATGAGATCTTTGCAGCTCATAGATTGGTTCTTGCAGCTCGATCACCTGTGTTCAGAGCACAACTTTTCGGTCCGATGAAGGACCGTGACATGCGATGCATAGAGGTTGAAGATATGCAGCCTGCGGTTTTCAAGGTAAAATGACTCGGTGCCTAATTTACTTTTCTATTATGCTTCGTAGATTATGCTTTCATAATTTTATGTGTTGTTTTAATCTGATTTTGGGCTTATAATTTGCATATTATAGATAACTGCAGCTTCTTGTATCTGATCTTGCCTTTTATTCATCATCTAGACTCTTCTGAGAGTCTAAGGAAACTGTGGGGGTTCCCCCTGGTGGCTTAACCTTAAATTATGCAACTGATGAGGTCAGTTTTCTGGTTAATCGGCCTTATTGCTTGGCGATCTCCTTTATTGTTTGAATTTTCCTTAATCAGGAATCCTTCTTGAATAAAGGGTTTGACATGCTACATCTCTTGGTGGAACTGTAAAACTTTACCAGATCAAGGCTTTATGATGCATAAGGCCATCCTGGCATAGATGGGAGGCCCATGATTTAAGGTTAAGACTTATTCCTTTATTGCTATGTGTTGTGAGTGGTAGCGTATTTTTGTGTATATTACTAGAGTAGTGCTGAGTGTTTTGACACATTGGAGCGTCAAACTGAGGATTTATGAAAAAGAGTGATGTGCGTCAGTAGCTTGTCAAGTACGTCAGCAATTATGGGTTGAGAAATTGTATTTCAGATAGATTGCTGGCTTTGTCAGGAAAAAAGAATAAAAGAAAAAAGAGAAACATTTGATGTCACTTTACAGAGCTGATGTTAAGTATTAGATCATGTAGGCAATTCTTTGATGTGCTCTCTTTGTCCACAAATTTCTTCTATATTTTTGTACTGTACTATTAATCTGATACATTGGTCACTTCCATTATTTATTCATTGTCGCAATTATTTGTTTAAATGCACTATACAATGTTTTCATATGCAAATGAATCTAAGAACAAGTCATAATTCTGTCATTCAGTGGTGCGGTGCTACCTTTATGTTGTTAATGATGTGTGAATTAGTTTTTAAACCAAACTCTGTCCCTAGCCTTCTAACGCTGTCACACCCGCCTATTGGAAAAAAAGAAGAGAGAAAGAAGCCAAGAGTAATTGGATGGCTCTTTCCCATGCAACATTTTCCTGATCTTTCATTGGAGGCTTGTGATTGTCAACTCTTTGTTCTCTTTTTTTTTTTTTTTAATTCTCATGATGAAGCAGGAGTGAGTTTATACTTGATCTTTATCAATCTTGTGCTGTAGTTCTTCAGTTAATAATGCAAAGCAGGAGAGAGCCAACTTGTTATGATAGATTATATTTTCTCAGAGATTTTGACCAAAGTTACCAACTCTTTTGTTGCAGAACAACTGTCACGAACTTGTCTAACTCCAACCAAATGTTGAAGCTAAATCTGCTGTTTATTTATTTTTGCAGGCTTTACTCCATTTCATATACTGGGATTGTCTGCCTGAGATGGAAGACCTTGCAGGTGTGGCTTCGACGTTGATGTCTCAGCATCTGCTTGCAGGTGCAGACAGATATGCACTGGAGAGATTGAAATTACTCTGTGAGGAAAAGCTATGTGAGGATGTCTCTATTAACACAGTGGCAACAACTTTAGCTTTGGCTGAACAACATCATTGTTTTCAGCTTAAAACTGTTTGTCTCAAATTTACAGCTTTGCCTGAAAATCTCAAAGGTTATGACCCTGTCTTTTACTTCAGATTTGTTAAGTTGTGATATTAGGAAAAATTACATGTATTATACCCTCAACTAAGCAGATTAGGTTGCTCTTGTAACATATTCACATGCAATCCCAACCTGTTTATATTAATTCACATGCAATATTTGAGTTACTGTATCATTTTCATATAAGTTTCTGTTTTTTAAGTCTTCCTGTCAAAATTCCTTCTCGCGAGTTTGAAAAACTGATTTTAGTTTGTAGTTGTTCTGCTTACCTTTCCATAGAGATGCATTATTACTCATGCTCTTGTATTGACATTTGAGGGCCTCATTAATACATTGGCTTAATGCGACATACATCTATCTGATATTTTCTGATGTCAAGCTACGGTATTTACCGTTTCGTGATCATTCCCATTTTTTCTTCCTTAGTTCTTGATTTCTTCTTATCTGGTGCATCTTGAATGGTTTCTTGAGATTATTCATTCTAACACAAAATATATAGTAAGTTCCGATTCTGATTATAATGTTGCTGATTTGTCTTGCAGCTGTGATGCAAACTGAAGGATTTGAGCATTTGAAGGTCAGTTGCCCCTCAATACTGACAGAGCTCTTGCAGTATGTGGCAAAAGCAGGAGAATATTCAGTCAGTACTGGCGCCTGTGTGTTTGAAGAAATTGATGGCAGTGATCTTAATGGTAGACGGGTAAAGCCCCGGATAATATAAGCATGAAAGGAAAGAAAAAAAAAACTATTTTCTTTCATTTACTTGTGTAAATCTGCTCATTCTTGGGGCTCCGATGAGTCTCAGCTTGTTGTAAGTTATTTCGAAGTGTTGCTTTGAGTTTTGTAGTTACATTTGGGATTGGTTTTGTCGTGCAATATTTCTAGGAATTGTGGACTTAACCATGGGTTGTTGGTTAGTGTTATAGTATGAATCGGTCAGCAAAGTTTAAAAAAAAAAAAGCATTCTCGGGTTAACTTCTGTGTGATTTGGCAATCAAGTGATGTATACTGGCCTTATGTTGTTGTTATTACTTGAGTAAACTACCAATTTGCAGTTCATGAGAGAATTTTTGTGTAGGTCCAGTTTTGTTGATGTGGTGTGCGGAAATAAGATATGATTTTATGCTCTAACATGCTTTATGGTTTTATGCTCTAACATGCTCTGACAGGGTGAGCGTTGTTTTCTGGGTAGAAATGTGCACTAAGGTATCAATATTGATTTTTTTTTAAAAATCCTTATTAAATTTGCTGTTTTCTGGGTAGAAATGTGCACTAAGGTATCAATATTGATTTTTTTTTAAAATCCGCATTAAATTTGTGGCAAGTAGTATCTGATCTCGATTCCCTATCACTGCACCGAAACTCTGAAGTTGTAAGGCATATGGTTTTGTATTCTAACAAAACTGAAAAAAAAAATCAGAATGTAATCCAATTGGGAAATCCTATGTCTTCTATTTTTGGAATAATAGATCGGCGTACAAATCTTTGCAGAGTTTCAGAACGACCAAAAACTGTGAGACTGTATCTTATCGGATCCTAGTTGAGCTACAACCCGACCCGTTAACAATGAGACCCGCGCAGTCCATAAATACCCTGTCCCAACTCGAAGCCCCAACTGTTCCTCTCGAAGAACAGTAAATCAAAGATGGTACCTTTTTTTTCTATATTTCTTAATCTTTTATTAGGGTTTATTTATTTCATCAACCTCTAGTTTCTAATTTTCAATCTAGTTTTTATAATTGTTTGTTGTCCATTTAAATTTGGCAGTTGTTCTTCTCGTATTTCAAGGAATTGGTGGGCAAAGAAGTGACGGTGGAGCTGAAGAACGATCTCGCAATCAGAGGGATTCTCCATTCAGTCGATCAATACCTCAACATTAAGCTAGAGAACACTAGGGTTGTTGATCAAGACAAGTATCCTCACATGGTTCGTACCTTCAAACGCCTCCCCTTTAATTTTCTAGGGTTTTGCTATTTTTGTTCTTTTTTTTTAATCTTTTTTGGACGAATTTGGAGTTTGGAATGGGGTTTTGGAACAAAAAGTTGCATCTTTAGGGGTTTAGTATTTATTGGGATTCAATAAGACTTAATTACTTGCTATATGCTTCTAAAATCTAAAGTGGAGGGATGTTGGATTTATGTGATTTTGAAGTTTGAAGTTTAATATAAGTTATGTATATTCTCAAATCCATTAATGACTTGTTACATTGTAGTTAAAAAACAGTCGAAGAGACTTCCTCGTATTTGAAACACACTGATCATTTTAACAGTAGAAACTAAGAAAATGAGTTTCATGTCTATATGACTGGAGTTCCATGTCATTAGCGTAAAGCGGTACATGCGAAGACGAGCGAGTTATGCTTATTCTAGAGCAATGTTTTAGAATTCGTCGTGCGCTTCTAGGCGCCAGACCAACTGTCCAACACCTGGGTGTTTTTTTTTTCTTTGCACTTTACTTTTTAAGGAGATTGCATCTGCCTCTGTGCCTCCCAGGGGAAGAAGAAGAAGAAAGAAAAGGAGAATGAGGAAGAAAGAAAGAGTATGAGGGAGTACATCATGAAAGAGTTATGCTTATTCTAGAACAATGTTTTAGAATTCGTCATGCGCTTCTAGGCGCCAGGCCAACTGTCCAACACCTGGGTGTTTTTTTTTTCTTTGCACTTTACTTTTTAAGGAGATTGCATCTGCCTCTATGCCTCCCAGGGGAAGAAGAAGAAGAAAGAAAAGGAGAATGAGGAAGAAAGGAAGAGTATGAGGGAGTACATCATGAAAGAGTTATGCTTATTCTAGAACAATGTTTTAGAATTCACATGCTTCTAGGCCAGGCCAACTGTCCAACACCTGGGTGTTTTTTTTTTCTTTGCACTTTACTTTTTAAGGAGATTGCATCTGCCTCTATGCCTCCCAGGGGAAGAAGAAGAAGAAAGAAAAGGAGAATGAGGAAGAAAGGAAGAGTATGAGGGAGTACATCATGAAAGAGAAGAATATATTAACAGTATTGCATATAAAACGATAATAATAATTAAAGACAAATGTCTCTCTTACAACTCTTAGTGTTGATCGGAGGTGGCTCCGGTAGTTGTCAGTATCCGAGACAACGACTCTAGTGGCAAAGAGAAAGGCTGAGGAAAATCTTCCAAAGATTCAAAACCATAACCTTGTTAATCTAATTTGGACTTATATTATCGGGTTCTGAATTGATCCATTTTCTTTTGGTGTTGTTATGCTTAAGCAGGTTGTATGCTCATTTTTTGACGCGGCGCGGCTTGTTTAAGCAGTGCATTCCCTCTTAGGTGCCCCATGCTCAAGGCTGAATTGGGCAGTTTGAGTACTGCCTCTGGCAGATGCCTAAAGCGTCTTTTTAAACAATTTTCACAGAAGTTCTTAATTAACAATAAGTAACAAAGAAATATAGACAAGAGACAACAAAGAAATAGGCGTGCAAGTATAAGGACAATGTAAAGGGGGAGTAGCAAAGGAAGAGGGAGGATTGTTTCCTCATATTCCTTTCTGTTTTTTCCCCCTCTTTCTTTAACTTTCTTAAGGGGCTGTGAAAGGACCCTGTCACTACCAAAACTCCAAAGTTACGGTAAGGATTGAGGGTTATCATTTTATATCTAACATGCCCCTATAGGTAGAGCGCCCTTTTCATGAGTCAAGATCCGGACTCAACAAATCAGTATCAATTTTTTTTTAATTTGCTTTATATTTGTGGTGAATGGGATTTGAAGCCGGTTGTTCTAATACCATGTTAAACAAGTTTTTTTTGGTAGGGGGATGAAGAAGTGGTAAGAGAGAGAAGAGGATTTCCAAATTACTTTGATTTGGACTTTTCGTGTGTTTTAGCCTTTTTGCTTCATTGAGATGTTTTCCACAATATTTTACAAGTGCTCTCACTCCACTTATGTGTTTTGTTTTGGGTTTTTATTTTTGTATTTTGAGTACTAGATTCTCGAACAAAAACATCTATATATTTGGAGACAAATAAAAAAATGAGGAAAAACGCTATTTTATAGTTGTCAGCATGTTCTTGCCATCAGATGCAGACCCCAAACAGTAGGAAGCTTGATGATGATTCTATAAATGTATGTGACCCTTACTATAAAATTATAACATCTAACTTCAATTTCTTGTTTCTGTTAGTTTTGCATAAAGTTAGATACTTTTTGTTGTTACCGTCTTCCATAACTTACTAGAGCTCGTTCTTGTGCAATCACTTAGATTGTTTTCTGCTCTGGCCATGGGTAATTTCTCATTAAGACTCCAGTGAAGTAAGTTGTCCCTTTTCTTTAAAGGGAGTATATACACCCTCAGTATTATGACGGTGTGGCCACTTATACCCCTAAACTATTTGGTTATCCCTTACACTTCGTGAACTCCT
The DNA here is from genome assembly GCA_012295165.1 of Asparagus setaceus. Taxonomy (NCBI): domain Eukaryota; kingdom Viridiplantae; phylum Streptophyta; class Magnoliopsida; order Asparagales; family Asparagaceae; genus Asparagus; species Asparagus setaceus. The sequence continues at coordinate 21,010,518 of CM022705.1, forward strand.
GATGATATTACCTCTCAAGTTTGGTCGAGATGTCATGTAGGGACCACATAATGATAAATTATCTTTTGTTCTTGATTTAAGTGGGAAAACTAAAACTAAATTGTGCTTAGGAACAAAAAAATAACGTCTGAGAATCAGGGGAAGGGTATCTGCAACTAAACCTTTTTAAGATTCTTTAGCTCTCTTCCATCAAATTATTTGCTAATGCTGCTTAAATTTATTTTTTGTGCAGATGTCTGTTAGGAATTGTTTCATTAGAGGATCAGTTGTGAGATATGTCCAGCTTCCACCAGATGGTGTTGATATCGACATCCTTCATGACGCCACCAGGAGAGAAGCCCGCGGTGGTTGATCTTTTGTATAATGTCCTCACCATAGTCTCTTTTTGGTTCCCTTAAAAAAGTTATGTATTGCTTAAATTCTTTTCTGTAGTTTCCCACTAAGGATCATTTTAGACAGCAGTTTGAATTATAAGCTTGGGGGCATTTCGAGTATTGTGCTAATTTATGTTATTCTTTTAGCAGTGTAACTCTTATCACATCTCTCTGCAGCTCTGAGTGTGAAATAATTTCTTGGGGGTTTACTTATTTTAGGACCGCACCTGAAGGGTCTTTGTTGCAACTAAAACTTGCATGTGGCTATCATGTTTTGAGGAGTTATAGTTGTTGATTTTACTGTAACTAATATTGCGACTGCAGTTGCAAAATAGGGCTAAATTATCAAATTGGCCTAAAAATTGACACGCAGTTTCCATTAAGGCTTAAAAATTGACTCAGGCGACAATAAGGCCTAAAAAGCGAATCACTTAACCGTTTAAGCCTAATCCGGCGACCGGAATTTTGGTTTGATCACGAAAAGTATAAAATTTTTGCAGTTTAGTCCTCTAAACTTTAAATCCTTTTTCTCTCTCCCTCCCTCCCTCCTACATCTCTTTCTCTCTTTCCCCCCCTCCCCCATTGTCTCCTTCCCAAAACACTCTCTCTCTCTTCCCCCCTTCCCCTCCTCCATCTCTCTTTTTCTCCCTCCATCTCCCCCCTCCCCATTGTCTCCTTCCCAAAACACTCTCTCTCTCTTCCCCCTTCCCCTCCTCCATCTCTCTTTTTCTCCCTCCATCTCCCCCCTCCCCAATTGTCTCCATCCCCTCCTCCAAAACAATGGGGGAGGGAGGGGCAGAGAGAGTCTTCGGAAGGAGACAATGGGGGGAGGGGAGAGAGAGAGGAGGGGGGAGAGAAAAAGAGGTGGAGGAGGGGATGGAGACAATGAGGAGAGGGGGGCGGGATGGAGGGAGAAAAAGAGAGATGGAGGAGGGGAGAGAGAGAGAGAGAAAGAGAGAGAGAGAGAGAGTGTGTGTTTTGGGAAGGAGACAATGGGGGAGGGAGAGAGAGAGATGGAGGAGGGGAGGGGAGAGATGGAGGAGAGGATGGGGAAGAGAGAAAGAGATGGAGGAGGAGAGAGAGAGAGAGAAAAGAGGATTTAAATTTTAGAGGACTAAAATACAAAATTTTATACTTTTGGTCAAACTAAGATTCCGGCCGAGTAAGCTTAAACGGTTAAGTGAGTCAATTTTAGGCCAATTTGGTAATTTAGCATAGTGTTCGGTTGTAGCAAATACCTTTATTAAATTGACAACTGTGACTAAATGTATACTATTAAAGTAAATATTCAGTATCGTCCTGTTTCATTAATTATATTTTTCTAATTATTTTATATATGTTTGAAATTTCTATGGGAATCTATTTATTCTGGTCATACGTTGGAATCTCTTTTAGAAAATCTAGTAAAGCTAAATATTCAATTCATTTTCTTGTGGTGTAGTAGATAATGCGCTAATTGATTTCAATGGTAACTGAAACATATAAGAGCTCCAATGAAGATTTGGGGGAAAAAACTCTAATTAATTAATATGAATACGAAATTACACTTTATACTACGGATTTGCGTGAAGAATATGAATAGGAATACGATGTTACCCTTTTCATAGGTACACATTTTGTTTTATTAGCACATATATTACCAAAGTTAAATATTTATTAAGATGCATTCATGTGTGATTACTCATATGTACGTACTGACAAAATTAAGCTTTCAACTGAGAAAGCAGCACAATATAAAATTCGCACCATATGATCCCGCTAAATCCTTCTATTCAAAAATTTTGAGAAGAAAACACGCTGAAATCAAACTTCAAAGTTCACAACATCTTTTCTATGGTCGCTCAATCAAAAACCTCAAGCCTCTGGTACTCCTCCCCAGCGATAGCACTCTCCATGACATCCTCAGGGCTAAAAACCCCCTCCTTTTCCAAAAACACCCTCACCAAATTCCTCGAAAACCCGCTCACCATCGCCACCCCTCTCCTCCCCGCCACCGCCGGCGCCGCCTCCTCCGACCCCTCCCCCAACTTCCAAAACTCAATCTCCGGCACGCAATCCCCGTACCCGCTCTCCTCATACTTCTTACAAATCCTCTCGTAATCAAACCCCCCTCCGCCTCCAAACACAAACACCCTCTTCACCATCTTCGCCTTGTCCATCTTTTCCCTCGCCGCGATCTGCAGCAGCTTGTCGAACACCTCATCGACAGTCGCGTACCCATGACCCGTCGCCATCCCGTACCCAAGACCCGTCGCCGTGGCTATACTATCCGCCTTCTGTAATAAAGACTCGCCTTCGATCTTGTGCAGGCAGGGGGTGTAGCTGTGCGTGACGACCCGCCCCTTCCACGGCTCCTCGCTCAGCTCCGATACCAGCAGCCCCAGCGCGACGCATGCCTCCAGCGCCTCGCCTCGCATGGCGTGGGTGAAGTCGCAGACGGCGATGCAGTTCTTGAACCTCCCCCTTCCCGCCAGGTCCCGCACCATTCTCCTCCACTGCAGCTCGGCCATGTCGGGGCTTTCGTAGCGCCTGCGCATGATCTCGTGCGGCAGGAGCGCGCCCGCGGCCACAGTCGCCTCGCCCTCCCTGACCTTCTTCAAGAACTCAGCGAATCTCTCCCTGTCGTGAGAATTGAACTTGTCCGCGTATTTCGACATCGCGACTGACGGGATCTTAGAGTAGTCTATGCCGTCGAAGCTGGATGAGCTTATTTTCGCCTCCGGTAGCTCCAGCGCCTTGCGGAGCGGCACGAGCACCTCCCGCTTGAGGCGGGTGCGGACCCGATAGGCGTAATGGGCATCCTCGACGTCTGCGTACTCGGGATCCGAATCCCTCGGGAAAATTAAGCCGGCGATGCGCTCGCATAGGAGCGTCGACTTGTCGAACGAGGAGTCGAGCGACGGCACCATTTCGCCGCCAGCGAGACCTTGTCGAGGCTTCCGGATTGCAAATGGGCCAGGTCGGAGGCCAACAGGCCCGCGAAGAACTCGGCCACGCGGTCGTACAGGAACTGGTAGCTCTCGTCGGAGGAGTAGCTCTCGACGGCCCGCGAAGCCAGCTGGGCCATCTTCTGTACCCTCTTGCTGGGCTTTTCAGAGCCCACAGTCAGCTTCTTGAGCTCGTTGAGAATCAGGCCGTTGACGGTGTTATCACCCTCCTCCGCTCTTTTCTCGGTCTTCTTGTTTCCGAGAAATCCCTTGTTAAGCCTGTGAAGCCCCTTCTTAAACCTAGGATGCCCGGGCATGGCAGTGGGCCTCCTGCCGTCGTTCCTGGGCCGCGGGCCGTGGACGAGGCGGCGGAGGATCTCGAGGAGGTCCTTCATGTAGCCGAGGTGGGCCAGGGGGCCCACGTTGAGCGCGAGGGTCCTGGGGTGGTTGCGGTGGAGCCAGACGGCGCAGGCGTAGAAGGACTCCTTGTCGTTCTTGCCGGTGCCTCGAACGGCGCGGAGGTTGGCGACGAGCTTGAGGGCGGTGAGGGGGTGGTGGGCCCAGGCGGCGGAGAGGAGGGAGGTGACGGCGGAGGGGGAGGCGTTGAAGAAGAAGTCGAGGCAGGGGTCGCCGGAGGAGGCGGGGAGGGGGTGACGGGCTCATCTTCGGTGATGGGACCCTCGGGGTCGGGCTGGGCCTTCGTGGGGCCTGGGGCATGGTGGAGGGTTGGCGGGCCGAGGAGGAGAGTTGAAGAGGGAGGAGACATTGTTTGATGGGGAGAACAAGTGGGGTTTTATATAGGAGGCGGAGGAGTTGCTTGGGGGCCAAGTTTGGGCGTTACTGGGGGTGGATTTGCGAGAGATTTTAGATTTGCTTTTTGGAATTTTTTAATTTACTGAAAATAGCTAGTTTTGTGGCGGTTAAGGTGTTGGAGGATTTAAGTCGGCTTTTAATTAGAGTGATTTTTGTTAGGTTTTTGAAGTTTTAAGAGTAATGCTAGGAGGACCCAAAAATGGGACAAAATGATGGGACAGGTGATGTGGCAATGCTTACGTGGCATTAATTATAATGAGCTGACCATAATTAACATTGTCTTTAATAGTTCAATGAGGGTATTTTTGGCATAAAATTTTTGATCCATCTCTTCTGATCTAAAATCTCGCGCATTCAGTATCCACAGATCAAAATATCAAATCTGTCGCCTCCTTCTTCAGCCACCGGAGGCTAAGAACGGCTCCTCCCGTGGCCAACGCCGCGACCCCCTCTTCTTGTGGCCGGAGTCACCACTTCCATCTCCCGCTCATCACCACCGCCTCTTGTCAACAATGTCATCACCATTAAGATGGTGACACTAGATTATAAAACAACATAATAGAAGCAATCCAAATGATGGGATTTTCTTAATTTTCTATACATACTACAAAGAGATGGATCTGCTAGCTTTCAATTTAATGAAAATTTCAGAAATTAAAATTTATAAAGACAAAATTGGAGAATTGTTCTGGCAACCTGAGGCTTTTTCTTCACTTACATGAATGAAAGATCAGTAGTTTTTTTTTTTCCAATTTTGTGATTCTAATATTCTATTGTGATTTATAGTCTTGTGTCATGTTACAGAAGAAGATGTTTGTTATAAATCTGAAAAGAACTTTTAAAAATTTCTGAAATTGTCCTAGACTTCTCATTATTGTTGTCCAGCGACGAGTAAGGACACCAAACTCGACGATAAAGGCTGGAGTATGAGGCGACAATACGTGATGAGGAGAGCAAGAGTAGTCGGTGAGTTGATGATGGGGAGAGGAGATTATGGTCGTGAGCACAGAATTATGAGAGAATTGCAATGAGGAAGATGAAAGATCTGGAGGACAGGAGATGAAAGTTTTTATCCAAACTAACCCTATTTAATATATCTAGATGCCAGCTTGAAATATGCCAACTCACCTGTCCCTTACAAGGGTCCCATAATTTGGGTTAGGTCCGAAATCATCCAAACCTAAGTGGGTTTTCTAATGTTTAGCCTTAATTTAAGTCGGCCTTAATTGGAGAGATTTTAGGGTTTAAAGTTTTAAAATATTGTTCGAGACTGGTTTAGTCACAATCACAAAGCTAACGCTCTCAACCGCATCAGGCATACCATAAATAGCCAAGCACTTCTTATTATTATAAGGGGTTTTTACGTATATATCCTCTAAGTTCGCTCTATTTGCTGTTTCATCTTTTAACTCTGCCTATTTGCTAATTTATATATTATATTTGTTAACACTGGCTGTTAAGTATTCATCTCATTTAATATCTTTAATTTTCAAATATGATGAGGTAAAGTGACAAAAAGGTTCCTTTCTTTCCTTTCCTAAAAAGGGAGGGGGGGCACTCGGCAGTCCATTGGTTAGTTTAATTACATTTATAAGAAAAGATTACTGATTTTTTGAAGTATTAGTTCTCTTCTATATATGGGAATATAGTGGACATATTCCCTAACAAAAAATCGAAGGAATAGACTAAAGCATTATCAAAGAACGTGATTGTATCCCACATAATTGGCCTAGTGACTAGGGCCTCAAAAGGCCAAGGATCAATACGTGTCTATGACATGTTTACTTTCAATTTCTTATTATTAGGCATTACAACACTTGTCATATTCACCTTGCCCTGAACACCGAAAGTGGGGTCGTAGGCTCCATAGACTAGTACTAAGCCATTCTCACACCAAAATAAAATAAAATAAAACCAAAAGAACATGGTCTTATTAGCATATAATCAGATTTTGGAGGTATATCTGTGTATGTTGTTGAATATTCTCAGTATAATACCGTTTATTTAATAGTCTAGGATATAAACTTAGTCTATGTCCCTTGATTGCAGTTCAATAGAAAGAGCCTGTCCTGTAGTATTCCGATTGCATTCCTCTATTATCTTACACCGAGAAGCTTAAACCATGGTCAGATTTTTTTTTCATGAACCATACATAGCACAACACTTATTTGCGAATTACATGTATGAAACTTGATTCCTGAATTGGCTCCTAAAAAACCTCAGACATGAAAACATCAGAAAAATGCACTTTCAAATGCACAAAATTTGCATGTGCACGTGCACAACAACCATCTCAACAAATTGGGTGAGCAGAAGGCTCAGCTAGCTATTTCCTCTGGAAGGAAATTCGAGGCTGCATCAAAAGAATAGAAGCCTGATATGATACTATAAATATCAACTTATCAACCATAAGATCACCAAGATATGCAGCCAGCCTGAAGTTATCACTGGAAACAGCTTGGTCAGGGTATTGTTACTTGTGAGATATTTTCTTCACTTCCATGACCCTCGTAGTCTTTGCGGGTCAGAATGGATAAGATAAATCTTGTAAATATCCACGCTATGAGTAAAAATCTTGCGTGCAGTTAGTGCTTTTGAACCCTGAGAATAATCAATTGTTCACGACTCCAGTAAGAATATAGTAAGGAGTAAGGGTTAATTGCACATATACCCCCTGTAGTACTATCGTTGTTTTAAATTTACTACCCCTGTAGTTTCATCGATGTAGCTGGACCCCTGGGTTAAATTTTGTCTCTTTTACCCTCGGTAAAATTTTGACAGCTATCACCCCACGGTGAAATTAGTGAGTTTATCTGAGGGTAAAAGAGTCAAAAAGAATTAACAGAAGGGGGTCTATCTGCAACAGTGAAACTACAGAGATAGTAAGTTCAAAGCAACGATAGTACAGGGGGTCTATGTGTAATTAACCCTAAGAAATAACAAAACAAAATACCAAAAGAGAACAATTGAATTAGTATTTCTGAAAAACATGAAACTTACCTTATGGCATATGGATACAGTGTGCTAGGCCATGACCAGTTCAGATAGAATGGCAGCAAATATTACACCGAAGAGGCACAACAAGGAAAACAAATCTATGAACCCAAACTTCGATTCAGAAAATAAGTAAATCTTGTGCGCATTGCTATCACCAAGAAAACCTCGTGCAATCATTGCCTGTCCAATGATACAACCATGGATTAGAAGAATACCTAGTAATTCAAGTAAAGAGTAGAATTGCAGATAATCCTCCTCATGTAAACCTTCAGTAACACATACCACACTTCAACTCTTTTGTTAGCACTTATCACCCGTAGTTTGACATTTTGAGAATAATAAATTGCAGTAACTCCCCCACCCCCACCTTTCTTCCACAAGAATTGACAGTGCGATAAGCACTAAAAAATTAGTTGAGAGCTGGTAAGTTGTACTAAATGTATAAATGAGGGGGGTTATCTGCAATTTACCCTTTAGTAGAAGAGTGATGGTGCAAAGGATAAATTTTCACTTTGTAAGTATTGAGGTTATTACTCTTTTTCATGGATTGTAATTCATAATGAAAGATAGAATCAACAAAAACCAGCAGAACATAAACATTGATGCAGGAAACCAACAAAACCTCGGAGCCAGGATACTGGAGAAATTAACTAAACTAAACAGGGAACCTTAATCTTTTATCAAACTTAATCGTCATTGCACAATGAGCCACTTTTTCTTGTCAAGGCTTATACCAACTTGGAGAAACAAAGTAAATAACCTTTCGATCTAATGCCATGCAAGCCCTTTCATTATATAATACAATTACATGGTCCCCACATCTCCCCTCTCCAAAAAAAAAAGGGAGAGAATGTTTCTCATGACATGACTGCAGACCTAAGACTTTAAGAGCTAGAAAATGTAGCAAAAATTGTATTGGAAAGACATACCTTGGAGATTTGCTCAGCATGACTAAAAATATTTTTGAAAATCCGACGGATATACATAAAAAAAACTGCAAAATCAGAAATGAAAAGAGAAGCATGTATAAGGATGAGTCGTTGGATTCAGTGAACAAATAAAGTCCCTACTGTAATTTTCAGCAATAAATTGTGCATGAAAATATTACTGCAAAAAAGATGTAAAATATAATTTTCATGAATATTTCATTAAAAAAGTGGCGGGCACTTAATTACAGGAAGAGAATACTTCACCAGATATATTGGCTGTCAACTGCATGTTGACTATGGAAATTAAATGGAATCATTAAATGAGAACATAAAAGGGAAGAATCGCTGCACCTTCACCTAAATACTTTTCATCCATTAGTTGTATCCTCAGATACTTTGCAAACATAGGTTCAAGTAAAATGGAAGGATCATAATAGACCATTCAGTAAATTAAGATTAGTAATGCCTAAGGTAGCAATAAATTGATTCCTACAGAAGAATATCTAACATGGAGAGAGCATTAACAATTCAAAATAATCATCAGGCAGTAGCAAGATGCAGATTAACCAATCAAACCAAAATGAATTGCAACCATGGGATGCCCGTCATATTGATGGTTTCAGTGTTTTCTTCCATAAGAAATCTTTATACAGACGTAGTTACGAACTTAGAATTGAAGCAGCTCGTATAATTCATAACAGTCAGATAGTTAACTTGATGAAAATGGCAAAAATTATATCAAGCTTACCCTCTTAGCCTCATGCTGTACCGGGAATTCAAGAAGAACTCAAGAATAAGCCATTAACAACACATAAAATAGAACAAGATAACAACTTAATTCATGGCTACAAAAAGTAATCTGAGCACTAACTTTTAACTTGAGACTAACTTTCATTTATATGTTTGGTAGTCCCCGGAAAAAAAAAGGATCGGTGATCAAGTTTGGTTTACATAGCGCTCAGCTTAAACTGCTTATTTCAGAGAATCTAGAGTTTGAGAGTTCACATATTTCGAAAGAGAAGCAAGTACAAACTTAAAATGCATATAAAATGGCTTTCATATTTTCCATTCATTAGAGATGCTCACCATCTATTGTTTCGGTTACTGCCAATTGCTGCCAACATATTCGACGTGCTACAATCCCTAAAGCTGCATTTCTTACCTGTGTAAAAAGTACTAATAATATATGTGAAAAAAAACAAAGATGCGAAAAAGCTGTAACACAGTTAATTACGAATCCATTTTCTTAACTTTGTTTCATGTGTATACACAATTTATCATTCAAATCTTAACTTAACCATAATGTTCAGAGAAAAAAAATTCATTCCAACTTGCCTCGTCAAAAACTAGATTGATGAATCTCAATGAAAGTAGTAGAGTAAGAATTATTTCAGCAACCGGAGCACCAATAAGTGACAAAGGAGCCATGAACCACTGCAATGCAGATGCTAGTTGTTCAGGAGTTGTTGTCGCCAGGCATAGACTAGCACTTTGAAAGATCTTTCACCAAAGGAAAAAAAAAAAAAAAAAGGAAAACTTTCAGATATACTTTGAAAAAAGGGTAAATGTCACAGAGCCCCCTAAACTTTCGGCATTTCCAACAAAACCCACTTAAACTTTATTTATTCCACTAACCTTCTGAATTTGGAGGTGTCTCGCATAGGCCCCCTAAGCTATCAATTTTTCCCAACGGAACCCTTACTTGGAAATGGAAAATAACTAACAGGTCATTGACAGAAAAGGAAAAAAAACCCCAAATAGGGGGGAGGGTGTCTGCTGACTTGTTTGTAAATGGGAAGTAGTAAATTGGGGTTCTTCTCAAGGACATTTAGTTATCTGCCATTTTATTGGTAGGGGCTTCGTTGGGAAAAATTGAAAGTTTAGGGGGGTTATGTGAGACACCTCAAAGGTCAGAGGGGTTGTGTGACAGCTCAAAATTCAGGGGATTTTTGTGGAACTTACACAAAAAATGTAGTTCTTGTAGTAAAGCAATACTACAAGCAATAAGAAAAAATAGAGATGGAGCGGAGTCACAGTTTCAAGGCAAATAAAAAATTATGGAGTACAGTAAAAAGTTTGCAAAAGCAAATGCCAAAATTATAAGGAACACGTACGGTAAAGGATAAACATGCAGAGGTACTAGCTAGAGACAAGCCTTTTCTTGTAAGCTGTAATGGTCCAATCTTCATGATTGTGTAAGAATAACCTGCCAATGATGAAGGGAGACTTGACAAGCCAATCATAGAAGGGGGAGGAGTTCTTAACTGAACAATTGGGGGTACTCCATCTGAACCAAACCCAAGCATAATGAATAAAATTCCTGAAAGGAAAGCCACTCTTCCTAATTGATCCTATAAAGGAAGAAGAAAGGTAGAAATAAGTTAGCGATAATGGTTCTCAAGAAAGAAAATATCAAGAAAATATCTACTAAAGTAAAGAAACCCAAAAAGGAAAATATATAAATGTAGCAAAAGAAAGGTAGGGCATGTATTTTTAAAAAGAAGAAAAAACAGCCTGAGCACCACTTAATATAACATGCACATAACTGCTACATATGTTCCATTTAATTAAAAAAAATTCATTTGAGCATGTGTGCTTTTATTTTTTTATTTTATTACTTTTTTTTGGTGGAGTTAAGATTAAAGAAAAAAAATGATACGACAACTCTGGTAATAATGCACTGTGCTTACCATCCAAACATGTCTTGGGAGAATCCATACTGACAAGAGGCTTAGGTACAAAACTAATCCAAGGCGCATGTAAATATTTGACCTAGCTGGCAGGATAACAAGAACTAAAAGCCATGCCTGCAACAAGAAATTATTGAGATAGAAGTAAAATAACACCATGAACACCAGACAGAATTCAAAAGAATAATGAACAGAATTATATTTAATCAGTCAAAGTACATGGCCATCATCATGGAGATAGAGCAAGGATCTTCTAACTTGAATATAATATATAAGATATGATAATTCATAAGCAATCGAAAAGTCGCTTAGAAGGTCATATGCACAATAGAACAACTAAAGGGCCATGAGAATGGGCACGCCAACATCCATCATGACCTATTTATCTCATAACAACTAAATGAAAAATCATATGGTTTGAAATTTGAAGACTTCTCACCATTTAATAGCGATTGTAAATTGACTAGTTTTCAGTAATAGAATAGAGCAACCTTTGACAAAAATGTTAGAAATTCTCGAAGCATGTGATATTTCAGTATTTAGATCATGAGAACGGACTGGACCTATTGAGATGTCCCATTGTGCACTTTACCATTGGAAAACCCAAGTTGATTATCCTTGAGAATAATAAAGTTCTCCCTTTCCAAGGGCACACATATAAATTTATAAATTTACAGAGTATAGATATATGTATGTGTGTGCAATTGCATTTATGCAAAATTGCAAATATGCATGTACATATGCCCGTATGCTTGTTTTATATTCACATAAATACAAACTATGTATGCATTTCGAAATGTAGAAAACATGCACAAAGCAGACTTCCTCCCTCCTAGCAGGAGGGATATGGGATATGGAGACAACACTTTCCAGGTACATGGATATGGTGAATCCCAAGAAATTAAGTATATATACTTGAGGGTTTTTTCCTAGAAACCACCTTAATAATAGGGTAATTATACGGAAACCACCTTTTATTTTCAATTTATACATAAACCACCTTTAAAGTTGGTTTTGTTGCAATCAACCACCTCCCAGTCAAATTCTTCACTTAAAACCCAAAATTACCCTTTAAAAACTCACATTCAATGTACATGACTCATTTTTTTAGTATTTGGGTCTTACTAGGATACAACTCATGTACCTTCAACTTGAATTTTTTAAGCTTCTTTTCGATTTTTTAGTGAAAATTTGACTAGGAGGTGGTTGATTGCAACAAAAACCAACTTTAAAGGTGGTTTATGTATAAATTGAAAATGAAAGGTGGTTTCCGTATAATTACCCTATTATTAAGGTGGTTTCTAGAAAAAAACCCTATACTTTAATAATCAGTATAAAGGTGTCAGCTCATTTTGCTAAATGAGCTATCAAGAGATAGACAAACGGTGAGGCTTGTCATGCTAGTCACGTCATATAGGCTTGTCTCACCATCCCTTTTATCTCTTGCTAGCTTATTTAACAAAATGAGTTGACAACTCACAACCAATTATCCCTCCCCAACAAATAAGTATGTACATAATATATACTAGCAGTTCTGCATGTGCAAATGCATCTGCAAGATAAATAACTGCTTCTTTCTAAAGGAAAGTATATGTAAAAGATATATTGAACCATAAGATAGATCGTCCTATATTTCTCTCCCTTCAGATTATTAATTTTATTGCATATCCAATTAAAATTGTCTATGCAAGTCTTGTTGCTTTTGTTCTACAACATATATAGTCCAACACGAAGGGTCACACTATTTTGGGCTTTTTTTTGGAATTCCAAAACTTTATTGGGAGTTTAGTGAGAATTTAAACTTTTTGGACTTAAGTGTCAAAAGTCCGACCTTAATTGATGAAATTTTAACTTGAAAACCACTTTGAAAATAATGTTCCACTAAAATATTTAAAGATAAATTTGAAAGGAATTGATTGAAAAATGAGGTTTTTATTTTCAGTACTTGTACACATTATTGTCAGGTCTGATGTTTTATATTTTAATAGATTTACGTCTCTGCAATCCTTAAAGGCCTGAGCCCGAACTCGCTTTCAAGAACTGTAATGGAGAGGGAGAGAGGTTTTTGCAATTTTAAGAGTCATGTCTTTGCAATATGCCAAATTTCTAATTGAAAGAGAAAATAAACATGACACAACACGTGTCAGGTGATACCTCGTAGGTTGATTTAATTTTGTGTCAAATGACACAGGCGCCCCTCCTGTCTCACGTAGGATGAAACCACAATTTCCACTTTTATCCATAAATTTGCCCACCCCTAGTTTTGCCATTATAAATTAGTATAGATAATAGGGAGAAAAAGATATAGAGGTATCATTGTGTCCTAGTCGAAAATCGGAACGAAAGAAGAGATGATGGAATAACCCATACTCCGTAAAATGTCACTGCCTCATCAACAGAACTTAATCATGTTCCAAGCATGGGTGAAGATCCTCAATTACTGTCCTATTAAAATTTCCACATAGGTTGACTTAATTTTGTGTCAACTTACATAGTTGCCCCTCCTGTCTCAAGTAGGATGAACCACAATGTCCACTTTCATCCATAAATTTGCTTACCTCTAGTTTTGCCATTATAAATTAGTATAGAATATAATAGGGGAAAAAAAGATATAGAGGTATCTATCATGTCCTAGTCGAAAATCGCAACGAAAGAAGAGATGGATGGAATAACCCAAACTCCGTAAAACGCCGCTGCCTCATCAACAGAACTTAATCATCTTCCAAGCATGGGTGAAGATCATCATGCCTCGATTAGTGTCCTATTAAAATTTCCTACACGGTTTACTGAAGCCCAATTCAGGCTACCAAAAGCAAACAAACAAAAGGACCTCTCCCTCAAGACTTTAATTTTTTCCTTTCTCAATATGTTCAAGGAAGCAAGCAACAATATTAGAGAATCAATATTAAAATGCAGTACCATTCTAATTCAATAAGCAAGCTTAGTATCAAAAACAACACAACAAATTAGAAGGAAATAACTAAAAACAATTACCAATTTGATTCTTGGGTCGAGGGAGTGCAGAAAAGTTTTGGGGGAGTCAATGAACTGGCATATAGGGCTGGCGGTGGCGCCTGAGATCAGCTTGAAAACCCTCTCCGGCGAAAACCCACCAATATTTCTTGGAATCCAAGATGCCCATCCTCTCTCTGCTGCTCCTCCTCCTTCATCGGAGTTTGAGCATTTGACCAGCGCGAAGCTCCATCTCCTTCTCCTCCTCCGCTTGATGGGTTCATTTGTGTGGGGATTGAGAAGAGTTTTTGGGATTAATTTGTTCGATTTGAAGGGTTGGGGGAGTTTAAAAGAATTGGGATGAGATTTTTTATGTGGGTTTGGAGAGAGCAGGAGAGGGAAGGAGAATTGGAGCTTGGATGTCATCGGTGGGGAGAGAGAAGAGAGAGAGGGAGGGAGGGTGTACTTTTATGGGGGTTTTTGCTTCTAGTTCGATTTTAACTTTTTTTTATTTTATTTATTTTATTTTATTTTATTTTTTAATTTTTTGTGGGTGGGGTCTTAAAATGGAATCAGACCGAACCATACGAATTATAAGTGACCTGAGTTCTTTTTCTTTTCTTTTTTTTCCCTTTAAATTTTCTTTTTTCTTTTAATTTTTTTATTTTTTATTTTGTTTTTAAGAAGATGTCATAACATGGTAAACACAGCATGAGTACACAAATGACCCTGACACCACCAAGGTAAATCAGATTCCAAAGAATTAGGAAAAAAAAAAACCAACTACCTTATTGGCAATTAACACCTTAAAATTATAAGGAGTCAATTGATTCTTCTAAGAAATACCAATTTATGGGGTTTTAAGTGGTAATAAAATACTTGACAAGTAGCAAGTGCTACTGAAGGAATAGATGATGGGTTGTATTCAATTTACCCAAAAAAACAAATAGATATTAGTAATATGGTTTTTTTAGATCCTAGTCCCTCAAATCTTAAGTTATTCCATTTTAACCCCTCAAATCTTTGAAATTGTCCGTATGTACCTCATATCCTCAGAGTTCTTGCAATTTGGTCCTTCAATGACCAAAACAATCCCCCTCCTATTTGTGAGTACGAGATTTTTGGGAGGAAACATAACATGAGGGGGTATTTCGTCATCTAGCGACCAATTTACGAGACCCATTGGCATTTGGGGGATGTATGAGCAATTTCAAAGATTTGAGGGACTAATATAGAATTATTGAAGATTTGAGAGACTAATATCTAAACAACCCTAATCATATATTATCACTCTTCCATGTCCGTCATATATTATGCATTATTATTCATAACTAAAAGATGCATTAATACATAACTTGTCACTCTTCCATTTGAACCTAAATGAGTACAAGCCTCTTATTTAAATTAATTTTAAACCTTAATTTATATATAGGCCCCTTTTCCAAATGAAGAACAAAATGCTATCAAACAAAAACACCATAATAAATAAAGCTGAAGTTCCAAAGTAAATTATTATGATGCGGTTCTCTGAATACTGGTGGCGATGAGGAGACTTTGGATGGCGTACCGAGCCGTGGAGCAGGACACAAATGCAGTTCTCTGATTACTGGTGGTGACGCGGAGATGTTGGGCGGCGTTGGGGACGGCAAGACTTTGGGAGGCGTACCGGGCCGTGGGGCGAGCCGTGGACGCGGAGGTCGCGCTCTTTTTGCGGAGGTTGTCATCAGGAGAAATGCAGAAGTGGGCCTGGCACATTTTGTGGACGTCACGATTGAGAGAAATGTAGAAGCTGCTGTCAAAAATTAGAAAAAAATTAACATAAATTTGGAATTAAAAGGTTAAAATTCCAGGCCTGATCGGGTGCAGTCGTGATATCACTGCCCTAGAAGATAGAGGACCCGCCTATCACCCTGGCGCAGTCGATCCTCTCCCCCTAGCGGTAAAAGCCCCCGGAAGATGGCCGGCCTCTATACTCGGGTGAGAGTCCAGAGCTTCTACTCAGATGAAGAAGGTTGCCCGAAAATTATAACAGAATTATAAGCCAGACTTTTAGGAACAGAGGGGAGAAGAGGAAGAGGAGTTTTTTTTCTTTCTTCTTGTCTTGTTCCCGAATGGAGTGAAGGGGTATATATAGGGTTGAGAAAGAGCCGTTACAAATCTCTGTAATAAACTCGTAGACGTTACAAATCTCCATAATAAATTTCGTGGATCGCTACACACGTTTTCCATGTGTAAAACGTGCAAAAGGAAGGTATGGAAAACAAAAGACGCGGCGGTATGGCGCTACAAGATGCCCGCTGCGGCGCTGGCGCAGGCGCGGGCGCGGGCGATGGTGGCGTGGCGATGGCGTGGCGTGTGATAGACAAAGCCCAAACAAGATGGAGGCCCAAAGCACTCAAACCCATAATAGGAAGAGAATCAATTTAAACCACTTACTATTCATCTCACTAGGCAATGTGGGACTATTCACAAGGCCAAATATTGCCTTTTCATAAACAACATATCCAACAGCCGCCCCAAAGGCAATATTGACTGAAAACTCAAAATCAATAAATAATAAAAGAAAAAGAAAACAGAATATAGGTTGGGCAACCTTTCGTATCATGAATTCGGGAGAGGTAGCTTTCGGCTTTGAACCTTTTCTTAGTGAGTTCATCGCCACCTGAGGGACATAATGGACTAGGCCTTGAATTAGGCCCCTTGAACCAGGTATTGACGAAAACACACACAATACGTCTTCATCTATTGAGCAAAGCGGGTTGAGCGTTAAAGGTCATGCTCACAATAACCGACTCATGAGAGTTTCTAGGGGTTAGCCCTGCCCCTCCAACCGCGGCCATCACGGTTCCTCTCACATAGGTAAGTCCTCCAAGGATACTACAGCTAGATATCATACCCTCCGCAATACACGCGTTGGACTTATTAAGAGTAAAACTCAACCTAGCCAGCTGTATCATAAGAGCATCATCACCATAGAGAAAGGGTCGTAGCAGATGCTACATAATGATATATAAACATATCTAGGTCAATGCTCCACACGAGTGTCACTAGTCCAGCTTGTTACTACCACATTGAACCAACATTGGGACTAAGTCTCCAAATAAAGGTTGGGTTCCTACTGTCAGTGACCTCAATTATGGGCTTAACCCCATCTCCCTCGATGAATCGAACCACACTCTGGATAGACCCTTAGTCAAAGGATCGACAAGATTCTTCTCGGACTTTACAAAGTCCAAGATCACAACTTTGCCTAACAAAGGTAATGATTTATATCTTATTTGAATATGTCGGTTAAGTTTTTTATTAACATGTACTTGCTTTAGAAGCTCTATGGTGGATCTAGAATCAGAATGAATAGAAATTGGAGGAGAGGGTTTAGAGACTAAAGGAAGTTCAGAGAGTAGATCTTTTAACCATTCTCGCTTCGAGCAAGTGGTATCAAGTGCAATCAATTCGGACTCCATGGTACTCCTAGCAATTCTTGTTTGTTTGCGGGATTTCGAGGATCTTCTTGCACCACCAAAAGGAATACATATCCGGATGTAGACTTTACATTTGTTGAATCCGTGACCCAATTGGCGTCACTAAACCCTTCTATGGCATCGGGGTATCCATTGTAAGTCAAACTACAGTCAACTGTGCCTTTCAAGTATTTGAATACTCTCTCTAGGGCAGACCAGTGATCTATACTAGGATTACTAGTATCTGGCTCGATCTCCCTACGGCATAAGCTATATCGGTGCAGTGGGTTGGATATGTATAGGAGAGAACCAATCAGCTGAGAATATTTCAACTGGGAGACATGTTCATCTTCATTCTTCTTCAAAGATATAGAAGAATCATAAGGTGTAGAGACAGGTTTAGAATTATGAAAGTTGAATTTGGTCAGCATTTTCTCAATGCTGTGAGAAAGACTCAAGGATATTCCTCTAGTGTCTCTGGTGATTTTCATTCCAAGTATCATGTCGGCAAGACCTAAGTCTTTCATATCAAAGTTCTTGGAGAGATATTCCTTAACCTTTAGAATTATATCAATAGTTGTTCCAAAGATAAGAATATCATCAACATAGAGACAGAGGATGACATAGTCATTGTTTATCACTTTGGAGTAGACACATTTATCGTGTTCATTCTCAGTGAAGCCAAATTGTGCAATGACTTTGTCAAATTTCTGGTGCCATTGTTTAGGAGCTTGTTTTAGACCATACAAAGATTCAACAAGCTTGCAGACTTTGTTTTCCTGACCCTTGGCAATAAAGCCTTCAGGTTGGTTCATATAGATTTCTTCATCTAAATCACCATTCAGGAAAGCAGTCTTGACATCCATTTGGTGAATGATCAGCTTGTGAATAGCGGCAAAGGCTAAGAGTACTCGAATAGTTGAGATTCGGGCAACAGGAGAATATGTATCAAAGTAATCAATGCCCTTCTGCTGAGTATAGCCTTTAGCTACTAATCTAGCTTTATATTTATCTATGGAACCATCAGCTCTAAGTTTCTTCTTAAATATTCACTTGCAGCCAACAGGTTTACAACCCGGAGGTAAGTAAGTGAGTATCCAAGTATGATTTTCCATGATAGATTTAATCTCATTATCAATGGCTTCTTTCCAGAAAAGAGATTCAGGTGAATCCATTGCTCCTTTATAGCAACTAGGATCACCTTCTACAAGAAAGGTAAAGAAGTCTTCTCCAAAGTTCTTTTCAACTCTACCTCTTTTACTCCTTCGAGGTTCAATATCTAGAGGTTAAGAAGAACTAGAAGAAGGAAGATCAGAGGGAAGAGATGTACTAGGATTTTTTGAAATTTTGGTTCTGAAAGGAAAGATATTTTCAAAGTAGACTGCATCTCTTGCTTCAATGATAGTGTTGTTGGATATATCACTGATTTCAGAGTTAATGATTAGAAATCTGTTAACATTGCTATCCAGTGTATATCCAATGAAGATAGCATCAACAGTTTTAGAACCAATTTTCCTCTTCTTAGGTTCGGGAATAGCTACCTTAGCCAAGCAACCCCAAACCCGGAAGAAGTTCAGATTAGGAGTTCTCCCCTTCCAATATTCATAAGGAGTTATATCAGAATGTTTATGGGGAATCCTGTTGAGAATGAAACAGGCAGAAAGAAGAGCTTCACCCCAGATATTTTCAGGTGTTCCTGAACTGAGTAACATACAGTTTACCATGTCCATAAGGGTTCTGTTCTTTCATTCAGCTACCCCGTTAGACTGTGGTGTATAGGGAGCAGTTACCTCATGAATAATACCGTGTTCTTGGCAATACTCAGTCATTTCATTTGAGGTATACTCCCCCCCCCCACGATCAGATCTTAGGATCTTGATCTTTCTGTCAAGTTGGTTCTCAGATTCAGCTTTGTACACCTTAAATCTATCTAAGACTTCATCTTTAGTTTTGAGAAGATAAGTGTAACAATATCTAGAGTGGTCGTCTATAAATGTCACAAAATATCTCCTACCCCCTCGGGTGAGAACTCGGTTTGAGTCACCCACATCACTATGAATTAATTCGAGGGGTTCGGAGATTCTAGTTATAGACTTGAAGGATTTTTTAGTGTGTTTCCCTTGAACACAAATCTCACATTTAGATGAGGGATCATGAGAAGATTTGGGGATAAGATTTAATTTAGTCATTCTCTGCAAGGTTTGAAAATTTACGTGTCCAAGTCGTCCATGCCAAACATCACACGACTCAACAATTTGTGCAACAGAAGATTCAGGAATTTCAGGAATTTCATTAGAACTAGAATTGATTACATTGAGTTTAAACAGGCCATTACAGATAAAGCCTTTCCCTATGAATACATTACTCTTTGTAATCACAAACTTATTGGATTCTTTTATAATCCTATATCCGGCTCTAAGAAGAAGAGATTCACTAATGAGATTCCGTCGAAGAGAGGGAACATGATGAACGCCTTGCAGGTTTAGAGCTTTCCCAGAAGTCATGGTGAGCTCTATACGTCCGCTTCCCATTATTTGTATAGTGGAGTCATCTGCTAGGCTTATGTTTCCTCCACGTGATTCCTAATAATTTGAAAACCAAGAGCGATCATTACAAACATGAATGTTAGCTCTAGAATCCAAGTACCAATCACTGGCGGAGGTAAGGGAATTTACAAGGAAGGAAGAAGAGGCTAACCTGAAGGAATTTGGACTTTCTTCAATCATGTTAACTGATCCATTTCCCTTTGGGACAGGTTTGACAGGCTCCTTCTTTCGATGAAAGCAGTTTGGAGCCAGGTGGTTGGTTCTACCACAGACATAGCAGAACTTTCCATCAGACTTATGGCCGGAAGTGCTAGGATTGGATTTGGAAGATGATTTGTGGAATGATTACTGGTTTTTCTTGAATTTCTTCCCATTGGGTTTGAAATTCTTAGACCTAGACCTATCCTCTACCAAGTTCACTTTGGCTTTCATTTCTGACTTGGTTTTGGAATTTTGTCTATGCTGGTCTTCAACACGAATAGCCTTAAGGGCTTTAGTTAAGGTTAGATCTCCTTGTTTGTGTTGAAGATCTCCAGCAAATCTAGACCACGAAGGAGGGAGTTTGTCAATCAAACAGGAAACTTTATAGTCATCAGTAAAAGTGTTTCCTTTTGATTGGAGGTGACGGAGGAAATCTTGAAATTCATGAATTTGTTCATTAATAGGTTTGTCATCGACCATTGTGAACTTATTGAAGGATGAGGAAGTGAAGCGCAGAATTTCGGCATCATCATAGCCATATTCTGCTTCAAGGGCATTGCATAGGTCCTTAGCACTTTTGAACTCATAGTATATGTCATAAAGGTTGTCCGCAAGTGCACTAAGAATTCTATGGTAACAATGATAGCTGATTTCTTCTGGTTTTATAGAGCTAGAAAATGAGCTAGCACCAGAACCAGAAGCAGAAGGACAAGGTTCAGGTTGAGGACCATAAACAGGAGAGTTGGAGGGTTGAGATCCTTTAGATGAAGGTTCAGGAGTGTCTATAGCAGATATGAGACCTAAGGTAGTGAGCCAGTATTTCATCTGATTAGCCCACCATTTATAGTTAACAGGTGAACTTCGGGTTTAACACTTTTGGAATGGTGGAGTTTGCCATAAGTCCGATTTAAGTTTACTAGTCTATGTAAAGAGATCTGATTGGGTAAAAAGTTTTGTCAATTTCAATGAAATGTTTTGTAACTATAATTAACAATTGTAGTTAACTAACAGAGACAATAATAGGTTAAAGTAACAGTTAAGTATAAAATTAAAGTAAATAATTTTTTTAATTTTTATGAACAGTAACGGATTTAATTAATGAACAGTAACATTAAAATATTTTTTAAAATAAATGAAATTAACACGAACTATGAGAAAATTATGTATTAATTAAAATCAATCAATTTCATATTTAAATTAACAGCAGTAATATAATCTCTATCTTCTAGATTGCTGTCAAAAATTAGAAAAAAATTAACATAAATTTGGAATTAAAAGGTTAGAATTCCAGGCTTGATCGGGTGCAGTCGTGATATCACTGCCCTAGAAGATAGAGGACCCGCCTATCACCCTGGCGCAGTCGATCTCTCCCCCTAGCGGTAAAAGCCCTCGGAAGATGACCGGCCTCTATACTCGGGTGAGAGTCCAGAGCTTCTACTCAGATGAAGAAGGTTGCCCGAAAATTATAACAGAATTATAAACCAGACTTTTAGGAACAGAGGGGAGAAGAGGAAGAGGAGTTTTTTTTTCTTTCTTCTTGTCTTGTTCCCGAATGGAGTGAAGGGGTATATATAGGGTTGAGAAAGAGCCGTTACAAATCTCTGTAATAAACTCGCAGACGTTACAAATTACCATAATAAATTTCGTGACCGTTACACACGTTTTCCATGTGTAAAACGTGCAAAAGGAAGGTATGGAAAACAAAAGGACGTGCGGTGCGGCGGGGCGCGCGTGTGTGATAGACAAAGCCCAAACAAGATGGAGGCCCAATGCATTCAAACCCATAATAGGAAGAGAATCAATTTAAACCACTTACTATTCATCTCACTAGGCAATGTGGGACTATTCACAAGGCCAAATATTGCCTTTCATAAACAACATATCCAACAGAAGCTGTTTCTTTGAAGGTTGACGTCAAAGACGTGGTTGTGGGTGGCAGCAGAGGAGGTCAACGCTACGTGGACATTGTCCGAGGTGTAAAGAATTAAAGATCTTGTGAAAACGAAATCGCTAATTGTACGTAATATGAGCTATAATTGGTTGTAATAGCCGTCCATAATTGTAAAAAAAAATTCTTTTGAGTTTAATAAAAGTAATTCCTGCCGAGTTCTTTATCCCAATGTGCATTACAGAGAGCACGTTCTTCTGTGCTACGAAGGGCCGTTCGAACGTCAGGAAAGAAAGTGAGAGCTGCGCATTGAGCAGCATATCCAGCGCAGCCGCGGGCGAGGTCCTCTCATTTTGGGCAGCAATGAGGGGCTCTTGGCCCTCGTACTCTGCCGTGGAGTAGGCGGTGGACAGGTGTAGGCATCAAAAATTGCTGAAGAACCTCAAATATGACTAAATTATGAGAAGATCGAAGGACAACGTCGTCAAAATCTCAAGAAGTCAACACACGGGAAGATTGTGTCTCGCCATAGTGCGAGACACTTGTTTGTGCCTCGCTACAAGCGAGACACTCGCTTGTGTCTCGCTACTAGCGAGACACTTATTTGTGCCTCGCCATAGTGCGAGACACTTGTTTGTGCTCGCTACAAGCGAGACACTTCGCTGTCTCGCTACTAGCGAGACACTTATTTGTGCCTCGCCTCGGCGAGACACTTGTTGTGCCTCGCTACAAGCGAGACACTTCGCTGTGTCTCGCTACTAGCGAGACACTTATTGTGCCTCGCCTCGGCGAGACACTTGTTTGTGCCTCGCCATGGCGAGACACCTTGATGTCTCGCTACTAGCGAGACACTTATTTGTGCCTCGCCAAAGGCGAGACACCCGTAATATTTGAAACGAGCTCTTGAAGGGTCTAAATCAATCTGGTGGGGCCCACTTGACTTTATCAACGCAAAGAGACGCTCGATACTTTGATGGCGGTTACACGAAGATCGCCCACTAGGCGTGATTCTAGGGCATTTAATCGTGCCTAAAAGCGAGGAAACCGTTACAACGGTGGAGGGGCGACCTTGCCTCGCCGGTTAGCGAGAAGATCCATCTGCCGCCCGGCCGAAGCGTGACGCTGGCGAAGGCGGCTAGCCTTGGCGGCTCGAACGCAGCGCTAACTACAAATATTTCTTGAAGGGCACGCCTCCCAAAGGCTATAAATACCCTCTACATCCACTTGGGCGAGGGGCAATCGAGATCGATAAGCGAGTTATTGCAAAGAGGAGAGAATCAAGCTTTCGGAGTTCAAGAACACGATCCACACGGAGATTCCTCGAGTTTAAGCTTTGACTTATTCTTGAGAAGAGTAGATATCTTACTTTGCTAAGATATTTGCTTAAGTTCTTGTTTCCTTTGCGAAGCATCAACTAAACCCCGTCGATTCGACGATCGTTGCTCGGTGGTCCACGGATTACGCGTCCCCGGCACAGGCAAAGACCCACAAAAGCAGGAGATCTACGCGTGTAGTGTCTTCTGTTCGAGTTTGTAAGAGAGTTATTTAAAATTCTTTGTAACTGAGAATCAAAAGTGTAATTTTCTCTAGTTTTACAATGGAACCAACTTTCGACCCAAACACGATGGCGACCACAGTGGGAGCCAACGGTCTCGAGCACGAGATCGTTGTGTCGCAGCCTTGCAGCGATCAAGCCGACCTCATGGTCGATGGATTGGACTACTTCTTCGATCAAGCCAAGTTCGAAGAATATCTCTCCTCTTCTTCATCGAAGCCCCCTCGCCCCGCAAGCATCGGAGGATCTCATCTCCAAAGAAGGAGGTTCGTTCCACCCCGGTGGATCTCAAAGCCGGGAGCTCTGCTCAAATTGACTCCTTTTAGAAGAAGGAGTCATTCAACAAGATCTCAACCGCTTTGACGAAGAGGGCTCGTCAAAGACAGCGTCAAAAGATGGCCCGACAACTTGCCAAGGCCATGGAATCAACAGACGGAGTTCACTACAACATGAACTCACGTGATCAGAGGCGTCAGCAACCTGCAATGCCTCAATCTCAATCCGTCAACACTCTTCCCAAGGAAGAATGGGTTCTCGTCAAAAGGACCCGATTGACAAGGAAGGAGCGCGCTCAAAAGCGCCGTGCACGCGTTGCTCGCGCATGTGCCATTGTTCGCAAGGCACAGGAGTCGAAATCAACCAAGGAATCGACCCAAAATCACAAAATTCGGGTCCCGAAGTCGACATCAAAATCGGCTCAAGAGTCCGCCGCCAACAAATACCGAAGAAAGTTCGAGCCGCCGCTAACTACAAATATTTCTTCGAAGGGCACGCCCCAAAGGTTATAAATACCCTCTACATCCACTTGGGCGAGGGGCAATCGAGATCGATAAGCGAGTTATTGCAAAGAGGAGAGAATCAAGCTTTGGAGTTCAAGAACACGATCCACACGGAGATTCCTCGAGTTTAAGCTTTGACTTATTCTTGAGAAGAGTAGATATCTTACTTTGCTAAGATATTTGCTTAAGTTCTTGTTTCCTTTGCGAAGCATCAACTAAACCCCGTCGATTCGACGATCGTTGCTCGGTGGTCCACGGATTACGCGTCCCCGGCACAGGCAAAGACCCACAAAAGCAGGAGATCTACGCGTGTAGTGTCTTACGTTGAGTTTGTAAGAGAGTTATTTAAAATTCTTTGTAACCGAGAATCAAAAGTGTAATTTTCTAGTTTTACAATGGAACCAACTTTCGACCCAAACACGATGGCGACCACAGTGGGAGCCAACGGTCTCGAGCTCGAGATCGTTGTGTCGCAGCCTTGCAGCGATCAAGCCGACCTCATGGTCGATGGACTGGACTACTTCTTCGATCAAGCCAAGTTCGAAGAATATCTCTCCTCTTCTTCATCGAAGTCCCCCTCGCCCCGCAAGCATCGGAGGATCTCATCTCCAAAGAAGGAGGTTCGTTCCACCCCGGTGGATCTCAAAGCCGGGAGCTCTGCTCAAATTGACTCCTTTTAGAAGAAGGAGTCATTCAACAAGATCTCAACCGCTTTGGCGAAGGGCTCGTCAAAGGCGGCGTCAAAAGATGGCGGACAACTTGCCAAGGCCATGGAATCAGCAGGCGGAGTTCACTACAACATGAACTCCGCGTGATCGAGGCGTCGGCAACTGCAATGCCTCAATCTCAATCCGTCAACACTCTTCCCAAGGAAGAATGGGTTCTCGCCAAAAGGACCCGATTGACAAGGAAGGAGCGCTCAAAGCGCCGTGCAGCGTTGCTTCAGCGCATGTGCCATTGTTCGCAAGGCACGTGAGTCAAATCAACCAAGGAATCGACCCAAAATCACAAAATTCGGTCCCAAGTCGACATCAAAATCGGCTCAAGAGTCCGCCGCCAACAAATACCGAAGAAAGTTCGAGCCGCCAAGGCATAAGTAAGCGGTCGCCAACAGGTATAAACTGCCCGGGCAGACAGTTAACCGCCGCCAACAATGTAGGCAGTTCTATGCCTTAGCAAAAATGGACTTTTCCGCCCCTTTCTTCCACTTCTCCGGCTGAGGTATCAACCGTTAAGTCTGGAAATCCGTCAACTTCGGTGTTTAGTCGCCTTGGTCCACAATCGAGAACCAAAGTCAAAACACCAGTAATGGAACGATTGGGTCACCCGATCCATAAACAACGACAGGTTGGGGGCCGTACCCAAATTCCAAGTGATGTTCAGAAATGTGCCGAGCCATCTGACGCATCTCAAACTGAAAGAGTTCCCGTTGCGTCTCGTTTGAGTATCCCTAAGGGGGTCCGTGAGTCTGCTGATAAAGACAAAATGAAGCGTATGATTCGCAAAATCACTAAAGGCGATCAAACGCTTGTTGTTCATGCAGAAGCAACTTCCAATAGTCGATGCCCCCAAAAGAAGACCTGTCCTCCAGTCAAGAACCAGGTTACACCTGGGGGTGGAAATGTTACTTGCAATAACCTACACCAACTATATCATCAGGCCGGGGGTGGCAACACAAGAAAGAGGACGATCGACGAAATAGATTGTTCTTGCTCGTGTGCGAAATTGATTAAGACGCCAAGTATCGATGTGCCCGCTCGAAGTTGAACGCCACCCACAAAGAGCTTCAAGATTCGGCGGCCTCGCCGCGAACGGAAGATCTGAAGCCAGAGTCAAGACGACATCGAAGAGGAAGGAGATCATCCATCCAATTTGATGAGTTTCCCGAAGTGACTATCAACATGGCGAACAAAGGGAAAGGACCGGCAAATGATGAAGATCCTGACTTTACCCCTGGAGGAAGAGTTAGCTCTCGGATTTCCCAGAGAATGTCCCGATTGCAATTGCGAGCTACGCGACGCATTGACTATAGAAGAATGCATGAAGGAGAGTCATCCGAAGATGAAATTTC
This sequence comes from Asparagus setaceus, assembly GCA_012295165.1. Classification (NCBI taxonomy): domain Eukaryota; kingdom Viridiplantae; phylum Streptophyta; class Magnoliopsida; order Asparagales; family Asparagaceae; genus Asparagus; species Asparagus setaceus. The sequence continues at coordinate 21,036,701 of CM022705.1, forward strand.
CGACGCCTGCTCAGCAATAGCTTCAGACGATACTGTTTCAAGTATGAGTCGTCACCATAGGGAGGCTTTTACCATTACTCCCGATGTCTTGGCTCAAATGTTACAAGAAGCCTTAGCCAAGCAAAGAGAAGAGCTTAAGGCCGAAATGAAAACAGAAATGGAATTAGCCATGCAGCAGATGAGGGAGTTACAAACCCAGAAAGCTGCACAGCCCGAGTCCAGTCAACAAGGTGGATCCGATCACCATATCGCACATGCTATAGAAGACAGTGATACGGAAGTGGATGAACACGTTCTTGTCGACCAACCTCCGAAGAAAATTATATCCGGCGTTCAAAGTGGAGATAGCCCAGTCCCTCTTACTAGAGGTAATCCAAAGCAAGGGGAGGACGGTGGCGAAAAAATGAAGGAGCTTGAAGGCAAGATCAATGCTCTAATGTCTGCACAGGAAGTCAAAAGGACTGGTATCCCGTGTCCGTATCCTAGAGAGTGGGATTCAATTCCTTACCCGCTAAAATTCAATTTGATCAACTTCACGCCATTTGACGGGAGAGGGTCACCTACACAACACCTGATTTACTTCAAATCACATTTGGGGGTGATCTCAGGAAACGAGCCTTTGATGGTTCGGTCATTCGTCGGTACCCTTCGCGGGGCTGCCTTCGATTGGTATCGAAGACTCAAGGCCGGTAGCATCAATTGTTGGAATGAACTGGAAAGCTTGTTCCTCAGCAACTTCTTCGATGACGACACCGAAGTCTCGATTGGAACCCTCTTGGATGAAAAGCAGAAGAGTGGAGAGATGATTGACTGTTTCGTTAAGCGCTTCCGCAATAAGGCCATAAACTGCAAAGATCCAATCACCGAGAAATTCATATTGCAGACGTGCCACAATAATCTCTCCATTGATCTGTTGGAAGTCATGGGGGTCGTCCCACCAACTACATGGAAAGATCTGAAAATATGAGGAGAACAAGCCGAACGTTTCCTCAAAAGGAAGAAAGCTGAAAGAGGCGAAAAGTCGGTGACCCATCGAGTAAATTTTTCCTCTCGTAATAGAGGAAAGGCATCTGTGACTGCTGTTAGTCAAACGTCGCAACAACGACCGCGCCAAAAAGCTTCTAAATCAGAATTCCACGGGACATACTCTTTCAAAGACGAAGAAGTTCCGATCATCTTCAAACACCTTCTTGATAACAACAAAATCAAGTTGCCTCCGATTATAAATCAGGAGGAGGCTGACAAGACTTCGACCCTAACATGCGTACGCCAGAGGATCCTCCATCCTACTAAGGATTGCTTAGCTCTCAAGGCCATCATCCAAGCCTTGGTTGAAGCCGGCGTCTTAACGCCGAAATAAGCCGAATGAGAAATTCCTCCGATGAGTACAAGAGGTTAAACTGCTCCTCCTTCTTACTCCAATAGGAATATGAGTATAAACTATTCTAAATGAATGCAGCCCAGTTTTGCAAAGAAAGCTGAGGGTGGATAATCCATGAACGAGAGGTCCACTTTCAGGTTGAGCGATCAAACCTTCCGACAGTTAGGATTGTCTCAAAATTCCTATCCTGATCAAACCTTCCTACAGTTAGGACCATGGTCAAAATCCCCTCTCGATTCCTTCCATGAACGAGAGGTCCACTTCCAGATTGAGCGATCAAACCTTCCGACAGTAAGGATCGTCTCCAAATTTCTATCATGGTCAAACCTTCCTATAGTTAGGACCATGGTCAAAATCCCCTCTCGATTCCTTCCATGAACGAGAGGTCCACTTTCAGATTCAGCGATCAAACCTTCCGACAGTAAGGATCGTCTCCAAATTTCTATCATGGTCAAACCTTCCTACAGTTAGGACCATGGTCAAAATCCCCTCTCGATTCCTTCCATGAACGAGAGGTCCACTTTCCAAGTTTCTATTCTGGTCAAACCTTCCTACAGTTAGGACCATGGTCAAAATCTCCTCTCGATTCCTTTTATGAATGAGAGGTCTACTCCAGTAACAGGGTTCGTTTTCGCCCCAAAAGAAGACATAATTCCAAACTGTCTCGGCAACTCTGAGGCTCAAGGCAGTATATTCAAAACAAATCGGTTCCATATTCCATATAGAAGCTTTCCTGGAAATCTGATGTTCAGAAAACCAGACGACGCTTTTTCTCTGAATGATTCTCAAGGCATTTCAATCGCAACCCAAGTGGTGACCTTCAAGATGAAGATGATTAGTCCAAAATCGACTTCGACATTTCAATCTATTCAAATACAAATGCAACAGTTATTGAACTCAGAATATGGATAGCGACATCGCGTACTCAGGGTTTGAGAAACTGAAGCAAAACACGGGCCTCTTCTACAAAGTTCAACGTTGAACGTAAGCAAGATCTTATCCAAAGTATTCCGCACCTCGATAAAATACGAGGAGTCCGAAAACTTTGGAGGGTATCTGTAGGCATCAAAATTGTGAAGAACCTCAAATATGACTAAATTATGAGAAGATCGAAGGACAACGTCGCCAAAATCTCAAGAAGTCAACACACGGAAGATTGTGTCTCGCCATAGTGCGAGACACTTGTTGTGCCTCGCTACAAGCGAGACACTTGTTGTGCCTCGCTACAAGCGAGACACTTGTTTGTGCCTCGCTACAAGCGAGACACTTGTTTGTGCTCGCTACAAGCGAGACACTCGCTGTGTCTCGCTACTAGCGAGACACTTATTTGTGCCTCACCGAAGCGAGACACTTGTTTGTGCCTCGCCATGAGCGAGACATTTGATGTGTCTCGCTACTAGCGAGACACTTATTTGTGCCTCGCCAAAGGCGACACCCGAATATTTGAAACGAGCTCTTGAAGGGTCTAAATCAATGCTGGTGGGGCCCACTTGACTTTATCAACGCAAAGAGACGCTCGTGATACTTTGATGGGCGGTTACACACTGAAGATACGCCCACTAGGCGTGATTCTAGGGCATTTAATCGTGCCTAAAAGCGGGAAACCGTTACAACAGTGGAGGGATACACCGCCGCCGCTAGCAGGTCCATCACTGGCCGCCAGCCGGTGGCGAAACCGCCTTGCCAAAGGAGCTGGCAGGCAGCTGCCGGCGTACCGAAGTAACTACAAATGTTTCTTCAGAAGGGCACGCCTCCCAAAGGCTATAAATACCCCTCTACATCCACTTGGGCAGAGGGGGGGCAATCAGAGATCAGATAAGCAGAGTTATTACAAAGAGGAGAGAGAATCCAAGCTTCCGGAGTTCAAGAACACGATCCACACGGAGATTCCTCGAGTTTAAGCTTTGACTTATTCTTGAGAAGAGTAGATATCTTACTTTTCTAAGATATTTGCTTAAGTTCTTGTTTCCTTTGCGAAGCATCAACTAAACCCCGTCGATTCGACGATCGTTGCTCGGTGGTCCACGGATTACGCGTCCCCGGCACAGGCAAAGACCCACAAAAGCAGGAGATCTACGCGTGTAGTGTCTTCTGTTCGAGTTTGTAAGAGAGTTATTTAAAATTCTTTGTAACTGAGAATCAAAAGTGTAATTTTCTCTAGTTTTACAATGGAACCAACTTTCGACCCAAACAACAGGTTCCAATGGGCGGTGAAGAGTTCTTGGGCCATGGACAGGGTGCTATGGGTAGTGAGAAGTTCTTGGGCTGCCGTGCACAAGATGCTATCAGTGGTGAGGAGTTCTTGGGTTTTCGATAGGGTCCAATGGGCGGTGATGAGTTTTTGGCCTGTGGACAAGGTCCAATGGGCGGTGAGCAGTTCTTGGGCTGTGGACAAGATCTAATGGGTGGTGAGCAGTTCTTGGGCCGTCGACAGGGTCCAATGGGCGGTGATGAGTTCTTGGGTCGGGGAGCAGGCAGCGCTGGCGAGCATGGCCGGAGAAGCACTCCTATCACTCTTAGCGAGTTCTTGACCGGCATTCTCGATCAAGGAGGGCGCGGACGTGTGGGTGGCGACGAGGAGATGTTGGGCGGCGTGCCGGGCCTCGAGGCAGGCCACGAACGCGGCCCTCTAATTGTAGGCGGGTACAAGGAGATGTTGGGCGGCGTTCCAGGCTGACGACATCCGAGCGTGGATGAGGAGATATTGGGTGGCATACCAGGCCGGGACCAGGACACGGATGCGGTTCTCAGAATACTGGTGGCGACGAGGAGACTTTGGATGGCGTACCGGGCCGTGGATCAGGACACAGACGAGGTTCTCTGCTTACTAGTGGCGACGAGGAGATGTTGGGCGGCATTGGGGACGACGAGACTTTGGGCCGCGTACCGGGCCGTGGGGCGAGCCGTGGACGCGGAGGTCGCGCTCTTTTTGCGGAGGTTGTCATCAGGAGAAATGCAGAAGCGGGCCTAGCATATTTTATGGACGTCACGGCAGTGAGAAATGTAGAAGCTGTTTCTTTGAAGGTTGACGTTAATGACGTGATTGTGGGTGGCAGCAGAGGAGGTTGACGCTACGTGGACATTGTCCGAGGTGTAAAGAATTAAAGATTCTTGTGAAAACGAAATCGCTGATTGTACATAATATGAGCTACAATTGGTTGTAATAGCCGTCCATAATTGTAAAAAAAAAGTATTCTTTTGAGTTTAACAAAAGTAATTCCTGTCGAGTTCTTCATCTCAATGTGCATTACAGAGAGCATGTTCTTCTGTGCGACGAAGGGCTGTCCGAATGTCAGGAAAGAAAGCGAGAGTTGCGCATTGAGCAGCATATCCAGCGCAGCCGCGGGCGAGGTCCTCTCATTTTGGGCGGCGACGGGGGGCTCTTGGCCGGCGTACCCGGCCGTGGAGCAGGTGGGGGACAGCGTCCAATGGGTGGTGAAGAGTTCTTGGGCCGTGGACAGGGTGCTATGGGCGGTGAGGAGTTCTTGGCCCGTGGACAAGGTCCAATGGGCGGTGAGCAGCTCTTGGGCCGTCGACAGTGTCTAATGGGCGGTGATGAGTTCTTGGGCCGGGGAGTAGGTGGCGCCGGCGAGCATGGCCGGCAAGGATTTAACTTGAAGAAGAACTGAATTGTTTCATGAGGAGCTTTGGGAGATTCAGGTTGATACCTATCCAATCTGATCTGTTATCCACTAAATACTCATTCCAATCAAAAGTGTTGCAAAGATGTTGTTTACTCCAATATCTCAAGGATCAATATGTAAGAGAAAAAAAAGTTAATTTTGTAGCACATATTTTGAGAAACATGTCTAAATTAGTAAAAACCCTTACTCCATAATTTCTTGTATCCTTTGTTAGATAAATATTTGCATTTTAACCTATTGCTTGCTTCTTATGGACACTAAAAAGACTAATGAAATTCATGCAACATGTGGAGGTACATGTTCATTTACAAAACGTGACTTCTTTTGTTTCTGCTGCCGGTAGAAATAGGTTACTTCTTTTTAGTTTCATGCCTTTTTTGTGGCAAGAGCAGCAAGCAAGTTATTTGCAAACCAAGACATGAGAAAGGCACAAAAGTCACAACCCATAAAACTTGAGAGGAATAAGCCTGAAAAAGTACACTCACAATATACAAACACTTTCACTCCAAACACTTTAATATGAGTCAGAAGTATTTCAATACATTCATGGATATGTTAACTGAAGATGTCCATTGAAAATGGATTTAACCAAACGAAACTGCCATTGTAGTTTGTACCCTCTAGACCACAGAAGCTGTATTTTGCTACCAACTTTCCCCTTATAGCTTCTATCGACTCCCTGGAAATGAAACAGTGAGGTTCAATATGTGCAAGTCTCAGTGCTAAAAAAGCTAACACTGAGATTGAAGGTGAACAGGGTAACTTCTATACATAACATTCTTGCGAAGGACTTCAGTAACGATAAGTTCATTTCGGACAATACACAATTTAACTACTAGAAAGGAAGGCGAGAATGAATAGAACTTGTAATTAGCAGCTAAACTTATCAACTTTACCTGATCCAATTTATTTTGATAAAATACCAAAAAAAGCTCTGCTAGCTCATGCCTGCTCAAGGAAAATAGTTCCAGGGAAGGTAATTACTTGATTATCTCATGTCCATGAGACCCTGGACCTCAGTATAACAAAGAAAGTTACTAACAATTCACTTGAATGTTCAGAATAATCTCACTCCAGCCTTACAGTTATCAACACCTGAAAGCAAAAGCCAGCTTAGAGAAAAACCAAGCTTTTAAAGTAAACAGATTTCTTCATATGATAGGGTCAGTATATACTGTTTGCTTTGGAACTTCAAAATCTCATCTGGATAACCTATTCAAAAGATAAAGCTCGTAGCTACAACGCAGCACTTTTAAGTAAAATTCATGAAAGAAAATAGAATAATACAGGCAAAGTAAAAGTGAACTCTTAGACCAACTTATGTGCTCCTCCATTTTGTCACCTATAACAGAACAAAAATTCTAAATCCGATTACCATGCAATCTACTTGAAAATTGTTCATGTAGGGGGAACAGAATCCAAGTAGGAACAAATTATGCTTGTTTTCGCCATCAACAAGTTGGAGCAATTCAAAAATGCACGAGACACGCTGGAGATACTGAAATCTTTTCAGGTTTTAAAATAAAAGCCGAAAAATTGCATGTCAGGAGCTGCAGTGGCTATAAAACTTTTCAGAGATTGCATTTAGGCACACCACAGAAGTTCCTAGACTAAACAAATGTAAAAGGACTCATCATACATAGGCCGGACACGATCTTCAGACAATCTAAAACATCTCCTAAATTGCGAGGGGCATCATGGGCTTTGCATAAGGCTCAATATTAGATAAGACTTCAGATACCTTTTAAATTTAAACTATATATGTTAGTCATTAAGAATTTATTTTTGTTCTTTCTACCTTTGGTGAAGTATGTACTACTTACTATCATGTTGAGGAGTTTGGTTTTAATGTCTTTATGTTTGTTCGCATTGTCGTGTCTTCTAAGAATTTACAGTGCCATGCTTCCTAGAACGAGATATTTTAAAAAGACGAATTCTAGTAGAATTTGTAATTGCAGCATTGACAAGCTCACTATTGTAATAAAAAGCAAGACAATACACATTATCAAAAGGTATAAGACTGCAGACGTTAAACCTTCAATGAACAAAGTATGAAATAAAAGAAAAGGGAAGAGGGAAATTCATTCATTTGTTTTGGAGCCCAGTGGTATAGATACTTAAAGTTGTTAGTTTACTTCTGGTGGAGTTGATTCAAGCCAGTAGCCATTATTTCCCCAAGTGTTGTGATCCTAGAATACCTGTAAAGTTCGAGGAAACTGTCAAGACAGATAATTATCGACCATACTTATGGGTCAGAATATATACAAAACGAATGAACATATTGAACGACAATAAAACATTGAGACGAATGATAGCATTATAGGAATAAGAATAAGTGAATCCATAAGAAGTTTAAGGTTACTTCAATTTAGGAACAAATTAAGAGGCAATTGATTGAGATGAGTTAGTCATGTAAAATGGAGACAAATATGCACCAGTTAAAGGTGATAGTATTGATATTAGTAGATCAAAATAACATGGGTTGAGGCAGTTAATAACTCTTACCAGAGCTGAATGGAGAAATAAGATCATGCATACAAGACGGGGGAAACCCCATTAGAATAAATGCTCATCCTAAGGGAGGTAGATAATGAAAAAGGGGAGACGCTCGTGTCAAAGATTATCTGATACTTTCAAGTGTACGCCGAGAGTACCAAAAATGTAAGGTTCTGACATGAATACTTTAACTGTATGAAATGAACTTGCATGTCGTTTATCAAGATCTGAATTAGAGCGCTTTTTGATATAGCGCAAATCACTAGGTGGCTAGCCTGAAATCAAACTGAGCAAATGTTTACTGAAACAGTAAATGCCACGTTATTTCTCCGTTTGAAATCAAACGAAAGATGCCAGTGTGCATTCCATTGTGAAAATATGTTATGTGATAAATGCTCACCAGCAACTTGGACCTACGGAAGCAAGCTTCGCAGGCCTCCAATTTTGGTCCTGAAAATGCATGAAAAGGGTCAAATATGTAGCAAAATCGAAGAATCCAAAATTTATCTGGTAGAATAACCTTATTGGTAAAATAAAGAGTACAGATGAGCTGCTCAGTCTCAAGGTATCCAAACAACTATGACTTTAGAAATTTCAATTCACATCAAGAATAACAGACAACATGATTGTAGAATTGATGATGTTGCCTTTGCAGTGAAACATAGTATTCATTTGAGAACATCAATACTTTTCTGCCATTACATCTAAGAAATTGTGAAAGAGCAACTTTTTCCCCATATCAATCTCCCTACTATTACGTGATGAAATACATGAGGAACCAAGTGGCTTTCTTAAATCAGTGGTAAATGCCTCTAATCAGACCACGGAATTTAAACAGAGCCACAAGTGGCTTTTGACAACAAATGATCAACGTAATATACCAGACAAAAATGACCTTGCAAAAAATTTAAAAACAAACACAAAATATTTACCACGAATGACAAGGACACAACAATCTTGTAACTTAATCGAATAGCCAAAAGTTGAGAAGAGAGAAACAGCCGGGAATCAGAAACATAGGTAACTAGGACATTTTATTTCTTTTAACAAATTCTATACAAAGATTCCCCAAGTATATACACTACCTTTAGTAACTTTCAGAAATTGAACAATTCAGAAATGGATACAGTAGCACTGAAAAATTAGAATCAAATAAATAGAACAAATGGTTCCTACAAAAATCTGAAAATGGCTTAAGCTAAGCCGAATCACTTTTGATAGTTCTTAGCTCCAATAGGTGTTCATCATTCGTTACATGAAGCATAAGACGGAGATTAGTTAGCAAAGCTTCTCTCTCCCAACTTAGCGGTCCAGATGCATATAATGCCATTATGATTAAATGGTAGGCATTTAACTCCAATCGATGAATTTCAACGGCCCCTTCCTTTGTAGGTTCAAAAGGTTCTGTTCCTGAGCAGCTCCAGGCTTCATCGTCATTGAAATTAATACTCTTAGGATGGTCAAATGACCTATGTTGACTATTGAAAGGAGTACAACTACCAACAGAGGATGAAAGACTATCAGTATTACTATGTTTGAAACTTCCAAGAAAGAAATGCACATCTTCATTTGGATTTCCCCAATTCATGCCTGAGTCAGGCAACCCAGGGGTTCTTTTGTTTAAGGAAGCATCCATGTAATTTTCACCATAAATTATTTGTGATGGAGCACAAATATCTACCATTTTAGGAAATAAACTTTGGCGCTTCCCCACTTTCCTCGCCGCTCCCATCTTTCTCCCAGCTCCTGCTTTATTATCCAACCTTTTCTTCAAGCCTCTTAAAGAAATCCTATAAGGTTCATCATCACGTTTGCCACATTTTTTAAAGTGCCTCACCTCTGCATATTGTTGCAGTCTTTGGTTGTCGACCTTCCCTCTTTCACATGGTATTTCGGTCTTTCCTTCATTTAATTTTTCAGACTCCTGCAACAAGATAATACATCCATCCGACGCCATAATAAGAAAATATAACCATGAACAATAAGATCTAATCAGAGGACTAATCTAAATAATTTAGGGAATACCAATATTTTACAACATTAATTGCTCATCCCAGCCAATCTAGATCGCTATAATTAAGAGATCCAAATCAATGAGCATAAAATTTGCAATGTTACGAAAAACAAAAAACAACCATACCTTATTGACTAAGACCCATCTGTCGCCATTCCAAGACTGTGGGATTCTAACGTTAGATTTTTCTGCTTCAAGCTTGTCAGAGGATCCACCGAGCATAAGCACAGAGTAATTCCCACTACCAAGAACATCCACAATCTTCGCAGCTTTCCAAGAGCTATTTTCAAAAACTTCAACAATCTCACCAAGAACACAACTCCCGGATATCTCCATAGGAGGAGGGCATGGCCTAATGTCCGTCCTCCGAACTTTTCCCGTGGCAATACCTCCCTTGAGCGAAAAACCGTCGTACTTAACATGGTAATAGTGGCCATTTCCTGAGACTATTTCAGCAGGAAACCAAGAGCCTGAGGGATTCTCCCTCTTGCTCAAAACCTCCACCTTGCTCCCTTTTCTCAATCTCATTCTTGCAGTTTTATAAAAACCCCTAACCTACAAATTCAGAAAAATCTATCAATAATCTTCGACTAGTTATTTTTCCCCCTTTTTTTTTTCTTCAACTAGTTATTGATGAACAGTCATATATAAATCGAATATTGATTACAGAGAGATAAAAATCAGCAAATAAAGAAGCTTTTGTATGGAAATATAATAAATCATAAACACACATACAAAACTAGATGATCAATTTAAGAGATTAATATCTTAACCATTAGAAATGATAGTAAATAACGAGCTATTAATACAGCAAATTCATCGAAAAAGACGAAAAAATAAACAAATACCTGAAAATTGCCAGATTAAGTCTAAACAATAGAGGAACTTAAAACAATGTCATCAACTGTAGTTGCACCGATGACTGAAATTCTTATAAAACTTTAAAAAAATCAAGATATTGGTATAAGAAAAAGATAAATGATGAGTAAGTTAATGGATTAAAGGAGATTGAACTGACCTCTCGATGAAACCAAACCCTAGAATTCTTCAAATTGAAGACAGGAACAAAGAAATTGGAAGAGAGATTGTGAATTATATTCTCTGGGTTATCATTTATTTTATTTTTATATTTTCATCTGGGGGATTTATTAAATGAGGGTTCAATGAAAATGATAAATTGAGAGGTTTATTTCAATTGGACCCCAAACCTTTGTTAATTCTACATCAAGTCTTCATTTTTTAAAAGTTAGACCCGACTCAATTAAGTGGTTCTAAGTAACACCTCCATGTTTTAATTTATATCGCCAAATCTATCAAATTGTTCAAATAAGACCTAATTCAAATAAATATAAAGATATGGGGTCTAATTTAAAATAGGGTTATTTAGCTATATGCCCTAAATCTTCCATAATTGCATGTTTACCCCTAAATCTTCATCATTGCCACTATACCCCAAATCTTCCGTAATCACTATTTACCCCCCGAAACATTCAAACTTGCCAACTTATCCTCCAAATCTTCAATTTTGAGCTATTATACCCTCCAAATGCAACTGTGTTACTAAATCAATGGTGTATGCATCAGTTGACCAAGATAACCCTCCTTTCCTTCCTAACTACCATAACCATTTCGTCTTTCTCCTTTGTTCAATTGAAGATCTAGGAGATATATTGGAAATTATGGAGATTTAGAGTGGTAAATATGCAATCATGGAAGATCGGGCTATAGTGGCAATTATGAAGATTTAGAGGGTAAATATGCAATTATATTTGGAGGCTACATATGCAATTATGGGCGATCAGGGGTATATAGCGAAATAATCTTTTAAAATATGAAGATCTTAAGAGTCCAATATAGGAATAACAAAGATTTAAGAGTCTTGATAATAAATGAACAAAGCCCTAAATTGAAATGGTTAGTTTCAGAAAACTTTCCAGAAGTAATGACTAGAAATAGCTTTACTGTATTTATCAGATAATCAACAAATCCCCTAAGTTTTATTGGATAATCAACAAAACCCCTAACCCCTAAGGCCCCGTTTGGCAAGGGGTTAAGAGAAGGGTTAAAGGGGTTTAACCCCTCCTTAACCATCCAAACGGGTTAATTTGGTCAAAGGGTTAACAAGCCCTTTATAAGGGTTAAAGTTAGTTAACCCCTCATTTAGAGGGGTTAACAAATCCGTCAAAAGGGGAGGAATAAGAGTTACTCCCTTTGAAAACTTCTAAAAAGAATATAGTTTAGGATATTTATGGCAACTAACCTCTTTAACCCTTCTTTATTTGCCAAACACAAAAAAAATAACCCTCCATCATCCAAACGGAAATAAATTATTTTTAACCTCTCGTGATGGGTTAACTAATTTAGTTCTTCTCATTAACCCTTCTCCCTTAACCCCTTGCCAAACGATGCCTAAGTTTATAACATTGAATCATATTGACTTCCTCCTTCGCTTATTATTACTTTCTTGACCAAAATAACCTGTCTACCTCTGCTCTCTAAAATCTACACATTTGAAAATAACTCCCCCAAACACATATAGTTTGAGGGTATTATTGGAGTATTTTTATACTGGTACCCAAATTTAACTTATTTTTAAAAAAGTTCTTTAAATTTGGCATATGTTAAATAAGTCCCTCAGATCTATAAGTAATTCTCTTCTAAGTTCATACAATATGCAACAAACTAATATTTTTACTATGAGAATGTTGTTCTATTGATCAAAATAATCTTTTTTTCTTACTGTTGATTGAAGGAAAACCTGATAGATTGAGTCCTCCGCAATATTGGACTCGATGTAGAGTGCCCTGTGATATTCCTAGATGACTGGTGTTAGGGCTGTGCAAGGTTCGGTTTGAACCGAATAAATTGACCGAACCGCCCGATTTTAGGCAGTGCGGTTCGGTTTTAGTAGATACTTCGGTTCGAGTCGGGTACAAATATTTTAAATCGGTGTGCACCGACCCGACCGATGTAAAGAACACCCATTTACAGCGCACCAACAGCCCTCTCATTCTTCATTCTCTGCGGGCCTACTCAACATGTACCCATGTAATAGTTTCTGAGTCCTTTTCTATGCTAGCGGTCTTGCATAAATAATAGAGAGAGATCATATCTATTTGTCCTTTTCTCTTGCAAAAAGCCAAAACAAAGCCAATCTTGCTTTTTACTCTCACGGGACTCAAAGCAGTTATCATGTCAAAACTCAAATCGCCCCCTCCTCGTCTTCTTCCTTCGTTTTCCTTCACCATTGCCTTCTTCCAATTGTGATGACGATCAAAGTCAGCCTTCATATTTGCCCGTAGAGATCAGGGCCTATAATAATCGAATGAACTGACCGAACCGAACCGAAATAATTCGGTATGGTTCGGTTCGGTTTTATGTCTATTTCGGTTCGGTTCAATTGATAAAAAATTATCTAAACCCCAACCCGACCGTTTGCTCACCCCTAGATGGTGTTGGTACGCTCTTGAGATAGAACAAAAAAGTGTCAGATTTGCATTGGTGGTTGTCCACGAATGCCCCTCTAACGCCTAAGTAAGACTCTTGATGATTAAAGTCAAAGCAATAGGTATGTTGGTTAGGGTTTTGAGTAGGGTTCATAGGTTGAAGGTCGGTTGTGCCAAGCCTAGCAAAAGATGATCCAGTCCCCTTCACCTGAGTTAAGGGCAACATATTTATAGGGATTTTGATGTGCAAAATCAGAAAGTACACATGTCCTAATGGCCGAGATAGTTATGGGGGGCTCTAACACGCCTTCTCGTTTCCTCTGCAAATTAACTAAGCTATTCCCCCTTTCTCATCGTGGAGGTTCTGTCACTCAGAGTCATTGTCTTGAAAGGCTTTCTTCCACTGCAAGTTTCTTCTGTAGGCCTATAAATGGGGACAAATATTTATTGATTTCCCAGAACACCCACACTTAGCCTATTAACTAGGCCACAGCTTATGGACTTGACCCACAAGGCAGGATAGGCAGCAAAGGCCAGTGACAACTGAGCTCATTTTTATTCGGGTACCATGCCTCGCTCCAATCGGGTCTAGTCATATGGTTGTTTTCCTAGTGGGAGATGATTTATTCAAATCGTATCATTCCTTAATACAGCATGTTAGGAGATATCAATCGATAACTAATCTTTCTGATTGCTAACTTCCATAACAACCCGGATCTAAACACTCATCAGACGAACCTTCCTCTGCCAATGTGGTCGTGACACATAGGCTTAATACTAAAACGTCGCCAGGGTTTTAAAAATACCAAACTAGTAAAGGGGTATTATAAAAAATACCAATTTAATAACTCAATTAAGTTAAGAAAAGTACTCTTTAACATTTATGATGTTTTTTCCTGCTTATTTGTTAATCTCTAGTTGCCTCTGTGATTCTTCACTTCAAATATTTGCACTAATAAAACTCAAAGCAAAACCTTTGATTCTCAAGAAAGGTACTAAGGACAAGATTATCGAGGTGCCATAACTAACAAGTAGAACAAAAGCACCAAAGACAAATATTTACCGAAAAGAAAAGAAGTAATCAAAATTATTACAAAGGAAAGAAACAAATAAGAAGAATGCAGAGACGTCAATTCCTTCCAAACATTCCCCCCTCTAGTTTAATTCTTTTGGTCGTTCCATTGTGCTGCTCAATCCGCTGAGGCGCCGATGACGAAGCATCATGCTGGAACAAGCAGCTAGCCCCATGCCTGCACCCTCTCGGGGTGTTGAAGTAGGCGCACGGCTTCGAAACCTTTCCTATCTGATGATCCCTCTGATTTGCTCCCATTGGATCCATACCATTACCAAGATTACTGAAGAGCACTGGATTTTCTCGAGTTTCTTGTTTCTCTCCACCGTGTAGCTGAATCAAACTCTTGTAATAATTGGCGTCCCTTACTGGAGGAGGAGCTCTAACAGGAGGTATGGTCGACAAAATATGCGGAGGAGGAGGATGATGAGGCATCTGAAACACGTGCGAGGATTGCGGAGCAGACATCTGGGATGGTGGGGCCCGTGATGGTCCTGCAGCTGTTGCAGTAACAACCGGGGGTGTTGCTGACCATGATGGTATAGCTGGTGATTTAGACACATTAGGCTGCAGTGTTGTTGCTCGTGATGGTGCAGCTTGTGTAGTAACCACAGACTGAATTGGTGGCCGTGAATATGCAGCTTGTGCGGAAACAACAGGCTGAGATTGTGGAGGTGGAGTTTGTTGTGGTTGTGAGTCTCCATACTCTGAGGCCAACCTCTTCACCATCACTGGATCGCTTAAGATATTGATAAGCAATTCATGATCGATCAAGCTCCCTTCCTCGGAGCTCTTCATGATGGCTGTGAAAGCAGCAGATGCAGCAGCAAAGACATCGGGTTCTGTGAGGAGTGCAGCAGTGGCAGTCGGCATGAGTGATGACGATGGTGGCTGCTCCAAACGAGGCATATTAGGCATTGAAGATGCTGCACTAGACTGTGATTGTAATTGTTCATAAGTGGATCTGAGATCTGCTAACGAGTTTTGTAGGGTTCCGTTATTATGTAAATTATGCAACACTGCGGGTAAATTGTTTGGTACAGACGATGTATCCAATTGCTCTACTCCATCCTCATCTTCAATCGCAGTAATAGGGATGGAAGGGGTGCAGGAATCATCAAAATGGGCAGCTTGGACGTCAGAAGTAACGAAAGGGCTGGATGGGTTTTTAGAGTAAGAACTAGAGCATTCGCAAGGTCAAATAAGAAAGACATGAATGGTAGTATTCTGATGTCTTACTTTGGAGGAACTGAAGATGGACGAGGATAGACTGCTTCAAGAACTCCAGGTTGCCTCTGATTCTCTATGGTCACCTCTTTGCTTTCTTCTCCAGCAACCACCAGCCATTCTGAGTTCAAGACTAACTGCAAAAGGGGAGAAAAATTAGAAAAACTGATGCTTGATAAGTTGCAACTGAAAGGTTAGAGGAGAGTCGGTTACTCTTGGAGGGCATTGCCACTTGATAAGGGGGATTTGAGATATTTCTATTTTAGGGTGGTGGTACTTCTGAGGTGCTTCAAAACCAGGAGGTAGAGAATCATCAGAATCTGATAAGCCTGCTGCATGCAACAGCCATGTAGCTTTCGCCTGAAGTTGATCTTGGGTTCCAAGTACAGATTGGGACGGAGCATCCTCAGATAGAAATAATCTCACCTGTTCAAGAAAAGGCAAGTTCTTAAGATATATAAAGCACTGGATGGGAAAAGTGGAGGAAAAGCAAATGACGTCACGATTAATAATAAAAATGATGCAGGAAATACAACTACATCACCAACGATGCTCAGGATATGTGATAGCCTAAAGTACACTCATTAGGGTACTAAAAGGATCATAAATCTTCTTAAGATCAGCTCATTGAGCTTTCTTTCTTTTCTAACTATTTATGAGGAAGAACATAATGAAGCTCATAACAGATGCAAAATGTTTGACATACAATTTGACGTACCATATTTTCAAAGAAGTTTATAATTCTGATCATTATATACAAATGAAACATATTACCCTATAAATATCATATCAATACAAACGCAGAGTTTCATCAAGCATTCTGCATAGAAGGCTACTGTACAGAATATGTGACAGATCATTATCTTACAAAACGAAGTTAATAAAGTGTCTATTTCCACTTTTCATACCATACTGCAAGCCAATTATTGCAATTTAAAAAAAAACAGGAGAATTAAGATACAGAACCAGTTCATACACTCTAGCCAATTAAACCTCTATGAAGACTTGTGATAATGCCTGGATTCTGACAACGTTGCAAAGCAAATAAAATGAGTTTTACAGGGTCATGCACCAGAAAACCTATTACATATCCTTGATGAGCTGGCACTACAACGGCACAACTTGGTTCATCGAGATGAATGCATCCATATATTATAGCCAACCGTTGCATAGAATGAATGCACCAATATATTACAGCGAAATGTGTAAAAGTAGGCTGCAAGCCTCAAGATCCATTGAGTGCGGCAGAAAGGAAAAATTGAAAGAGAAACGGAAGTATCAGGTTCTTGCCACATGTCAAGATGGATATGGGAGGCAGACGTTATAAGGATGATTCACCCACCAATAATTTCCGATATGAAAAGCAAGAGCACTTGATGATATTTAACAACTATCAGGGAAGTGGTCATAATCATCTTGAAACCAAAAACATAGAATAACGCTATAATTCTCACCCACATTTACAAAAATCTGTTATTATAAGTATAAATGTGACGAGCTTTTCAACAGTTTGATGCTCAGGGTCTAATTTTTCATTGTGCTCCACAAATATTGTGCAGGTAGGATATGACTGACAGAGAGGAAGCCAATACTGAATCAAAAAGTAAAAGGTATTGAACAAGAAAATTTCTCATCGCAGCAGAAAAGTTCAACTTCCCTGCCACTGTTGTACACTTCACACAAAAAGAACAATTCTCATGGACTTTGCAAGTTAGCCAACTGATAGAAACAATTTCTCGTTACCTTTTACACATTTATGCTGAACCAGGGTTCTTGCATGCCATATCCCTCCTTTATATATAAAGAGAAATTGGTGGTACTCTTAAACGTATAGAAAATTAACATGTGTCATATCAAAAAATTGACAAGTGGACACACCTTTTCCTATCAGATGTGCCAAATGCACACCTAGCCTTATATTCACTTAAGAATCTTCATCAAATTTAATCTATCCATAATTAAAATTTTCTAATTATAATCAAATATTTAGCAATCCTAATCAAATCATAACTATCCATAACTGGAAAAAAAAATCTAATAATCATATTTTTAATTCTCCTGTTCTTTACATATAAAAAGAAATTAGTGGTTTAACATTAACCATACATCCAAAAACGTGTCCGTCCCTAATTTTTTGAAGACTAAATTTTACTAAACCTCCAACAAGTTTGGATGTTTTATTACTAAACCCCAAAATTTTTGAAATTCACTAAGTAACAATCGCTCCTTTATATATAAAGAGAGATTGGTGGTTTATCATTAGCCTTACATATCAAAACATTGTCATGTGGCCCTTCTTAATCTTTTAAAGCTTAAATTTCACTAAACCTCCAATATTTTTAGTTGTTTTGTACTAAGCTCCAAAACTTTTTGAAACCCCAATAAGTTAGGAACTCTCAGGAAACCTAAATAATGTTTTGATGTTTTATAGTTAACCTACATAATGGTGTTACCCCATAATTGTACATTGATATCTCTCAAAATCAATGAGTACTTCTCAAATCATTGTACGTCTCAAATCATTCTCAAATCATTCTTATTTGCAGATTAACCCATAAAAGTACAAACAGCCTCTGAAAAATCAGAAAATTAGAAATATTCCCATTAAAATATGAAATTACAAATGACCCCCTAAAAAATCTAAAAATTACAACCAACCCCCTTTAGATTCCCAAAAGCGTAGACAACTCCCTGAAAAATTTGAAAACTACAAACAAATCCCTGAAAAATATGAAATTACAAACAATACCCTTAAAATTCTGAAAATTACAAAAGCCCTTTGAAAAATATAAAAATTACAAGAAGACCCTGAAATTTCTAAAATTACAAAAAACTACCGAAAAGTTTGAATATTATAAATAGCTCACTATAAAAAGCAAAAAATACAAACAACCGTTAATCGGGTTTTCTACCAAAAAATATTGGGGGTTAAGTGACAATTAAATTTTTTTTAGTACAATTCAATTTTTAGAAGCATGATGGGCATAACCAAAAAAGAAACTCATAGAGAATAAAGAAATAGGATATACAAAGTAAAAAGACCACATCCACCTGTGTGACCACGGGCATAATGCTTGTTACATTTGAAAGCAAACAAGCAGGGATAACTCAACAAAAAAAAAAGGATCAAACTACACATTCAAAAAGGAATTGATGAATTATATATTAAGCCTTGTTTTTATTCTTTTTAATTTACATATTGAAGGATACCGTTTAAAGAACCACAGTCCAGATTATAAAGAATGAGCGGATATTCAGCATGATTTAGGGATTCATATCTATCCAACTTCGTATGTCGTAGTCATAACTCTAAATCATTAAGTGAAATCTCAAAATCTCAAAATCTTTCCATAGCATCAAATCCATAAAGTAATATTATATGTAAACATTGTTCTTTGTAAAGACAGATGTATTCAGAAATAACTTTTATAAAGACACATAATTACGGGCAAGGTACACAGGTATGGCAAGGCATGAGCACGCTGATATGCTAGATCTATAAAACCTAGAGCATATAAACACCATGGACATAACAATTACGTTTGAATGACGTGGAATGGGATTTGATTTGAGATTTTGATTGTCCCACAAACAAAAGGAGGAAGAAGGTGAACCAGAGGCTTTCATTTTGTTGGCCAAAGAAGAGGGATGTTTGGAGTTTGCTGTTTTGGTGAGCTGGGTCATCTTTTTGTCTTTCCGTGAATGTGAAGATGGTAGAAGCACATGGGTATCATTTCCTTGAAACTAAACTATGAGAAGGAACACACAGGCTTTGCTTTTTTTTTCCCCCTTTAATTGAAAGAAGAGATAAAGAATAGATGAAAAGACCAACGAGATAAATTGAGGCTAGATTAGACCAGTTTCACACACAGACATCTAACTTGGAAGATGGCTTCATGGCTTGGCAAATCACATGCCCACCATAGAAATTCACAAGCTAAAAATCTCAGCTTTATTCATAAATTTCCTCATAAACCAAGTACAATGAAAACCTACAACCCTTTATATAGGGTCTAGATTCCTATCTCTAATAAAATTCCACATACAAATAAACTTCTAATCCTACTACAATTAAAATCTAAAATAACTTTATTCTAATAGAATTAAGCGTCAAATCAAAGTCCTAGAATTTAAATTCAAACTAAACTCTAAATCCTAATCAAAGAAGATTCAAATATAAAGTTTGAATTTCTAACAACCCTATCTACTATTATCTTCATCAGATAAAATCTTTGAATTTGTCCTGTATCAAAGTGTAAATGAAGACGAAACGTCATAATAAATAACCTCAAGATTCATAGAAACACAATCATATCACTCTAAATCCCCAGATCATAAAATTATGACAATTAGACACCATGACCGCCAAGCAGACAAATACATCCATAGGATATATGTGAACTATAGAGACACATCACCTATAATATGTTTCATTATTTCTAGGAACAGCTATGTCTGACATATCTTGATGACCAAGTAAATCCTGCATGTGTCAGTGTCGACCAAGCATTGATCACAGACACAGGGGGCCTCCTTAGTGAAACACAAGCTATAATTCATAAACTACTAAGCTATAATTCATAAACTACTTCGCCATTTAGAGTACAAGGCTAAGCATTGACCTCATTAGATAAGCTTTTGTAGAAAATGTTATAAAGAGTTTGCTTAATGTCACAATCAGTATTTCTCCAAACCTGGTCTATTTGCCAGGAGTATCTTTTTTCCCTGGATGAAGTTTGCAGGTTGGACTCAAATATAAGACTTTATACAACTTCATTACTTTACCAATAACCATGACTAAGGGCTACCCTGACTAGTATGATTGCATGATTAAACTTTAGACTAGTACACCCAGTATATTTAAATCAATAATAATCATAAAATCATAATAGACATGTATTTTACAACTTTCTGACCAATACAAATAGAACTCCTCATCTGATCCCTATCCAGTACCATATTGTACCTCACAACTTTTAGACGTATTTCATCAATCCAATGACGCAACTGCATGAAGGATCTTTAACAAATGTTGGTAAGCACTTTTGTCTATAATTGCAAACACTTGAAGAATTGGGGTCTGTTTATATTCTGAATGTTCGTGCATGTTTTCCACAAGGTACAGGATTTTCACATAGAAGAAAGACAAAGGAAGGAAAGAAAATGTGTCAACATTTTTATATGCAATACAAAAAAGATGGCTCTGAATTATAGTGATAAATCATGCTATTCACAAGTTTTACAAGGTTTTACCTTCTAGGAAACAACAACCTTAAACACCTTACTCCCTGAAATCTACTCCCTTTCAAATTTCAGCCATTATCTAAACATAAAACAGAAAACTAAACGAACCTAGAAGAAAATTCTGAAATATATTTCTTCTGCAAAGCTCTGAAAAGCAATGATCATTACTGAGTCTTAAGTAAAAAAATCACAAGGAATAAAAGGCTACATATTTGAGAAATGTTTTGAACGTTTGATCAGTCCGAAACTATGGGGCATTTCAAAATAGAAGCACTTACAAGTAATATACTGAATATGTAATTTTACATTCTAGCATTTATCATGTATAAACTTGATAACCATACACGAGTAAAGCTATTATAAGCTATTATCTTATAACATTTTTTCGAGCATTTGAATTTTCAAGATCAATAGCAAAGTCAAGTGATTTGGGGTTATTCCTATTTACTTCAAATGAGAAGCTGGAAACAATACACGGCTATTGGCTAAAGTTGATAGATTTTACAAAAATTACGTCAAATCTTTGTAGGCATTTCCCAGCATTCAGCCAAAGATTGCACTGACCAAATTTTTAAGGGAAACATTTGGATGATTGTTAGGATGAGGAGATCAAATATACATTCTCTGCTTACTCTAGAAGAAACATACCAAAATATTTACAATGGAAGATCTAGACAATGATCAAAAATGAAAATTTGATCATCTGTGGAAGAAATGATGGGTGGAAACAACAAAGGGTTCTGGGAAGACATATCATGTAAGCAGGGTATTATGCCAGATAGAATAATCTAGGAGCAAGTAAAGAAATTTATGAATAGCATCGGAATCTGATATCTGTAATAAGGGAAGGGGAGAGAGAAAGGAAGGGATATACAGCTGGCAAGGTTTTAAATGTCGGATGTCGGGTTCATGTCGGACAGCTGAAATTCATGTCGGATAGCGGAAATCGGGGATATGTCGGGGGACATGTACTAAATATCGGATTGCCATATCGGATGGATTTCTACTCAATTTTGGTCATCAAGATGGAATGCACTTGTCTTGTTATAGTTTATCTTACTTGAGTTGAGTATTCATCATCAAGACACGAGTTGTTTTCCATTTCTTGAAGGGAAACAGTGAAATATTATACCAACAAATAAACAAAATACACATTGTCAAACTAAAACTTTTGAAGTGCGTTGCATAAAATTGACATAAAGTAAAGTGTCTTGCATAAAATTGACATAAAGTGTTAAGACTTTGGATTGATTTCAAGCTACGGTTCAAACTTATTGTTTACATCACACTTTTATGAATTCACAATTTCAATTTGTAGAGACGAAGATGAACGAGAGGAGATCACGGTGGAAAAGAGAGCAATATTTTTTTTCTTTGCCCTAATCTGTATTATATGCTATCGGGTTACTATGGGAACAAAAGGCTAAAAAAAGAATTAATCGGGTTTGGGTTTTGAGTACTAAATCCAAACCCCAATACTTATCAACTCAAAAAAAATAAAAACAAAAAAAAAAAAACAGCCGATTTCCGATTTTTCAAGTCTGAAAATCGGCCGATATGTCCGCAATATCCCCCGACATGTCTGACATGGACCCCAAAAACGATATCCGACTTGAAATGGTCATATCCGTGTCGCTCTAGCCTCTAATCCGACATGTCGGCCGACATGTCCGACATGTCGGCCAACATTTAAAACCATGACAACTGGTTATGAGCTTAGGAGCACAGAAATTTCAGATCTCTTTCGATTCAAAATATGGAGAATTATGGGTTTAAAAACTAACTAATTCTATTTTGATACTCGTAACAAAATGCTTGATTCCTTTCACTTCAAATTCTTCATTTACTTTGTTGTACATGAAATTAACTGTCGTCATTTAAGCCGTGCTATAAAACTTAACTCTTTTGAGTAAAGTGAACTTAGAACTCAATTTATTCCAGTGACTACCAACAAATGAGATAGACAATCTTAGATTGTGATAAATTAACCCTATGATCCCGTCAAACACCGTAATTGATAATCCTAGGTTAACATTTGGCAGTTGCAGGCAACAAATTGGGTCCCAATAAGGGTGTGAAACAAAGAGAAAGTTGAACATTGGTGCATTCTGTTGTTGTGTACAGTGTAGGTAACAATTTAGTTTTATCACGTCAAAACTGCAACAAGACCACATTAGTTTCCTAAAGGGAAAGGAAAAATTATTCAATAGCATTTGATTTCAAAGCATATACGTTGGAAGGAATAAGTACGGCAAACAGATACATAACAATATTTAGATTGATATTTCTCTCCACAGCTTACTAGGATAAGTAAAAATGTCAGCGAATTTGGTCCATGTTCGATTAATAGGGAAATGTCAACAGGCTAAGAACAAGTTAACGTGTTATTGGCAAGTTGTTATGATTTATATTATGAGTAGAATTGTAGGAGTTCACAACAAACAACAACAACAACAACAACAACAACAAAAAAAAGAAAGAAGAAGAAGAAGAAGAAGAAGCTAAAAGCCTAGCATAAGAAAAAGAAGTGAACTGTTAAAAGTTCCGAGATGCATTTTATTGAAATTGTTTTTAAATCATTCTATATGCCAACCGACATGTCATCTTTAACCCTTAGTGCTCCATTCTTTAGTAAATGTCAGCGCATGTGTGAGATTTGACCCGATATATTACTAGTCATGGTGATTTAATTATCTCACTCATTTATTTGGTTTTTCTTTCATTCTATCTGCTCTAAGCTGTCAGCCCAAAAAGTACTAGAAATGTTTTTGTTCTTATTATTCTATAAAGGTTTTTTGTTTGACATTGGTTTTCTCACTGTATTTCATGAATATAAATTGCCTTTAGTACCTTCACATTTGGGTAAAATCATTTTTTCCTGATAGATCACATTCATGACTTTGCACTTTAAATTAAATTATCTATATTTAATCTCAAATCTGAATGATAGTTTTTCATAAACAAGAAAGAATAGGTCTGAAGAATAAGCTTTCCAGGGAAGTTCCCTCTAGACTATAAGAGGTAGAGAAGGATAAATTTCTCCTCCAAACCCCACTGTTTGTTCATTTTGGAATTCATCAGCATTCAGTAAAAGTTGCAAACAATCATTAGCATTTCAAGATCAAGAACATACACCCTATAAGTTGTCAATGTCCAGTTCTCAGTTTTAGACCATTGAGAATGTGGATGACAGATTGAAGTTCAAGGGAGAAAGACAGATCCAACACAAGGATTTTGGAAAGTTATTTACAAGACATTCAATCAAAAAAGTTTCTGGCCATATTCTTCTTCTATTCCCAATGCCCATAAGGTTTTCCAGGGCAATATTGCAGAAAGAGTTGAAAGTGGATATAGAATGCGTGGCTTGATAAAGAGGAAACTGGAGGGGAAACAATAGCATCTCTGTTCCAAGTGCATTTTCACTGCAATTACTTGGAATCTGTGTAGCATGAATATTGGATTTTGTCATAAGATAATATTTACTCCTGCCATCGGAAGCTTTAAGATATAATAAGTAAATTTGGGAAGACAACTCCAACTTCTTAATTTTGACTGGATTGAATTTTACTACTAGTATTCATCAAACTGGAAATTTTAAGACGGAGGAAGTTACAAGAACCGTATACAGCTTTGATCTAACAAACAGGAATTGAAAGCTATGCAAAATGATGTGCTTAATTAATTTACATAGTAGAACACAGTACTCAATATTTTGAGAGGGCAGTTAATCAAGTATAAAATCATTTTCAGACTTTGAGTGTGTAAAATGTCAATCCATTTTGAACTAGAATTTTCCAATTATTAACATCTGAACTTATGTTACATGGAACCATTAAATTATAGTCGTATTCTAAGTAATGAACTAGAAGAGATAAGGACAGTAGACCCTAAAACTGATAATGCTAAAAGAAGACCCCACTGAAGATTCAGTCCAATGCATGTCTTTAAGTCTCGAAAAACTAGAATCGTTTAAGAACTTAAAGCACATTGTTGCCCTCATTTCTTTAGCAAAAATCTTCATAGACTGAAAACGCAAGTACAGACAGCAACAAAAATAATTCTCGGACTTTGCTCAAACAATCCTATCATACTAATATCACCTGTAAAACATTAGGAGACCTAGCAACTACAATATTCTATGTGAATTTCAATGACTTCTCATTTCCTAGACAGGTAAATCCAAACGGGAGTTATGATGAGACGGTCCAGGTACAGTGGAGAAGTTGAAATCCATCTTGCATTAAGTCACCAGAATAGAGGCAAACAATGTGAAGTAAATTTAAGTGATTATAACAGGATCAACTTTTACAAGAGTAAATTTAAGTGCTTATAAATAGGATCAACTTTTACAAGAATTAACACTCTCTGGAGAACAGGCTTCAAAAGAAATGATGGTTACTTCTGACAGTGTATCTAGAGAAAGTAAAATAGGTTGAAATTTTAACATTGCCATCAAACAAATCAACAATGTTACGAGTATAGACGTTATGATTGTGGCTGTCGAGAGTGTAAAATAAACCAAAAGACTTGGGAATTGAACACCACAGAAAGAAGACTGCTTTACAAATCTGGCTTCAACAAGAGAATCTGGGAAAGCATTAGACTGCTGAGTGTTACAATTAAAAAATAGAATGAAGTTTATCAGCCAATTTATCAGCCGCCACTGTCACCATAATAAATAGCTAAATATGGAGATTTACCAGTCATCTTACCGGCAGCCTGTTACCATTACTTGAAATTTGAATCGACAATTATCAAGTCCAAGAAAAAAAATGGTCAAATCCCTGATTCAGTCTGACATCTATGAACTACCTCGACTTTTCAGAACCTATTAGGGCAGGAAATGGGGTAGTCTACCTAAGTAATGCATCTACCATCCAAAACCTTGTCACAGATAATACTAAAAAATGCCTCCGTAAAAGAAAAAGATTTCCAAACATATCTACAATTTGAATAATTTAGAATATATTAGCAATATCATGTTTGAAGTTTCTAGCAACTTTTTTGATGCATACACTACACTCTGGTTATAGAAAAGAAATCAAGTGAACCCATTAGGGAATGGAAAAGATAATCATGTTAAAAGAAGAAATCAATATATCAAAATGTATAAATCAAGAAAGAATAAGTTTGCACGGAGATCAAATAGATACCGTAATTTAAAGTCCCCCACTGCTCTCTCTCTAAAAAGAAGAAATCGATATATCGAAGTGTATACATCAAGAAAGAATAAGTTTGCACGGAAAACCAAACTGGTGCATTTAAGCTCTCTCTCAGTAGAAGAAATCGATATATCGAAGTGTATACATCAAGAAAGAATAAGTTTGCACGGAAAACCAAACTGGTGCATTTAAGCTCTCTCTAAATAATAACTTGACTTTGATTGTCTTTACAAATTATAAGAAATTTACTTCTTTTCATTATGATTATATTTACTTTTTTAATTATGTAAGTTGTGGGCGGTGCCAATAGGAACAAAGAAAATTAGGCATGAAATAAATGTTATCCCCAAGCAACGGCTTCAAACCAAACAAGAAAATGTCGAGGGGTAGCAGGGTGATACAATTAACTGACTCTCATGAGGGATATGAAGATTTATAGTTGTTTAGAAGTAATTGCAGCTTTAATTGATTCAAATACAGCATTTTCTCTGCATTGGGGGAGAGGGGGGATTCACTACATTACCGGTGTACAAAGATCTTAATACACTGACCGCATGGTTTGATTATATTTGAAGTTCACGGGAAGAAAAATTTCGTATTGTTAGTTAGAAACCGTAGTAGCCAGGGAAAGCCCACAGGAATATCCTGACATAAGACTTAATCAAAATCTGTTTATAAAAACCATATATAGCCTGTACAAAATTTTATGTTCCTGGCAGTTCAAACCTGTGTATTAAGTCAGCAAGAAGCAAAACTGGATGAAATTGAGACTTTAGTATCCCTAGGCCGGGAGAATTTATAGGAAATTATAAGCACGCAATTATTAGTAACTATTGAATTTTCATCTTTCAATTGTGCAAATAAATTACAATAGCCTACCTTCATATCATGTACTGAAAAGAAAACACTTCTTCAAGAATGCAACTACAAGACCTAATATAACTCTTCTTAACTTAATCTTTTGTGACGGGTAATTTTCCAAAAAAAAAAAAAAACCTAAATTTTGGGGTATTACACCCTCTCTAAAATTTATAAATTAGAGGAAATCTCCCTGAACTTTCAAAATTAAACAAAACCCCCTAAAAAACTAGAATTATCATAACAGTGTCAATATAAAGGACAAAAGTTCTAAACTACACTAATTACTGTCAATGCGCTCGAAATTGGTGAGAAGTAGGACAAGGAGGGGAAGGAGGTGGATAACTGGAGGAGTAGCGGGGATTCCGGCGATGTAAGAAAAAGGGAAAGATGAGGGAGAGGAAGGAGGGGATTTTGTAGAAGAAAATGGAGGCGTGGCGGGAGGGGAGGGGATGTTGATTAGGAAGGAATGGAGGAGGACGAGCAGGGTAGAGAGGACGACAGTGACAAAGAAAAAGAGAAGGGGAGGATGAGGGAGAGGAAGGAGATGGAGATAGGGGATGTTGAAGGTATTTGGTAGAGAGAGGGAGGGGATTTGGTAGGGGAGTTTAGGCAGATGATGGCGGAGTAGAGTAGCTTCCGACAATTATTATTGTCGCGACGAGTTTAGAGGGTTTCATGCAAACGCCCCACCCAAACCAAAAAAAAACACACACACCAAAGTTTAGGAGGGTTTCGTGAAAAATCCAAAAGGTTAGGACGGTTTTGTGAAGCTTATGTTGCATAGGTACAGTTGCGGCTGCCGGTACGAGTGCAGGACACGACAAATTTGTAAAAGACAGGGTATGGGATACAGCTATACGTATATGTTGAAATTAATAATTTCCATGAGATTAATATTTTTTACATTCACATGTTATGAAAATTAAAATTCATATAACATTTTTTATGTCTCTTTTATCACGTAGATTATAAATTAGAAAACTGCTCATTCTTGGACTAGATCTTTAAACGAACCTTAAAAATCATACATCTAAACTGAGTTATTGGCTGAATGAACCCAGTCCATGTCCAATGAATTTAAAGTGTAAGATATGCGTCCAAGAAGTGTATGACGAATGTTTTTAACTAAAACATGTATTAATTGAGTACATTTCTAGATAAATATATGCGTGGAGTCTCGGAGTCAGATAGGGGTACGAGAAGTGTCGGACACGGTACAGGAGCCCAGATGAGGTTTCAGGGTAACTTAGAATATGGCAGAATATATTACGTACATAGAGGCAAAATTATCCAAAAGATGTCACATGTGCGTGACAGCTTAAACTCTTCAGTCATGGTACCTCAGGGGCTTTTATCTAATTTAAAAAGTTTAGAGGAGTTTGTGCAAAACACCTAAAATTCATGTAAAAATTGGATGATGTTGAGACTTTAGAATCCCATGGTCAAAAAAATCCAAAGGCATAGGCATGCAATCATTAATTTAGATTGATTTTTCACCATTTAATTGTTGCAAAGGTATTGCAATAGCCTGGATTAATATCATGTGCTGAAAAAAAAAATTTATTTCAAGCAGGCTCTCTTGTTTACTTCCTTCTTTTAATGGCATTAGACAGTCCATATTCTTCTTGTTCAATCAAGTACTTTATGTACTCCCAAATTTACCAAAATGCAGCCATTAGACGTATACAACTTTCCTACCTGTTATTTGGCCTATAAGTGCCTTCTAATACATACCTAATACACTCCTAAAACAAAACAAAAAATCCTCAAAGGGACTATCTTTATAGTATTATATGCATCTTTGATAAATAAGTAGGGTCAATTGCAAACAAACCCCCTGTAGTATCACACAATTGCCAATAGACCCTCTATAGTTCTATTTGTTGTGAATAGACCCCCTGAAGTTCTATTTGTTGCGAATAGACCTCTTGTAGTATTGGATCAAGTGCAAATATTCCCCCTTAGTTAAATTTCTCGACACTTTTGAAAGTAAAAAAAAAAATAGCAATTAAGTGTATATGCTCACCAATAGAACTATAGGGGGTCAATCCGCCCTCTTGAACATTTTTAATGATTTAAGAGTAAAAAAAATCACTCTGGGGGTCTATTTGCAACAAATAGAACTACATGCCGTCTATTGGCAATTGGGTGATACTGTAGGGTGTCTGTTCGCAGTTAACCCAAATAAGTATAATGAGATTTCATTTAAAGCATTATAGACTTATAGTTAGTTATTATATTTTGTTTGATTTGAAAGCTGAAGGCTGCAGGATAATGATCAGCACACCAAATGTTTTAACTTCTTGTCAAACAAATCTATCATTAGCCAGTCAATCCAACAAAAGACTCTTGCATTTTTACCAGAATCAGAAAGCTTGTAGCAGATTTAGCATTATATTTGCATTATCTTAGTAACAGAGCCCTCGGTTTCTTCGTGATGAAGCATATCAACAAGGTTATATTTTTAAATATATAAGATCATTTCCTTTCTCAGTGGATGTATGTATATGTATATATATATATATATATATATATATATATATATATATATATATATATATATATATATATATATATATATATATATATATATATATATATATATATATGAGGCAAAGAAACCTGTTTCAACATATGCAACTTCAACAAACATTCTTGGCCAGTCCAACTCATATAAAACTATTGAATATAACGACACTCACATCCTCTATTATATTTTATCATGAGAAAGTTTAGACGTACTTTTTGCACAACCACCAAATACTACACCACACTGTAATCTTGAAGTCCAGATGCGGTAGGTTGACATGACTTTCCAGCAATTCAGCAGGCTATGAAAGCCTTGCATCTCACATCTAATTGATTTCTCACTATTTAACAAGTTTTAGTAATAAGTCTTTTTTACATTATAAGTGGCATTATGAATTATGAATTATATGAATGTACATACACCGCATTATAACTTTTTAGTTCACTGGATGTAGTAGGTAGGTATGCTCTGTATATTTTGTCTGCAAGTCACCAAGATATGAAATGCTACACTTACATTTCGATCAATACTTCACATATTTATATGTTAAGCAAAAATTATGAATTAATTAAAAAAATATGATATATACTATATTTCAATTATAGTGTTCCCCGATTGCAGTAGGCTCATTATTCAGAATCCATTTCGTCCTTGCTATGTATCAGTTTTGAGAACTTTTAAGGTCCGACAAGTTCTTACAGCAGTTGTTGTTTCATGGGTTATAAGTGCATAACCGTAAATTAAACCGTAATACGACTTATATGAATCAACTTGTTGTATCTTTTCGTAAAACACTCTTAAACGTGAACATT
The DNA here is from genome assembly GCA_012295165.1 of Asparagus setaceus. Taxonomy (NCBI): domain Eukaryota; kingdom Viridiplantae; phylum Streptophyta; class Magnoliopsida; order Asparagales; family Asparagaceae; genus Asparagus; species Asparagus setaceus. The sequence continues at coordinate 21,066,590 of CM022705.1, forward strand.
TGAGGATTTTCGTACATCCATTTAGATGTAATGTCAAATACATATTATTAGGTTAAGCATAGTACCAAGGTTTAGCAGGTCCTTTGTTCAAGCTTTGTTAATACGATGTTAAATTTTTAGCTTGTTTGATATACATTCTTAGCCTGTTGTTATTGTTCAGCTTTCCCTTTCTTCGCAGTTGGATTATGATTACGTGTAGTAAATTCTTGCGCTTTCGAATGAGAAATGGCATAACAATGAGATGAAGGTGATCACATCGACGAATTAAAGGGGAAAACAAACAGAGAAAGCACTGGCTAATAAATTAAGATCCAAAGAAGGAGCGGACCGAATCGAATCAGAAAAGGGCGAAAAAGGAAAGAATTAGATCAGCAGATTCCTCAAAAATCAAAACTTTACAGCATAGTATCAGATTTATTTTTTGTATTTTTTATTTTTTTTATTTTTTATTTTTTTTTTTACCTTACACAGATTCCCATCGGCTGGCCACGAAACCCTCTTGGTTTGCTTCAATCCAGCCATCCAAAAGCCCTAGCCCAGCCCGAGGAAAGACGAACAACTCGACGATCTAATCGACAAAACAAAACCCTAACCCTAATCGATTCCTTATTATTTTTTTTAATCTTCTGTTTGTGAAGAGAAAGGGGGGATGATGAAGAAGAAGAAAGAAGAAGAAGGGGAGGGGACAGATGAGTGCTAGGGCACGCGGCGGTCTGGATTTTATTTTGGGCTTTTTCAATATTAGTCCCCAAAGTCTTTCATATTTTGAGATTAGTCTCCCAAATCTTCATATTTTGACATTAGTCCCCCTAATCTTCAAATGTAATGAAATTAGACCCCCAAATCTTCATATTCTGAAATAGTCTCTAAAATCTTCTAGGTATTTTTAAATAAGTCCCTAAACTTTTAACTTTGTGCAAACTATAAAGACTAATTTCATAACACTTAGAAGATTTTGAGGGACTCAGTTAAAAAATATGAGAATTTAGGAGACTAATTTCAAACTATTAAGATTTAAGGGACTACTTTCTGAACTTTTTTTTTTTTTTTTTGTGGTGGTATAGCAGAGCAAATAGCCCCTGCAACCAAATCATTCTACTTATGACAACTCTTGTGTTACGCCAAGACCTAAATGGCATATGACTAGGCCGGCAGAACATCACTTGAACGACACCGAATCTAAATAATATACTTAAGCCTCTAATTTGCATGCTATTTTTTTTTACAAAATATGAATTTGCGGAAAATATCAAATACTTTAGGATCTTGTGAGAAAATATCCAAAAAATTGAAATTAATTTCCAAAATCAACATATACCTGAATATCCATTGTTCCCAATTCAACCAGCTCTATACTTCGGAATATACCAACCACTTGTGAAAAAGATAAGAAAACGAACAAACAACAAAAAAAAAATTCGTAAGAGTGGAAAATAGCAAGTATCGCCAAAGGACATGATCCAAAGGACGAATAGTAAAAAAGGTAATTCACTATACAAGTAAGATCAAATAAAAGAAGGCTCAAAGAGATATTCATCAATGATTAAAAAATAGAGACAATATCAAGGACTGAAGATGAATACAGAAAGATATACATGATTGAGCAAATCTAAGAACAACACTCAAATCATGTCGGATCATTCCTACTAGTCATGTTTCTCATAGGAACATATAACTGAATTCATTACGTGGCTCATAGTATTTCAAAACTCAAACACTAACATACTGAACATAAACATACTTATCATTCATCATGCGTGCCTAACCATATACATATATCATATAAGCAACAAATTTGCAAATTCCTAGCATACTTATATTAGTTTTAAGTTATTTGAGATTAACTAATAATATTGGTCGATTTAAGGTGGACAATAAAATCTCAACTTGGCAATCCAAAATGAGATTCCGGTAATAACTCATCAAATGGCCAAACAAATCTCACACCTTATAAAACCAAATTATTATTTGTTCTCCCCCATTTAAATCCAATATTTTCAAAATAACTTATTTTAAAGGGATTACACACGATGTTGTCTAATCTCAGCTTTTCTATATTACATGACTAATTATTGAGTGAGAAAATCTAACACAAAAGCATATTGGAGGTTGCTAATCCCCACACTCACACGTTACACACCATTACTCAATACTTAATGTATAATATATAAATTGTAAGCATTCGAAAAATTAGGTTTCAACTACCCAACGATGTTATCTCTTCTCAATGTATCATATCCACAATCCCGTAGGCAATAAGGTTGTACCTCTTGCACTCACCACCAACGTAGCTAAAAGCTTACGATGTTGATAGAGATAAACGTCTGATATTTGGACTCCTAATTCCCATGGGTTTGCATATGCAATCGTTAAGGGCGTATTTATTATTATCAACAATTGAACCATTTTAACAAGAGTCAGCATATCATACAGCCCGTATTATTGCAAATAAACTCATTTTCATGTTAATAACAACTCCAAGTTGAGTTTGGGCTCAAGACTCAAATTCAACGAAAATTCGTATTTTTAGTCTTTTTGATTCTACCGGATAATTATCATATTGTAACTCAAAAATATTAAACAAAACTTTGAACACACTCAAAACATGATAACAAAGGTGTTCACGTAGTTTCATTATCATCCGAAGTCAAAGAAAGAAGTTCTGGAGCTAAATGACTAATTAAACAAAAATAAAACTGTCATACATGTTTTCAGGCTTCTAATGTATCTCACCAGACGTCTGAACTTCAAACCAGACGTCTGATGGCTTGAACCAAAGTCTGATATTCAAATGATAGAAACTCAAAGTTAGAAAAAGCTATACATAGACGTCTGAAAATTCAACCAGACGTTTGAAAATCTACACCCGACTTCCGAATCTTGTTTTTCAGCAGATTTTCCAGATTTTTAAAATAGGGTTTGTCTCATCCTTCTTGCATCTAGCTTAGAGATGATTCTCTATACCGTTCTCAACATGGGGATACAAGACTAATATGTATAGGATTCATGACATGATCATAGATTCAATAAAACACTTATTTGTCATCTAGCGTTTTTATAAAAACTTGTCGAAATGTCATCAAAACTTTCCATATACATTTAGAATGAAATCGGCATATAAAACTATCAAAACCCAGTATATAAAATATGGATCAAAGGTTCTCATCGGATATTTATGACTCTAGGTCAAAATTTCACATGCATGCATGTTCACCAAAAACATTGATATAGCTAAAGAAATTCTTCAAGGATGAAACAAGATACAACTATGATGGATCCAATACGTTTAATCATGCAGAAATATAAGCGTATTCAAGATGGTACTTGCCTGAGGGTTTTTCTATCGAAAAGACGATATTCGAGCTGATGAACGTACTTCGAAAAATTTCCCTCTTCCTCCCCCATGCTTGGCTAGCCCTATAGGTTGTCAGAATTTGAAAAATTTTGAGCTCTAGGATTTTGTGGGCCTTATATAGGGATATTTGGCTTAAGGGTTGACTAACGGGTTGACCGCTTTTCACTTAAAACCCGATAAGGCTTTTTAACGCATAAACCCTCCAAAAGCCCTCTATTTATAAAACTAAAAAGATCCATCTCAACTTATAAAGAAAAGCTTCTATCTAATCTCTCATTGCTGAAAATTTAATTATGGAATTAATTTTCAATCTTGACGACACGGGGTGTTACATCCTACCCTCCTTAAGAAAAGTTTCACACTTAAAACCTCTCATTCTATAGGGAAACTAAGGTATTGACATAACTAACTCAACCCACTACATTATTGATTTACACCCCAAACATTGAAAGAGTTGATTCCCTAACTGTAGCAATTCAAGGTTATCTAAAACTGTAAATGTTTAAATAATCTTTTTCTTTAAAACACGGTAAGGCTCTTTAAATGCTTTAAAACCTTCCAACACCATAAAATTCTTGGTTCAAAACCTCTTGTCCAAATCAAGAGTCAGAAATATGCCTTTTGAAAATTGGGGTGTAAAATGCAAAAATGTTTTCTTTGCTAAAACTAAAACTCCAAGAAATAATCTATTCAAAACTTTGAACCAACAATTACTCATAATTATAATTGCATAAATCAAACACAATTTCTTCAAAACAAGAATTGAATTATTAAAAATTAGTCAAATTTCAAATCTGGGGTTTAAAGTGCAAAATCTTTAAATGACAAAATTCATCATTTAAAAATTCACCAAATTTCTATAAATCATGTTAGAAAACAAAAATATGTCATATGAGTATGATTGTAAACATTTGCAAAAGGAATTTTAGGTAAATTTCAAAATCTCGTCAAACGAGGTCTAAATTGCAAAATAATTTCTTCATAAACTTTTCCTAGAATTCCAAAATAAAAATTTTATTTCATTAAAATGAAAATTTTCATTCAAAAACCTTTTATAAAATCCTAAGGCCACGTTTGGATTGGGTACTATTTTAATTAATAAGCATTTATCCATTAAAATAAAATAAGCCTTTATCCATTAAAATAAAATAGTGAAGCGTTAGGTTCAAAAAATTTTGGGGGATAAAGTGGAACTATTTAGTACTTTAAAATAAAATAGTCCAGAGATTTTGGACTAAACAAATGTAGGGAGGGGGTGTTATTATAGTTCCGGGACTACTTACCACTTTGCATTAGATCTAAAAGGACCTCCTTACCCCTTGCCTTCTCTAAAAATTATATCTTTAATTATTCCCCTCACTTGTTGCCGTCATCTGAGAACAAAGAAAAAAAAAATCGTGGACGCTGTTGAGTGAGGCAGAGTCATTGTTTTCATTTTCATCCTGACGTTAAAGTAAACATTTTATGATTATCCCATTCTTGCATCTCAATTACATTGCATTTGTTCAATGACATGTTATCATTTCCCCATAGAAAATATTTATGCCGGCTAGTGACTTATGCTAGATTGAGCAAAACATTATAGTTTGAGCCTGAATAATAGTGATTTGCCAATAAAAAATTATAGTTTGGAGCTAAACAATAATGATTTGCCGAATGACAAAAAGTTATAGTTTGAATCTGAATAATTGTGATTTCTCAATTGACTAAACTCTACAACTATGATTAACCAATTGACCAAACTTTATAGTCCAGATTTTCTTTGCACTAATTTGACAATGACCACAATCAACATAGCTGGTCAGTAGTGGGCATCGTGGACATTTACTGTTATGTCATAATCCGATACCCACCTTAAATAACAAATTCCCAAACTTGGCAAATGTGTTAGAGGTGTTAATAACAAATTGAACCAAACAAGTTATTAAAACTTTAACTCGCTATATAGTATACCTAATCCAAACATGGCCTAAATGGATTTTGCAATAAAACGAAAACAACCCAACTAACAAACTGGGTTTTTGTGAAAAAATAACCCAATTAGATGTCTGGCTAAGACAACCAGACGTATGGTGTTAGTTTAAATCGACACTGAGACCATGTCTGATCATTATTCAGGAGTCTTGATTGATCTCTAAATTCCTTCCAAAGGTTCCCACCACTTTCAAATTCTACCCCAACTCAAACTCAACACTATTCAAGCCTATTTAATAGAATTATACCCCTCAATCCTCTCTAACAAACCCTAAACCAAAACCCTAGTTTCAATTTTCCCCACAAATCTCTCTCTTTCGCAAATGATGCTAACTCATTCAAGAGCGGCTCCTAAGAGGCCTAGGGCTTCTTCATCAGCGGGGGAGGACTCTTCTTGGAGGGCTCCTTTGATCGCGGATGATCGATTCTACAATGAGAGGGCATTGAAGCTCTATGATCGGTTGTCGATAAAAATGCTGTTGCCGGGTCGTACCATGGACTTACACACTATCGGTGAGGACTCAGAGCTATATCGTGTATTCTCTCATCAAGGATGGATTGACTTCGTAAAGATGAAGGGATAGATTTATCCTTAGACAATGTGGGAATTCATATGGAACATCCACAACATCAACAAAGCAGGGTTCATGACTCGGGTGTTCCGTAGGGATATCCATATCTTCTTCAGGGATTTGGTTCGAGCTACGAGTTCTCAAAATGAGGGTATCGACATATTGGGGTTAACTCTCGAGAAGTTAGATTTCGACCCGTTGGGGCACAATCTCGATATCGACGCGAATTATGGTTTGATTTTTGAAGAGGATACCGAGGTAAATTGTGTATCCAAGAAGATGGGTTCTCTCAACCGTGATGCTCAAATCTTTGTGGGCATTATGATGGTGAACATATTTTGGAAGGCATCCAGAAGGCAGGTGGTCGCGATGATATTCCTCACCAAGCTGGTCTCTTGGTGGCTCTTCTTCGTGCTCTGATCAACGTCAACCTTTCGAGATTGTTGTTCCACAACCTTATCCATATCTCCTCCTTCATGCAGTCTATCATCTTCAGCTACTTGATCATGTCTCTACTCACACTGAAACATTATTTCTTTGATGGTGTCCCTACGTGTCAGTGTGAGTTCAACTTTACGGGCATGAATATCAGCCTTATGGACACCGGTGGTCGACACGCTGCTGAGGCAACTGGTCCACCTTCTCCTCCAATGCAGGTTTTGAGGTTGAGCCTCCTCTGGTTATTCCCAAGGCTCCTATGAGTGGTGACGCCTTTCTTGGTTGTATCCAGGACACCTTCTAGTGGATGTTGATCTACAACGATCGTTAGGCTCAGTGCATCCATATTGGTATGAAGGCAATCCATCGTCATCACTCACAGCGTCATGCTGGTGCTCATCATGTTGTCCATGATGCAGCTACCTCTATGGGCGATGACTGTGGACATGGCTACTACGGTTGGTGCCTTGGCTAGTGCACCTGGGGCTTCGTCATCTTGGAGACCACGTGGTTCGTCGGAGGACGAGTTTGAGTCTACAAATTCTGAGTAGACTTTAGGATTTCTTACTTTTAGTCTGGTAGTTCTTTATTTTTATTTTCTTGTCGTGTTGAGCCATGTATGAACTTTTACTTTTCCTTAATTGAGTCGACTTTCCTCTGGTGTCCATGTAAAGAGGGAGTCTAATTTCTATTTATGTCATGCGTACTTTTCATTACATATGCGTATACTCTCGTGCGATATGGATTGTGATGTGCTTATGGGTTCAAGATACATATGTGATATAAACATGAACAAATTGTGATAATCGGAAACAAACAAGGTATTCAAAGAATCAAAGATACCTCAATTTAGTGCTTGGCGGTAGATAATTATGTAGGAGTAGCTTAGCCGTCGTGAGAACAATGCTAACTTTTCACTTTTCAAAAACTTACTATTCACAAGTTTTGAAAATATTAATTCAAATAACTTCACTTTAGCCTTCGGTTTGGACAAAATTTTATTTTTCTCAAAAATAACCCTTTTCTCACAAAACATTTCGAAAGCTTAGATTTTCAAAAATATTAAAAATAAAATTTTAACTCATTTTGAAACCTTGGCTCTGGTACCACTAAAACCTTGTCATGACCTGAGACCTAAACGGCACGTGACTAGGCCAACAGCTCACCACTTGTACGACAACTGAATCCAAATGATATACTTAAGCCTCTAATTTGCATGCTATTTTTTTTAAATATGAATTTGTGGAAAATATCATATACTTTACGATATTGTGAGAAAATATTCAAAAAACTAAAATTAATTTCCAAAACTAACATATACTTGAATATCCATTATTCCCGATTTAACCAGCTCTCTACTCTGAAATATACGAATCATCTATGAAAAAGATAAGAAAAAAAGAACAAACAATAAAAATAAATCTTTTAGTGTGGATAATAGCAAGTATTGCCAAAGGATAGGATCCAAAGGATGGAATAGAGAAAAGGTAATTCACTATACAAATAAGAGAGAAAGAAAGAATGGTCAAAGAGATATTCATCAATGATTCAAAAATAGAGACAATATGAAGGATTGAATAGGAATATAGAAAGATATACATGATTGAACAAATACAAATCTAAGAACAACACTCAACTTATGTCGGATCATTCCTACTCGTCATGTTTCTCATAGGAACATATATTTGAATTCATTATGTGGCTCACGGTATTTTAAAACTTAAAACACTGATATACTGAACATAAACATATTATATCATTCATCATGCGTGCATAACCATATACATATATTATACAAGCATGCGCAAATAAATTTACAAATTCCTAGCATACTTAGATTAGCTTTAACTTATTTGAGATCAAAAAATAATATAGGTCAATTTAAGGTGGACAACAAAATCTCAACTCGACAATCCAAAACGGGATTCCGGTAATTACTCATCAAAATGACCAAATAAATCTCACACCTTACGAAGACAAATTATTATTTATTCTCTCCCATTTAAACCAAATATTATCAAAATAACTCATTTTAAAAAGTAATTACACACGATGCTGTCTAATCTCAGCTTTTCTATATCACACACTAATTATCAAGTGAGAAAATCTAACACAAAAGCATGAAGGTTGCAAATTCCCACACTCACAGTTTACACATCATCACTCAATACTTAACGTGTAATATACAAATTCTAAGAGTTTGGAAAATCCGGTTTCATCTACCGTGATGTTATCTCTTCTCAATGTGTCACACCCATAATCCCGCAGGTAACAAGTTTGCACCTCTTACCACCACTAACTCAGCTAAAAGCTTACCACGTTGATCAAAATAAACGTTCGATATTTAAACTCCTAGTTTCCATGGGTTTGCATATGTAATCTTTAAGGGTATATTACATTATAACAATGGTCAGCATATCATACAGCCCGTATTATTGTAAATAAACTTGTAGGCATCAAAAATTACTGATGAAACCCCAAACACAGTTTGATCAGGAGAAGATTGAAGAACGACGTCATCAGACTCTAAGGGGATCAACCATTGAGGTGTTTGTTGCTATTTATGGGTCCCATTTGACCTCTTCAACACGTGGGAACGTTCAGCTACATTAATGGGCGGTTACACCCTTAAAAAATACCCACTAAGTGTGATTATGGAGCATTAAACGTGCCTTAAATCGTGGGAGGAGCGGTTACAACAGTCAGGACGCGACCTCTTTAGCCGAGACAGTTGTGGGGCGCGACACCAAAAAGTGTCACGCTCTGGCGAGACAGTTTAGCCATGATGTGATTTGAATATGAAGAAGATAAAAAAATAAAAGTCGTATCTCTCTTCATCATCTTTCCAACGCATCTTGAATCACCTCATTCAGAGATCGGACGAAAGTTATTATCAAAATGGTCAAGATACCAAAACTGCCTCAAGAAGTAAGACAAATTAAACTGTCTCGCCAAAGTGAGACAGTTTGGCCATGATGCGATTTGAATATGAAGAATCTCAAAAGATAAAAGTCGTAGCTCTCTTCATCATCTTTCCAACACATCTTAAATTACCTCATTCGGAGATTGGACGAGGAAGTTATTATCAAAATGGTCAAGACAGTCAAAACTGTCTCGCAGTGGCCGAGACAGTCCAAACTGTCTCGCAGTGGCCGAGACAGTCCAAACTGTCTCGCCAAAGTGAGACAGTTTGGCCATGATGCGATTTGAATATGAAGAATCTCAAAAAATAAAAGTTGTAGCTCTCCTCATCATCTTTTCAACGGATCTTGAATCAACTCATTCAGAGATCGGACGAGGAAGTTATCATCAAAATGGTCAAGACAGTCAAAACTGTCTCGCAGTGACCGAGACAGTCCAAACTGTCTCGCCAAAGTGAGATAGTTTGGCCATGATACGATTTGAATCTGAAGAATCTCAAAACATAAAAGTTGTAACTCTCCTTATCAGTTTTCCAACGCATCTTGAATCACCTCATTCTGAGATCGGATGAGGGAGTTATGGCCAAAACAATCAAGATGATCAAAACTGCCGCGCCTTTGACCGAGACACAAAAAGTGTCGCGCCCAAAGACAGTTTTTTAAGGAGAGTTTGTTCTCTGGTTAGTGGGCGGTTACACCCCACTAAACCCTCATCAAGGAGAGTTTTAAGGGAGAGGTTACACCCCTAAATCACCTATAAAAAAGAGGGCTTCTCTTTTAGAGGGGAGAGGCCGACTTCTGAAGGGCTTGGACTTCTTTTGGGAGTGGAGGAGACTTCTTGGGATCGATCAAAGGGAGGCTTCTCTTTGGGGGGAGATTATTTTCAGAGAAGGAAAAGCATAGAGAGGAGTCATTTGGTGAATCTTGAAGATCCAAGAGTGAACTCCTCATCAAATCAAGAGCGTTCTTGAAGCTTCCTTTGGAGATTCCTCGAGATTAAGCTTTGCCTTAATTCTTGAGAAGAGTAGATATCTTACTTGGCTAAGATATTTGCTTAAGTTATTATTTCCTTCGCGAAACATAAACTATACTCCGTCAATTCGACGATCGTTGCTCGGTGGTCCACCTGACGACGCTGGCCCCAAGACAGCCAAGAATCCATAGCGGGGAGATCTACACGTGTAGTGTCTTCTGTTCGTGTTTGTGAGAAAGCGACTCAAATTCCTTTGTAATAGAGAGTTACACGTGTAATTTTCTCTTGTTTTCATTGTCAAAACGTTTTGTAATGAAAATAACAAAGAAACCAGTTTTTGACCGAAACACGATGGCGACCACAGTGGGAGCCAATAGTCTCAACGTTGAGGCTATTGTGTCACAGCCAAGCAACGCTCAAGATGAGTTGATGATCGATGGCTTGAATTACGTGTTCGATCAAGCCAAGTTCGAGGAATATCTCTCCTCGTCTTCATCAAGATCCTCTTCGCCCAAGTGCAAAAGGATCTTATCTCAAAGGAAGACTCAACGTGAAGATTTCCCCCCAATTGTTGTTGAGACTTCACCTCACAACATTGTTCCGGCGTTCCCCAAAGCCGAAGGCTCTGCACACCAAAGTGCAACAACTCTGACGAAGAGAGCTCGTCAGAGACAGCGCCAAAAGAAGGCCCGTCGACTTGTAAAGGCTTTGGAATCAATGGATGGAGTATGCTACAACGCTGACTTGCAAACGAGAAGACGTCAAGCAATTGAGTTATCTCAACAGCAAGTCATCAACCCCTCTGCCAATGAGGAATGGGTTCTCGCCAAGAGGACCCGTTTGACGAAGAAGGAGCACGCTCAAAAGCGTCGTGCACGTGCCGCTCGTGCCCGTGCTATTATACGCAAGGCGCAAGAATTGACATCATCCAAGGAGCCAAATCAAAGCCACAAAGTTTGGATTCCAAAAGCCACACGAGAATGGGCCCAACGCTCCGCCGGCAACGGTGACAGCCGAAACTCGTCACGCCAACCTGAGATGCCCAAACCGTCGCTACCAAGACGACGCTTAAACTGCCGTACATCTCGAGACAGCTTAAAATTGTTCGCCACCGCGAGATACCGGATCGTCACGCCGAAGAGATGCTAGCCGAGATATTCCCAACTGTCTCGGCCAAAGGGATTTCTCCGCTGATGTTTTGCCTCGTCTGTCAAGCTCCGTTCCAATTCCAGTCATGCCATTGGTGAAGTCTGGGATTGACCCCAACTTGTCACATTGCCTTGGTCCTTTATATGTGAATCGAGGCAAAACACCGATGAAAGAACACTTGGGCCCGGTGATCAACATCCAAGAAGTTCCTCAGACCGGGGGTCGTTCCAGTCTCTAAATGCTCAAAAGTGTCCCGCCGCCTTCAAGAAAATTGGGACGCATCAATATACTTGTTCGTAATCGCGGCAACTAAGAAACCAGAAGTCTGCACCTCTGGTGAATCTGTTGCATCTCACCTGAGTATTCCTTAGGGGGTCTGTAAGCCCATTAAGACTCCATTCCCGCATGGGGGTGGTTCTAAACGTGTGGCTTATAACGTAATGAGCAACGATCGTCATATGACTTTGGTTCATTCGAAGTTGTATAATCTACGGTCCCAAAAGAAGACGTGTCTCTCGAATGGAGATGGCGTTATACTTGGGGATGGAAGCCATAAGAGACCGCACCAACAAGTGATAGAGTGTTCGGGTCATCATGCTGATGAGTTGGACCATCAAATTGGGGGTGCGAGCACTTCTTCAGCCCGAAAAAGGGTAGTTGAAGCAATAAGTCCTCCTTGCACGTGTGAGAGGCTTATCAAGACAATACCCTCACGGAGACTTTCTCTGCCGAGACACTTCCAAAGGCAGAGATCTACCGTTCGAAATGATGAGTTCCCAGAGGTGACCATCAACATGACTGGCAAGAAAAAGGAGAAAATTGATTCCGATCCCGATTTCACTCCAGACAGGAGGGTTGATGAAGAAATTTCTCGAAGAATGTCTCGGCTACAGTTGCGAGCTGGTAAACGCAGAGATTATAGAAGGATGCACGAAGGAGATTCATCTGAAGATGAGATCTCCGATGCCTGCTCAGCAATAGCATCCGATGACACAATGTCAAGTATAGGGTTAGCCAGAGAAGTGCTCACTATCACTTCTGAATCCTTGGCCCAAATGCTGCAAGAAGCCCTGGCTAAGCAAAGAGAAGAGCTCAGAGCTGAAATAAAGGCGGAGATGGAATCAACCATGCATCAAATGAGGGAACTTCAGGGTCAGAGAACTCAACAATTTGAGTCCAACCAAAGAGCAGAGGACGAAGCCATTTTGACCAATGCACCTCTCAACAATGATGTTACAGTTGGAGGTCACCCAGTTATCCGTACTGGGGGTGGTCCCATTGAACTTTCCCAACAGCATTAAAAGAAGGATGACGGTGAAGACAAAATGATGAGAGAGCTCGAAGGTAAAGTCAATGCCTTAATATCGGCTCATGAAGTCAAGAAGAATGACATTCCATGTCCATATCCAAAGGAGTGGAATTCAATTCCGTACCTGACCGCCGAAGTTTAGTCTGATCAACTTCACGCCATTCGACGGGAGAGGCTCGCCAACCCAAAGACTTAATTTATTTCAAGTCTTACTTGGGGATTATCTCCGGCAATGAGCCATTAATGGTTCGATCCTTTGTTGGCACCCTTCGAAGAGCTGCCTTCGTATCGACGCCTCGCCGTAGCATCAACTGCTGGAATGACATGGAAAGCTTGTTCCTCAGCAACTTCTTCGATGATGACACCGAAGTCTCGATTGGAACCCTCTTGGATGAAAAGCAGAAGAGTGGAGAGACGATTGACTATTTCGTTAAGCGCTTCCGCAATAAGACCATAAACTGTAAAGATCCAATCACCGAGGAATTCATATTGCAGACGTGCCACAATAATCTCTCCAAAGGAAAGATCTGAAAATACGAGGAGAACAAGCCGAACGTTTCCTCAAAAGGAAGAAGGCTGAAAGAGGCGAAACGATGGCTGACCCCTCAGAAGTAAATTTTGCCTCTCGCAATAGAGGAAAGGCATCTGTGGCTGCTGTTGACGTAAATCAAACGTCACAATTACGACCGCGCCAACAACCTCGGGAGCAACAAAAAGCTTCTAAATCAGAATTCCACGGGACATACTCTTTCAAAGATGAAGAAGTTCCGATCATTTTCAAGCACCTCCTTGACAGCAATAAAATCAAGTTGCCACCTATTACAAATCAGGAGGAGGCTGACAAGACTTCAGATCCTAAATACTGTGCGTACCACAGGAGGGTCCATCATCCTACCAAAAGTTATTTTATCCTTAAAGACAGTATCCAGGCTCTAATTGACGCCGGGATCATAACGTCAAAGTGACGAATTTGGTGAAGCTCTTCGGGCCTATCGTACTATAGCCCGAATACCTACAAGAGCAACCCCAGGGGTACGAGGCAGATCCAGCTTGTTCGCTAAACGTGGTAGCAGGACAGTGATAAGATCACGATGCCAATTAATGGGAAGTTCCTGAAGAGATACTATCCTTAGTGTACTCAGGATAACCCGTCTTATGATGAAGGACCCAGGTTTATCATATTCCGATAGCCTAGAAATACTCTTCACTAATTTTACCCCCACTATTTTGGATGATCAAACTTTTAAATAGTCACGGTCTCCAAACTCCCACTGTGAAGCGAAAGATATGAAAATACCTTCTTTCCTTCATCTTCTGCCAACTCTTCCAAAATCCCCTACAATTCCTATTCAACAGGATGGTAGGTCCACAAGAAAGTTATCTCTGATAACTCCACTAAACTCTCCCACCAATTCTCTTCAATAGGATGGCAGGACCACAAAGAAAAGAACTATTATGTTAACTATTACCTCTGATAGTTAATTCTTAATTTAGAAATCAAATCTACTCCCGCTGGGTCCAGTACGACCAAACCTTTGAACAGTTAGGGTCATTATTCGTTCTTCACTTGACCAAACCTTTGAACAGTTAGGTTCATTTTAAATTTTCACTCCCACTTGGTCAAAATTTTGAATAGTTAGGGCCAAACCATGTAAATTGGGTAATCAGACCTTCATGCAGTTAGGGTTATCCAAATTCCACCTTTTACTCACATGAGTTAAAAAGTATCTTCAGAGTCAATGCCACGTGGCCCGACTCCAACTTGATTCTCGAAGTGGAGATCCCACTTTGAGTTTCTCTATAGATTTCTTAGTGCACGTGCATCAGGAATCTTTTGACTCTCAGTTCGCGTGAACAAGGAGTTGTCAATTGAAGCGGAAGATAAGAAAATACCTTCTTCTTCTTCAATACAATGGGTTCGTCTTTGCCCCAAGAGAAGACACAACGGGTTCGCCTTCGCCCCAAGAGAAGACACAACGGGTTCGCCTTCGCCCCAAGAGAAGACACAACGGGTTCGCCTTCGCCCCAAGAGAAGACACAACGGGTTCGCCTTCACCCCATGAGAAGACAAAAATAACGAATAAAGTCTATGTATGTAATATATAGCCAGTCTCATTACTAACTTAATGATTTGTTAAATCTACGCCTATTTATGCGTAGTAGGTGTTATTCCTGTCTTTAAATCAGGAATAAGTCAGCGTCTAACACACGCCGCCGGGTGGTCAATTCTCGTGATAATTGACCAAGTCTACATATTCAATATCGTAGCATAGATGTCATTACCTAATGACACCTAAACTATATCTTCATGCATAGGGATGTTATCTCGCCCTTACGGAGATAAGTGCGCATCTAACACATGTCACGTAGTCAATTCCGTGATAATTGACCAAGTCTACGATTCAATATCGTAGCATAGATGTCATTATCTAATGACACCTAAACTATGCCTTCATGCATAGGGATGTTATCTCGCCCTTACGGAGATAAGTGCGCATCTAACACATCTTTGTAGGGTAGTCAATTCCGTGATAATTGACCAAGTCTACGATTCAATATCGTAGCATAGATGTCATTACCTAATGACACCTAAACTATGCCTTCATGCATAGGGATGTTATCTCGCCCTTACGGAGATAAGTGCGCATCTAACACATCTTTGTAGGGTAGTCAATTCCGTGATAATTGACCAAGTCTACGTATTCAATATCGTAGCATAGATGTCATTATCTAATGACACCTAAACTATGCCTTCATGCATAGGGATGTTATCTCGCCCTTACGGAGATAAGTGCGCATCTAACACATCTTTGTAGGGTAGTCAATTCCGTGATAATTGACCAAGTCTACGATTCAATATCGTAGAATAGATGTCATTACCTAATGACACCTAAACTATGCCTTCATGCATAGGGATGTTATCTCGCCCTTACGGAGATAAGTGCGCATCTAACACATCTTTAGGGTAGTCAATTCCGTGATAATTGACCAAGTCTACGTATTCAATATCGTAGAATAGATGTCATTATCTAATGACACCTAAACTATGCCTTCATGCATAGGGATGTTATCTCGCCCTTACGGAGATAAGTGCGCATCTAACACATCTTTGTAGGGTAGTCAATTCCGTGATAATTGACCAAGTCTACGATTCAATATCGTAGAATAGATGTCATTACCTAATGACACCTAAACTATGCCTTCATGCATAGGGATGTTATCTCGCCCTTACGGAGATAAGTGCGCATCTAACACATCTTTGTAGGGTAGTCAATTCCGTGATAATTGACCAAGTCTACGTATTCAATATCGTAGCACAAAGTCTAAGAGAGTTCATTCTTTTAGCACAACGTAACATGTAGAACGGACTTAGACAAACTACATGCTAGCCCAACTCAAACGGTAGTTGGTAAAGGCTCATCAAATCCGTTGATGGCTGAGGGTTTGCCAAAAATCCTATATCTATCGTGCAAGCAATAACTTGCGGCGGTGGGTTCACTCCTCCGGTAGGGGTGAAGCACTTTCTCCCACCATGATTTTGATGCACTTTGTAGCTCATTGCCAGTGCAAATGTGCCATTTCATCGCCTCAAGCATGCTCAGGAAGATTCTCATTCCGAAGTTGCCCTTGGAAGTTTAACTGCGACTCAATCGCAAGCCTCCTGACAAAGATAATCAGTTTAACGTCGACTCTCATCAATATCAATCAAACAACCCCAGCTCTTGATTTCAAAAGATGGTCAGCGACGTCAGCGTAGCGAAATTAAGAAGCAATTCATGAGTCCATTCAACAAAGTCCAACGTATGTATAGACTCATCTTATCAAAGTATTCGGACTCCTCGATAAAATATAGCGAGTCCGAAAACTTTGGAGGGTATCTGTAGGCATCAAAATTACTGATGAAACCCCAAACACGGTTTGATCAGAGAAGATTGAAGAACGGCGTCATCGGACTCTAAGGGGATCAACCATTGAGGTGTTTGTTGCTATTTATGGGTCCCATTTGACCTCTTCAACACGTGGGAACGTTCAGCTACATTAATGGGCGGTTACACCCTTAAAAAATACCCACTAAGTGTGATTATGGAGCATTAAACGTGCCTTAAATCGTGGGAGGGCGGTTACAACGGTCGAGGCCGACCTCTTTAGCCGAGGCGGTTGTGAAGCGACACCAAAAAGTGTCACGCTCTGGCGAGACAGTTTAGCCATGATGTGATTTGAATATGAAGAAGATAAAAAAATAAAAGTCGTATCTCTCTTCATCATCTTTCCAACGCATCTTGAATCACCTCATTCAGAGATCGGACGAGAAAGTTATTATCAAAATGGTCAAGACAGTCAAAACTGTCTCGCAGTGGCCGAGACAGCCCAAACTGTCTCGCCAAAGTGAGACAGTTTGGCCATGATGCGATTTGAATATGAAGAATCTCAAAAGATAAAAGTCGTAGCTCTCTTCATCATCTTTCCAACACATCTTAAATTACCTCATTCGGAGATTGGACGAGGAAGTTATTATCAAAATGGTCAAGACAGTCAAAACTGTCTCGCAGTGGCCGAGACAGTCCAAACTGTCTCGCCAAAGTGAGACAGTTTGGCCATGATACGATTTGAATATGAAGAATCTCAAAAATAAAAGTTGTAACTCTCCTTATCAGTTTTCCAGCATCTTGAATCAACTCATTCAGAGATCGGACGAGGAAGTTATCATCAAAATGGTCAAGACAGTCAAAACTGTCTCGCAGTGACCGAGACAGTCCAAACTGTCTCGCCAAAGTGAGATAGTTTGGCCATGATACGATTTGAATCTGAAGAATCTCAAAACATAAAAGTTGTAACTCTCCTTATCAGTTTTCCAGCATCTTGAATCACCTCATTCGAGATCGGATGAGGGAGTTATGGCCAAAACAATCAAGACGATCAAAACTGCGCGCCTTTGACCGAGACACAAAAGTGTCGCACCCAAAGACAGTTTTTAAGGAGAGTTTGTTCTCTGGTTAGTGGGCGGTTACACCCACTAAACCCTCATCAAGGAGAGTTTTAAGGGAGCGGTTACACCCTAAATCACCTATAAAAAAGAGGGCTTCTCTTTTAGAGGGGAGAGGCCGACTTCTGAAGGGCTTGGACTTCTTTTGGGAGTGGAGGAGACTTCTTGGGATCGATCAAAGGGAGGCTTCTCTTTGGGGGGAGATTATTTTCAGAGAAGGAAAAGCATAGAGAGGAGTCATTTGGTGAATCTTGAAGATCCAAGAGTGAACTCCTCATCAAATCAAGCGTTCTTGAAGCTTCCTTTGGAGATTCCTCGAGATTAAGCTTTGCCTTAATTCTTGAGAAGAGTAGATATCTTACTTGGCTAAGATATTTGCTTAAGTTATTGTTTCCTTCGCGAAACATAAACTATACTCCGTCAATTCGACGATCGTTGCTCGGTGGTCCACGGACGACGCCCCCAAGACAGCCAAGAATCCATAGCGGGGAGATCTACGTGTAGTGTCTTCTGTTCGTGTTTGTGAGAAAGCGACTCAAATTCCTTTGTAATAGAGAGTTACACGTGTAATTTTCTCTTGTTTTCATTGTCAAAACGTTTTGTAATGAAAATAACAAAGAAACCAGCTTTGACCGAAACACGATGGCGACCACAGTGGGAGCCAATAGTCTCAACGTTGAGGCTATTGTGTCACAGCCAAGCAACGCTCAAGATGAGTTGATGATCGATGGCTTGAATT
Source organism: Asparagus setaceus (assembly GCA_012295165.1). Lineage (NCBI taxonomy): Eukaryota > Viridiplantae > Streptophyta > Magnoliopsida > Asparagales > Asparagaceae > Asparagus > Asparagus setaceus. The sequence continues at coordinate 21,085,004 of CM022705.1, forward strand.
ACGTGTTCGATCAAGCCAAGTTCGAGAATATCTCTCCTCGTCTTCATCAAGATCCTCTTAAGCCCAAGTGCAAAAGGATCTTATCTCAAAGGAAGACTCAACGTGAAGATTTCCCCCCAATTGTTGTTGAGACTTCACCTCACAACATTGTTCCGGCGTTCCCCAAAGCCGAAGGCTCGCACGCAAAGTGCAACAACTCGGCGAAGAGCTCGTCGGAGGCGGTAAAAGAAGGCCCGTCGACTTGTAAAGGCTTTGGAATCAATGGATGGAGTATGCTACAACGCTGACTTGCAAACGAGAAGACGTCAAGCAATTGAGTTATCTCAACAGCAAGTCATCAACCCCTCTGCCAATGAGGAATGGGTTCTCGTCAAGAGGACCCGTTTGACGAAGAAGGAGCACGCTCAAAAGCGTCGTGCACGTGCCGCTCGTGCCCGTGCTATTATACGCAAGGCGCAAGAATTGACATCATCCAAGGAGCCAAATCAAAGCCACAAAGTTTGGATTCCAAAAGCCACACGAGAATGGGCCCACGCTCAGCCGTGGCCAGAGGTGATCGAAAAGCTGTCAGCGCCATGAGCGGTCAAACCGTCGCCGGCCGCCGACGATTAAAATGCGTGCCATCTCGAGCGATTAAAATTGTCGCCCGGTATGAGCGACTCGGTATCACGCCGAAGAGATGCTAGCGAGATATTCCCAACTGTCTCGGCCAAAGGGATTTCTCGTGATGTTTTGCCTCGTCTGTCAAGCTCGTTCCAATTCGGTCATGCCATTGGTGAAGTCAGGATTGACCCCAACTGTCACATTGCCTTGGTCCTTTATATGTGAATCGAGGCAAAACACCGATGAAAGAACACTTGGGCGGTGATCAACATCCAAGAAGTTCCTCGGCCGGGTCGTTCAGTCTCTAAATGCTCAAAAGTGTCCGCCTTCAAGAAAATTGGGGCGCATCAATATACTTGTTCGCAGTAATCGCAACGAAGAAACCAGAAGTTCAGACCTCTCACGAACTCGTTGCATCTCACCTGAGTATTCCTTAGGGGGTCTGTAAGCCCATTAAGACTCCATTCCGCATGGGGTGGTTCTAAGCGTGTGGCTTATAGCGTAATGAGCAACGATCGTCATATGACTTTGGTTCATTGAAGTTGTATAATCTACGGTCCCAAAGAAGGCGTGTCTCGAATGGAGATGGCGTTATACTTGGGGATGGAAGCCATAAGAGACCGCACCAACAAGTGATAGAGTGTTCGGGTCATCATGCTGATGAGTTGGACCATCAAATTGGGGGTGCGAGCACTTCTTCAGCCCGGAAAAGGGTAGTTGAAGCAATAAGTCCTCCTTGCACGTGTGAGAGGCTTATCAAGACAATACCCTCACGGAGACTTTCTCTGTAGACACTTCCAAAGGCGAGATCTACCGTTCGAAATGATGAGTTCCAGAGGTGACCATCAACATGGTAGCAAGAAAAAGGAAAATTGATTCGATCCGATTTCACTCCGCAGGGAGGGTTGATGAAGAAATTTCTCGAAGAATGTCTCGGCTACAGTTGCGACCGGTAAACGCAGAGATTATAGAAGGATGCACGAAGGAGATTCATCTGAAGATGAGATCTCCGATGCACCTGCTCAGCAATAGCATCCGATGACACAATGTCAAGTATAGGGTTAGCCAGAGAAGTGCTCACTATCACTTCTGAATCCTTGGCCCAAATGCTGCAAGAAGCCAGGCTAAGCAAAGAGAAGAGCTCAGAGCTGAAATAAAGGCGGAGATGGAATCAACCATGCATCAAATGAGGGAACTTCAGGGTCAGAGAACTCAACAATTTGAGTCCAACCAAAGAGCAGAGGACGAAGCCATTTTGACCAATGCACCTCTCAACAATGATGTTACAGTTGGAGGTCACCCAGTTACCCGTACTGGGGGTGGTCCCATTGAACTTTCCCAACAGCATTCAAAGAAGGATGACGGTGAAGACAAAATGATGAGAGAGCTCGAAGGTAAAGTCAATGCCTTAATATCGGCTCATGAAGTCAAGAAGAATGACATTCCATGTCCATATCCAAAGGAGTGGAATTCAATTCCGTACCCGCCGAAGTTTAGTCTGATCAACTTCACGCCATTCGACGGGAGAGGCTCGCCAACCCAACACTTAATTTATTTCAAGTCTTACTTGGGGATTATCTCCGGCAATGAGCCATTAATGGTTCGATCCTTTGTTGGCACCCTTCGAAGAGCTGCCTTCGACTGGTATCGACGTCTCAAGCCAGGTAGCATCAACTGCTGGAATGACATGGAAAGCTTGTTCCTCAGCAACTTCTTCGATGATGACACCGAAGTCTCGATTGGAACCCTCTTGGATGAAAAGCAGAAGAGTGGAGAGACGATTGACTATTTCGTTAAGCGCTTCCGCAATAAGACCATAAACTGTAAAGATCCAATCACCGAGGAATTCATATTGCAGACGTGCCACAATAATCTCTCCAAAGGAAAGATCTGAAAATACGAGGAGAACAAGCCGAACGTTTCCTCAAAAGGAAGAAGGCTGAAAGAGGCGAAACGATGGCTGACCCCTCAGAAGTAAATTTTGCCTCTGCAATAGAGGAAAGGCATCTGTGGCTGCTGTTGACGTAAATCAAGCGTCACAATTACGACCGCCAACAACCTCGGGAGCAACAAAAGCTTCTAAATCGAATTCCACGGGACATACTCTTTCAAAGATGAAGAAGTTCGATCATTTTCAAGCACCTCCTTGACAGCAATAAAATCAAGTTGCCACCTATTACAAATCAGGAGGAGGTGACAAGACTTCAGATCCTAAATACCGTATGCACTACGAGGGTCCATCATCCTACCAAAAGTTATTTTATCCTTAAAGGCGATATCCGGGCTCTAATTGGCCGGGATCATAGCGTCAAAGTGGCGAATTTGGTGAAGCTCTTGGGCCTATCGTACTATAGCAGAATACCTACAAGAGCAACCCTGTGGGTACGAGGCGAGATCCGGCTTGTTCGCTAAGCGTGGTAGCGGGGCGGTGATAAGATCACGATGCCAATTAATGGGAAGTTCACGAAGAGATACTATCCTTAGTGTACTCGGGATAACCCGTCTTATGATGAAGGACCCGGTTTATCATATTCGATAGCCTAGAAATACTCTTCACTAATTTTACCCCACTATTTTGGATGATCAAACTTTTAAATAGTCACGGTCTCCAAACTCCCACTGTGAAGCGAAAGATATGAAAATACCTTCTTTCCTTCATCTTCTGCCAACTCTTCCAAAATCCCCTACAATTCCTATTCAACAGGATGGTAGGTCCACAAGAAAGTTATCTCTGATAACTCCACTAAACTCTCCCACCAATTCTCTTCAATAGGATGGCAGGACCACAAAGAAAAGAACTATTATGTTAACTATTACCTCTGATAGTTAATTCTTAATTTAGAAATCAAATCTACTCATTTGGGTCGATGCGACCAAACCTTTGAGCAGTTAGGGTCATTATTAGTTCTTCACTTGACCAAACCTTTGAACAGTTAGGTTCATTTTAAATTTTCACTCCCACTTGGTCAAAATTTTGAATAGTTAGGGCCAAACCATGTAAATTGGGTAATCGACCTTCATGCGGTTAGGGTTATCCAAATTCCACCTTTTACTCACATGAGTTAAAAGTATCTTGAGTCAATGCCACGTGGCCCGACTCCAACTTGATTCTCGAAGTGGAGATCCCACTTTGAGTTTCTCTATAGATTTCTTAGTGCGTGCATCGGGAATCTTTTGACTCTCGATTAGCGTGAACAAGGAGTTGTCAATTGAAGCGGAAGATAAGAAAATACCTTCTTCTTCTTCAATACAATGGGTTCGTCTTTGCCCCAAGAGAAGACACAACGGGTTCGCCGCCCCAAGAGAAGACACAACGGGTTCGCCGCCCCAAGAGAAGACACAACGGGTTCGCCTTCACCCCATGAGAAGACAAAATAACGAATAAAGTCTATGTATGTAATATATAGCGGTCTCATTACTAACTTAATGATTTGTTAAATCTACGCCTATTTATGCGTAGTAGGTGTTATTCTGTCTTTAAATCGGGGAATAAGTCATCTAACACATCTTTGCCGGGTAGTCAATTCCGTGATAATTGACCAAGTCTCATTATTCAATATCGTAGCATAGATGTCATTACCTAATGACACCTAAACTATATCTTCATGCATAGGGATGTTATCTCGCCCTTACTAGAGATAAGTGCATCTAACACATCTTTAGGGTAGTCAATTCCGTGATAATTGACCAAGTCATTATTCAATATCGTAGCATAGATGTCATTATCTAATGACACCTAAACTATGCCTTCATGCATAGGGATGTTATCTCGCCCTTACGGAGATAAGTGCATCTAACACATCTTTGTAGGGTAGTCAATTCGTGATAATTGACCAAGTCTACGTATTCAATATCGTAGCATAGATGTCATTACCTAATGACACCTAAACTATGCCTTCATGCATAGGATGTTATCTCGCCCTTACGAGAGATAAGTGCGCATCTAACACATCTTTAGGGTAGTCAATTCGTGATAATTGACCAAGTCTACGTATTCAATATCGTAGCATAGATGTCATTATCTAATGACACCTAAACTATGCCTTCATGCATAGGGATGTTATCTCGCCCTTATCGAGATAAGTGCATCTAACACATCTTTGCTTAGGGTAGTCAATTCGTGATAATTGACCAAGTCTCATTATTCAATATCGTAGAATAGATGTCATTACCTAATGACACCTAAACTATGCCTTCATGCATAGGGATGTTATCTCGCCCTTACGGAGATAAGTGCGCATCTAACACATCTTTGTAGGGTAGTCAATTCGTGATAATTGACCAAGTCTCATTATTCAATATCGTAGCATAGATGTCATTATCTAATGACACCTAAACTATGCCTTCATGCATAGGGATGTTATCTCGCCTTATCGAGATAAGTGCATCTAACACATCTTTGTAGGGTAGTCAATTCGGTGATAATTGACCAAGTCTACGTATTCAATATCGTAGAATAGATGTCATTACCTAATGACACCTAAACTATGCCTTCATGCATAGGGATGTTATCTCGCCCTTACGAGAGATAAGTGCGCATCTAACACATCTTTGTAGGGTAGTCAATTCCGTGATAATTGACCAAGTCATTATTCAATATCGTAGCACAAAGTCTAAGAGAGTTCATTCTTTTAGCACAACGTAACATGTAGAACGGACTTAGACAAACTACATGCTAGCCCAACTCAAACGGTAGTTGGTAAAGGCTCATCAAATCCGTTGATGGCTGAGGGTTTGCCAAAAATCCTATATCTATCGTGCAAGCAATAACTTGCGACAGTGGGTTCACTCCTCCAGCCGGGGTGAAGCACTTTCTCCCACCATGATTTTGATGCACTTTGTAGCTCATTGCCAGTGCAAATGTGCCATTTCATCGCCTCAAGCATGCTCAGGAAGATTCTCATTCCGAAGTTGCCCTTGGAAGTTTAACTGCGACTCAATCGCAAGCCTCCTGACAAAGATAATCAGTTTAACGTCGACTCTCATCAATATCAATCAAACAACCCCAGCTCTTGATTTCAAAAGATGGTCAGCGACGTCGCGTAGCCAGAAATTAAGAAGCAATTCATGAGTCCATTCAACAAAGTCCAACGTTGGGCAGAAGCAGGACTCATCTTATCCAAAGTATTCCAGACTCCTCGATAAAATATAACGGAGTCTGAAAACTTTGGAGGGGGTATCTGTAGGCATCAAAAATTACTGATGAAACCCCAAACACAGTTTGATCAGGAGAAGATTGAAGAACGACGTCATCAGACTCTAAGGGGATCAACCATTGAGGTGTTTGTTGCTATTTATGGGTCCCATTTGACCTCTTCAACACGTGGGAACGTTCAACTACATTAATGGGCGGTTACACCCTTAAAAAATGCCCACTAAGTGTGATTATGGAGCATTAAACGTGCCTTAAATCGTGGGAGGAGCGGTTACAACAGTCAGGACGCGACCTCTTTAGCCGAGACAGTTGTGGGGCGCGACACCAAAAAGTGTCGCGCTCTGGCGAGACAGTTTAGCCATGATGTGATTTGAATCTGAAGAAGATAAAAAAATAAAAGTCGTATCTCTCTTCATCATCTTTCCAACGCATCTTGAATCACCTCATTCAGAGATCGGACGAGAAAGTTATTATCAAAATGGTCAAGACAGTCAAAACTGTCTCGCAGTGGCCGAGACAGCCCAAACTGTCTCGCCAAAGTGAGACAGTTTGGCCATGATGCGATTTGAATATGAAGAATCTCAAAAGATAAAAGTCGTAGCTCTCTTCATCATCTTTCCAACGCATCTTAAATTACCTCATTCGGAGATTGGACGAGGAAGTTATTATCAAAATGGTCAAGACAGTCAAAACTGTCTCGCAGTGGCCGAGACAGTCCAAACTGTCTCGCCAAAGTGAGACAGTTTGGCCATGATACGATTTGAATATGAAGAATCTCAAAAAATAAAAGTTGTAACTCTCCTCATCAGCTTTCCAACGCATCTTGAATCAACTCATTCAGAGATCGGACGAGGAAGTTATCATCAAAATGGTCAAGACAGTCAAAACTGTCTCGCAGTGACCGAGACAGTCCAAACTGTTTCGCCAAAGTGAGATAGTTTGGCCATGATACGATTTGAATCTGAAGAATCTCAAAACATAAAAGTTGTAACTCTCCTCATCAGCTTTCCAACGCATCTTGAATCACCTCATTCTGAGATCGGACGAGGGAGTTATGGCCAAAACAATCAAGACGATCAAAACTGCCGCGCCTTTGACCGAGACACAAAAAGTGTCGCACCCAAAGACAGTTTTTTAAGGAGAGTTTGTTCTCTGGTTAGTGGGCGGTTACACCCCACTAAACCCTCATCAAGGAGAGTTTTAAGGGAGCGGTTACACCCCTAAATCACCTATAAAAAAGAGGGCTTCTCTTTTAGAGGGGAGAGGCCGACTTCTGAAGGGCTGGGACTTCTTTTGGGAGTGGAGGAGACTTCTTATGATCGATCAAAGGGAGGCTTCTCTTTGGGGGGAGATTATTTTCAGAGAAGGAAAAGCATAGAGAGGAGTCATTTGGTGAATCTTGAAGATCCAAGAGTGAACTCCTCATCAAATCAAGAGCGTTCTTGAAGCTTTCTTTGGAGATTCCTCGAGATTAAGCTTTGCCTTAATTCTTGGGAAGAGTAGATATCTTACTTGGCTAAGATATTTGCTTAAGTTATTGTTTCCTTCGCGAAACATAAACTATACTCCGTCAATTCGACGATCGTTGCTCGGTGGTCCACGGACGATGCGTCCCCGGCACAGGCCAAGAATCCACGCAAGCAGGAGATCTACACGTGTAGTGTCTTCTGTTCGTGTTTGTGAGAAAGCGACTCAAATTCCTTTGTAATAGAGAGTTACACGTGTAATTTTCTCTTGTTTTCATTGTCAAAACGTTTTGTAATGAAAATAACAAAGAAACCAGTTTTCGACCGAAACAAAACTCATTTCTCTTTTTCAGTAGATTTTCCAAAATTTTAAACTACAGTTTGTTGTATCGTTCTTGCTTCTAACTTAGAGATGGTTCTCTATACCTTTCTCAACATTGGGACACAAAACTGATATGTATAGGATTCATAACATAATCATAGATTCGATAAAACACTAATTTGTCATCTAGAATTTTTGTAAAAACTTGCCGAAATATCTTCAATACTTGCCATATACATTTAGAACAAAAATTGGCATACGAAAGTATCAAAACCTAGCATATGAAACATGGATCAAAGGTTCTCATTGGATATTTACAGCTCTAGGTCAAAATTTCACCTGCATGCATGTTTTTCACCAAAAATATTGATATAGCTCAAGAAATTCTTCAAGGATGAAACAAGAAACAATTGTGATGGCTCCAATATATTTAATCATGTAGAAATCCAAACATATTCAAGAATCAAAGGCGGAAAGAAGCAAGATGGTACTTGCCTGAGAGTTTTTCTATCGAAAAGACAATCTCCAAGCTGATGAACGTATGTCAGAAAACTCCCGTCTTCCTCTCCCAAGCTTGGCTGGCCTATACTTTTCAAAATCTAATAAAAGCAGAAGGATGGAATAGTTAAATATGAATAGTAAATCCTACATGTACCAATCATCGATTTGTCACTTTTTTAATTTCCTAAAAATAATTTTCTTGTAGTGTGAGAGTAGTCTGAGAGAAATACTTTAGTTATAACTATTCCTTTCACAATCATCTTGTCACCTATTTCTCTCTCTGAATTCGCCTTCAAATCACAATCTTGACCATCTCTGATTACTTGAGTACACTTTGATATCCAGCCGCAAACGTGAGGGAAAGAAGAAATTGTTGATGTTGTCGATCGAGTTAGACAAGGAGGTCCATGGTTTTCATGATTGAACGCTAAAAAATCAAATATAATATTAAACTTGAACAATGTGGATTTTGGATTTAGCGTATTTTATTTTATAAGACAAGATAAAACATCTATATACTTCAAAATTTATATTCAAACTACCATTTTCAATATTTTTTAAAAATGATTTCTCATCATCCAACTAGCGTGGATAATTTCTTTGTTTGAAGATCTTCAAATGATCAATAATACTCACATGTTTTTTTAAATATTTTTATTATATTTTGTTGCTCATAATTTTTTGGTGGCTGGCCCTAGATGATTTTAAATTAGCTGAGACTGAGAATTTTTAATTTGGCTTTGTTCAGAATTTGGGTGGTTATTGATTTCATTGAGACGAGTACCATGTTTGTAAGTGTATTAGGAATTGCACAATTATGAATGAATAGAAATGGACATATTGTTTTTGTTTGTTTGTTTGTGTGTGTGTATATAGCCTATTGAAAATATTTTAGGTTAAGGTGGACACATCGTTTTAAAATTGAATCCTTGTGCCTTAATTAAAATTAGGACAATGTTTTTGCCAAGTTGGCAAATTAAAGGAAAGTATTGGCCGTCAGATACATATTTAATATTTTATAAGGTTAAATGAAAGTACAAAGGCATACATAATTATTGCATTCTCTTAATTTAAGGCTGGCCACTTGCCCAACCTAAAGTACAAATATAGATCCACCATTGGAGCCAAACAAAACTTCCATCAAGATTTCAATGAAGAAGAAGAATGAAGATTTTAGTTTTATACAATGAGATAAAGTACAATACCTCATACATAGAACTGAATGTCAAATGGGTCAAATGGATAATTTGGGTGATTCAGATTAGCCCGCCGCACGTATATGTTAATATCTATTAATGTCAGACCCAATTTGGATTGTATCAAATAATGATTATCACCTCTACAATCACAAATAGAGATGTTATTCCTGTTTTTTTTTTTATTTTTTTATTTTTTTAATAAACAGTCATCAATAGCCTAAGAACATTCAAACTAAAAAATAGAGATAAAATTCAAAACTCCTAAGTTTAGGTTTTGGATCTATCCTCATGCAATATGTGATGCAATATGTGAAGAATGAATTCCGGAGGATCCTCGAGCCATGCCTGAAAGTCGTTCAGATCAATCGCTTTTCTTGCTAGCAAGAAAAAAAGGTGTTATTCTCCTTTGTTTTTTCCCTTAAGAAACTCATTATTGTTAAAAGCTATATATAGTTTACCAAATAAAGACAATCTAATTCTTGATACAAAATGTATTTTTCAAACAATTAAAAAAATCAAAGCTCTATACTCTTCAAATAAATTCACATTGGTTATTCTAATATCTCAAGTATCTATATGCAAAAGAAAATGTTAATTTTGTAGCACACATTCTTTTTTTGCGTGATAAACTAGCAGGAACCAGAGTTGTTATGGAATAAAATGACGACCAAGCAATGAAATTCAAGCAATATGTAAAAGTGATGCATTGATGAATATTCGATCATACAAGTTTCACGAGTTTTTGGTTGAAGTACGCAAGGCAACAGATCGAAAGAAACATAGCACATAATATAATGAAATGAGTAAAGTCATTCTAAATGTAAATGAAACCATAAATTTAGTAAGTGAAATGTTTTACTAATTTATTTCTAAATGCACACCAACGACTTTTCACATTTGTATTTCTGAACTGATTGATTATCTCTTTTTTGTTTTTGGTATGCGAAATAATTTTCCATTACCAAATTAGAGTTCTGTACATGCAGGGATACCTGGATATTTACAATTGATTACCTACTATTGTTTTCTTCTCGCAATGGATAATTAAAGAAGAAGTATTACCTTATTTGTTAGGTTCGCCAACACTGTCTCTTCAATTAAGTTCATATTGGTTACTCTAATATCTCAAGTATCTGTATGCTAAAGAGAAGTTAAATTTTATAGCACACTCCTCATATAATATCAAAAGAAGAAGTTAAATTTTGTAGCACACTCCTCTTATACTGTGAAGCATGTCTAAATTAGCAAGAAGCAAGAAATGTTATTCCACCATCTCCTAGTCTTATTTAGATGAATATTTGCATTTTAACCTGTCATGTCATTGTGTGCTTTGTGTTCACAGTAAAGTGACAATCAAGTAATAGAATTCATGCAATATGTAAAAGTGCATGCATTCAGGTTATTCTATCTTAGAAGTTATCACGACTTTCTTGTTAGAGTCTCTAAAGCAACAGATTGAAAGGAACATAACAGACAATATAATGAAACAATTAAGGTCATTCTAAAATTACACCTAAATTGTAAAAATTTTAGAAAATAAATTAGTCTAACAATGAAAGAAATTAATTTGTATAAACTAATGTATACTGCTAATGATTTTTCTAATTTCCTCTTGAGCGAAACCAAACAATAGCTTGCATTGATGTGCATCTTTTCTGAAGACAATCCTGTGAAGAGCAAGAATGACTAGTAGCCAATTGAATGGAAAGCATTTACATGATTAGACATACAAATTGATGTCAAAATTTCAGAAATCTACTCATTTTAGTGCATAGAAATTCAGTAATCTACTCATTTTAGTGTTAGCATATGCTTGGTGTTTGCATTATAAAGTTAAAAAAAAACTCTCGCTAAACAAGAAGTTTGTGGATTAGATATCACAAGTAAGTCATAAAATATGTTTAATCAAGAGGTACCTAAACCTAAATATGCATTGAAGGGAAGAAACCAGATTATTAAACCAAAGAGTTGAATTCAGTTTGAATTGGATTAGGTTTCAGTTTCATTTCATAACATGATAAAATTCAATCAGTTAAAGAGTCATGTTCTCGATTGTTAAGCACAGAAAACTAAAGCTCACACGTCTCTATTGCTTTCTGAAAAAAATGAGAGGAAAGGGCAATTTCATCCTTGACAAGGTATAGAACACGACAAAAAGGTGTCTTTCTTTTTTCAAAACACATTGTATACAACTAATCATATGCCATGATCAATGAGCTCAGAGTTGAAACAAATAGATTTCTAAAATATCTCAGTCACATTGTATAGTATCAAAAAACAACATAACTATAAGCATACCATCAGAGCTCATGGTCTTCTTGCAGAAGCACAATCATTTCTTCAACTATACTCCAATTTTGGCAAATAATATATGTTATCGCCCCCTCAAGCTCATGCTCTTCTTCTTCTGGCTAATAGCAAATCGTCTAGCCATAGCAACATTGTAGAATCTCCTCATATGATCAGAAAGCCGATGAATGGCTTGGAGATTCCCAATCTCCGATAAATGCAGCATCAAAGCATCAAACTTCTGAAATGGCAATTTCATCCCCCTCTCTATTACCTCATCCAAAAGAGAGCATGCATCATCGACTCTCTCACAATCAAACAACCCCTCAACCATAATACTATACGTATCTGCAGTTCTCGCACATTTTCTCCTATCCATCTCTTGCCAAATGCCAACTGCCCGCTCTGATTCCTTCATCTCGAAAAACATTGAAATAAGCATGTTGTAGGTGTGAACACTTGGCTCACAACCCACCTCAATCATTTTCTCACAAAGCATCAAGGCTTCTTCAGGCTTCTTCAAATTGCATAGTACCTTCAGAAAACAGTTATAGGTGAGGATATCAGGTGGATATCCTTTATTACCCATCTCTTCTAGTATCTTATATGCAGCATCTATCTTGCCTATTAAACACATCCCTTCGATAAAATCCTTATAGGTTGAAACATCAGGGAGGCATCCAGTGTTCCTCATATCACCAAGAAGATTAAAGCATTCATCCATCTGATCATCCTTAGCGAGGGCCACAATCATTATACTATAAGTTTTAGCGGTTGGCGAAGATATTGTTGAACCCTTTGTCCTCATGAACTCGAAAAGCTCTCTTGCCTCTGATACCATCCCGACACTGCAAAAAGCATCAATGGCAGCATTATAAGTGAAGTTCTCAGGAGCAAAACCCATTCCGATCATTTCCTCCAACACCTCCATCGCTTTCTTCGGGTCTCTAACTCTACACCACCCGAAGAACAAAATGTTGTAAGTATCAGCATTTGGACCGACCCTTTTCTTCACACGATGAAACAAAACCTCAGCTTCCCTAGCCAAACTGCATTTGCAAAGAGAATCCAGTAACATGTTAAATGCATCCACTTCTGGCGCCGTGATCTTTATTTTCTTCTTCTTCGCGAATCTCCTAACATGGGTCAGATGCTTTTCGGTGTAATTCTTGAGTATCACCATTAAGGCCTCGACTGAAACTGAATGGTTATTTTTTCGCTTCATCTGATCCAGGACATCACAAAGAACACCGAATTGCTTCAACTTGTATCGAGTACTCGACAATATATCAATCATATAGTTATAAGTTTGTCTCTCATGAGCATAATCATGGTGATGCCCAGCCCAAGTGAAGAACCTCAAAGCTAGTCTTTCTTCATACCGCAGCTTTCTAATGACATCGTCCACCACTTCAGTGGATAATTCTAAGCCTAGAGAATCAAGGGTTGCCTCCAAGCTCTTGTTTGAATTGGAATTTGATATGATAGCTTCATATACTCTATCAGCAGCAGAAATCAACTGGTCATTATTTTCACTAATGGGTTGGTCCAAGATGAGATCTTTATGTGAGGAGAGGGTACAAAACCGCAAAAAATGTAATTTCTCAAAAATGGGAGGTCTGAATGCAAAAATTTCTTTAGGTGGAGATGAAAATGGCCTAACTAAAGGGACCAAATTTGAAGAAAATGGAGATGTGCGTAAAAATAATACCAAATTTCTGCAAAATTTGGGAAAACGCCACATGGGTTTGGAGAATCTAATACAAGCATTGATTTTGAGCTTCAGAGAGATAAAAAAACGTACCCTTTTTCGTTGATTTCTTCAGTTTTTAGGGGAAATTCGAAGCTAGGGTTTTGCTTGCTGCAGTTTTGTGCTTGGTCTTGGAGTTCGGGTATCGGAGTGCGATGAATTATCGGGTTCGGGTTGGAGTGGTAAATTGAATATTGGATCGTAAAAATTAAATCATTCAAGATCAACTAAGGGTTTTTGTCTTTGCAGGGCCTTTAAGTTGAACATCTGGGCCTGAGCAATGTGGCCGTGACGGCCTCAATCATGCGGGCCTGAATTTGGATAAGGGCCCAAATTTTGTGTACATGTGAAGTCTAAAACGTTTGTTTGAGCATTGGTGCAAACGGAATGGGAAATAGATCCGATATGGTACGTATTATTACTTTAGCATCTTGTGAATAACGGATGTGGATACAAATACGAATATAATTCGAATACGTACACATGTCGGTTAAGTAAGTACGAACGATGCTGACAACACCTATTTAGACAAGGTTCAAAATAATCAAATAAAATTTTGTTGCATGTTTGATTATGAGTGTTATTTCAATAAAACATGAAAATAAAACTGAGAAATATGTTTAGAAAAGTTCAAGAAAAAGGAGAAAGAAAGAAAAAAAAATAATCCTATTGAAGGTCCTCTAGATCATATGGATTGATGAGAATCATTCGACTTTTTTATAACCCTTCAAATCATCCGAATCCTAATCGAGGATTAGTGGCAAACAAGTATCCCGCATTAAGGGCTTAATCTAGTTAATCCGCTTCCAGAGGGTCTGAACCGGCGTTTCAGCCGACTCGAACGACGGCCTTAGCCGTTGAAACCCACTCTCGAAGCCGAGTCTTCTCTGCCGACTCCTTGCGAGGACGACTCGCGAGGCGGTGCTTGCCGACACCTCGACACCCGCTGGATTGACTCGGCAAACGGCTTATTCAGCCATCCCCTTTGTCGACTCCTTGCGAAGATGACTCGCAAGGCAGTACATATCGTTACAGAGACGTCATCACGAAGCTGCCTCGAAGAGCGATTCGAGTCAACGTCTTTGAATATGCTGGCTCTATGGACGACCCACTCGGCCGGTTCGCCGACACCTCGCGAGTTCGACTCGAAAGGCGGTGCTACTCGGCACGTCACCTAGGATAGGAAGACGACACTGTGCCTCGAGCCTCCCGCCCGAGAGGAGTCGCCGCCGCATTGAATACGAGATCGGAGCCATCAGTTCTCTCAGCTCATGGATCTTTAAGACACGTCGTACCACGTGCCCCCTGTCACTTCGCATTAAATGCCGACGCGACCTCATCCACTCAGATGGCAACACTTGTAAAGGTGAATCCGATGCAGCTGCCGACCCATGCCTAATCGAAGTGACCCTCGTCCACTCGCCGACCAACACCTGTAAAGCAGAAGCTGACTCAGCCGCCAGCTGTCAGTCGGCCAAAGTTACCAAACTACCCCCCTGATCACTGCTATAAATAGGGGAGCTGTTTACAGACGAAGGTAAGCAATTTTTTACACACTGGGAACCTGTTTTAGAACATTCAGTTCTATCTTTACTTCCCCACTCAAGATTATCAACTAATTTGATCGTTGGAGGAACCACCGGGGATCCAACCCTAACCTCTCACGATTTGTGACATGTGCAGGCTATCTCAGGGAATTTCCAGCTTGGACATCCAGAGGAGTTAGAGGACCCTAATCACATAACAAACCTAATCAATTGACTGTGTGATCCATAGCATCAACATACTTTAACTATTTGGTTTGCTGCAAAAATAAATCACAGCAAATGTTGCAGCAATAAATATCAGTTGAAATTAACTTTAAATTTTTCGTTTCAATATCTGCAATTATATTGTAGGAAATGTATTTTAATACAAATCAGTGTTTGGCTGAAAATAATTAGTGCAAAAGCTACATAATTTTGTCACATAAGGAAACTTGGGTGTTGATGATTTTCCCATTTGAATTTAAAAATATTTTTTGATATAGTGGAATTTATTTTGTTTATTAATTTCTTTTTTTTGAAGCATGCATCTTTTCCTCTCACCAAATTGGCCATAGCATTTGATGTAAGTTTTTTTTATTTACATAATACACGTTCATTTAACTTTTCTAATTACAAAGTTACAAATCTAGCTGCTTTATTTACTCTTACAACTCCATTTGCATCTAGCCAGAAAGCTTCTAAAGCTTTTATTGGTACATGTATCACAATCTTTAACTTGCTATATGATCTTCTTGAGAGATTAATACTCTCTAGGAAAAATTTTCCTGGAAAAATTAATGCCAACTATACTACAAACTGTGTGTTATTCTTATACTATAAGATCGGCTAAAATACCAATTTAGCCTATAAAGTGACACCTTTCGTACAAGAATAACATACGGCTCGTTGAAAAGTCAACCATGCTCCTGTAAGAAGGAAAAAAAAAGTACCATAAGACTTCTTTTCCGCTATTTTCAGATAAAGCAGAGCCCTTCCAAAAATTTAAAAAAAATAAAAAATAAAATAAAAAGGAGAGCCAGAGACAAGATGGATATATATGATCTTAATCGCAAGATTGTCACCATCTCGGGTCAGAAATTCTTTTAACAAGAACTACAAGTTGCACAAGCACTTGGTAAACCAAACATAACAGAAACGAACCAAAAACATCACTCAGAGGAACAAGGGTGAAAACTTATGCTCATTATGGTACATCTCACGTTACAGCACAACTTTTAAAAATAATGATAGGGGCACACCCCCAACCACACCATCAACCACACCCTCTCTCTCTCTATAGTGCATTGAGACCGACATGAAATTATTTTTTTGCAATTTCATGGGGTCCCAATGCACTCTAGAGAGAGAGAGGGTGTGGTTGATGGTGTGGTTGGGGGTGTGCCCCTAGTGTTAGTGTTTTGTTTGTAAAAACAATATAGTCCCACATCGGATACTTGAGCATTCTTTTAGAGGTTTAAAAGCATTAATTGTTTATTGGGCTTTGATAAATGGGCCAAAGTATAGACCTCTAAACCCGCGTGCGGGTAGCGCGAATAATGCGCGATTTTGACGCGATTATTAGACGCACTTAGCACTTTGCACGCTTGCCGCTGTCGCTAAAATATTATAACTTTTTACTATATATATTTTTGAATATATTATTTTGTTTATTGTTATTTTAAAATTTCGAATTATTAAAATATCAATAGACAAGTGACTATTGGAAGAAGGCTGTTGAAAAGTGACTGTTTATTCCAAAGGGTGTTTTGAAAGGTTGTATTTGTTGGAAACACTTTTTCAAATCTATAAATAGCCTATGATTTCAAACATTTGTTAATAACTTCATTCTTAAAAAGCGTTTCTCTAAAAACATCGCAATACTACAAACTTGTTTCACAAAGAGTTCTTTGAAAAATTCAGTTGCTTCTTTGGAATTTTCAAATTTGTTGTATCACAGGAAGAATATTTGCATTAACCGAAGCAAATTTGAATATCAAGTGGGGCAAATAATTCTTTAAGGAAAGTGTTTCCGCCTCGAAATTGTCTCCTTCATTATTTTCTAACAATCTTAAAGAATTATTATCGCTACAATGGAGTCGAGTCAATCAAGGTGATGAATCAAGACATGGTCAAAGCTGGATCGATTCGGCGGGAATAACTTCTCTGGCAAGACAAGATGATGTTCCTTCTTACGGCATTAAAGATTTCCTACATCCTCAACCCCAACTTGCGACCTATAGAAGATCCAAAACCAAGTGCGAGGCGGAAACAACCCTCGAGGGCGAGATAGAAGAAATCAAGAAGCAAAAGGCTAAACGGAGGAAGATGAAGTCTTTGTGTCGCGGTCACATTCGAACACACTTTGAGGCCGGCTATATGATCTTTTCACGAGGATAAAGTCGACAAGGAAAATCTGAACGACCGAATTTAAATACAAAGCCAGGAGGAAGGTACAAATAAGTATTTAATTGCAAAATATCTAGAATATAAGATGGTTGATGACAAGTCGTCCTAGAGCAAGTTCATGAATTGGAGGTTACGGTTAATAAGATTCATGTTACGAAAATAGTTCTTCGAGTCTTTTCAAGTTCTTTGCAATTATTGCAAAACTACCCTCAACTTGGAAAGATTACTCGAAGAAGCGATGCATAAAGCGAGGACATCTCTTTGGAACAACTTGGAAGAATCTTGAATTGAAGAGGAGTCAGCTTACGTGATTGAAAAATTCTATCAAAGTGATTCTAAGGTCCACATAGTGGAAAAGAATGAATCTTCGGTGAAAAATGGGAACCTTCAAGTAAAGAAAAGTGGACAACACTTTAAAAGAAAGAATTTTCGGAAGAAAAGGGATCTGTTTTATTTGCGGGAAGCCTGGACATTTTGCTAGAGAATGTCGTCACAGAAAAAATAATAATGCAAAACCAAAGGCTTCTGCAAATATGATAGAGGAGAATCTGGTCGCTATGATTTCTGAAATCAATATGACTTCTGTTAAGTCTGGATGGTGGCTTGATTCTGGTGCAACAATCCACGTTTGCAAGGACAAATCCATGTTCAAAGGTTTTGAAGAAAATTCAGAAATTATAGAAGTGCAAATGGGGAATAATACTTGTGCAAAAGTTGCTGGAAAGGGGACTGTTGAAATTGATTTTATACGGAAAGAAATTGACTCTTATAAATGTTACGTATGTACCGAAATTAGAAAGAACTTAGTTTCGTTGATCTTCTTTGTAAGAAAGGGTTTGGGTTGCTTTTGAGTCAAACAATGTAATCTGTCTAAGGCGGGATGTTTGTGGGAAAGGGCTACTCTTGTGATGGAATGTATCAACTTCGGTATTAATAATAAAGTTATGTCTTACGCTTATATTGTTGAATATTCTTATTTATGGCATGATAAACAGCACATTTAAATTTTAGTTATTTAAAAATATGAAAAAATTAGACTTGATTAACTTTAATGGTGAATTTGATAAATGTGAAATCGTGCTAAGTCTAAATTAACAAAGAAATCTTTTCCAAGTGTTTCATAAAGATTCTAAAGTTTTAGATTTAATACATTCGATATATGTGAATTAAATGGCATGCTAACTAGAGGAGGAAAAAGATATTTTATTACTTTTGTTGATGATTGGTAGATATATGTATGTTTATCTTTTAAGAACAAAAGATGAAGCTTTTGACATGTTTAAAAATACAAAATAGAAGTTGAAAATCAACTTGAAAAGAAAATTAAAGTGTTACGTTCGATAGAGGTGTTAGCGGTAAAAGTTGGGATGATTGTCATTGATTTGAACTTGCTACGGCTTCTTTGGCCTACAACAAAATTCAAAAGAAAGAAATGCCTTTTATTTTAAAAGTACAATGAAAATCAAAAAGATTACAACTTTTATCCTTTTGAACAAACACGAGGATCTGTTATGTCGGATCACGCTTGCGTGGGTTCTTTGCGTCAGGGGACTTTTGTGTCCGTGGACCACAGCGCAATTCGATCCAGTGGAGACCGGGTTACGGAACTACAGATGTAAAGGGGCTCGTTCCGCGAAAAGCGGCGCTGAGGATCACACTCACGAAGGAGAGGATCGCTGCGGGGATCACACTCACGAAGGAGAGGATCGCCGGGCGGGTGAGATCTACTAGGAGAAATCCTGCGCTATCCACGAGATTAAGGCGAAGCTTAATCTAGAGGGTATCTGTAGTTCGACCAATTGATTACCTTCCGCTATAGATCGGCGTCGGCGGACTTGAGTTCGCCGGTGCTCGGAACCGTGCGTCGTAGATCTCGCGAGGGCTCTTCAGAAGTCCGTCAAAATCCAAGAAAATCCCCGTCTGAACAAAATCCCCGCCCTCAACCATCAAGACCCCCCCTATTTATACATCTCAAGGGGGTTCGACCACTTGGTAGGAGGCTCGACCATGTTGGCGAGCCACCTCGGTCATTTGGCCGAGGTAGCTCGACCATGTTGGCGAGCCACCTCGGTCATTTGGCCGAGGTAGCTCGACCATGTTGGCGAGCCACCTCGGTCATTTGGCCGAGGTAGCTCGGCCATGTTGGCGAGCCACCTCGGTCATTTGGCCGAGGTCCCGTTTACGTCGGTTCGAGTCGTTTTTTTCGTCGTTTCCCGGTCTTCCGGGCTTGGTTTTTCTCCGGTGATGCCGCCGTTGTGTTTGAGTCCATATCCGATCAACTTCTAGAGCTCGAACGGCTCGTTTGCATCGACGGACTAAGTACAGTTGATTCCGTCTCATCGACGTTTGAGTTTAATCAACTTCGACGCGTCGTTTCATTGGCTCGTGCGTCTTGCCGACTCACTTCATGTGCTCGTCGACTCGCTCTCACGCGTTTTCGCGTGATGCGTTTTCGCGGCGTCGGTTTGTCGAATGGATGCGTCGGTTGTCAACCCACCGTCCGCGAGTTTCGTTCGGATGCGATAAGCAATTTTTATGCCTACAGATACCCCTCCAAAGCGTCTCGGTCGATTCTTGATGAGTGCGGGATGCTTTGGACATGATGATTCGGCCTTGGTCGGTGAGGGTCCCAAAGATAGCTTCAAATCTTGATTCTTTCGGATCATCCAGTTCTTTGTAGGATTCTGATAAGATCCGCGGTCTTTGCATTTATTGTCGACCGCTTGTTATCTTGACTTCGAAGCTGGTGGGTGAGTTTTGTTTGTAACTTCGTGTCGGTTGGTGCGTTGTTTGACTAACCATCGATTTTGGACTTCTCCGTATGTCGGCGAACTCCTTGTTGGCGTAGCGTTGGTAATGTCGAATACATGGAACTTCATAACCTTCACTCGGCTAATTCCTCCATCATGGCGTGTGTTGTTGGTTTAACTTCTGCGGAGGATATGATTATCCGATGTCAACATGACCTTCACTCCTCGTCGATTATTCCTCTCTTGGAGATTATGGTGGGAGAAATTAAGGGTTACGAGTTATCCTTAAGAATATGGGTTTATTCTCGGGAACTCCTCGTTGAAATTTTGGAAGCGGTTTACACTCGTAATCCTAGTTGGAGTAGGATTGGGCGTAGCGTTGGTCGTCGATGCCATCCATACGATCGAGTTATCCTAAGAATATTTTTGTGAAAATATTCTTAGAACTTCTCGACAAATTAGGAAACAGTTTATACTCGTAATCCTAGTTGGAGTAGGATTGGGCGACGCGTTGGTCAGCGTCGATGCCATCCGCACGATCGAGTTATCCCTAAGAATATTTTTTATGGAAATATTCTTCCGGGAACTTCTCGACAAATTAGGAAACAGTTTATACTCGTAATCCTAGTTGGAGTAGGATTGGGCGACGCGTTGGTCGTGTCGATGCCATCCGCGCGATCGAGTTATCCTAAGAATATTTTTGTGAAAATATTCTTAGGAACTTCTCGACAAATTAGGAAGCGGTTTATACTCGTAATCCTAGTTGGAGTAGGATTGGCGACGCGTTGGTCGTGTCGATGCCATCATACGATCGAGTTATCCTAAGAATATTTTTTATGGAAATATTCTTCCGAACTTCTCGACAAATTAGGAAGCGGTTTATACTCGTAATCCTAGTTGGAGTAGGATTGGCGACGCGTTGGTCGTCGATGCAATCCTTGAAGTGTTAACACGAATAAATCTTGATATTTTCCAAATATAGCGGAGGGAGTAGGGGTCAATCAGCGGACTGATTTGGCCATCTTGACATCCAAACAAGATTCCAATTAGGACTCCTAATTAGGGGCTGATTAGAGTCCTAATTAGAATTGATTTGGACTCCATTAGAATTCCTACTTCTTGCCAAATAGGAGTCCTTGTTCCAAGAGGATTGGGTGCATATGGGGATGTTATAAATACCCACAAGGCCTCTTTCTTGACCTAGGCCGCCCCTGCTCTCTCTCTCTCTTGTTTTCATCTCGCTTCTCGTGTCTTTTCTTCCTCGATCAACAAGGTATGCATCTGAGAGCTTTACAAGTCCTTTTTCTTTTCTTTTTTTTTTCTTCTTTTTCTTGTCGTCTGAGTGCAAAATCAATCGAGGCGGAGAGCGGCGTTGGCGGTGGCGGACAATCGGGCCCGCGTGGCCGACGACGCGGATGAATGGCGGCCGGTGAAGCGCCGCTGGAAGCGCCCGTGACTGGAGCATCCACTGGCTAGGCACCGACACAGTATCCGGGCGCTGGCGGGCTGGTATTACTGGCAGCGCTAGGCTGGCTTTAGTACTGGCACCGGCTGCTGACGCACTGGTAGCGAACCGCTGGGCAGCGCCAGAGCGCGGCTTTGAGCGCTGAGTGCGTGCACAGTCGTTGTGAGGCATAAAATTGCTTATCGATGCGAGCGAAACTTCGTGGCGATGGGTTGACAACCGACGATCCATTCGACAAGCCGGCGTCGCAAAATGCATCACGCCGCAAAAGCGTGAAGCGAGTCGGCGAGCACATGAAGTGAGTCGGCAAGGCGTCTGAGCCAATGAAGCGGCGTGCGAGTTGATTAAACTCAAGCGTCGATGAGGCGGAATCAACCGTGCTTAGTCCGTCGATGCAAGCGAGCCGTCGAGCTCACGAAAGTTGATCGGACACGAACTCAAACCCAATGGCGACATCACCGAGCAAAACTAAGCGAAAGACGAAAGAGTCGTGAAGTGCGAAGAATCGTGAACTTAATGAAGCAGCGGGCTTGGCGACACCTCGACCAAATGGCCAGGTGGCTCGACCACTTTGGTAGAGCCACCTCGACCAACTGGCCAGGGTGCCTGCGGCCAGGTGGTAGGAGGCTCGACCACTTTGGTAGAGCCTCCTCGACCCCTGGCAGGCACCTCGGCCATGGCCGAGGTGCCTGGGTCAGAGTGTTAGAGTGGCTCGGCCACCATGGCGAGCCACCGACTGACTGGTAGGGTGGCTCCGACAGTGTAGAGCGGCACTTGTACATCCCCCTTTTGTATAAATGGGGGTCTTGAAGTGGGGAGGTCTTGGATTTGGGGATTTCAAGGCTTAGGAGGCTTGGATTTTTGGTGATTTGGAAGAGCTCGGACTTGAAGAATTCTTGCGAGATCTCACAGTGTCGGTAGCGGTTTAGAACGCCGTGAGCTCAAGTCGATCGGCGTCGGATCTATAAGCAAAGGTAACCCGAATTGGTCGAACTCTGAGATACCCTCTAGATTAAGCCGTCTTAATCTCGGGGATAGCTGTGATTTCTCCTAGTAGATCTCACCGCTCGGCGATCCTCTCCTTCGTGAGTGTGATCCCCTCGGTAACCGTTTCCTTGGTTGAGCCTTTACATCTGTAGTTCGAACCGGGTCTCTACGGATCGAATTGCGGTGGTCCACGGACACAAAAGTCCCGACACGGGCAAAGAACCCAGCGGCGAGGACCTCGACATATGAGAGATCCTCGTGTTTGTTT
Source organism: Asparagus setaceus (assembly GCA_012295165.1). NCBI lineage: Eukaryota > Viridiplantae > Streptophyta > Magnoliopsida > Asparagales > Asparagaceae > Asparagus > Asparagus setaceus. The sequence continues at coordinate 21,107,691 of CM022705.1, forward strand.
AGGAAGAAGTCGCAATCTTTTTGATTTTCATTATGCGCTTAAAATAAAAGGCAATTTCTTTTGAATTTTGTTGTAGGCAAAGAAGCTGTAAACAAATTCAAATCAATGACAATCATCCCGACTTTTACCGAACAAGGCGACCACGATGGGAGCCGCTGACCTCGGTCGGAGGTCGTCGTCAGCATGGATCCCTATCGGTGGAAGAAGAGGTCGAGTTCGAGTTCGACCGGGAGAAGTTCGAGTACTGTCCTCACCCTCCTCCAGATCCAGTTCCCCGCCGCTCGAAGGTCTTGCAAAGGAGAACCCGATGGGCCTCCGATGTAGAGCCCGGGGCTGGCGAGTCAACCCAGCTGCAGCGCGCGAAATCCCCTGGCTGAAGTCGGATGGTGCGAGATGAAGCGATCTTGTACGCTCTCAAGCGAGCTTCGCCAAAGCGGCGACAAAGCATGGCGCGCAAGCTTGCCAAGGCCATGCAATCCGTAGATGGGGTCGCTTCTGGCGGATCTAAGATCTAGGCTTACTCGGAGGCTTGACCTCAAGTGATCGACGGTCCATCCAAGCCGTCAACCAGCGAGTGGATCCGTGTCAAGCGGAACGCTCCACGCCGAGGCGCGCTCCGAGCGCCAGCGCGCACTCCTTGCGAGCCGCGAGCTTTAGTGCGGCGGGCTCGTCGCGTTGAAGAAGGAGGTGGTAAAGAAGCCACCAGCGTCACGCCCGGTTTGGAGGCCCAAGTCTAATGGTGCCCCAACCTCGGTTGTCCACACTCTGTCTCGGCACCTAAACCGAAGGATACGGTTAGGCTCCAGCGCCAAGGCCCAAGATGAGCGCGCCTCAAAGTCAAAGCGTGCATGCGAATCGATGGTGGAGCCAACTCTGCGTCACCACTACCAAGCCGACTATCAAGGATCGTCTTGGTCCTCGGAGAGAATCACGGGTCACTCCTCATGCGAGGAGGTCGCACCCGTTCCAACAAGGACAAGAAGATTCCTACAGCCTCCCTATCGGTTGAAAATCGAAGTCAGAGTCTGCAGAACCGCTCACATCGGCGAAAGTCTAGGCGAGTCACTTCGGAAGTTTGATGGGTTGATCCGTCCTCGGAAGGAGGCGTTTTCATCGATGATGAGGATGTTATACAGAGATCAAACCGACATCGGCCGGTCGCTCGGTACACACCGAGATAGTACTACTGCGTGCAAAGTGCGAAAATCTCGAAAGAATTCCCCAAATTGACACGGTCATGCTTGTGCTCCAAGCTCATTAAGGCGATGCTCGGAATGCAATTGCCATCAAAGCTCCGAAGGGTGTCGGTCTTCGAGAGACTCACCGGAGATCTGAGACCTAGGTCAAGGCGATTCCGTAAAGGATGACCAGAAGGGTGAGTTGCGAGGTCACTAATAATATGACCAGCAAAGAATCATCGTCACGGGCTATTCCCAGCGCATCATAGCGGCTAACTTCGTTTGCGGTCGGGACTATCCGGCGGTCGAATCGATAAGCTTGAAGGGTTACCAGCGGAGGATGATCGTCGGATATTGGCTCCTAATCGCATCGATCATCTTGTATCTAGCGAAGAGCCCCGAAGCGCTTATGATCGATGCAGATCAAGTGGCCAAAATGCTAGGCGAAGCGTTGAATAAACAACGGAAAACTTCAAATTAGAGATGGAGTTGGCCATGCAGCGATGAGAGAAATGCGACCAGCAGTCAAGCCACGACAAAACATCAAGGTGAATCAGTCGGTAGCGTCAGCGTCGATGAAGATGATAGCGATTCGGATCGGAGGAAGCACCGAAGATGATAACCCCGAACCACGGCAGCATTTGCTTTCGAGGGAGAGCGAAGATCAAAGACTTGGAGAGCAAAATCAACTCATTGATTTCCGCTCAAGAAGTAAAGAAAGCGGGTATTCCTTGCCCATACAGAGGTGGGAATCAATCCCATACCGTCAAAGTTTAACTTAATAAACTTCACACCATTTGTGGGAAGGGTTCCCGGCGGCCGCAGATTTATTTCAAGTCACACCTGGAGTTATTTACGGCAGCGAACCCACGATGGTTCGGTCATTAAATCGGCACCCTTCGTGAAATTGCCGCCGAATGGTACCGCCGTCTCAAGCGGGGAGCATTCCGCAATGGGGCGACATGGAGTCTAGCTTCCTTACCAATTTCTTTGATGGCGATACCGAGGTATCGTCGGGCGTTACTCGGCGAAGCGAAAAGCGGAGAAACCGTGGACATCTTTGTTAAGCGATTCGGAACAAGGCAATGAACTGCGGGATCAATAACGAGGAGTTCATCCTCAAACCTGCCGACAACTTATCAATAGATGTGCTTGAAGCAATGGGTACAGCACCATCGATAGCGTGGAAGGACTTGAAGGTTCGTGGAGAGCAAGCCGAGAGATTCCTCAAAAGGAAAAAGCGAGAGGGTCGGTAGACAGCGGAAGCTCGGCGTAACTTTGTCCCGTGGCAAAGGAAAGAGCAAGCCAAGGCGGTTCGCGAACCAAGCGTTCAACTCAACCCAGCAGGCCCGGCCAGCTGGCGGCAAGTGGTAGCCGCGGCGAACTTACGATCAGCGTGGCAACACAGGCCACAAAAGCGAGAAGGTCTTAGAGCCGAGATTCCCAAGTCCTATTCCTTTAGGGGCGGCGAGATTCCGGTCTCTTCAAATATCTTGTGGAAAATAACAAGATCAAGCTCCCTCCGATTCGAATCAAGAGGAGGCGATGAACACGAATGACCCAAGATCTTTGTCGCGTACCATAGGGCGGTTCATCACCCACTAAATCTGTTTGACCTTAAGGACAAAATCCGGGCTTTAATTGATGTAGGGTCATTACTATGAAGCCGTCCAAAGAAAAGAAGGTCGGGCGAATCACGGTATCCATAAGTTTGGTCGGTGCCGTTGACATGGTTTGAACTGAACCGGTGGTCAAAGTTGCGGTGAAGGCGGTGAATGACGACCCGCTAAACGAGAAAGGACTTGTATCGTATCTGACCCGAATGGCGAAGTCTTGTGGGTCCACCGAACTTCTTGGAAGGCGAGCAATGGGTAGCCTCTTCTTGAAGAAAAAGCGAAGCGAAGGGAAAGGCATGTCATGCTACTTCCGCAATTCGGAGGAGGCGATGAGCAGTGGTAACATTCGGTGTCAGAAGGAACGATGCCCACGCCACGAGGGAGTGGACACGGTACAAATACAAGTATCAGGAAGTCCCGACCCTAATGCCAAGGCGGCTCGGTGGGGGTACCAACAAATCCCCTCACTGCACGCAGAGAGAAAGCAGTGTAGGGCGCCAAAGAAGCTCTGACAAGCGGCCGCATGAAGTTCAACTCCGGCGGTCTCGATTCGATCGCCCGATTGGAAGAGATAAGCGGGAACCGAACTCTCCATACCGCTTTGATGTAATAGCACAATTGGCCAATATCCCGCAAGGATCACTCTCTATGAGCTGCTGCGCTTATCAAAAGAGAGAGAAGCTCTTCAAGAAGCCCTCGCTGATTCAGAAGTCTTCCTCACCCAGTTAGGCCGAGTCCGTAAGAGTCGGCCCAACAATGCAACCTTGCGACTAAGCACTTCCCGCATCACCTTTACAAAGGAGGATATGCGGGCGAGGAATTCAAGCACGATAGGCGCTATACTTCACCGGGTATATTGGCTCTAGTGAAGTTAACCGGATCCAAGTCGATCCGGGTTCCGCTGTGAGCATCATGCCCCTGCGCCTCATGTATCACCTTGGAATCCCTGCCATGGTGGCGTCAGTACCGATAATCTCTGGTTTAACACCCGTGGTCTCGGCCACTTGGTAAAATCGGATAAAGTGCCAAATGGGAGACTTAAAGTCGAAGTCACCGCTATGTGATTGTGAGACTTCCTATAACTTATTGTTGGGTGGCCTTGGATCCACAATAGCGTTATAGTCCCGTCTACTCTTCATCAGTGTCTCAAATATGTAGACACGAATAATGAGGTCAAGACGGTGGTCGCGGACAAACAACCGTTTAAGGGGATGGAGAATTATTTCACTGATTCTCTCCTCTACGGTAATGAGTCGGCGAATCATCGGCCCAAAGATGCGGACGGTGAAGAAGGCGTCTGAAGCGGGCTTGGTTATAGTGGAGGTTTTGTTTTAAATGACATTGTACCCCTTGTAATCAATCTTGACGATGAAGAATCGTCAGATGAACATTGTAATTGGCAAATTGCCGATGAATCAATAAATGACGATTTAGAGTATCCTTTATCTTTGAATGATGTGATAGCGAGTTATACAATGATCCAGAGTTGCACCTGCCAACTCGATCATCTTGCTTCACACAAAAGCAGTTCCGGGATTCCTTGGGACAACACTTGTCATCCCACGAAGATCAAGTAGTGAAAAAGACTTGGTTTACGGAAAAGGAGATGCAGTTCCAACGCCGAATCGTTTCTTTGAAGAAGGTGAAGATGACAATGGGCCTATCCTCCATACATTCAGATATAGTCCAGAAACACTGGGTATCATGAAAAGATGGGGGTATGACTTGACACGAGGGGAAGGTCTATGTTTCGGACGAGGCCCTCGAACCCCTCCTAAAGCGGCATATGTCCCAAGAGGAAAGCCGGATAATTACTATGCATTTAGAAGGGGATTGGGATACGAATCCTCCTCAGAAGATGAATGCTCGTGGTGATTGATAATAATCCACCGGTGAGAGCGGACATTCGTCGACTCTTGACTTGGGATTACGACACCGGCCTCGGAGAAGCTTTCAAGGCTCTGATGTCGAATATGGCCACGATCGATCCTGCTACTATTGAGGGTGATGAAGATATGCCAACATGGGAAGACCCATGGATCCATCAACTCAGAGAGCAGTTTGGGGATAGGTTCGAACAAAGAGAACCCCCACTAAGGATGAGGTAGTCGAGGTTAATATGGGTGATGAAGAGCATCCCAAACTCATAAACATCAGCAATACTCTCCCGGAAGAAAAGGAAGAGTTGATTGCCCTAATCGGGGAGTATATCGATGTATTAGCACGGAGTTACGAGGACATGCGGGACTTCGACCCTAATGTGGCAACACATCGCCTCAACATCAAAGGCGGATGTCAAACTGTCAAGCAACGGCAAAGGCGGTTTAGATCCACAAATATTGGAGGCAATTGTTGTGAAGTGAAGAAACTCATAGAATCGGGATTCGTCGAGGAAATTCAACATCCGGATTGGGTGGCGAATATAGTCGGTCATGAAGAAGAATGGTTCGATTAGGATGCAGTAGCGACTCTGAGACCTAAGCGGCTTGCGAAAGATGACTTTCCTCTTCCAATCACGATGTCATAGTTGACAACACGTGTGGATTTGAAAGAATGTCCTTTATGGATGGCTTTTAGGTACAACCAAATCAAGATGCACCCGATGATGCCAAACACGGCGTTGAGCGCCCATCGGCATATATTGCTACGGTCATGCCGTTCGGCCTCAAAATGCGGCGCAACATACCGAGCAATGGCGGAAATTTTCGGGACCATCTCGGGAAAAGCGGTCGAATGCTCGTCGGCGACTTGGTGGCAACGTGACAAAGGAGATCACATCAAAGATCTTAGAGCGGTATTGAACTCATGCGAACTCATCGACTAAAGATGAATCTGCCAAGTCCTTCCTTGGGATGTCGGTGGCAAGTTCCTTGGCCGTCGTCACCAACAAAGGAATCCGTCGATCGACAAAGTGAAGGCGATTCAAGAGTTGCAACCTCAGAAATCGAGAGAGAACTTCGGGGGTTACAAGGGCGATTGGCGTACATCCGGCGGTTTATATCGAACCTATCAGGAAGTGCCAACCGTTCTCTAAGTTGAACAAGAAGAGCGTGTCATATATTTGGGGCGGCCTTTGCGAAGAGCATTCGAAGAGATCAAGTCGTATCTCGCTAAACCTCTGTTCTTGTTGCACGCGATGGAAAACCATTTTGATCTCGTCAAGACAGCGGATCACTTTCGTTAAAGCTACCATCAAGAGCGGCGGCGATCTGAGCGAGTGATGTATTACAGTAGAACATTAGTGTGGCGGTCGATACCCGGTGAAGCGGTGCCTTGCATTAGTGTTAGCGATCGAAAAATCTTGACACTATTTAGTCGGACGGGCGATTTATGTTATCTCTAGCGTAAATCCGATCCGGATATTTATGACCCGGCCGGCCTCGATGAGTTGGCGTTTAGCGAAATGGGCCTTGCTCTTGTCTCAATATGACTTGTATTTCAAACAACGAAGTCGGTCAAAGGACAAGCTATTTGTGATCTCTTGGTACCGGAAACCGCGGTCGGTTGAGCTATATGATGATCTGGGATGAAGTTGAAGTCAACACTCGTCGCACCAACAAATATGGCGATTGTATTTTGATGGAGCTTCTCGGGCCACCAATGTGGCGAGTACCCGGATGTTCTAAAATCTCGGTTGAGTCGGAGTTGTCTTGATTTCAGGAATCATGTCATGCCCGTGCTTATTCACTCACGAACCTGTTCCAATAGCGTAGCGAATACAACGCTACTTATCGGACTTAGCCGCCAAGGCTGGGGTCGAATATCTCGAAGCATCTGGCGATTCGCAATTGATAGTTAAGCGGGTTAGTGGTGACTCTGAAGTCGAGAATCGGATCTAATCCCTACCATCGGATAGGCGTTGAAATAGCGGACTCATTGAAGAGTTTTTCATCGAATATATCCGGCCTCCAAAGCTTGCAGCGGATCGGCTGGCGGCATTAGGCGTGTCGTTAGCACAACCTTAGAGACCGAGCAACTAGTCGCGGTCGGGACTCACCAACTCTTCGTACCATTATACGATGAGGCACAAGAAGATAAGGGGTAGTTACCAAAGAAGTGTATACAACCCAAACCAAGTTGGAGCCAGATTGGCTTTCCTATCATCGATTCGTCTTACATGGTATTCTACGGAAGGCGTAAAGGAGAAGTCGAGTCGGCGAAGAGCTCCAAGATTCTTTACGACCACGAGACCGGGCGTTATATCGTAGGAGTGCGATGGTCTTTACTCGATGCCTTTCAAACAAGGAGGCGTAAGAGGTCCTTCGGAAGCACGAGGGTGAATGTGGTGCACACCGGCTGGTCCCAAACTCTGATCGAATCGGAGAATGGGCTACTTTTGGCCAACAATGGTTAATGGCGGTCGATGCATTTCGGAAATGCCACGCGTGTCAAATTCCGCGAATTATATGCATCGGCCGCCCGAGCAACTGCATCCTTGACCATCACGGCCATTGAGACATGGGAATGGACATTGTAGGTCCCATTTTCCTCCGTCTGTCAAAGCGTCGGTTTATTCTAGCGATCACCGACTACTTCTCCAAGTGAAATTTGAAGCAATCATAAAAGTAAAAAGGCGAGTACGATCATCAAGTTTATCAAACACCATGTCATCTATCGACATGGTGTCCCAAACGGATCGTGCATGACAGCGGTCCCAGTTCATCGGCAATTCCTTCATCGGGTTTTAGAAATTCAAGATACAAGGCGTCTGCGTCGGCGACCTATAATCCAGTGCAAATGGATTAGCGAGGCATTCAACAAGGCGATTATCAAAGTTACATCAAAGCTTGTGAAAAGTAACAGCGAGGCTGGGATGATAAGCTTCGGGCTTACTCTGGTATCGCTACCTGTGATGCCAGCGCCATGCTGGGCGACCCAGTACTCTCGGTCTACGGGTGTGAAGCGGTTCTCCCATTGGAAATTCAGATCCGTCGCCGCGCCGCCCTTTCAGCGAGATGGCGGCCAGAAGAACAACATCAGCGTCTCGAAGAGCTTGAGATGTTAGATGAGAAGCTCGAGGCTCAACAATGCATTGAGTTCTACCAAGCTAGGATGTCGAAGGCTTTCAACAAGAAAGTTCGACAGAGAACCTTTAGAGAAGGAGATTTGGTCCTACTCGACGGACCGATAATCCTCACTTCAAAAAGAAAGGTAAATTGAACCTAAATGGGAGGGCCGTTTGTAATAGAAGCGGTTTACTCAATGGTGCATATCGCTAATTACCCAAAATGGCGGCCAGGCAATTAATCTTAGATAAATGGGAAGTTCTGAAGAAATACTACCCATAGTATCTTGGGATAACCCGTTCGACGGAAGTTCCTCGTGGGATGTCTCACCCTTTTGTGAGGATAACCCTAGATTTATCCTCCATCACAATTTCCCCACCGATCAAATTCCTTGGCGGTGGGTCTACAAACCTACGGTACATTACCAAAATCCCTCTTGATTCCTTCTATGAACAAGAGGCCCACTCAAAATTCCTTTCACTGGAGAGAATATAAAATCCTTCCTCTCCAAGCGTAAAATCCTTCGTGTCAAGCGGAAGGGTTCCATCTTCATCTTAGGTAGTAGATTGAAGGTATCTTGTAGGGATTTTCGGACCAGGTTGTCCGTGAAGGTCACACGAGTCTTTGGTTCTCGGTGGAGATCCCACTCTTAGTTCCATCTTCATCTTAGGTAGCCCGATTGAAGGTATCTTGTAGGGATTTTCGGACCGGGTTGTCCGTGAAGGTCACGAGTCTTTTAGGTTCTCGGAGTGGAGATCCCACTCTTAGTTCCATCTTCATCTTAGGTAGCCGTGAAGGTATCTTGTAGGGATTTTCGGACCGGGTTGTCCGTGAAGGTCGCTGAGTCTTTTAGGTTCTCGGTGGAGATCCCACTCTGGTTCCATCTTCATCTTAGGTAGCGCCGGTGAAGGTATCTTGGGGATTTTCGGACCGGGTTGTCCGGTGAAGGTCGCTGAGTCTTTTCGGTTCTCAGTGGAGATCCCACTCTTAGTTCCATCTTTCATCCTAAGCGTGGCCGGAAGGTATCTTGGGGATTTTCGGACCGGGTTGTCCGTGAAGGTCGCTGAGTCTTTTGGTTCTCGGAGTAGAGATCCCTCTTAGTTCCCCTCTTATCTTAGGTAGCGCCGGTGAAGGTATCTTGTAGGGATTTTCGGACCGGGTTGTCCGTGAAGGTCACGAGTCTTTCCGATTCCCTCTGACAAGGAATCTGTGTTAGCCTCATCAGGAAATAGAACACATTCTTCCTTTCCACCTCAATCAAATCTTCATCGGTTCGGTCATTCTCCGGTCAAAGAAGACCAAGATTCATCTTGGGGCATTTTATCGAAGCCTAAGAAGGATAAAGCCAGCGCCTTATCTGGCGTTGCGGTTTAGTCTTTCTCCGATTGAAGAAGACACGAGTTGATTAAGGGCATTTTATCACGAAGCCTAAGAAGGGATAAAGCCAGCGCTACCAGCGTTCTTGGGTAGTCAATTCGTGACAAAGACAAAGCCTCATTATTCAACATCGTAGCATTAAGCTAGAGAGTTTCATTCTTTTAGCACAGCGTTGTGTGTAGAGCGGTTTAGATAATCTACATGCTAGCCCAACTCAAGCGGTAGTTGGTAAAGGCTCATCAAACCCGTTGAAGGTGGGGGTTGGCGATAACCCTAAAGTCAGCGCCTCACCGCAGCGTTGCGGTTTAGTCTTTTTCCGATTGAAGAAGACACGAGTTCGTGCAGGGGGCATTTTATCCACGAAGCCTAAGAAGGGATAAAGCCAGCGCCTATCACTTGCGTTCTTAGGTTTAGTCTTTTTCCGATTGAAGAAGACACGAGTTGATTACGGGGCATTTTATCGAAGCCTAAGGAGGACGAGTCTCGTGTAACAGCGTTGCGGGTGGTCTCTTGCGGTAAAAGTCTGAAGCCTATGTATTGATATCATAGCAACAAGTCTAGAAGAGTTTCATTCTTTTAGCATAACGTCCGCGGAGCGGATCGGATAATCCATACGCTAGCCAACTCAAGCGGTGGTTGGTAAAGGCTAATCAAACCCGTTGATGGTGAGGGTTTGCCAAAAATCCTAAAAGTATTATGGTTAATTATTTACGAGGAAGTAAAAGAATCATAATAAACAATGAAAGGAATGGATCTTATTCATTTGAAGCAAAAATAAAAGGAGCTACAAGCTGTTTAAATATCAAGTCTATGACAAAGGATTTGTTGTTGGTGAGACACTTCACCATTGTAAGCACGGTGAGTTCTTCACGCAGCTTCGGCTCTGAAGGACTCCTCGCCGATGTTCGATGTCTTCATGGTTGCCTCCTCGAGCTCGGCCGGTTCGCCCGACGGTCGAGTTCCTAGGAGCGCGGTGAGGTCTTCTTCCTTGTTGGCCTTAGCCCGACTCAAAGCTGCTCATCTATCTTCCTCGGCATGGAGCTCTCCCGGCGGTATTATCCTCTCCGCTTTTCGCCGATATCGGTCACGGATATGGCTTAGGGAAGAATATGTCTCCGGCAACAGCGGCTCCAAGCTGATGGCTGTCTCTCGCATCACGGACTTGAGCCCGGTAAAAACGAGCATCGCCATGCCTCTAAGCGAGCGTATGAGCAGCTACATATGAGGAAGCTCCGGTAGCCGCCCGGCTCTTGCGGTCTGGGTATCCCTCGGATAAAGCGAGATCATCAACAATGGCTGAGCCATTTCGGGGTAACCCATATCCGTATCAAAGCCATCAGGGGTCAGCGATGGTGCGGGCGATGAAGAAAGCCCACCATGAAGGACCTTACCTCCGATCCCGGTGTTCACAAAGAAAGAATGGCGTATTTCCAAGCGGATAATAAGATGGGATGGATCTTCATCCACCATCAACGCTCGCCGAGTCATGGAGTCGAGATGTAGGCTGCGCGGAAGAAAGAGGACTTTAGAATTTTCGGCAAGAAATGGGCGAAAATTTATTGGGCTAAAGACCCTCACCCGTCTCCTTGATTGTAGCCGGAGGCTAGCGAGTCTACCGGTATCTATCATTTGGGATCTTTGTCAGCCGCCAGTGAGCCCTCGGTGTGCTCATCTATCTCAGCGATCGCCGTGGTAGGCGATTACGGCGGCGGAAGAGGGTACCTACCACGCACGAATGGAATGTCTCGGCTTCTTTTAATTATAGTAGTATTGGCCAAGCGGTGGTCCTATAATTAATCGAAGGAAAGTTCATACCTTCTTCGGGGATAGTAGCCGGGTAAATCCTCACCAAGGGTATCTCCATCTTGTGACCAAGTCGTAACAAGTCATCCATGGAGGTACTACAGTATAAACCGGTACCGAGATCTTCCATTGAGAAGTCACGAAAAAAGGCATTAGGAAAGTGAATGCAATTAAGGCGAACAATAGGTAGAGTTACTTACCTCCTACGGTGTGATTAGTGGCCTAGTCTCGGTTTGTGCATTTGTCTCCTGCGATCTCTCTAAAGAACAAAAACAAAGAAGCTGTTAGTGGGGTACAAATCGAGTCATTCCATTCGCATTTGCCACCCGAAGAGAATTATCGATGTTAGATGTACACAGGTCGCGGATCAGGTCCTACATCGGCCTCTTCCGCCATAGCTCCATACATTTGTTGAGTAAAGCTGGGCTCGGCATGGCGAAGGGCTCAGCGAGGTGTGGTGATCAAAATCAAAGCGGGATCATAATCTATAACCCACATGCGAGCGGAGAAATGTCGACCTTCAAAGTCAAAATTTCAAATTTTGTCACGGTGAATTATTACCTCCGTCACCGGCTGGATCATTACGGTCAAGTCTATATCAAGGGACCGAGGATTCTGCTTGATTCTTATGGGCTAACCTCTTTCGTTTAACCCTTGAGAGGGTTGAAATTCTTCTTCTTCAACAGTTTTCACGAAAATTGGTTGAATGAGAAATCAATAGAGAGGATAAGAAAAGCGAAGGGGAAAAAAGAGAGTAGAGGTTACCATAGCTTGGTCCTCTTCTAAAGTCCGGCACGAGTGGTGGAATTCCCCTCGGCCTCAATGGGTGGATGAGATTGCGGCGCTTCCTCACGAGGCCATAGGCATCTTGGAGTGTCGGTGGCTCATGCGATGCCGGCTACCAGATCTGAGATGGCCCTCCGCGAGGGGTGACTCATTAGCTACTAATAGCCAACTACAATAGAGGAATGTCGACTCCGGTGGCGGTCGAGCTCGGAGGCTGAACCTAGCACCGGTACACCCGGCTCCATAACCATGCTCGAAGGCCATCCACAAGTCCACCAGTGCAGGTTTGGGGTTCGGGTTCCCAACATAAAGTTGAATTAAAGCGGTAGCGAGCAAAGCAGCGAAAATAAGGCTCAAGGAAGCATTCCTCATTTACTCGGAAGGTGAGATACCACGGCACGATATTCACTAGCCAATTGAAATAGCCAATGTTAAGTGAAGTCTGGCGTGTCTTGGCACCTCCTCGTCGACCAAGGACTCACCATATTGACCCGAGAATCGAGGAAAACATCGGAAAAGATCCACCCTTTGTGAATGCGCATCGTTTCTTGATCTCTGCAAAACCCGCGCCCTTCCATCGCAATCCTCTACCAGCTGTAAGAAAGGGTAGGCGAATCTGTGGAACCGGTGCCGACATCATGTCGGGCGATGAAGGACCCGACAGGTCATCAAATAGGTATATGGGAGCTCTACCGGACGGAAGGGATCGTGATGATGGCTCGTCCTTTCTGGGTAGCGCTTCGAACTATATGCGCAATCCACGGTGAATCTGCAGCCACCATCAGGAAGGAGAGTTCCTTCTTGTGGGCGAGTTGAGCTGCGGGATAAAGGACCTCAAAGGTAAAGCATCATCAGTTGATATGGAACCACACACTTCAGGCGAGTTGCAAGATGGCTTCTTCGGTTCAATTTGGATAGAGCTTCCAGCATGCCCGAAGAAAGGTCGCAAACTTGGTCCCTGAAGGAAAGCCTTCTTTGGCGTAGGCTGAGTGTATCTGAGTTAGCCTCGGACTTCTTGATCAGTTCATTAACCTTGAAGGGGTGGCGGTGATAGTTCACATATTTCCTGCATGATTTGTCCTCCAAATCTTTGGAACAAGTAGTGTAGCCGGACTCACTGCGATTTCCTCTTAAGCGCCAAGGTTAGTTGGGCGAGCTATATGGTAATGACAAGTGAGATCCCATAAAGTCTTATAACGATCGGTGTGCGTTCCTTGGCAGAGTTCACGATTGGAGGAAAGTACTCGATATAGCATCTTCCCATGGGTAGACACGAAATACGGTACATCTCATGCAAAGCCAACTATTTCGCCATGTTTGGTGGCGTATTGATGCGGATTATAAAGCTCGAATAAGGTAAAGAAATGGTTGACAGCGATTGGAAGGCCATACATAGTTAGCGCGAATCGTTGAATCTGAGCCAAGCAAGTTCTCCATCCCATCGGTGAGGGCGTAAGCGGTCGGCGACCCATTGCTTACTTGGCGAGTGTACCCGGTAGAAGAATCTATGGTTGGGCCGCGGCATCTCGCCCCAATTTAGCGATTCTTCAAAGTCGGCGAGGAGCGAAAAGCTCATCAGGCGGTGTCGACCACAACGAGGTGAAAGGCGATGGCCGATTCTGTTGAACGGGCAGGCTGGCTGGGTAATAAACCCACAATGAATATGATCATGCTCCTCGGTCAAAGCGCCATGACATCTGGCGTGTCCGCATGGTGTCTAAGGTCGGTCAGGTGGCGAGGTTATCGAGGGAATATACAAAGGGCCTCCGTCGTCTTTGTTCAACCACCTCTCACTCTCGATAAGAGGCTGTGTCAGGATCCTTAAGTCGCCGAATAGATAATCGTCTTTCGCAAAGGTTGATGAAAGTGGCGTCCCTTCTGGCGGCATCGGTGACCAATCGTCGGAGAAGCAGGGAACTCCCCTCAAACGGCTGGATCGTCTCGTGATGTCGGCGCAAATCGGCGAGATAGAAATCGCGGGATCATCACACATGGAATAATAGTCACTATGGCGTCCATCGACGGCGTAAGTGGAAAAGCTCGAGGAATAATCAAATCGAGAAAATACTCGGTTAATAAATGGCGTTGAATTCATCTTACATAGATTGAGTCCGCGACCTTATAGCGGTATGGCGATTTCATCCGTGTCTGCGGAGAGCGATAAATATAACCGCATGATCAAGCGGCAATATATTCCGTTCTGAGGCTGAAATACTGAGTGTGAAATCGCTCCGTTAAAACTGTCGAGCGGGTGATTTTTGAAGCCTCAATCCTCCTCACGAAGGAGAATCTCGGCTCTTCAATCGCCTCACAAAGGAGAAAGGCGGGGTCATAGCGAGCGTGCAATGTCAGGCGTCGATCCCCACAAAGGAGGATTTGGCTCTTCAATCGCCTCACAAAGGAGGATGAAGCGGGGATACAGCATATATGTGTGAGAATATGATGGCAATGGCCTTTAGCGAAAGAAGGCGTGCATTCCGCGCGGCGATGCGAGTCGGCGACTCCTCGGGCGTGATCTTCTGTAGACATCGGGCGCAAAAATCGACGAAAAGTCAAATACCACGGCGAAAATCAGCAAATAAAGTGTCAATAAAGCTACGACCAGCGTCGCCACCACGACTAAACCCGCAGAACCAGCGACAGAACCAAAGCGCCGCCCGTATGCTGGAGCCATGGCGCCCAGCGGGCACCAACGCCGCCAGCGGTAACACCAGTATTGCGACCAGCCGACATATGTATTGTAACGTAGCGCCAGTAAGCGCCCAGCGAATGGCATATGTGTTGGCGCCCATGGTATGGCGCTGTGGCAGCGCTACTGGCGCCCAGCGAATGCCGCCGCTGAGGAGTCGGGCCGTCATCAGCGCGCCGCCGTCGGTGATCGTGCCCTCGGTCTGAGTCAGCGTCCACCTGCCGCACAAAAAAGAAGAAAAGAAAGAATTTACAAAACCCTCGTATGCATACCTTGTTGATCGAAGATGAAAAAGGCGTGAGAAGCAAGATGAAAACAAGAGCAAACCACAGAGAAGGGTGGGGCCGGCCTAGGTCATCAAGGAGGAGGAGTATGGGTATTTATAACAATCCCATATGAACCCAATCCTCTTTGAACAAGGACTCTTATTTGGCAAGAAGTAGGAATTCTAATTGGGGCCCAAATCAATTCCAATTAGGACTCTAATCAGCCCCTAATTAGGAGTCCTAATTAGAACCCTAATTGGATGCCAAAATAATGCCAAATCAGTCCGTTGATTGACTCCTACTCCAACTAGGATTACGAGTATAAACTGTTTCCTAATTTATCGAGAAGTTCCCGGAAGAATATTTTCACAAAAAATATTCTTAGGGATAACTTCGATCGGTAGTTGCATCGGCCCGATCAGCGTCGCTAATCCTACTCCAACTAGGATTACAGTATAAAGCTGTTTCCTAATTTATCGAGAAGTTCAGGAAGAATATTTTCACAAAAATATTCTTAGGGATAACTTCGATCGTCTTGGATTGCAGGCGCGATCAGCGTCATACAATCCTACTCAACTAGGATTACGGTATAAACTGTTTCCTAATTTATCGAGAAGTTCGGAAGAATATTTTCACAAAAATATTCTTAGGGATAACTCGATCGGCGGATGCATCGGCCCGATCAGCAGCGTCGCCTAATCCTACTCCAACTAGGATTACAGTATAAGCTGTTTCCTAATTTATCGAGAAGTTCGGAAGAATATTTTCACAAAAATATTCTTAGGGATAACTTCGATCGGCGGATGCATCGGCCCGATCAGCAGCGTCGCCTAATCCTACTCAACTAGGATTACAGTATAAACTGTTTCCTAATTTATCGAAGTTCAGGAAGAATATTTTCACAAAAATATTCTTAGGGATAACTTCGATCGGTAGTTGCATCGGCCCGATCAGCAGCGTCGCCTAATCCTACTCAACTAGGATTACAGTATAAAGCTGTTTCCTAATTTATCGAGAAGTTCGGAAGAATATTTTCACAAAAATATTCTTAGGGATAACTTCGATCGGTAGTTGCATCGGCCGATCAGCGTCGCTAATCCTACTCCAACTAGGATTACAGTATAAGCTGTTTCCTAATTTATCGAAGTTCGGAAGAATATTTTCACAAAAATATTCTTAGGGATAACTTCGATCGGCGGATGCATCGGCCTTCGATCAGCGTCGCCTAATCCTACTCAACTAGGATTACAGTATAAAGCTGTTTCCTAATTTATCGAAGTTCAGGAAGAATATTTTCACAAAAATATTCTTAGGGATAACTTCGATCAGGCGGATTGCATCGGCCGATCAGCGTCGCCTAATCCTACTCCAACTAGGATTACAGTATAAAGCTTCCTAATTTATCGAAGTTCGGAAGAATATTTTCACAAAAATATTCTTAGGGATAACTTCGATCGGCGGATGCATCGGCCTTCGATCAGCGTCGCCTAATCCTACTCAACTAGGATTACAGTATAAAGCTGTTTCCTAATTTATCGAAGTTCAGGAAGAATATTTTCACAAAAATATTCTTAGGGATAACTTCGATCAGGCGGATTGCATCGGCCGATCAGCGTCGCCTAATCCTACTCCAACTAGGATTACAGTATAAAGCTTCCTAATTTATCGAAGTTCGGAAGAATATTTTCACAAAAATATTCTTAGGGATAACTTCGATCGGCGGATGCATCGGCGCCGATCAGCGTCGCTAATCCTACAACTAGGATTACAGTATAAAGCTGTTTCCTAATTTATCGAGAAGTTCAGGAAGAATATTTTCACAAAAATATTCTTAGGGATAACTTCGATCGTCGCGGATGCATCGGCCCGATCAGCGTCGCTAATCCTACTCCAACTAGGATTACAGTATAAAGCTGTTTCCTAATTAGTTGAAGTTCGGAAGAATATTTTCACAAGAAATATTCTTAGGGATAACTTCGATCGTCTTGGATGGCACCGGCGCAAATCAATCGTCGCCTAATCCTACAACTAGGATTACAGTATAAAGCTGTTTCCTAATTAGTTGAGAAGTTCGGAAGAATATTTTCACAAGAAATATTCTTAGGGATAACTTCGATAGATGCGGATGGCACCGGCCTTAAATCAATGCGTCGCCTAATCCTACTCAACTAGGATTACAGTATAAACTATTTCCTAATTAGTTGAGAAGTTCGGAAGAATATTTTCACAGAAATATTCTTAGGGATAACTTCGATCGTCTTGGATGGCACCGGCCTTAAATCAATCGTCGCTAATCCTACTCGACTAGGATTACGGTATAAACTATTTTCTAATTTATCGAAGTTCGGAAGAATATTTTCACAAAAATATTCTAGGGATAACTTGATCATCGCGAATTGCATCGGCCGATCAGCGCGTCGCCTAATCCTACTCAACTAGGATTACGGTATAAACTATTTTCTAATTTATCGAAGTTCAGGAAGAATATTTTCACAAAAATATTCTTAGGGATAACTCGATCGGATTGCATCGGCCCGATCAGCGTCGCCTAATCCTACTCAACTAGGATTCGGTATAAATGTTTCCTAATTTATCGAGAAGTTCAGGAAGAATATTTTCACAAAAATATTCTTAGGGATAACTCGATCAGGCGGATGCATCGGCGCCGATCAGCAGCGTCGCCTAATCCTACTCCAACTAGGATTACAGTATAAAGCTGTTTCTAATTTATCGAGAAGTTCAGGAAGAATATTTTCAAAAATATTCTTAGGGATAACTTCGATCGTGCGGATGCATCGGCCCGTGATCAATTAAGCCTAATCCTACTCCAACTAGGATTACGGTATAGCTGTTTCCTAATTTATCGAGAAGTTCGGAAGAATATTTTCACAAAAATATTCTTAGGGATAACTTCGATCGTCTTGGATCATCGGCCGATCAGCGTCGTAATCCTACTCAACTAGGATTACAGTATAAACTATTTCCAAAATTTCAGAGGAGTTCTGGAGAATAAATCCATATTCTTAAGGATAACTTCGGCAACCCTTAATGTCCTCCACCATAATCTCCAAGAGGGATAATCGATGAAGAGTGAAAGTCATGTTGACATCGGATAATCATATCCTCATTGTAGTTAAACCAACAACACCGCGTCATGATGGAGGAATTAGCAGTGATGGTTATGAAGTTCCATGTATTGACCGATAGCAGCGTTGCCAACAAGGAGTTAGCCGTACGGAGAAGTCCAAAATCGATGGTTAGTCAAACAGCGACCAACGACGAGTTACAAACAAAACTCACCCACCGGCTTGAGTCAAGATAACAAGCGGTCGGACAATAAATCACGCACCGTGATCTTATCGGGAATCCTACAAAGCTGGATGATCTGAAAGAATCGAAGATTTGAAGCTATCTTTGGGACCCTCAACCCGGTGAAGGCGGGAACCATCATGTCCAAAGCATCGGACTCATCAAGAATCGAGGCGAGGCGGCTTTGGAGGGTATCTGTAGGCATAAAAATTGCTTATCGGTACCGAGCGAAACTTCGTGGCGATGGGTTGACAACCGGCGATCCATTCGACAAGCCGGCGTCGCAAAATGCATCCGCTGCAAAGCAGCGTGAAGCGGTCGGCGAGCACATGAAGTGAGTTGGCAAGGCGTGCGAGCCAATGAAGCGGCGTGCGGGTTGATTAAACTCAAGCGTCGATGAGGCGGAATCAACCGTACTTGTCCGTCGATGCAAGCGAGCCGTCGAGCTCACGAAGTTGATCGGACGAACTCAAACCAATGGCGACATCAGAACAAAACTAAGCCGAACCGAAAGAGTCGTGAAGTGCGAAAGAATCACGGCCGGAGAAGCGAAGCTTATGAGCGGCGGACACCTCCGGCCAAATGGCCAAGGTGGCTCGGCCACTGGTAGAGCCACCTCGACAACAGCCGAGTGCTCGGCTGAAGTGGTGGGAGGCTCGACCACTTTGGCCGAGCCTCCTCGGCTTGGAAGCACCTCGGCCATGGCCGAGGTGCCTGATCAAGTGGCGAGTGGCTCGACCACCGTGGAGCCACCTCGACCAACTGGCGGGTGGCTCAGCAGTGGCCCGGCTTGTGGCGGCATACACATCCCCTCTTTTTGTATAAATAGGGGGTCTTAGTGGGGGAGGTCTTGGATTTGGGGGATTTCAAGGCTTCGGAGGCTTGGATTTTGGTGATTTGGAAGAGCTCGGACTTAAGAATTCTCTTGAGATCTCTGATGTCGGCATGGTTCCAGAGACAAGCTGACTCAAGTCGGTCGACGTCGGATCTATAAGCAAAGGTAACCGAATTGGTCGAACTCTGAGATACCCTCTAGATTAAGCCGTCTTAATCTCGGGGATAACGCTGTGATTTCTCCTAGTAGATCTCACCCGCTCGGCGATCCTCTCCTTCGTGAGTGTGATCCCTCGGTAACCGTTTCCTTAGTAAGCGAGCCTTTACATCTGTAGTTCGAACCGGGTCTCTACGGATCGAATTGCGGTGGTCCACGGACACAAAAGTCCCGCACGGGCAAAGAACCCTTGGCGAGGACCCGACATAACAGAGATCCTCGTGTTTGTTTAGGAAGAAGTCGCAATCTTTTTGATTTTCATTATGCGCCTTAAAATAAAAGGCAATTTCTTTTGAATTTTGTTGTAGGCAAAGAAACTGTAAACAAATTCAAATCAATGACAATCATCCCGACTTTTATGAGAACGATGGTGTGTTGTCGGTTGTTACCTTGTCGTCTTTGATGCCTTTTTCGTTAATTTTTGACCGCATATCGACTTTATTTGTCTTCTTTTGCGGTTTCGATGTCGTCGGGAGATCCGCTCAGAGGCCGGTCGACTTCGCCGCGCCGGCGTGAATCTGCGCCTCCTTCTTTCGGTGGTCGCCAACTTATTATCTTCGGCGTATATCGTCATGTCCCTCTTGGCTCTCCTTTGTGGCGATTGGGAAGAGCGAAATCCTCCTTTGTGGGGATTGGCGCTTGGTGTGTACACCGTTATGACCCAGCCGTTCTCCTTTGTGGCGATTGGGAAGAGCCGTGATTCTCCTTCGTGAGGATTGAGGCTTCAAAGATCACTTCGTCTCGATGTTTTTAGCGGGGCGATTTCACCGTACTCTGCATACGTAGAACGGAATATATTGCCGCTTGGATTACGCGGCTATATTTTTCGTCCTCCGGGTATTTAATACGGATGAAATCGTCATACCCGTTATAAGGTCGTGACTCAATCTATGTAAGATGAATTCAACGCCATTTACTAGCGAATATTTTCGATTTGATTGATTATTCCTCGGGAGCTTTTCCGACCCTCTGCGGTCGATGGGCGTCATAGTGATTATTATTCCATGTGTGATGATCGCGATTTTTATCTACGCCTCGATTTGCGCTGGCACATCGGCGAGCGATCAGTACGTATTTGAGGGAGTTCAGCGTTCTCGGCGATTGGTCACCGATCGCGCTTCGTAAGGGGCGCCGACTCACGAACCTGCGAAGGCAGATTATCTATTCGGCTTCGGTTAAGGATCGGATCGGCTCTTATCGAGAGTGAGAGGTGGTTGAACAAAGGCGGCGGAGGCCCTTTGTATATTCCGGATACCTCGTCGGCTCTCATTGACCGACCTTAGACACCATCTTTGTAGCGCATGTCATGGCGTCGACCGAGCATGATCATATTCATTGTGGGTTTATTACCCGGCCCGATTCGGGGTTCTACGAGGAATGGCGTCATCGGCCTTCACCACAGGGTTGTAGAGTGGACACACCGCCCGTGATGAGCTTTTCGTTCTGCCTCGACTTTGAGGAATCGCCTTGCTAAATTGGGCGAGATGCGTCGTCGATCATAGATTCTTGGTGGGTACACTTTCGTCAAGTAAGCTTGGTGGGGTCGCGACCACTTCGTCCTCGGTAGATGGGATGGAGAACCGTGCTTGCGGTGCGTATTGTGATTCGTGCCACCATGTATGGCCTTCCAATCAGCACCAACCATTTCTTCACCTTATTCGAGCTTTATAATCCAGATTCGAATACGTTTTTCACTAAACATGGCGAGTTGGGGTTGGCTTTGCATGAGATGTACCGTATTTCAGGTCTACCCATGGGGAAGATGCTATATCAGGAGTACTTTCCCTCAATCGAGGCTGAGCGGTGAAGAGCATACGCCCGATCGTTATAAGACCTTATGGGATCTCACTTGTCATTACTATATAGCTCTGGCTCAATCTGAACCTTGCGCCAAGAGGAAATCGCAGGTGAGTCTGAAGCAGTTCGCCAATTATTTGTTCCAGCATTTGGAGGACAAATCTGGCGAGGAAATATGTGAACTATCACCGCTCACTCCTTCGAAGGTCAACGAACTGATCGAGAAGTCCGAGGCTAACTCTTATACACTCAGCTACGCCAAAGAAGGCTTTCCTTCAGGGACCAAGTTTGCGACCTTTCTGTGGCATGCGGTGAAGCCTATCCAGCCGACAACTCTTCTAGCAGGCTATCTTGCAATCTGGCTCAAGAAGTGTGTGGTTCCATATCAATCTGATGATGCTTTACCTTTGGAGGTCCTTTACCTGCGGTTCAACTTCGCCCACAGAAGGAACTCTCTCTCCTTCGGTGATGGTGGCGGTATTCGCCGTGGATTGCGGCATATAGTTCGGCGTTTACTCGAGAGAAAGGGCGAGCCATCATCACGTATCCCTTCCGTCCAGTAGAGCTCCCATATACCTATTTGATGGCACGGTTGGTCCTTCATCGTCGACATGATGTCGGCGAGTTCCACAGTTAGTCTACTCCTTTCTTACGGTTGGTAGAGGATTGCGATGGAAGGCGTGGTTTTGCGAGATCAAGAAGCAGTCTGAGATTCACAAAGGGTGGATCTTTTCGGATGTTTTCCTCGATTCTCCGGTCAATATGGTGAGTCCTTGGTCGGCGAGGAGATGCAGAAGACCAGCCAGACTTCACTTAACATTGGCTATTTCAAGCGGCTAGTGAATATCGGGCGGGGTATCTCACCTTCGAGTAAGGGAGGAATGCTTCATCGAGCCTTATTTTCCTGTCGTTTTGCTTTCGCCCGGTTCGGTTCGACCAACTTTATGTTGGGAACCCAAACGACTCGGACTTCGAGGTGGACTTGTGGATGGCCTTGAGCATGGTTGTGGAGTGTCATGGGATGTACGGTGCTAGATTGATCTCAGAGCTCGGGCCGTCGGTGGAGTCGACATTCCTCCATTGTAGTTGGCTATTAGTAGCTAGCGAGTGGAGTCCTGTGAGGGCCATCTCAGATCGGTAGCGGAAGCATCGTTTGTGAGCAACTCGGACATCCACAGATGCGCTCAAGCTCGGAGGAAGCGCCGTAATCTTATCAGCGAGGCGGTGAGGAGGAGTTCCACAACCACGGCTGCGACTTTAGGAGAGGACCAAGCGGAGGCTGCAGCTCATGAGAAGAACCTTGGTACTTTCTCCTTTTCCCTTTCGTTTTCTCATCCTTTCCATTAGATTTCTCATCCAATTGAATTTTCAGGAAAACCCGTTGAAGAGGAAGAATTTCGACCCTCTCAAGGGGTTAAACGAAAGAGGCTAGCCCATAAGAATCACGTGAATCCTCGGTCCTTTGATATAGACTTGACCAGTAATGATCCAGTCGGTGACGGAGGTAATAATTCAACGTGATGAAATCTGAAATTCGACTTTTGGGCTGACATCTCTCGTTTGCATGCGAGGGGCTCTAAGGATTATGATCACGGCTTTGATTTTGCTTGCCACAATTTCTTGAGCCCGGTTACGCTCATCTTGAGTCAAGTTTTACTCAACAAATGTATGGAGCTATGGCGGAGGAGGCGGCGTAGGACTGATTCGGTGAACCGGTACATCTAACGTCAATAACTCCTCTTACGGATGGCGAATCACGAGAATTGAGCGACTTCGAATTAGTACCTCCACTAATTACCTCTTAGCTTTTTGCTCTTTTAGAGGATTGCGGATGGAAGGCGTGGTTTTGCGAGATCAAGAAGCAGTCTGAGATTCACAAAGGGTGGATCTTTTCGGATGTTTTCCTCGATTCTCGGTCAATATGGTGAGTCCTTGGTCGACGAGGAGATGCCAAGACCCGCCAGACTTCACTTAACATTGGCTATTTCAAGCGGCTAGTGAATATCGGGCGAGGTATCTCACCTTCGAGTAAGGGAGGAATGCTTCATCGAGCCTTATTTTCCCTGTCGTTTTGCTTTCGCCCGGTTCGGTTCGACCAACTTTATGTTGGGAACCCGAACAAACGACTCGGACTTCGAGGTGGACTTGTGGATGGCCTTGAGCATGGTTGTGGAGTGTCATGGGATGTACGGTGCTAGATTGATCTCAGAGCTCGGGCCGTCGGTGGAGTCGACATTCCTCCATTGTAGTTGGCTATTAGTAGCTAACGAGTCAGTCCCTGTGAGGGCCATCTCAGATCTGGTAGCGGAAGCATCGTTGTGAGCCGGCACTCAGACATCCACAGATGCCGCTCAAGCTCAGAGGAAGCGCCGCCAATCTTATCAACCGGGCGAGGCTGAGGAGGAGTTCCACAACCCTGACGCTGCGACTTTAGGAGAGGACCAAGCGGAGGCTGCAGCTCATGAGAAGAACCTTGGTACTTTCTCCTTTTCCCTTTCGTTTTCTCATCCTTTCCATTAGATTTCTCATCCAATTGAATTTTCAGGAAAACCCGTTGAAGAGGAAGAATTTCGACCCTCTCAAGGGGTTAAACGAAAGAGGCTAGCCCATAAGAATCACGTGAATCCTCGGTCCTTTGATATAGACTTGACCGTGTGATCCGATCGGTGGAGGTAATAATTCACTGTGATGAAATCTGAAATTTCGACTTTTGGAGACTGACATCTCTCCGTTTGCATGCAGGGGGCTCTAAGGATTATGATCCTGGCTTTGATTTTGCTTGCCACAATTTTGCTGAGCCCAGTTCTGCTCATGCCGAGTCAAGTTTTACTCAACAAATGTATGGAGCTATGGCGGAGGAGGCCGACGTAGGACCTGATTCGGTGAACCCAGGTACATCTAACGTCAATAACTCCTCTTACGGATGGCGAATCACGAGAATTGAGCGACTTCGGGTGTCCTAATTACCTCTTCGCTTTTTTGCTCTTTTAGAGGGATTGCAGGAGACAAATGCACAAACCGAGACTAAGCAAGCTAACCCCACTGTAGGAGGTACATAGCTTTACCTATTGTTTGACTTAATTGCATTCGCCTTCCTAATGCTTTCTTTTCAGACTTCTCCATGGAAGATTTCGTGGGATCTGGTTTATATGGCAACACTTCCATGGATGACCTGCTACGCGCTTGGTCACAGGGTGGTGATACCCTTGGCGAGGATTTACCCGAAGCTACTGTCCCTGAAGAAGGTATGAACTTTCTCTTCAATTAATTATAGGACCGGCCGTTTGGCCAATACCACTATAATTAAAAGAGGTTGAGACATTCCCTTTGTGTAGCGGTAGGTACTCCTCTTTCCGCCGCTCTCTCGGAATCAGCTACCACAGCGACTATTGAGATAGATGAGCACTGAGGGGCTCGGCCAGCGGTTGGCGACATCAGTGATGATCGCCTCGGTAGACTTCGCTAGCCTCTGAGGCTACACCGAAGGAGACAGGTAAAGGTCTTTTAGCCCAATAAATTTTCGCCTATTTTTTTTTGCTGAAAATTCTAGAATCCTCTTTTCTTCCGTGCAGAGCCTACATCCCGACTCCATGACCTGGCGAGAGCGTTGATGCTGGATGAAGATCCATCTCATCTCATTATCTGTTTGGAAGTACGCTCATTCTTTTCTTTGGTGAATATGGTGATCGAAAAGGTCCTTCATGGCGGGCTTTCTCTTCATCGATTCGACCCTTTGCTTGATCCGGATAGCCGATCACGAGATATGGGTTATCCCGAGCTGGCTCAGGCCATTGTTGATGACCTCGCCCATTTGGAGGGAAAACTCCAGAGACTGCAAGAGCTGCGGGCGGCTGGGGCTTCCTCATACATAGCGGTTCAGACCGACGCGCGTTTAGAGGCATGGCGCGATGCTCGTGTTTTCTTGGGCTCGAAGTCGGATCTGCGAGAGACCGCGCGATCAGCTTCGGGCTGTTGTTCTTTGAAACATATTCTTCCCTAAGCCACATCCAGACTGATATTGTGACAAGTGCGGAGAGGATAATACTGCTCAGGGGAGAACTCCATGCTGAGGAAGATAGGATGAGCAGTTTGGAGCTGGCCAAGGCCAACAAGGAAGAAGCCCTCACCGTTGCGTCTAGGGAGCTCGATCTGTCGAAGCAGAAACTGGCTGAGCTCGAGGAAGCAACCACGAAAACACTGAACACCGATGAGGAGTCCTTCAGGGCTGAGTTGCAGGAAGAACTCCATCAGGCTTACAATGGTGAAGTGTCTCAGCTCGAACAGCGAATCCTTTGTCATAGACTTGATGTTTAAACAGTTGTAGTTCCTTCTATATTTGCTTCAAATGAATAAGATCCATTCCTTTCATTGTTTATTATGATTCTTTTACTTCGTTAGAAATAATTAACCATAATACTTATAGGATTTTTGGCAAACCCTCAGCCATCAACGGGTTTGATTAGCCTTTACCAACTACCGTTTGAGTTGGGCTAGCGTAGTTATGCGGATCCGTTCATGCGTGGCGTTATGCTAAAAGAATGAAACTCTTCTAGACTTGTTGCTATGATATTGAATACATAGGCTTTATGCTCTTTTACGGGCAAGAGACCACCCGACAGCGTGTGGCGTTGGCTTTATCCCTTCTTAGGCCGGGATGAAATACCCGAATCAAACTCGGTGTCTTCTTCAATGGAAAAAGACTAAGCAAACAGCAGCGTGTGGCGTTGGCTTTATCCCTTCTTAGGCCGGGATAAAATACCCCAAGGCGAACCTTGGTGTCTTCTTCAATCGGAGAAAGACTAAGCCGACAGCGTGTGGCGTTGGCTTTAGGGTTATTGGCCAACCCTCACCCTCAACGGGTTTGATGAGCCTTTACCAACTACCGTTTGAGTTGGGCTGGCGTGCGGATTATCGGATCCGTTCCACACATGGCGTTGTGCTAAAAGAATGAAACTCTCTTAGACTTAATGCTACGATGTTGAATCGTGAAGCCGTCTTTTTCGCGGGAAGACTAACCCGACAGCGTGTGAGGCGTTGGCTTTATCCTTCTTAGGCTTGGGATAAAATACCCCAAGGCGAACCTTGGTGTCTTCTTCAATCGGAAAAAGACTAAGCCGACAGCAGCGTGTGGCGTTGGCTTTATCCCTTCTTAGGCGGGATAAAATACCCGAGAATCGAACTCGGTGTCTTCTTCAATCGGAGAAAGACTAAACCGCAACGCTGTGAGGCGCTGGCTTTATCCCTTCTTAGGTTTGGGATAAAATACTCCAAGGCGAATCTTGGTGTCTTCTTCAATCGGAAAAAGACTAAACCGCAACGCTGTGAGGCGCTGGCTTTATCCCTTCTTAGGCTTGGGATAAAATACCCCAAGGCGAACCTTGGTGTCCTCTTTTGGCCGGAGAATGGCCGAACAGGATTAAGATTGATTGAGGTGGGAGAGAAGGAACTTTATGTTACATTTCGAGAATGAAACCAATAGCGGGGGCTTCTTTGTAGGAATCGAAAAGACTCGAGGTGACCTTGATCGGACAACTGGTGCGAAAATCCGGCGCATACCTTGATCGGCTACCTAAGATAAGAGGTGGAACTAAAAGTGGGATCTCCACTCCAAGAACCGAAGAGACTCGGGTGACCTTGATCGGACAACACAGTGCGAAAATCGGCGCATACCCGGTCGGCTACCTAAGATGAAAGATGGAACTAAGAGTGGGATCTCCACTCCAAGAACCGAAGAGACTCGGGTGACCTTGGTCGGACAACTGGTGCGAAAATCCGGCGCATACCTTGATCGGTAGCTACCTAAGATGAGAATGGAACTAAAAGTGGGATCTCCACTCCGAGAACCGAAGAGACTTCGAGGTGACCTTGATCGGACAACACGGTCACGAAAATCGGCGCATACCCGGTCGGCTACCTAAGATGAGAATGGAACTAAAAGTGGGATCTCCGCCGAGAACCAAAAGACTTCGAGGCGACCTTGATCGGACAACTGGTGCGAAAATCCGGCGCATACCTTGATCGGTAGCTACCTAGGATAAAGAGATGGAACCCTTCCGTTTGACACGAAAAGGATTTTACGCTTGGAGAGGAAGAATTTTATATTCTCTCTCTAGCGTGAAAGAAATTTTGAGTGGGCCTCTTGTTCATAGAAGGAATCAAGAGGGGATTTTGGTAATGTACCAGAAAATTTGTAGACCTACCGTCAAGGAATTTGATCGGTGGGGGAAATTATGATGGAGGACAAATCTAGGGTTATCCTCAAGAAAAGTGGGTGAAACATCCCACGAGGAACTTCCCGTTGAAACGGGTTATCCTGAAGATACTAAGGGTAGTATTTCTTCAGGAACTTCCCATTTATCGGCATTAGTTGCCGGTCGCCATTTTGGGTAATTAGGCGATACGCACCATTGGAGTAAACCGTTTCTATTACAAACGGACCCTCCCATTTAGGTTCGAATTTACCTTTCTTCTTGGAAGTGAGGATTATCGGTCGTCGAGCAGCGAGGACCAAATCTCCTTCTCTAAAGGTTCTCTGTCGAACTTTCTTGTTGAAAGCCCTCGACATCCTAGCTTGGTAGAACTCAATGCATTGTTGAGCCTCGAGCTTTTCATCTAACATCTCGAGCTCTTGAGGCGTTTACGATGTTGTTCTTGGTCGTCATCTGTTGAAAGGCGTCGCGAAGTGGCGAATCTGGATTTCCAACGGAGAACCGCTTCACACCGTGAGCCGAAGTGCGGGGTCGCTCGGTTGGCGTCGCGTCTGGTTGTGCGATATGCCCAGAGTGCTTCTCCGAGTTTATCATCCCAGTCTCGCTTGTTATTCTTCACAAGCTTCGATAGAATTTTGATGATCGTCTTGTTGAATGCCTCGGCTAATCCATTTGCTGCTGGATTATAGGCTGTCGACGAGACATCTTGTATTTTGAACTTTTCGCAAAACCTGATGAAGGAATTGCTGATGAATTGGGGACCGTTGTCATGCACGATCCGTCTTGGAACACCGTGTCGGTAGATGACATGGTGTTTGATAAATTTGACGACGGTACTCGCCTTGACTTCTTTTAGCGGGATTGCTTGACCCACTTGGAATGTCGGTGATCGCTAGAATAAACCGATCGCCTTTGGCCGAGGAGGAAAAATAGGACCTACAACATCCATTCCCCATGTCTCGAATGGCGGGATGTGGCGAAGGATGCAAGCGCTCACGGAGGTGATGCATATAATTAGCGTGAATTTGACCGCAGCGTGGCATTTCGGCGTGCTCGACGGCGTCATTGATCATCGTGGGCCAAAAGTAGCCCATTCTCCTGATTCGATCGTAGAGCTTGGGACCAGGCTGGTGCGCACCACATTCACCTTCGTGTGCTTCTCGAAGGACCTCTTTTGCCTCTTTGTTTGAGAGGCACCGGAGTAAAAGACCATCGTACCCCCGGCGATACAACATCTGGGTCTCTGTGTCGTAAAAGAATCTTGGAGCTCTTCGCCGGACTGACTCTCTCTCCTTCACGTCTTCTGGTAGAATACCGTGTAGGACGTAATCGATGATAGGAAAGCGCCAATCTCGGGGCTCCAACTTGGTTTGGGTTATATACACTTCTTTGGTAACTACCCCCTTATCTTCTTGTACTTCCTCATATATCGGTACAAAAAGCTGATGAGTCCTGACCGTAACCAGTTGCTCGGTCTCGGAAGGTTGTGCCAGCGATACTGCTAATGCGGCCAATGCATCCGCATAAGCGTTCTGAAGGCGTGGAATATATTCGATGAAGAACTCTTCGAACGAGCTCGCCATCTCAATAGCTATCTGATGATAAGGTACCAGATCAGGGTTCCTAACTTCGTAGTCACCACGGATCTGTCTAACTATCAATTGCGAATCGCCGTACGCTTCGAGATACTCTACCCCCAGCTCCTTGGCGAAACTAAGTCCGATAAGTAGCGCATTATATTCGGCTACGTTATTGGAGCATGATTCAGTGAGTGAATAAGCGCGGGGCATGACATGATTCCCTGGGGAAACTAAGACAACCCCGACTCCGGCGGAAATCTTAGAACATCCAGGGGCACTTGCCACGTTGGTAGCTCGAGAAGCTCCGTCAAAGTATAGTCGCCATATTTGTTGGTGCGATGTAGTGTTGGCTTCGTGAACTTCATCCGGAAGATCATCATATAGCTCAACTGCGTCCGTCGTCGGGCTGGCAGCCAAGAGATCGCAAATCGCTTGTCCTTTGACCGACTTCTGTTGTTTGAAGTGCAAGTCATATTGGGACAAGAGCAAAGCCCATTTAAGCCAGCGCCAACTCATTGAGGCTGGGTCATAAATATTCGGACCGGATTTACGTTAGAGATAACATAAATCGTTTGTCCGACTAAATAGTGTCGCATCTTCTGAATCGCGAACACCAATGCAAGGCACTGCTTCTCGACCATTGGGTATCGAGACTCAGCGCCGACTAATGTTCGGCTCAGGTAATACTGCGCACGTGCGTGACCCGGTGTCGTGCGTCTTGTAAAAGCTTAGCGAGTGATCCGTTGCCTTGATGTAGATCAAAAACGGTTTTCCCGACTGCGGTGCAACAAGAACAGGAGGTTTAGCGAGATACGATTTGATCTCTTCGAATGCCTTCTGGCAGGCGTCATCCCAAATAAACGATACACCCTTTTTGTTCAACTTAGAAAATGGTTGGCATTTCCCAGATAGGTTCGATATAAACCGTCGGATGTACGCCAATCGCCCTTGTAACCCTCTGAGTTCTCTCAGATTTCTCGGAGGTTGCAACTCTTGAATCGCCTTCACTTTATCAGGATCGACGTGGATGCCCTTATTTGTGACGACAAAGCCGAGGAACTTGCCACTAGACATCCCAAGGAAGGATTTGGCAGGATTCATCTTTAATTGATGAGTTCGCATGAGCTCGAATACCGTTCTAAGATCTTTGATGTGATCTTCTTTGTCACGGCTTTTCACGACCAAGTCGTCGACGTAGCATTCGACCGTTTTCCGAAGATGATCCTGGAAAATCTCCGTCATTGCTCGCTGGTATGTTGCACCGGCGTTCTTTAAGCCGAACGGCATGACCGTATAGCAAAATATACCGATGAAGTTGAATCTTTGTGTGTTTGGCGTCATCGGGGTGCATCTTGATTTGGTTGTACCCGAAAAGCCATCCATAAGGACATCCTCGAATCCACATGTATTGTCAACTATGGCGTCGGTGATTGGCGGAAATCATCATTTGGGCAGCGGCGTTTAGGTCTCTGTAGTAAACCAGGATCCTAATCGAACCATTCTTCTTCATGGCCGGGACTATATTAGCCACCCAATCCGGATGTTGAATTTCCTCGATGAATCCGATTCTATGAGTTTCTTCACTTCATCAGCGATTGCTGCAAGATTTATGGACGAAACCGTCTTTCTTTGTTGCTTGACAGGTTTAACATCCATCTTGATGTTAAGGCGATGTGTCGCCACATTAGGGTCGAGTCCTGGCATGTCCTCGTAGCTCCAGGCGAATACATCGATATACTCCCTGATTAGGGCAATCAACTCTTCCTTTTCTTCCGAGGGGAGCGTATTGCTGATATTTATGAGTTTAGGATGCTCTTCATCACCCATATTAACCTGGACTACCTCATCCTTAGTGGGGGGTTCTCTTTGTTCGAACCTATCTCCAAACTGCTCTTGAAGTTGATGGATCCATGGGTCTTCCCATGTTGGCATATCTTCATCATCCTCAATAGTAGCCGGATCGACTGACGCCATGTTTGACATTAAAGCCTTGAAAGCTTCTCCGAGGCTAGTATCAGAATCCCAAGCCGAAGAATCAGACGAATGTCCGTCTCCCTCATCGGGTGGATTATTATCAATCAGCCACGAGCATTCATCTTCTGAGGAGGATTCGTATCCCAATCCCCTTCTAAATGCGTAGTAATTATCCGGCTTTCCTCTTGGGACATATGCCGCTTTAGGAGGGACTCGAGGACCTCGCCCAAAACATAGGCCTTCTCCTTGTGTCAAGTTGTACCCCCATTTCTTCATGATACCCAGTGTCTCTGGACTATATCTGAATGTGTGGAGGATGGGCCCATTATCATCTTCATCTTCTTCAAAGAAATGATTCGGCATTGGAACTGCATCTCCTTTTCCGTAAACTAAATCCTTTTCATTACGATCTTAGGTGGGATGGCGAGTCTTTGTCCCAAAGGAGTCTCGAATCGCTTTTGTGTAAAGCAATATGACCGAGTTGGCAGGTGCAACTCCGGATCATTGTATAAACCTGTCATCACATCATTCAAAGACAAAGGATACTCTAAATCGTCATTTATTGATTCATCGGCAATTTGCCAATTACAATGTTCATCGGCGATTCTTCATCGTCAAGATTGATTACAAGGGGTACAATGTCGTTCAAAACAAAACCACCACTATAACCAAGCGGCCGGTATCGGCTTCTTCACCGCTGTCCGTGCCTTGGGCGATGATTGATTTGGACTCATTACCGTAGAGGAGAGAATCGATGAAATAATTCTCCATCCCTTAAGCGGTTGTTTGTCGCGACCACCGTCTTGACTTCATTATTTGCGTCTACATATTTGAGACGATGAAGAGTAGATGGGACTATAACATTACCGTGGATCCAAGGTCGACCCATGATAAGTTATAGGAAGTCTGCGTCAATCACATAGCGGTGACTTGGACTTTAAGTCCCCATTTGGCACTTTATCCGATTTTACCAAGCGGCGAGACCGCTGGTGTTAAACCCATAGATCAGCGTACTGTCGGCCTTGACTTCTTGGCGAGGGATTCCAAGATGATACATGAGGCGCAGGGGCATGATGCTCACAGCGGAACCCGGATCAACTTGGATCCGGTTAACTTCGCTAGAGCCAATATACCCGGTGAAGTAAAGCGGCTTATCGTGCTTGGAATTCCTCGTCTGCATATCCTCCTTTGTAAAAGTGATGCAGGGGAAGTGTTTAGCCGCAAGATTGCATTGTTGGGCCGACTCTTCTGGACTCGGCCTAATCTGGGTGAGGAAGACTTCTGAATCGGGGAGGGCTTCTTGAAGAGCTTCTCTCGTCTCTTTTGACAACCGCAACAACTCATAGAGAGTGATCCTTGCGGGGATATTGGCCAATTGTGCCATTACATCAAAGCGGTATGGAGAGTTTGAAGTTCCCGGTTTATCTCTTCCAATCGGGCGACTGAATCGAGACTGCTTCGGGAGCTGAACTTATTGCGGTTGCTTTGCTGTAGCTTCTTTGGCAGCCACCTGCTGTTGCGCTTTCTCTGTGCGAGTGAGGGGATTTGTTGGTACCCCCAGCTCTGAGAGCGTCTTGGCATTAGGATTGGGGACTTCCGGGTACTTGTACTTGTACTCGTGTCCACTTCTGGTGGCGTGGGCTTCAGGTTCCCCTTCGGACAGCTGGAATGTTACCACCTGTTCATCGTCTCCCTCCAGAATTGCGGAAGTAGCATGGCATGCCTTTCCCTTCTGCTTTGGCTTTTTCTTCGAAGAAGAGGCTACCCATTGCTCATCTTCAAGTAGGTCTGGGTGGACCCACAAGACTTCGCCATTCGGGGCTGTATACGATACCAGTCCTTTCTGGCGTTGTTTGTGCGGGTCGTCATTTACCGTCTTCACTGCGACTTTAACCACTGGTTTAGGTTCAAACCATGTCAACGGTACCGACCCAAAGCTTATGGACACCGTGATTTGTTCGACCTTCTTTTCTTTGGGCGGCTTCATGGTGATGACCCTACATCAATCAAAGCACGGATTTTATCCTTAAGGTCAAAACAGACTTAGTAGGATGATGAATTGCCCGTGATGCAGCGGTATTTTGGGTCATTCGTCCTCATTGCTTCTTCTTGATTCGAATCGGAGGGAGCTTGATCTTGTTATTTTCGACAAGATATTTGAAGAGGTCGAATCTCGCCGTCCCTAAAGGAATAGGACTTCGGGAATCTCGGCTCTGAGGCCTTCTGTTTACGTGGCCCGGGTTGCCATGTTGATTGTGCTCGCGGCGGCGCTCTTATCGCCGGTTGGGTTGAGTTGAACGTTTGGTTCGCTAACCGCCGTCTTGGCTTGCTCTTTCCCTTTGCCGCGTGGGACAAAGTTACGCCGGAGCTTCGGCGTGGTGGCCTCTTTCCGCCTTTTCCTTTTAAGGAATCTTTCAGCTTGCTCTCCACGAACCTTCAAGTCCTTCCACGTTATCGATGGTGCTGTACCCATTGCTTCAAGCACATCTATCGATAAGTTGCTGTGGCAGGTTTGGAGGATGAATTCCTCAGTTATCGGATCTCGGCAATTCATTGCCTTATTTCTGAACCGTTTGACAAAGATGTCTACGGTTTCTCCGTCTTTCTGCTTCTCGTCGAGCAATGTCCCGATCGATACCTCGGTATCGTCATCAAAGAAATTGGTAAGGAAGTTAGACTCCATGTCGTCCCGGTGTGAATGCTCCCGGCTTGAGGCGGTACCATTCGGCGTTCTACCGGAGGGTGCCAACGAATGACCGAACCATCAGGGGTTCGTTGCCAGAAATAACTCCGAGGTGTGACTTGAAATAAATCAAGTGCTGCGTCGGGGAACCCTTCCCGTCAAATGGTGTGAAGTTTATTAAGTTAAACTTCGACGGGTACGGGATTGATTCCCACTCCCTCGGGTATGGGCAAGGAATACCTGTCTTCTTTACTTCTTGAGCGGAAATCAATGAATTGATTTTGCTCTCCAAGTCTTTGATCTTCTCGCTTTCCTGAGCAACAACATCTATGTTTTGCCTAGCGTTGTGAGGTTCAGGAGGGTTATCATCTTCTTCTGCTTCCTCCTGCTCCGAATCGCTATCATCTTCATCGACGTTGACGCGCTGACTCGATTCACCTTGATGTTTTGTCAGGGCTTGGATCTGTTGGTCGTGCATTTCTCTCATCGTCTGCATGGCCAACTCCATTTCTAACTTGAAGTTTTCCCGTTGTTTATTCAACGCTTCGTCTAGCATTTTGGCCACTTGATGCATGCGATCATGGCGTTTCTTAGGGGCTCCTTCGCTAGATACAAGATGATCGATGCGATTCGGAGCCAATATCGGCGCATCGTCCTCCGCGGGTATCCCCTTCAGAAGTTTATCGTATCTGGACCGTCGGATAGTCCCGGACCGCAAACGAGTTAGCCGTTGCGATGCGCTGGGAATAGCCCGTGACGATGGTTCTTGGCTGGTCATATTATTAGTGACCTCTGGTAACTCACCCTCTCGGGAGGTCATCCTTTTGCGGAATCGCCTTGACCTTGGTCTCGGCATCTCCGTGGTGAGTCTCTGGAAGACTGACACCCTTTCTGGAGCTTCTTGATGGCAATTGCACTCCGAGAGCATCGTCTTGATGAGCTTGGAACACAAGCATGACTGCGTCAATTTGGGGGAATCCCTTCGAGATTTTCTCGTACCCCTTGCACGGTAGTACAGCTCATCGGTGTGTGTACCGGAGCAACCTGCCGTATGTCGGCGTGATCTCTCGGGTATAACGTCCTCATCGTCAGATGAAAACGTCTCCTTCCGAGGACGGGTCAATCCATCGAAGCTTCCGAAAGTGACTCGCCTAGACTTCCGCCGATGTGGGCGCGAAGTCTCGGCAGACTCTCGGACTTCGATTTTCAATCCGATAGGAGAGGCTGCAAGAATCTTCTTGTCCTTGTTGGGCGGATCGACCCATATGAGTGACCCGTGATTCTCTCCGAGGACCCGCACGATCCTTGATAGTCGGTTTGGTGGTGGTGGCGGAGTTGGCTTCACCAGCGATTGAATCTGAGCGCCTTTGACTTTGAGGCGTCGTCAATCTTGGACCTTGGCGTTGGATTTGCAACGCCTGTATCCTTTGGCTTAAGCGCCGAGACGGGAGTGTGGGCAACTGAGGTTGGGGGACCATTAGACTTGGGCCTCTAAACCTGGCGGTACGTTGGTGGCTTCTTTGCCACTTCCTTCTTTAATTCACGAGCCAACGCTCGTGCTTGTGCAAGGAGTGCACGACGCTTCCGGATACGCTCCTGAAGCGTGGAGCGGTTCCGTTTGACACGGACCCACTCGTTGGTTGACGGCTTGGATGGACCGTCGATTCCTTGAGGCTGGAGCCTCTGCGTGAGTCTGGATCTTAGATCCGCTTCATAGCGGACCCCATCCGTGGATTGCATGGCCTTGGCGAGTTTGCGCGCCATGCTCTGTCGTCGCCTTTGGCGGGCTCGCTTGGAGAGCGCGGGCGCGTCATCGACGTTCATCTCGGGCGCCTTTGTAGTTCGGACTTCAGACGCCGAGGGGGATTTCTCGCTACCTGTGGCAGCGGTGTTGGACTCGCCGTCCTGGGGCTCTACATCGGAGGCCCATCGGGTTCTCCTTGCAGCGGAGACCTTCTTGGAGCGGCGGGGGGAACTGGATCTGGAAGAGGGCGAGGATAGGTACTCCTCGAACTTCTCCTGGTCGAACTCGAACTCGACCTCTTCCTCCACCGGGATAGGAATCCGCGGCTGCGGCACGACGACCTCCGATCTGAGGCCGGTGGCTCCCACTGTGGTCGCCAGCTTGTTCGCGGTAAAAGTTGGGATGATTGTCATTGATTTGAACTTGCTTACAGCTTCTTTAGCCTACAACAAAATTCAAAAGAAAGAAATGCCTTTTATTTTAAGGCGTACAATGAAAATCAAAAAAGATTACAACTTTTATCCTTTTGAACAAACACGAGGATCTCTGTTATGTCGGATCCTCGCTTGCGTGGGTTCTTTGCCTGTGCCGGGGACTTTTTGTGTCCGTGGACCACCGCGCAATTCCGATCCAGGTGGAGACCCGGGTTCTGGAACTACAGATGTAAAGGGGCTCGTTTCACGAAGGAAACGAAGCGCCTGAGGGGATCACACTCACGAAGGAGAGGATCGCCTGCGGGGATCACACTCACGAAGGAGAGGATCGCCGGAGCGGGTGAGATCTACTAGGAGAAATCACAGCGCTATCCCTGAGATTAAGACGAAGCTTAATCTAGAGGGTATCTGTAGTTCGACCCGAATTCAGTTACCTTCCGCCTATAGATCTGACGTCGACTGGACTTGAGTTCGCCGGTGCTCGGAACCGTGCGTCGTAGATCTCGCGAGGGCTCTTCAGAAGTCCGTCAAAATCCAAGAAAATCCCCGTCTGAACAAAATCCCCGCCCTCAACCATCAAGACCCCCCCCCTATTTATACATCTCAAGGGGGGGGGTGGCTCGGCCATGGTGGCCGAGCCACCTCGACCACTTGGCGAGGAGGCTCGACCATGTTGGCCGAGCCACCTCGACCACTTGGCGAGGAGGCTCGACCATGTTGGCCGAGCCACCTCGACCACTTGGCGAGGAGGCTCGACCATGTTGGCCGAGCCACCTCGATCATTTGGCGAGGTCCGTTCGTCGGTTCGAGTCGTTTTCGTCGTTTCCGGTCTTAGGGCTTGGTTTTCTCGGTGATGCCGCCGTTGTGTTTGAGTCCGTATCCGATCAACTTCTAGAGCTCGAACGGCTCGTTTGCATCGACGGACTAAGTACAGTTGATTCCGTCTCATCGACGTTTGAGTTTAATCAACTCGGCACGTCGTTTCATTGGCTCGTACGTCTTGCCGACTCACTTCATGTGCTCGTCGACTCGCTCTGGCGTTTTCGCGGCGTGATCGTTTTCGCGACGTCGGTTTGTCGAATGGATCGTCGGTTGTCAACCCACCGTCACGAGTTTCGTTCGGGTACTGATAAGCAATTTTTTATGCCTACAAGAGGGGGTGAATATTTTTCTGATAATTTTAATACTTTTTGTGAAGAGCATGGCATTATTCATCAATGCACAGCACCTTACACTCCCCAACAGAATGGTCTAGCCGAAAGAAAAAATAGAACTTTACAAGAAATGATAAATTGTATGCTTAATAATGCTAAGTTACCTTTAAATTTATGGGGAGAAGCACTTTACACAGCATGTTATATACATAATAGAATTCCCTCTAAAAAGTCAAATTTAAGCCCTTATGAATTATGGAAAGGTAGAAAACCTAATCTGTCATATTTTAAAGTGTGGGGTGTTTGGCTTATTATAGAGTTCCCGATCCTAAAAGAACAAAACTTGGACCTAGAGCTATTAAAAGTGTTTTTGTGGGTATCTTTGAAAATAGTAAAGCATATAGACTACTTGATTTATCTTCTAATACCATTGTTGAATCTAGAGATGTTGAATTTTTGAAAATAAATTTTCTACAGATTCGAGAATGTTGAAAAAGTTCCTATTACGCCAAATTCTAGTAATATTTCTAGTTCTAATTTTCATGCTAAGGAAACTAGTATATCTAAAGAAATATCGAACCAAGAAGAAGTACTAGAGCAAGAAAAGAAAAATCTTTACCTTCAGATTTTATTTCTCTGAACAAATTATTTTTCTTGTTGAAGGTGATAGAAATAACAATGTGTTAAATAAACATCCTATAAGTTTTAATCCGGGCGATGATCCTAAAACCTTTATAGAAGCAATGTCATCTAGAGATGCTTCATTTTGGAAAGAAGTCACAATGATGAAATGGATTCTATAACGGTAATAATACTTGGATTTTAGTAGACTTACCTCAAGGAACAAAGCCAATAGGATGTAAATGGGTTTTAGAAGAAAATATCATTCGATGGTTCTATTCAAGCTTTTAAGGCTAGATTAGTCGCCAAAGGGTTTAGACAAAAGAAGGCATTGATTATTTTGATACATATGCACTGCTGCACGATAACATCTATTAGAATTCTTATTGCATTGGCATCTATACATAAATTATTTGTGCATCAAATGGATGTCAAGACTGCATTTTAAATGGAGATTTAAATGAGGAGGTTTACATGGAACAACCGAAGGTTTTATTCTTCCGTGAAATGAAAGAAAAGTTTGTAAACTAATTAAATCTCTTTATGGTCTTAAACAAGCACCAAAACAGTGGCATGAAAAATTTGATTCTGTTATTTTGTCTTATGGTTTCAAACATAATAGTGTGATAAGTGTATTTATTCTAAATTCAGCGATAAATATGGTGTACTTGTTTGTTTGTATGTCGATGACATGTTAATATTCGGTACAAACATGATTGGCATAAATGAGACAAAAGAGTATCTATCTTCTATGTTTAAAATGAAAGATTTAGGAGATGCATACTATTTTAGGGATTAAAGTTAGAAAACATAGTGGGGGTTTTCTTTAAGCCAATCACATTATATTGAAAAATATTAAATAAATTTAATCATCTTGGTTTTAAAGAAGTTAACACTCCATTTGATCAGTGTTAAATTGATCCAATTTCGTAGAGTCAGTAGCACGCCTTGAGTATGCTAGTGCAATTGGTTCTTTAATGTATGCTATGCATTGTACTAGACTCGATATTGCATTTCTTTGTATGCAAATCAGCGAGATACACTAGTAATCCAAGTGTAGAACATTGGAAAAGTATTTCCGTGATTTTGGATATTTAAAGAAGACCAAAAATCTTTGTTTGTTCTATAATGATTATCCGGCTGTGTTAGAGGGATACACCGATGCAAGTTGGATGACTAGTGTTGGAGACAACCAATCCCCTTCTGGAATGGTTTTTACACTTGGTGGAGGAGCAATTTCTTGGGCGAGCAAGAAGCAAACATGTATCTCACACTCCACCATGGAATCTGAATTCATTGCTTTAGCAGCAACTGGTAAAGAGGCTGAATGGATTAGAAATTTATTGCTAGACATTAAATTATGGCCTAGTCCAATGCCTCCTATTTCTATCCATTGTGATAGTCAAACCACTTTGTCAAGGGCTTATAATTGTACATATAATGGTAAGTCTAGACACATAAGTCTAAGACATGAATATGTGAGACACTTGATACAAGATAGTGTCATAACAATTGTCTATGTTAAGACAAATAAAAACTTGGCTGATCCATTTACAAAACCTCTAGCGAGAGAGGTAGTAAAGATGACATCAAGTGAAATGGGGTGAAACCTTGTATTTAAAATCACCGGGAATGGTAACCCGACCATTTACTAGAATTGAACTAGTTAAAAGGTTTAAATGGGTAATAACAAGTTTCAAAGTGATTGATTGATATTGACACGATAAGCCCTAAAAGATAATGTCAATATCGTCCATTACTTAAATAAGAGGATGAGTTGTGCTCTTAATGAAAGTCTAATACATTAATGTTGTGTGTTTAAAGTAATGGAGAACACATTGTAGACGCTTCACCTATATGAACTTAGAAGTGGTGCAGCTTCTTAAAAGAGCTAAAGGTTTGCTCTTTAAAAGAGTTCATGAACCGGAATAAGCACAAGGCCATAATAGTGCTAAAATATTAATTCTCATTGAAACAAGAGATTAGTATATGTACGACATTCTCCTGGTTCTATCACAAAGAGTAATTAGTTTAATGCTAAGGCAACTAAGGACTTTGATAGAACTTTGAAGTGTTTGTACTAAGTAAAGGTTTAAATCGAAGATACCTCTACATATGTATGCTTATCTCATTTTGTACATATTGCGATTATTTTAAATAAAATAATATTTTTTTAAATTTGTTTTTCCAAACAAAGTGGGGATTGTTAGTGTTTTGTTTGTAAAAACAATATAGTCCCACATCGGATACTTGAGCATTCTTTTAGAGGTTTAAAAGCATTAATTGTTTCTTGGGCTTTGATAAATGGGCCAAAGTATAGACCTCTAAACCCGCATATGCAGAAGGCTAATAATGCGCGATTTTGACGCGATTATTAGACGACTTAGCACTTAGCACGCTTGTTACTGCCGCTAAAATATTATAACTTTTTACTATATATATTTTTGAATATATTATTTTGTTTATTGTTATTTTAAAATTTCAATTATTAAAATATCAATAGACAAGTGACTATTGGAAGAAGGTCGTTGAAAAGTATTGTTTATTCCAAAGGGTGTTTTGAAAGGTTGTATTTGTTGGAAACACTTTTTCAAATCTATAAATAGCCTATGATTTCAAACATTTGTTAATAACTTCATTCTTAAAAAGCGTTTCTCTAAAAACATCGTAATACTACAAACTTGTTTCACAAAGAGTTCTTTGGAAAATTCAGTTGCTTCTTTGGAATTTTCAAATTTCATATCCTCGGGAAGAATATTTGCATTAACCCGAAGCAAATTTGAATATCAAGTGGGGCAAATAATTCTTTAAGGAAAGTGTTTCACGCCTCAGAAATTGTCTCCTTCATTATTTTTCTAACACCTAGTAGGACTCGACTTTTAAATAAGTCACCTACAGAAGCATTGAATACACTCGTGGCTATATTTAACTGAAGATATCCATTGAAAATGAATTTATGTACCTTGCTCAGTACAATATTATTCAAATGACAATGTGTATATATTCTTTCTTTTGAAGCACGTCAGATACAAGAAGCAGCTAGCAGGCATACAAAGGAACACAAGTATAGTCTACAGATGATACTAATTCCTGCCGTTCACCAATTCGTCCTGCAGGCACTACAAGGAAGTGGCACATATTGCAGCACATCTTTTGCTGCATATAGAAGAAATGTCATTGATTAACACTAAAGACAACGTTTTAGTAAGTGCAGCAATTGAGAGGCATATATGGTGGCAGTTGGTGAATAACTGCTTCTAATAGTGGTCTTTTGCTGCACCCAAGTACAAACCGCAGTGAAAAGCTTCATATATCGCTGCACCCAAATACAACTCGCTGTAGATTCTTCAGATTCTTGAGACGGCTTGGTGTAAACTACGGTCATATGTTCTTTTGCCGTAGCAGTTCAATCCATGGCACTGCGGTTTCATGCTTAATTTGTGGTATGAAACTATGGTGTAATCTTTTCTTTATTATTGACGTATATTTAAGTTGGTGATGAATTTAGTTGATACTAAGTAGTACTATATGTATATATATGCATATGTGTGTGTTTTAATATAATTGAAATTAAGTTTGTAATAGGAGAAGAAACGAATTGAATCGAATTAAATGCTAATGTATTCTAATTCAATTCGTGTGATTTACGATTCAAATTCAAAGTAACAGATGAGTTAGATTTCTATTAGTGCCATAATCAATAGAAATAATGTGTATTTAGCTCTTGTAGTGGATTCATGTCAGTATCTCTAGAATGTGAGAATCTTAAGATTGACTCATGGACATAAATACATTGTTCAACCACATAAAAGCTCTAGAGTTCTATATTATCTTTGAATATTTCTTTACGTGCTTATTGTAATGTAAAACAACAATAGGCATAGGTTTGGATTAATAGTCATCCAATTAACGATTCGTTTATATGATGGACTAAAACACTTATATCACAATATGAACTGGGTCACATCATCTGTATTGAGAATATTAGTTCAACTTTAATCTGCTATATTGAATATGTCTCTTTATCTAAAAGCAATGAAAAAATATCATAAAAGCAATAAGACAAGCAAAATAATAAATCTTTAAGAAAGAGGTAATATCTTTATAAATTTGTTGGTTCATCGATGAATATTATTTGCATAGATCTATAAACAATAGCTCATAAAATAACTTTTGTTTATTATCAAACTAATAACTTATTTACACCTACTAAATTAAATCAAGCTCTCATTATATTGGGCAAAAAAACAAAAAAAAAAGCCTAGTTCCTAGGTTTTGTTGAGCGCGCCCTTTCCCTGAAAATTTCATCCCCAAAATTCATTCCACCGCCTAAATTCTCAAACTCCGAAACAAAAGCCCCAAAAGTTTGATCGCCCCTTCAAACCTCCTTCCTCCACCAAAAATTTTATTTCCCTCTCGGACTTTCCCCTCCTCCACCGCTCGCCGATATCTGAGTTCCTTCTCTGCGAGATCCCATCGTGAGATCCCCAAACAACCCTCCGTCTTCGTGTTCCTAAACGAAAGAGCCGCTCCCCGAGCCTCGGCTCTCCTTCGATACCGCCAACGTCGCCAAACCCTCTCCTGTGACACTGCTCATTCCCGTCGCCCTCCATCTCGTCTGACTTCCAAGACACTTGCTGTCGCTGCCGTCACCAAAATCAACTCCTCCTCCTGCCCTAATTTCAGCAACTCCAGTTCACTGAAATCAACTCCTCCTCCGCCTCTTTACATGTGAGTACTCTATCCTCTTCCTTAAAACCCTAGTCCTAATTTTAATTTCTAACCCTAATTTCCCTCTCTTTACAGCAAATTATCTGCTGATTTCTCCTCCTACTCCAGCCGACAAAATTAAGGTAATTTCTGCAATTTTTCTTTTTTTTGGGAAAATTTTGGTATTTTGTCCATTGTTGGGTTTATGAACATTTGGGTATTTTTTGACATTGTTGAGCTTATAAAATTTGGGTATTTATCCTTAAAAAGTTCGTTAAATATGAAAGGAAGGAACAAAGAACACCGGAAGTTACAGTACTAAATTTGTGAATTGGAGAATGCCCTCGAGGTGTTCGATGAAATGTGCGGGAGAAATGTTAGGCCCGCGTTGTGTGTTACAATGTTTTGATTGGCGGGTTGTTGAACAGAGGGAGTATGAGAAGGGATGGGGGTCTGGGAGAGGCTGCTGAGGATGGGGAGGTAAAGCGAACATGGCGATGTACGATGTGATGCTAAGCGGGTTGTGTAGGGTTAGGAGGTTTGAGGAGATGATGGAGCATGGGATTTTGATTCATGGGTTGTGTGATATGGTGAGGATTTTTTGACGCAAGTTAATTAGATGCTAGCACATTTTAGTTAGATGTAGAATTTTGTACTTTGGTTAGGTATATAGTTGAAGTGATTTAAGGGGACATTTGGGGAATAATTTTGCATAGTGCATAAATAAGAGGTTGCAACACAGAGAATAATTATGATTAAACAATAGTTAGTAGCTAAAACTAATATTTCCTCAAGTACCTAATGATTAATGATCCAAAGTAGGGCATATCATGCTAATTAGGCAATTATGTCAGCGATATATGCTAATATAATCACTGAAGTGTACTTACTCTATTTACTTTATTATCAATTATGTCGGCAATATATGCTAACGTAATTACTGAAGTGTACTTACTCCGTTTACTTTATTATCTACAATTTTGATTCATGGGTTGTGTGAGATGGGGATTGTTAGAGGGGCTTTGAGGGTTTATTCAGAGATGATTAAGACAGGGTTTGGTCTTGATGTTGTTATCAAATTCTTTGCTTGATGGGTTGTTGTTATGTCAAATTCTTTTCCGTCAGCAATGTTTATACATGCTTGACGGCGATCCTGTCAGCAATATGTATTACTACGAATGGGCCTATTTTTACTAGCGTCGGGATGGATAACAATTGAAAGATATTAATGTTCCTAACA
Organism: Asparagus setaceus; assembly: GCA_012295165.1. Taxonomy (NCBI): domain Eukaryota; kingdom Viridiplantae; phylum Streptophyta; class Magnoliopsida; order Asparagales; family Asparagaceae; genus Asparagus; species Asparagus setaceus. Next base: position 21,150,918 of record CM022705.1, read on the forward strand.
TGTCTACTCCTAGGTTGTTTCCAGAAGCTACTAGTTCTCTACAAAAATCAACACCAGAAAGCCCTCAATTTTGGCAACAAACAACAGTGCACATGATCCAGAAGAGGTAACTTCTTGAACTTTATTTATTTTTGGTTTTTTTCATGTATGCCCTCTTAAAGTGTAAAATAAAAGAGATGCAAATTTCAAGCTTAAGAATATTTGAGTTTTCTTAGAAAGATTTATGACTTGAACTCAAAGATCTTTACACATTTAATCTCCCAAAACTTTGGCAATTCTAAATTCTAAAATCCATTTGTAGCCAATAATTAAATGTTTAAAATGTTACTGATATTTGAGCATATGAGATATTTGTGTCTTGTTGTGTTATGATTAGGTTCTCTTCTATACATATGTTATCTGGTTTACTATTTCATTTGATTTTGGTTATACATCTGCAACAAGTAATTCACTTTAAGCTTGAGTTTCTGGTTTGTCGTTTCAGGTTTGCTTTTGGTTTAATTTATGCAACTTGCATCTAGTTTCAGGTTTCATGTTCAATTTTGGTTGATATATGCAAGAACCTGATTTGGTTTCATGTTTTAACAATGTTATTCACTATAATTTTATGATCTACAAACAAATAAATAAGTTTGGTGCAACAGGACTGCTAATCTAACTCCAAACTCCTGGAGTTGTCTCACTCTTCTAAATTGGGGACTTGAGCTTCCTAGTTTTTAGATAGTGATCACTAATCAGCATGTCTCATCTTTTGGATAGTAATTAAGTTATCGCACATTTGCAGCTGCATCCATATCTTTCTTCATTTATCAACTTGACTCCTTTTTGGATATTTTTAGATACTAATAAAATTTGTTCTCTTTTGAGGGTTCCTTGCCTGAAGCTTGATTTTGTTCATGTAAAGGAAAAAGATATTCTTACACCAAAGACTATGGAATTGTGCTGGTTTTTCTGGATATTTTTTATTACTTATCACCATATTAAACCAATATAAAATACATATATTGTCTACATTTTTCTTCCTATAGGTTCATCTTCTATGGGTGCTAATTCTAATCATCCCCAAAGTAAATCATAGAGGTGTGACTATATTCATGACCTTTTGCATGATACATATCCATTTTTCTTTGAACATAATGAAGATAATGATGGACACTTTGAGAATGAGAGTGTTGATGACACTTGAAAATGTAGTTTTTAATCTTTTATATTTTTAGTTTGCTAAATGGTGTTATTGATTGTGGCTTCATTTTCGATTAGGAGGTGCACTCATGGTGTAGGCTGCTAGGATATTTTTTTATTGCAGAGTTTTTCTTTATTTTTTTAATTCTATGGGACATGAATTGCATATAGATTCCTTTTCATTAATAAATAATTTAGTATTTCAGATGCTCTCCAATATCTATCATTATAATTCAATGAATGAATTTCATTATAACTAAAGGAGGAAGAATAAGAGTCCGTGGAAAATTTTGTTAATTTAGTTAGTGAGATTATCTATTCCAATGATCATTTGACATTGTAAATAACTCTCTATTCATGACTTTGAAGAAGATGCCCATGCTCATATTGAATAGAATATTAAAAGTTTCAAATAGTAATGAGATCTTTGTTGCTGATGTTATTTTCAAATTTTTTAGGGGTTGGATTAACATTTTGTTCTAGCTATTTGTTTATTCAAAATACTTGGTTTAGAATTTCACTTTGTAATTGCTATTACATTTTAGGCTTCAAATTATGTGGCTGTAGCTGTGCTCAAAATATGTCTATAACCCAGACGATCAAAGTCACTTAGAATTTTGAACTATATTAATCAATTTTGTTTTATTAAGATTTTCCTTGATCAATACTTTAAAAGGTCCTAGTCATTTTTGGCAAGTATATTGACATGAAATGTGTGGATTGTCCATTCACAATTGTCCATCTCAAATTAGTTTTCATATTGATGCAGGAAGGTGAAGATGTGGACAATGCAACTTTCTTTGGATGAAGATCTTGAAGCTTTAGTGATAGTAGTATTTATCAGTCAATGCTTGAGACTCTAGACGATTAGCGTTTGAAGTTCTTATGAGGCTTGTTGAATTTGTAATTTTGAGTAAACTTGATTGTGATTTGAATTACTTAAAGATCCATCTTGTGTTGTATGACAAATCATCTAGAAATAATGAAATATTTTTGAGCACTGTACTTTGCTTATAATTTTTTTTTGGTCATCCTCGACATAATAATATTTCAAATACATTGTTGGTACAAATGGGTGAAGACATATTAGCAGTGGCCTGCAACTATTACGTGATAGGTGCGGTGAAATACAATAAATTACAGCAACTAGGACCCGTCATAGATTATAATATTATGTTGCATGCAACAAATATCGCACATTTTCACATCTCGTTGCGGGTGTAGCTGCAACCATATATTATAATTTGCAGCAGCTATCAGCTGTCACGAGATGCAAATATTGCTGCAGGTGTAGTCGTCACCATAGTGATCTGTTGTAGCGGGCAAAAAGTGCAGCGCATGACTAAGTAAGTGCTGTACATGCACCCCTTTCGTGACGGCTGTTTTGAGTGCAACAAGAAGCATAATGCTCGCAGCAAAATGCAATTAGTTACACCCCCATTACACTGCGGATGTTTAGGTGCAGCAAATAGCAATCGCGACGGCTGTTGTGCTTTTCGATGCAATTTTGAACATGCTGCAGTATGCCCCTCACCCTTGTAGTGAGGAATGCGCGCTGCTAATTTTGCGCTAACTTTGTCACCATCCATCAGCTAACAAGAAAATAATTACATGTCCTTTTTTGGGGACACAATATCTTTTGTGCTTCAACTAATTGAATAGTGTAAGCAGCGCGCGATTAAATCTTAAAAAGAAGAGAAAGAATGGTGAAACAATTAATATCAAAGTTTAATGAGGGGAAAAAAAATACTATGATATTTCCTGAATAGCTTAAGAAAAAGCAGGACCTCAATCGATCTTGGAAACATTTGGTAAGAAATAGCAAGACTTGCAGGCTTATAAAGAGTGTCATTATTGGTATTCAAACGTATTGGGCTAGCAGCAACATTCTTCCTAAGAGAGTCCTTAGTAAAATTGATGAGTTATCAAAGAATTTTCTCTGGGGAAATTCAGGGGACAAGAAAAAAATTGCACTGGTGGCTTGGAATACAATATGTGTTGATTTCAAACATGGAGGTCTGAACATTTTTTCTGAAGTGCTATGGAATTATTCTGCGGCTATAAAAACTCTCTGGTCCATACACATCAAAAAAGACCTTTTATGTATCAAGTGGATTCATGGCAATTATCTAAAAAATAGAGATATTTGGAATGTACAAAGTAAAAGTGGTGATTCTTGGATGTGGAAACAGTTTCTCAAAATTAGAAACTTTGCTCTGGAGCAATTTGGTGGATTTCAAAATCTATCGGCTACTGTTGGTGCATGTTCTGTGCAGGGGCAAATAAAAATCTCTAATCTCTATCATGGCCTCACCCCCCCACCCCTGTGGCTACTTGGTATAAGACTGCTTGGGGTTCTATGAATTATCCTAAACATTCCATGGCTTTATGGCTTGCTTGCCAAGGCCGGTTACTCACTCAGGATAGGTTATGCAAAATGGGGGTTCTCAATACAAATACATGTGTGCTCTGCTCTTCAAGTAATCAAGAATCACATCAACACCTGTTTTTTGACTGTCCTTACTCTATGAGAGTCTGGAATAATGTAATGGAATGGCTGGGGCTAAGATGGAGATCCTGTAACTGGCTTTCTATTTACAACTGGTTTGCTCGATGTTTGAGAAGCAAAGGGTACAAGCAGCAAATTAAGAGATCAGGTTTTGCAGCAGCAGTCTATTTTATCTGACAAGAGCGCAATCAGAGGATATTTAAAAGCAAAACTCGTACAACTGATCAACTGTCTCTGGCAATTAAAATTGCAATGCTTATCATCATACTTAACAAGCCCATTCCTGAGGAATTTGAACATTGGGTTCATAGCTTATAAAAGTCTGAGCTTTTGAGTTCAGTACCTTGTATTCTCATTTCTTGAGTAACTTGATGTACAAACAAATCTTTACATGATTAATGAATATAAGCTTTTCATTGATCAAAAAAAAAAAAAAAAAAAAAAAAAAAAGGCTTGCAGGCTCTGCCATCGCCGTTCTAATTATGGGTCCAGGTGCAACGCAATTTGTTCGAATCTTGTCTCTTGCCCACTCAAAAGCCATAAAAGCATCAGGAAATATTCCTTCCGAGATGACAGTCAGCCAATCTTCATCTAGATTGTGCTTTAATTTTGGCTAAATTTCAGAAAAGAAAAGAAAAAACCTTTTAAATAGCACTTAATAAATACCTCATAGTTTCAATCACTTGGCAGTTAATATAACCCCACTTGTTTTTTTAGCATTTATATACCCTAAGTTATTTAAAATTGACATGTTGGAACCCTCAATCATAGAAATATGAAAATTTTCACCCGAATGTTTCTCTACGGTACTTACAGGCTAATTATGAACATTTTTAAGTATTAATATTTGTTATATTTACTATTAAACCTACAAAATTTCTATTTTAAACTAGAGTTGGGATTGGTTTAATGATAAATTTACTAAATGTTAATGGTTATAAAGTTTTATAATTATCCTATAAGTATCATAGAGAAACATTCAGATGAAAATATTCACGTTTGCATGATAGAGGGTACTATCAGCATGCCAATTTTCAGCAACTTAGGGTATATAATTGCTACGAAAAACAAGTGAGGCTATATAAGTGCTACGTGCGAGTAAAACTATGAGGTATTTAAGTGCTATTTAGCCTTTAACTTGGATGATTATCAGATAACCCCATAACTTCCAAAACATCAGAAATCCCCTTAAGTTAGGGACAATCAGAAAACCCCCTTAGACTTAAGATTTCATCAATATGCCACAATAACAGCATTGACAGAGAAAAATTAAGCTGGGGAATATTTTTGCCAGTGAGATTTGTGGTTAATGTTGTTATATGTGTTTTCTAATAAATCATAAAGTGAAAGAGAGTTTTCTGATAACCCGTGACTTAAGGGGGTGCTTTGATATTTTTAAAATTATGGGGGGATATTTGATAATTGTCCAAAGTTAAGGGGGTTGCTGATATTTTTTTTATTTTCTTTGTTATGCCTGCGGTTGCTGAATAAAGGGTCAGATCATCTGTAGCAATTTGCCCACAAACTAAGGAGATATTTACGATATTGCCTACACCCCCGATGCCTTAAAAAGTTAGTAGCCATCACCAACATATATTATTCAGCAGTAAAATCAGCAGCTTTCTTGTAAATTTCCTTTGCCGCATTATTATCTTGAGTCTATGCACCGGGTGATCAAATCTGTTGTCTCTGTCTCAAAGAATTGGAAGATTCAAACCACCTCTTGGTCACTTGTCAGTTCACTTCTAATATATGGAGATTCTTTCAATCTCATTTTGGTCACAATGGATGGCCCAATAACTTATATGATCTCATTCATTCTAAAGGAGGGTTCCTTGGGACAGCAAATCAAAGGATTATTTGGCCATCCCTATTTCCAACTGCCTGTTGGTGCATCTAGCATGCACGGAATAACAAGGTTTTTAACAATATAACACCTACTGTTGAAAGTGTTATTAACTCCATAGTTCACTTTATCAATGAATGGACAAGCTCATCATCAAGCAAAGTTTCAAAGGCTCTCAAGCTAGCATTGGAAGGACATGAACTTTCAACTATTCCGGTCTCGAGCAATCCAGAGAGAATGCATGAGGTGCAGGAAATGCAGGAAGAGGAAGACACAAGAGAGGTGCAAGAAGAAGAAGCAGCAACGAGACCTTGTGCATAAATCTGACAGACCAAGCCATTTCTACTTTTGTAATTACTTTTGTAACTTTTCAATTTCTTTTGAGACTGCTCGAAGCAGATAATCATATGTATACTTCTGTTTTGTTGGGAATACTGTCAGAAACTTTCCTTTCTCTCTCTTATGGTCATGTGGCTGGCTTTGGTCCATCTTTATATCAATGTTGTGGTGAATGACGACCAGGGTCCTCCCGTCACCCTCATTGATGTAATTATGGAGAAGGTCTCATGTTTTATTTTGAGAGAAATAATATGTTTCTACTATTATTCCTGTGGGACACTGTCTCGTGTCCCTACTTTTATATATAATGAAATGAACGGGGACTTTCCCTTGTTTTTCTGCTAAAAAAAAAGAACAAAACTTATTTTTTATTTTTTTTTAGGTATACTCCAGCAGTTCGGACCACAGGCATCGTGACTGTCACTTTGGTGCCTTATGGTTGGGGGTTCGAGACCCCCTACCTACATCCGCTGTCGTGCCGTAGAGGGGAATGGTTTTGGCACTGGCCCGAAAGAATTTGTAGGCAAGGGGACTCAAACACGGGTTTCCCGCCTTGTCCCCCCCCTCCCCAAGCACACCCCCCTAACCAGGTGTGCCACCCTTTCGGGTTAACAAAACTTATTAGATAAAGAGATCTTCTCCATTTAGTTTCTCTTATTCAAATCAAGAAGATACATCGATCACAAAAATTTCAAATAGACCCTATGACGCCAAGATTTGAGTTCTCCAATCTTGTAGACATTTGTTCAGTTCAACTTCGTTCCGAGAACATGTGTACACTATAGCCCCAAACATGGCTAATTCTTCAACTATGCCATGTCTGTAAGGAATTTTCTCTTTAGGTAGTTTCGTGAGATGTAGGGTTGGTTGTTAACAACACTGCAGAAAACCTAACCGTAGATCAAAGAAGAAAGAACGGAAATATGCAGAGAAACAAAAGCATAAAAATAAGGGGTTCTAACGATGTTAGAATATAAAAATATAACTCTCAAATATCATCATAGCTTAGGATTTTTGGTGTAACGTTTGGGTCATCTAATTTAAAATAGTATTAGAGCATCCCATGTTCAAATTCCATCGGCCACGAATTTAAAGTAGATTTTTTGAAAATTGACATTATTGCTTTAGTCTGGGACTTTAAGAAAGGATGTTCAGCAATGCGATTACATACATCCTCAAAGTACAATCAGGCCATGATTCCCCTTTCTATCTATATGGTTGAAAATATTAAAAATACTCTCACCATGCAAACGGTAGTTCAATATTTTGTTCTGAGAGCCCCTAGCTAATGAGCAATTATGTCAGCATCTAATTATGAGTCCCTACGACATGTATTCTTCATGTAAATCAAGCTTCACAATATAATAGTCGCAATAACGCTAGGTTAGCTGAATGCCGGTAAAACTCCTAATTTTTGATAAACCAACCCGAAATCGAACCCAAGATCGTGGGAGTCATATTAGAACCTCCCAACCATCCGGGTCACCCGCAGTGGGTAGTAAAACTCATAATTGATCCGCCCGCATAATTGAACATGCACAATCCATTTAATAAATGAGTCAAAATACTCCCCTATGTAGCCTATGCATTTAATAAGGTCAGCTACCATCCTTGATCGCATGCGCGATCCACAAAAGAGTTGTCCTGACGCTACCTAAACGGATAACCCATTTTTCCAAATTAACTAATTTTTGAGATTTTAAAAATAATTAATATAACAACAAATTGAAAGAAAATATAAACAAATACCAATCCAAACAGATAATTAAGTGGGTTATAGCCGAGTTGAGTAGGTCAAGTATAGCAAGTCCATGCCCTGTTAAAACTCCAACCACTTTAATTGGTTAGTGGGAATTTGAGCCTATCAATTCTCCAACCACTTTAACTAATTAGTGAGAACTTACTGAGCCTATTAAATCTCAGAAGGCTAAATCCTATCTTTTACCCTACATAATTCTCCTTAGGCTAAATCCAATTTTCAGAATTAAATAAATATTTCCTATTGTGATATTAGCCTCAATGTGCTCTTAAATTTGTCAAGAAAAATACACGAGGCTTCATCTTTACTATTGTTAAAGTAGAGAGGTGAAGCTCAAGCTTACAATACGTCGACGGCTACTGTAAATCCATTTGTCTTATAAATATGTATTTGATAAGATCCAAATATATCTAATAGGCAAATCTAGTATCCGATTTGATTATGTTGACGTCTATAAATAGCCCCACATAAATTGCCAACCCTAGCTAGACGACATGTATGTAGATTGAAAAACAAATAATGAAATTAGTAGATTGAAGACAAATATAAAGTTTGATAAGCATCGGAAAACATACTCTATCCCTCTGGTTGGTTCCTCCAGTGAGTAGAGTTGTGGTTCCTTGAAGAGACCATCGCTTGATTCTGATGATGGCCTTGTCCACCATGGGTCCATTTTGCTTTCCTTGTTTGATTGAATTTAGTTTATTTTCCTCAGTAGCGTTTATCTTTTTTTTTTACCGCTTATAGGAAACGAACAGTAGTAGAGAATGTTACGGACAAAAAGATGACCAAAAATACGAGTACTTGCAAAGCAAAGTGATGTTGATATTTTTCTAAAGAAAGGATTTCTGCCAATTTGGCCTCTTTTTTTTTTTTGATAACACAGTTCGGAATCAACACGTTAACATTATTTTTTGGAGCCATATTAGAACACATTCCAATCGTCCAGGTGACCCGTGGTGAGCACCAACATGGGACCTGTGGTAGTAGATAATGGCGTTTATCTATATTTTTGTCACGCCCTGGTCCAAAAATTTTCACATGAAGGGCACGTGACTCGGCCGGCGATGCAATTATAAAGAGTGAACCCCTCTCTCACAGCTACATTCACGCCTCTAGACTAGCAGAAAATATAATCCTTAAGAAGTATCATCAATAATAGAAACAAGAAATTTCTAAAATCTCATTTATTTAGATAAAACCAAGAAATTAATCAACACCAATAACTCTCTAAGTGTCCAACAAATCCATTATATTTATTGAAACCCAGGTATAATGTCTATACATAAATAATGAACTCTCTCAAAAATAATTTATGGAAATCCCAAGGTACAATAATCATATCTCTCACTCACTAACATCATTGACTAAACTAAAATAATACATGAATCCAATCTGTAAATGGCATCCTCACATTATCCATCCGTACAATCTGATTCATCCATGTAACAAGTCACCTCTCAAAGTTGGAGGACAATTCCAGGATTGTCAGAACAATCTAATTAACAAGTGTTCCAAAGAAAATATCTGGAACAAAGAAAGGTATGCGAACAATCTGCATGGAGTAACAATAAAAGGAAGTAGAAAGAGATATACTAACTAGCATGAGACATGACGAGTTGATGAGATAGAAAAATAGGAGGTAGTAAGATATGCATAAGAAGTAAATGCTAGCTTCAAAGTACGAGATGAAAAGTAAAACCAAAATAATAAAATAGCCTACATAAATGGGAATATAAGTATAAAAAGAAAGGCTACCTCTTTGCATTTCAGATACAAATCTCTGATACCAATAGAAACCTTATCACGCCCTGGTTCCAAAGCGTAATAATTGGAACGTGACTCGGCTGACAATGCAACCATTTAGCTACATTCACGCCTCTAGGTCATCCTGTATACAGATATATAGCCACAACTACACCACAGAGCATGTAACTAAGACAATAAAAGAAATATATAGATAAAGAAATCTCTGGAAATACAGAGTTCAACTATAAGTCCACAACTATCCATAATGGAAAAGAATAAGAAAATACATCATAGTCTAGAAGGCCACATGCGGCTCAAGAAAAGTCTGAATCAAATAACTACCTAGAAGAACTGACAGGAAAAAGGTGATCACTGCCGCTGGGCTTGCTCCTCAAAATATCCTTGATCATGCAAAGAAAGAACAGTCCCCGAGTCTGGGGTGTGCAAACCCTAGGGGAGTCAGAAAACTCCCAGCAAGCAAGTAAAATGAAGAAATTGTGCGCGTGTAAGTGTATAGGACAGATGTAAAGAAAAGATGAAATCTACATTAAAGGTGACACAAAAAAAATGCTACTTGTAGATATTAAGATAAAGTCTATCACAAGGCACACAAGCCCATTATATGTTTATTAGATGTTATCTGAACTAGAAGAGTATATGTTCATGTATATAAATTGGGTTCCCGTAAACCATCCCGGGAACACGGCTTCAAGTCAAGTATTGGCCCTTGGCCCTTGTATATGTAGCTCAGGATATCAGGAATGCGTATGAGCCCGCTTATATACACTTTATATTCTCCGTCAAATTCTCCTTTATTAAACCCCATTTTTATCTGATTAATCTTAAGAGACTGTGCATGAAATGTCGTGCACTAACAACAGAGTTACCGTGGAATGATTCCCGTAAAAATATGAAAAATTACAGTGGTCCAGAACACGTCTAATCAACATAGTTGTATCGTCTAGTCGATGCTATAATAATAATAGCCAAAGAAAACCTCACATCGGGACGTCGATGTCGAGGGTGTAGCCATGCTATGATAGTACGCTTATGAATCATATTTTTGATGGGAGTCACCTTCATACATAGTCTGCCCTATGATTCTAGGTGATCATTCACATCATTCACATCACATCGCACAACATAATTTAAATTGGGGGGAAATTAAAAATGTAATTGTTCGAAGAATAGCAACCAAAGGTATCGTCTAGTTTTGTGAGCAAAAGACTTGCTCAAAGCCCAATGATCCGTTCACAACTGACCATACAAGTTGTGGTACAACAAGAACAGTCAAGGGATTCAAACTCTTGATTATTGTCATGTAAGCTAGTCATCTAACCACTATACCTAAGGTTTCTTCATGAAAATAACAGTTCATGAACAGTATTTAAATAATGTTTGCAGATTATTAGCGTAATCTTTAAAAATCGTAGTTTAAGATAGATAATTTCACTGTTAAAATATCAAGAAAATTAAAATTTCTATTTGTACAGAAATTGGACTAAAAATAATTAATAAATAATATAATTATATGGGAAAGGGTATAAGTTCATTGAGAATTGATTTTAGTTAGAAAACTATTTGAAATCTCAATAATTGATCCTTTGCTAATTTAGTAGATGAAATGCTTAAAGGAAGGGAAAATGAAATTAAAAGGAAACTCATTTCCTTGTTGGAAGAAAATCTTGTTATATAGAAAATAAGACATATTGAAAACCCTAAGTAATATTTCTTGAAAATAAAGTGCAAACTCTCAAACAACTTTAGTGCCAACTTTAAAATGTATATAACATTATAAACTGTTGACTAAGAAACTACATAAAAGCCTTGAGGTTGTATAGACTATCTGAGATATTAAAGTTATGAATTTATTTTACTGAAATAAATTTTAGACAGTTAAAATGAAAAGAATGTGTCTAAAGAAAAAATTAAGGTACTCTAGGTTATATAAATCTTTAGAGTAAACTCTGCATCTGACAACAAGAGCCTATTAAAGAAACCCAGAATCGAGGAATTTCATATCTATGCACAATCCGAACAAGAGACCATGGAAAGAATTCGGGATACTAAGTGATACACTATCATCATCTATTAAGTATAATTTAATCTATTATATCCACTGCAAAGAAGTTATCCAAGTGCATAAGGTTATCTATTCTAGAATATGGACCTAACTTATGCATGAACTTGGAGGAGAAAAAACTCAATTAACTGTATGCTTTATGAAGACTAACAGATAAGCTTTACGCTAGCATTCAAGATATGGATCATAAAAACTACAAGGAAAATATACCTATACATGATTCTAGAAAACATATAATAAACAACTAAGCTTATAAATCAAATAAAAACCAATATAAAATTCAACTAAGAAATCTTACGATGAAGGGAAAAATGCTAATAACTCATGCGAACAAGTTATGGCACACTCTAGAGTTCTCAGTTCTAGTGAAACTTCTTTTTTGGTTCGACGGATATGGTTTTTGAAGACTGATATTATTGTTCCCGGTTAAAAGTTAAAAATATTTTTGATGTTGGTATGTGGAATCATAAGTACAAACATTGGTACAACCAGGATTATAACTGACAAACAATAAAGAATCTGTACAGCTGAAAGTGCAGTGAAGAAAAATGTACAACGGAAGACTTACAGGCTCTGTCATCACCGTTCTAACAGGTCCAGGTGCGATACAATTGGCTCAAATATTGTCTTTTGCCCACTCACAAGCCAAATTTCTTGTCATCTGATTCATCGCTCCTGAAGGAAAAATACAAACATGATTCTTCTTCTTTTTTTTTTTTTTTTTTTTGTTTTTGTTAGATGACAATCAACAATATTTCCTTTATACCTTTGGTTGCTGACTAAAGGGTTAGATCATCTGCAGCCATTAGCCTAGAAATTGAGGAGATATTTACGATATTGCCTTTACCCGATGCCTTAAGAAGAGAGTAGGCAAGTTGACACAGATGGAATGGTGATTCAAAATTAGTAGCCATAATTGACGTATAGTCCTCAAGACTAGAATCCACAGCTTTCTTGTAAATTGCTATTCCCGCATTATTAACCTACAGAGGGACAGAAAAAATTATATTCTTCTCTTAAAAATAAAAAATTACAGGATAAAATTTCCTAAATATGTACAAGTATTTTGAGCTTTCCGTTGAATGCTAAAGAGACCTTCTCAAATATGTTGAGCTCTCCGTTGAATGCTAAAGAGACCTTGTAAATTGCTATGACGCAAAGCTCTGATTTCTCCCACTGTTGTAGGCATTTGTTAAGTTGTGCTTTGTTTCCAGAACATGTGTACACTGTAGCCCCAAGCTGCGCTAATTCTTCAACTATGGCATGTCTGAAATAAAATCATGTACGAAGTAATTATTTCAACAAACAAAAAATGAGGAAATTTTCCTTTAGATATAGCTCGATGCGGGTAAAACCTAGAATTGACCCAACCCACAAAAACTGACCGCATACCTCATCCTTTTTATAAACAGGTCAGGTAGTCCTATCTGTAGCTGGTCTGTTTAATAATCGAGTCAACTAGCCACACATCCATTCGTATAGAGTACTAGCAGATAACCCCCGCATGACGCGGGGGAAAATGAAGAATTAAAACTATATTTAGACAACAGGAAACAAGTTTCTCAGAAATGATTGCATCTTAATAATCATAAATATTGAATGAAAAAAATTGACATAATCCAAAACATAATAAGAAGTAATGGTATATGTGTTACTCTCAAGTTTAGCGACAGTTTTTGCGAATCAAGCTATTCTGGAGTGAATTCAACCTATATCAAATGAAAGTAAAGGATGTTTACAATAAGTTGCAAAGGGAAAACCTTTGTGTCATGTTAATAGAAAGATGCAAAATAAAAAGAATGTATACAACTTTCACCTGTTAAAAGAATTCACAACCTTACAGTCTGTACCAAAGAACATGACTACATGAATGCTTTTGCACTTTCACTAGTTAAAAAGCCGAAGGAACAACAATTACTCCTCTTCCATAAAGAAGAAAACAGTTTTGTCTTTTGGTCCATTTAGTGATCAAATTGGAAACCATACCAAAATTACGAACATGTGAAAGCCATACCCTCCCTAAAACCTTAAAATTATGAACACGTGAAAACCAGCTTAGAAGGAAAAAGAGAAAAGAAAAAAACAAATCCAAGCTTTCAGAGTATTACTGATTTCTTCCATGATAGGTCAGCATAACTGTTTGCAGTGAAATTGCAAAACCTCATCTGGATAAACCATGCAACGGATAAATCATGTAAATGCAAGGCATGAAATTTTTTAGCAAGTTCCATGAAAGAAAATGGAAAACACAGGTAAAGTATGTTAAGTCATCTCGTAAAATTGTGAAGGGCATCATGGCCTTATATAAGATTCAATCTTGGATAAGACTTCGATACCTTTTCTGTAAGGCTCAAAATTGCTGACACACCAAACCCATGATCCTTTATTAAAAAAGTCTCGCAGAGACGTTATATCCAATGTAAATAGACTGATCAGTCTACATGCTACTATACTTACTGAGGATATGAATAGGGAAGCTACAGAAAATGAGGCTGGTTCCTGCGACTTTTATTGGTTATGATGGAGTATACATTGCTCCTCTACAAAGTTTGATATTGAACCTCCTAAAGTTCAGCAGTAAAACCACATATTAGCAACAAAAGGAAATAAATAATGAGCCATATATTAGTGGCACATAACAACAGGAATAGAGCAATAATGAGTCCACGCACATCATCGCTCTGTAAATATGCACGCGCAAGTGCTGATCCATAAACTTGGGCCAGTTTACATTATAATGGTTGCTACAGGCCTTGGTTAGTACTTTTTTAGATAAATTTTTAATCAGTCCCCACTTATGTAGTCTGGTGTTTCAAGGGAGAAGCATCCATATCAGATATGTATATAATACTCAAATGTAACCTGAGAATACCAAAGACATAAGGTTGAAGGTTCTTAGACAGCACCTCAACAATTTATCTCAAATGAAATAGCACGTCTTTTGTCATGATCTGAATTAAATTTTTTTTCGATATTGCACAAATCACTAGGCATCTAGCTTGAAATCAAACTGAGCATGTCTACCGAGAATATCAGTAAGTGGCTAAGTGCTATGCTAATTTACTGGTTTAAATCAAATGAAAGATGTCGGTGTACTTTCATTGTGAATGATAGGTGAAAAATGCTCACCAGCATCTTGGACCTACAGAAGCAAGCTTTGCAGGCCTCCAACTTTGGCCCTGAAAACGCATGAAAAGAATCAAATATGTAACGAAATCAAAGAATCCAAAATTGACCCAGCAGAATAACTGTATTTGTAAATAATGAGTACAGAGGATCTGCTCATTCTCAAGGCAGGCAACACAAATCACTAGAATTTTCAATCAAATCAGGAATAACAGACAACATGATTCTTGAATTGATCACATTACAGGGAATACCAGATTTTTTTACAAAGATGACTATGTAATGAGGTTCTAAAATGGCCTTTGCAATGATACATTTTATTCATTTGAAAGCGTCAATACTTGTCTGGGATAACAACATCTCAAAAGTAGTGAAAAAGCATTTTAATCCATTGCAATGAATCCCTACAACGAAATGATGGAATACACGAGGAACCAGTGGTAGATGCATCTCATATTGTTAGAGCACATTATTTAAACAGCACCACAAGTGGGTTGTGACTACAAATGACTTTATAGTAAATTAGCAAACAAAAATAATATTGCAAAGAATTTAAACAGAAACACAATTCTTCACGGCAATTGACAACTCACGAGGGGATCCAGGAACTCTGTGATAAAGTTAATCGAATAGCACAAGCTGAGAAGAGAAGAGAGAAAGACAAGACTGGGAACACCGGATATCTCAGGAGCTAATCCAAAATCAGAAACATAGGTAAACAGAATTTTATTTCTTCATAACACATTCTATACAAAATTTCTACAAGTACTACACTCTCTTTAGTAAATATCAGAAATTAAACAACTGATAAGTGGACATAAATTCATTTGAGCTTTACAACAACACTGAAAAACTAGAATAAAGAAAATAGAATAAAATGATTTCCTACAATGACCTGAAATTGGCTTAAGCCGAATCACTTTTGATGTTGTTTAGATGTCTTAGCTCCGATAGGTGTTCATCATTTGTTATATGAAGCATAAGACGGAGATTAGTTAACAAAGCTTCTCTCTCCCAACTTAGCGGTCCAGATGCATATAATGCCATCATGATTGAATGGTAGGCATTTAACTCCAATTGATGAATTTCAGCTGTCCCTCCCTCTGTTGTAGGTTCGAAAGGCTCTCTAGGTTCTCGTCCTGAGCAACTACAAGCTTCATCGTCATCGAAATTAAGGCCCATACCTCGATTTGCATTACTCTCAGGTTGGTCAAATGACCTATGTCGACTATTCCAAGGACTACAACTACCAACAGAGGATGAAAGACTAGCAGACTCACTATGTTCTAAACTTCCAAGAAAGAAATGCACATCTTCATTTGGATTTCCCCAGTTCATGCCAGATTCAGGCATCTCAATAGTTCTATTGTTTAAGGAAGCATCCATGTAATTATCACCATAAATTATTCGTGATGAAGCACAAATATCTACCTTTTCAGGTAATAACCTTTGGCGCTTACCCACCTTCCTCACCGCTCCCAACTTTCTCCCAGCTCCTGCTCCATTATCCGACCTCTTCCTCAAGCCTCTTAAAGAAATCTGGTAATGTTCATCATCACGTTTTCTCACCTCTCCACATTGTTGCAATCTTTGGTAGTGGACCTTTCCTCCAATGCATGGTATCTTCAACCCTCCTCCATTTAATTTTTCAGACTCCTGTAACCAAATAATACATCCATCAGATACCATAAGCGAAACACCGTCAATCTACACAACTAAAGAACACCAATTACTTCACAAAATTAATTAATTAGCCTGGCAAATCTATGTGAGGCACAAATCAACTAGCATACAAGAAAATTTGCAATGTTAAGGAAATTAAACAAACGATGATACCTTCTCAACCGACACCCATCCGTTGCCTTTCCAAGACTGTCGCACCCTTATGTTTGATTTGTGAACTTCAAGCTTGCTAGAGGATCCACAGTGAACAACCACAGAGTAATTCCCATTATCACGAACCTCTACAATCTTCGCACTCTTCCAAGAGTTATTATCAAAAACTTCAACAATGTCACCAGGATTAAAATCTCCCAATCTCTCCATTGGAGGAGGGTAAGGCCTAATTTCCTTCCTCTGCACTTTTCCCATCGCAATACCTCCACGATCGTACTTAACATTGTAATAACGGCCGTTCCCCGAGACGATTTCGGCAGGAAACCAAGATCCTGAGGGCACATCAATCTTGCTCAAAACCTCCACCTTGCTACCTTTTCTCAATCTCATCGTTGCAGTTCTATCAACACCCAACTTTCAAATCCCTGATCTACACAAGAACAAGTTCAGGAAAAATTATCAATAACAATGAACTAATTCACAAAAGTTAGATATAAATCCAATACTACAGTAAAAAACAGATTTTGATCGAATAAATCACAAACTGTTAAGAGATTAACATCGATCATAGAGAGATGTAAACATCTAGAGTTCATATTTATCATACAAGCATTATCAAAACTTGAAATTTACCAGATTAAATCTAACAATAGAGGAAGTAAAAACAATGTCATCAACAGTAATTGCACCGATCACTAAAATACATACAAAAAAAAAAAAAATTCAAGATATTGAAATAAGAAAAAGATGAGTAAATGAATCGATTGAAGGAGAGGATTGGACTGACCTCTCGATGAAGGCAAACCCTAGAATTCTTCAGATTGAAGACAGGAACAAAGAGAGAGAAATTGCGAATTATTATTTTCCTCTAGTTTATCATTTAAATTGGGGAGGATTGGGTGAAAATTGAGAGATTAAAAATGCGATATCGGGCTCCGATACAATCTGGGATCGTGACGGGATAATCTCGGCCGTTGGATTTATAATGTGGAGCTGTTTCGAGTCTGCCACATTTTTATTTTTTATTTTCTGTGGACTTGACGCTCTGAAAATAATTACAGGTCATTAAAAAGCTAACTTGGGCTAAGGTTAGGCTTGGACTTAGACCTGCCAGCTTAAATTAGAGGTCCAACCTTCAATTTGTTTAAAAATAAATATCAACTGCCACCGAAAATAGTTAGTCTAATAGTCTCATTGTAGAAAATATTTAGTAATCCGGAATATTAATAGTGTATCAAAGAGATATCTATTGTATGAACCGTGGACCAGTGTATAAGTCTCAATATTCAGTTAGATTTTTCTTTGGAGCATCTTTAACGTAATATATCGGATCCGTGTATGTATTCTTATGCAGATGGAAGTGATGTAGCTATAGGATAGTTTATATACATTTAGAATTGACTTATTAGCTTAAACTGGAGGTCCAACCTGCAATTTGCCTAAACATATGCAAAAAATTTTAACTACAGCCAAATATAGTAGTTTGATAATTGGAGAAAATATTCGGTAATATAAAACATTAATGGTGTATCGGTGAGATTTCCATCGTTGAACCAATGTATAAATCTCTATATCTTATTGCTTGCAGATAGAGTGACGTAGGATAGTTTTATACATTTTTTAGGTAGTTTGTATACATTTAGAATTGACGTATTTAGAGTATTACTTGTGCAAGAATTCTAGTTTCTTATGATTTGTAATAGCTCTATTAGTAATTTTAATTTGTTTTGGGTAACCTTTTGTGTAATTTCCTACTTCAGTCTTATTATCCTAGTTGTTATGGGATAATATATGTCATTTTGCTATGCAAGACACATCACAGAGAAAATTTTCAAATATCCTATTTGATTCTTTGGAATTGTTGTCCATATTGGTTATAGGTAAATTCCATGTATCACGAATACTAGTTGTTGCATGAAGAACCAATAATAGATCAAGGTATCTCCTTTTGCTATTTGCAAATGTATCAGTTGACCCAAGTTTATTTCATTAGAAAACTTGCACCCATAGTACCTTCAAAGTGCTGTTTAATACAATATTAAAGGGAGGATTATACAAAATCAACCTCTTTAATCTGTCAAACAGAAAAAAGTGCATATGGAGCATGTGAATTAAACGTTTTAATTTACTAAACAAGAAAAATATTAATATAAGAACTAATATAATCTTTTATAAACCGGTTAGGAATAGTTAATCCCTTCTTGAAAGGGAAGGAACACAGGGTTTATTAATCCTCTCTTCAAATGGATTATGACATAATTGCTCTATTTAAATAAAAAAATGATAAATATACTCTTCTTCAAAGCTAATTGGTAAACAAAATTAATTTGTGATTATACCGGCACTAACATATTGGATTCTATCCAAACTCTGGCATGAAGTATATTTTATTGAGATTTTCTTTATATTAGGTCGTAGAACATGCACAAAACATGCACAAAACATGCACAAAACATGCACAAAACATGCACAAAACATGCACAAAACATGCACAAAACATGCACAAAACATGCACAAAACATGCACAAAACATGCACAAAACATGCACAAAACATGCACAAAACATGCACAAAACATGCACAAAACATGCACAAAACATGCACAAAACATGCACAAAACATGCACAAAACATGCACAAAACATGCACAAAACATGCACAAAACATGCACAAAACATGCACAAAACATGCACAAAACATGCACAAAACATGCACAAAACATGCACAAAACATGCACAAAACATGCACAAAACATGCACAAAACATGCACAAAACATGCACAAAACATGCACAAAACATGCACAAAACATGCACAAAACATGCACAAAACATGCACAAAACATGCACAAAACATGCACAAAACATGCACAAAACATGCACAAAACATGCACAAAACATGCACAAAACATGCACAAAACATGCACAAAACATGCACAAAACATGCACAAAACATGCACAAAACATGCACAAAACATGCACAAAACATGCACAAAACATGCACAAAACATGCACAAAACATGCACAAAACATGCACAAAACATGCACAAAACATGCACAAAACATGCACAAAACATGCACAAAACATGCACAAAACATGCACAAAACATGCACAAAACATGCACAAAACATGCACAAAACATGCACAAAACATGCACAAAACATGCACAAAACATGCACAAAACATGCACAAAACATGCACAAAACATGCACAAAACATGCACAAAACATGCACAAAACATGCACAAAACATGCACAAAACATGCACAAAACATGCACAAAACATGCACAAAACATGCACAAAACATGCACAAAACATGCACAAAACATGCACAAAACATGCACAAAACATGCACAAAACATGCACAAAACATGCACAAAACATGCACAAAACATGCACAAAACATGCACAAAACATGCACAAAACATGCACAAAACATGCACAAAACATGCACAAAACATGCACAAAACATGCACAAAACATGCACAAAACATGCACAAAACATGCACAAAACATGCACAAAACATGCACAAAACATGCACAAAACATGCACAAAACATGCACAAAACATGCACAAAACATGCACAAAACATGCACAAAACATGCACAAAACATGCACAAAACATGCACAAAACATGCACAAAACATGCACAAAACATGCACAAAACATGCACAAAACATGCACAAAACATGCACAAAACATGCACAAAACATGCACAAAACATGCACAAAACATGCACAAAACATGCACAAAACATGCACAAAACATGCACAAAACATGCACAAAACATGCACAAAACATGCACAAAACATGCACAAAACATGCACAAAACATGCACAAAACATGCACAAAACATGCACAAAACATGCACAAAACATGCACAAAACATGCACAAAACATGCACAAAACATGCACAAAACATGCACAAAACATGCACAAAACATGCACAAAACATGCACAAAACATGCACAAAACATGCACAAAACATGCACAAAACATGCACAAAACATGCACAAAACATGCACAAAACATGCACAAAACATGCACAAAACATGCACAAAACATGCACAAAACATGCACAAAACATGCACAAAACATGCACAAAACATGCACAAAACATGCACAAAACATGCACAAAACATGCACAAAACATGCACAAAACATGCACAAAACATGCACAAAACATGCACAAAACATGCACAAAACATGCACAAAACATGCACAAAACATGCACAAAACATGCACAAAACATGCACAAAACATGCACAAAACATGCACAAAACATGCACAAAACATGCACAAAACATGCACAAAACATGCACAAAACATGCACAAAACATGCACAAAACATGCACAAAACATGCACAAAACATGCACAAAACATGCACAAAACATGCACAAAACATGCACAAAACATGCACAAAACATGCACAAAACATGCACAAAACATGCACAAAACATGCACAAAACATGCACAAAACATGCACAAAACATGCACAAAACATGCACAAAACATGCACAAAACATGCACAAAACATGCACAAAACATGCACAAAACATGCACAAAACATGCACAAAACATGCACAAAACATGCACAAAACATGCACAAAACATGCACAAAACATGCACAAAACATGCACAAAACATGCACAAAACATGCATCTCAGTCGCCTATACAAATTGTATCCTAAAGGGACTAAGATAGGGACGACAGCAGGAGGTGAGATTAAGGTTTCAGAATTTGGTTGTAATCCTTGTTGATTGTTAGTGTTATAGTGACCTGGTTACACTCTAGGAACATAGGTAATCACTTGCATTGATTGTCGAACCTCGTTAATCCCTGTGCTTCTATAATTATTTTATTTGGTTTTCGTTCCGTCTTTCGTAGAGATTTTCCCTTGTGTTGCTAACAAAACCATGAGCCTTTTGCACTTCCAGGGTTTCCATTAGACTCTCCCCAAGAGAACTTGATTCCTTGTTCATAATTACCACCCCTAAACTGCAAATTCAAAATTTCATCAATTTCAACATAAAACTAGTCTGATCATCTCATCTCTCACATGCTACTTGCTAATCAACATGACCTTCACCTTCATGAGTTTGCTTCATATTTCAACTGAAAAAGCTTTTACTTCTAGGCATGGCAAGGCTCCATTTGAGCAGTAGCCTGAAATTACAATACAAGCAACACATTTTGCTTTGCACACACTATCTTAAAATCTTTCTAAAACTAGTAGCTATAAATGCAAATGTGGGCACAAAACTTTAACACACTACAATGGCTATTAGAGTCTCAGTCACTATTGTTTCCCTTCTTCTTCTTCTTCATTCCACCTTTGGCTTTGCCGTGGACTTCAGTTATCCAGCAGTCTTCAACTTTGGAGACTCTAATTCTGACACCGGCGAACTTGTTGCTGGACTTGGAGATAGCCTAGCGCTGCCTTATGGGGAAAATTACTTTAAGACCCCTGCTGGGAGGTTCTCTGATGGTCGACTCGTCATTGATTTTCTAAGTAATTTTGTCTCTCTTTCTCTCTTCTAGTCTTCTGTATATATACACCATATGCATACAATACATATACATACATTGGTTTAGAAGCGCATTATCAAATATGATTATTGATTCTAGGGTTAACTGTGGATAGACCTCCTTGTAGAATATATGCTTTGAGCATACTATACCCTCTATTTTTAAATTTACATATAGACCCATTGAGCGATTTTTTTTACTTATTTACACTCAGAGAATAAGGAAATTGTTTTTTTTTAACAAATAGACCCCGCTGAGGGTAAATGAGTCAACAAAATTTCACTCAACATGTTTATCTGCAAAAATAAAACCAGAGGAGTAGTAAGTTCAAAACAGTGACACCACATGGGGGTGTATCCACAACTAAGCCTATATTCTAAATTCTGAAAAATACCCATTCTCTAACCTTTTTTTATTGACAAGTTGCATGACATTCCAACCTTTGTATCGGTTGAGAGCCACATGAACTAAGATCTTAAGTTGATTGTAGATTTAGATAGAACCTCATACTTGATGTTTCTCACTGTGAGAGCATAAATATAACATCAAAACTACAGAGTTTTGGTTGAGAATAAAGTCAAAACTTCAAAGATTGTAAGATAATATCAGTGCAACTCTGGGTGACATGTATTTAAGAACAAAGTTTAAAATGAGTAGCGCCAAAAATTCAGATTTCAGGCCATAAAAAATGGCTCAATCTGCAAAGCCATGTGAGAACATAAAAGGGTAAATTACACTAAACCCCTAAGATCTTTCAGTGTTATAGAGTAAACCTCCAATAACTTTTAAATCGCACTAAACCCTAATAACTTTTGGAATTGCAGAAACCCCCCAATAAGTTTCTGCAATTTTGCATATAATTCCCATAAATTAAAACCAAAAAACAACATAAAAAGGCATTTTGAAAGTTGTTGGGGGTTTAGTATAAATTAATCCAAAGATATTTGATGTTTTCTGCAAAAGTTATTGGGGGTTTAGTGCAATTTTTAATGTTACTGGGATTGTAGTACAAAATGCTGAAAGTTCCTGGGGGTTTAGTGAAATTTACCTGAACATAAACTTGTTACCCTCGACATTCACCAGAACTTTCAAGTTCTTTAAGAACATAAAATTATAACCCTCAACATTCACTAAAACTTTCAATTTCTGTTATTTAGCATGTTTCCAAATCCTATCATCAAATTTAGAGTGTCAGAAGCTCATAAATCGGAGGCACAAATTGTCCAAATGCCACTAGCTAGATGAAAACAGCAGAGTAGTTGAGGCCATAATGCTAAGAACCAAAGGAAACAGTTAGGTACTTGGTCAACCAATCAACCTTTTGTTTGTCTTCTAAGCATCACCCTTGATTTGTAACTCTGCTATACTCCCTAGTAGTTACAAATCTAAAGCTTGGAAAGGAAAAGGAGTTATAAGTAGCACCTCCAAGATAAAGTTATCTCGTGGAAGTTCAGATTAACCCATGAAAAGCCAGTAGCACTTCCAAGATTTGTTTTCTGAAGGAAAACAGCACATGGTAAGTGAAATTGGAGTTGCAAAGGGCATGAACGGCGACAGACTAGGCTAATCTATCTGGACTCGTATTGATTAAACAGTATTTAAGCCTTAATTGAGTCAAGTTGAATTCTATATCTATTTAACAATCCTTCTAGTTTTGGACGAAACCCCTAAAACTTTATAAATCATAGAAACCCACTTGAATTTTCAAAAGTAGACTAAACCACTTGAAGTATTGGAAATTTTCATAAACAATGTTAACAGGTAAGGTAAAAATTATAACCTACCTTTTTTACTTTTTACCAAATATAATTTATAAACTTCGGGGGTTTGGTGCTGTGGGACTTGTGAAATTTACCTTAAATCTAATGCATCAATGTGTATCATAAAATTAATTAAAATTTCAAATTTAATGCATCAATGTGTATCATAAAATTAATTAAAATTTCATCTTCCGAAGTGCAAGCAATGCGCCTACCCTTTCTTAATCCATATTTGGATTCTATCGGCATCCCGAGTTTTCTCAAGGGCTGCAACTTTGCTGCTGCTGGGTCGGCGATACTTCCAGCAACAGCATCATCTGTGAGCCCATTTTCCTTCAGGATTCAAGTTTCTCAGTTCCTTCGATTCAGACAGCGGGTTCTTGAATTGCAAGCTAAAGGTACAGTATAGTCAGTTTCTGTCAACCGCTAGATATACTATAGGGTTACTTGCGTATACCCCCTTGCTATCGCTTAGTTGCAGATAGATCCCTTCTAGTTCTATTGTTGCAGATAGACCCCCCTGAGTGAAAATATTTTGACCCTTTTATCCTCAGGAGATCAATTTGTCAAAAAAAAAAAAAATCTCTTTCTCTTAAGGGTAAAGAGTAATAAAAATTCACTCACAGGGGCTATCTGCAACAATAGAACAAAAGGGACAATTAACCCTACATTAAATTGTGTTATGCTGCATAAGATAAAACAGTTTCTTTGCTCTTCGCAGGCAACAGATTTAAAAGATTTATTCCCCAAGTAGATTTCTTCAGCGAAGGGCTGTACATGTTTGATATAGGGCAAAATGACCTTGCTGGTGCATTCTATTCCCAGTCAGAGGACCAAGTTTTGGCTTCTATACCTGCAATTTTGTCAGAGTTTGAGACTGGACTCAAGGTTGTGCATGTACTCTTTAATTTCAGAGTTGGATTTTTCAATTAAAATAGTTAGGCAAACAAGTATGAAATTTCTGCAAACGCGATAACTCCTGCCTAAAGTCCATTTGCTTAACACAGTGCTGGATATTATGGTACAAGCTGATTTATTAAGATTATGCAAAAGCTGAGACGGTCCTTGCAGTTTTTAGACATTAGAAAATTCACCCAAAAAATCTCTTCTAATTATTTTCAGTCAGTTGAGTATAATATCCAATGCATCTGTTATATCAGACCCCAAAACCTTTGTTAATTCTATATTAGACCCCTAAATCTTTGTATTTCTAAAATAGACCCCCAAATCCATCAAGTTGTTTTGAATTAGACCCAAAATCTATTATCTGTTCAGTTGTTTTAAATAAGACCCTCATTGAACAATATGAATATTTGAGGGTTTAAAATAGAATTAACAAAGATTTGGGGTTTAATATAACAAAAATCCTATAATTAATTTTTCTATGTCATATGTATAGCTTCTTTATCCAATTTACTAATCATGAAAAAAATCAATTCATTTTTCCTTTTCCAGGAATTGTATGATCAAGGTGCAAGGAGGTTCTGGATTCATAATACAGGTCCTCTAGGGTGTTTACCTCAAAACATAGCTCAATTTGGTAAAGATCCATCAAAACTGGATGAGCTCGGATGTGTAAGCACTCACAACCATGCTGCAAACCTTTTCAATCTACAACTTCGTGCACTCTGCACAAGATTGAAGGGCGGATTTGGAGATGCAAATATCACTTATGTCGATATCTTCTCCATAAAGTCAGATCTTATAGCAAATTATTCTAACTACGGTATGTAAACGTCTCATTCATGAGCTATTCATCCTCCTCTTCAGTTTAAGACCTAGGGGTGTTTGGTAACGGGCAAGTATGGAAAGTGGATCAAGTTTGCAATGTGTCTCAAATTTTCAAATTTTCATGTTTGGCAATTGCCGAGTCGCAAAGGACTCCGCCACTGCACCAAAACTAGTAGATTGTGGTGAGGATTATAATTTTATATTCTAACACATCCCCACAAGTTGAATGACCTTTTTATGGGCTGAAACCTGGACTCATATAATAGTATCTATTTTTAAAAAAATATGCTTTAAATTTATGTCCAGTGAGAATTTAACCTGGGTTGCTCTGATACCATGTCAAAGGACTTGTCATTGCATTAAAACTCCGAAGTTATGATGAGGGCTGACGGTTATAATTTTATACTCTTAAACCAAGCAATCACAAAGTGAAGGATGCCACATCAGCATATTAACTCTACACTTTCTCCAAATTTTTGAGAAAACGGATGGAAAATAGATGCAAAGTGAATGAGGAGGAAGAGAACTCTACTTTTTTTGTTCTCTGCTTATCATTTCTTTTTAAATATTCACTTTCCACTGTCCACTTTCTAAACAACCAAGCGAGAAATAAAGAAATTTAATGCTACATTAGCTGCCATCTCAACTCTTCACTTCCTTACTTTCTATCAACCAAACAAATTTGCATGTAGAAGTAATGAGAGGAACATTCTCTTATTTTCAGGGTTCGAGAATCCTATAGCAGCCTGTTGTGGATACGGAGGACCACCTATAAACTATGACAGTAGAATTGGTTGTGGACAAACAAAGGTGTTGAATGGAAGTTCGGCAACAGCTAATGGGTGCAATGATACCACCAAATACGTTAATTGGGATGGGATTCATTACACGGAGGCTGCAAATTTGCATGTTTCATCACAAATACTCACTGGGAAATACTCTGATCCTCCATTCTCAGATAAAATGCCATTGCTTATAAAGTTAGAGTTGTAAAGATCTAATAATATTGTTGATGATCGATCAAGTTTAATGTAGATGCAAGTGAGACAAATGTGATGCTTTCTTTTTTTCCCTGAATATACATAATTGTTGGCTATTGGTTTTAACAATTGTCTTTTTTTGGGGTTAAATGCTATATGCCAAACCTAGGTTTTTAGTTATTTGATACAACTCAGTTGAAAGCTATTGGAAGAACATGAAAAAACTATGACATTATTGTGACTTTGCATATTTTTAGTCCATCACTTTTTCGCAAATCACTTGAAAATCACTTGAACCTGCTGTATAAGGTATCAACCGTTAAAAAAAACAGGACTATTTTAATAAAAGTATGACTACCCTACTTCCTAGCTTTTGAATATGTATTTTTCTATTTTTTTTGTTTCCATGATTTAACATTGTCGCGCACACATTAACATAGAAGTTAAGCATGAATTCTTTTTCTCTTCTAACCCCTAATGTTTTTTTAATATGCATTATATATTCTCAAATACTATTAAATTAGAGATGCCCCATCATTATTTCCATGTGTCCCCATTCAGCTTGAAAATTTATGGTTATACATTCTTTAAAGTTTTCCATCTACGACATATGAAGGAACAATATCAGATATGTCCATGTATGAGTGTGCATGCATTCATGCCAGCACATTTTCGGTACATGTTTCCATATGATGTGAGAAGTGTATGAAGTGTAATACAAAATAACATGATGATTTCATAATTTGGTGTTATAATATCAAACACACCTTTTGGTATATTTCAAACTGATTCGTATATATATACTTTGATAGTAAGAAATATATAATTTCTATCTGGCAGCATATATAATACAAGCACATAGGTCATGCATTTGTATATTCTTTTTGTGTGCATACAAAATGCATACCAAAAAAAAAAAAAAAAAAAAAAAAGCCAATACCATACAATTCAAAAATCTCTGTGCATGTTTTTGAGTAATATATCTGCATAAAATTTTCGATAACAATTGCTACACATAAAGAAGCTACTTCTTGGACACATAAGCATAGTATTGTGCCATTGGAACAACAAAAGCAATCACTAGCAAACCTCCGACAACAAGAGTAAATTGTCCTCGCTTCTCCTCGGTCTCTTCCTTGCTTTTAAAGTTGGATTCACGCTTGTTCTCCTTAAACGTCGGCCCACCAGGATCTGGTAGTCCATCAATAGCAGCCACTAGACGTCTGGCAGTGCTTAGCATAGCTTCGTTGTACTTTTCATCTGTAGCTAAAACTGCAAGATGGAAGATTGATTATTTCTTTAATTTTCTTCATTGAGGTTGTCAGAAATTAAAAGTTTTTTGGGGTAAATTTCACACAATTACAATGTATTTAGGAGGTTTTGTACGAAACTATCATGCCTGATGGCAGTTGGGGCAAGTTGTCATGTGCTCTAAATGTGCTCTGCATGTGACATGTTCTGGATAATTTTGCCCTTATATATTTTATATATGTTCTGCATTACCCTCTCTCCCCCTCTTCTTCTCTTAGTTTATAAAGGTAGTTTAGACCTTTTATCCAAGACATTAAAGCTGGTAGCAATAATTTCCAGTAGTTGGTATTTTCTTGGAGTTTTGAAAGTTAATCGTAGTTTTCTCTGATGAAAAAGATTGTAGTAGTTTTGTGCAAAACAGCTCAATTCATAGTTCTCTGAAATTTATCCAAGATTTTTATTCAAGTCTCCACAGGGATTCTATGACTTCTTTCCCATTAATTTTAAATAAATAGGCTACTGACAGATTTAATCCTTTCATTGCAATATAATGAAAGCATGTGTAACAATCAAGCTTGGGTGCAATCACAAAAGAGTTCAACATATAACTTTAAAGGAGAGTAAAATGTTCAAATCCTGGAAAGGGGTCAATAGCTAGGTGCACCTATTTCAGTAATACGGAGAAAGAATTGCTGCAGATATCAATTATTGCCAAATAATTTGAACACAGTTACATGTAAAAATATGTCTACGGAGTGGCTTAGAAATAAGATCATATGCCAAATCTAAAAGGATAAACCTAACATTTATCCCCATTTCCTCACTTTTGGGTTAATTTCACAAATCCCCCTGAACTTTGAGGGTTTTGCACATAACCACCTGAACCTTAAACTTTTCTTATCGTATCCCTACCTGCAATTGGCAAATAACTAAAAACAAATCGAGGAGAAAAACCCTCAATTGGGGGGAGGGGGTGTATGTTGCTTGTCAGTGAAAAATGACTAAAATTGGAATTTTTTCTCGCCAGGACATTTTATTTATTTTCCATTACATTGGGGTGGTTCCATTAAGGAAAGTTTAAATTTCAGGGGGTTTAGTGCAAAATGCCAATGTTCAAGGGTTTATTTTTGAAATTAACCCATTTTTCCTATTTATGGTCATAACATTTATAAGGTCAATTTAGAAGCCAGAACATATACTCAACTTATCTTTCATTAGTTAGTTAGACAACGATAAGGACTCCATGAATTTGCAAAAAAATTATCAGTAAAAACTTGTTGAACTAATATAAATCCAAAAAAGTGCTTTTACCAGGAAGATTCTCTGATACAATAGCATCTAGAATTGTATCTCCTACAGCTTGAATGAATGCTGGCCCTCCTGTGATTGCCCCTTCCTTTTGGCTGGTTACAAGCACAACTACACCTTTGTTATTGCCTTCTTTGATTGAGGGATACCATTTCTCCAACACTTGATCAGCATACTCAAATGCATCTGCTTTACTCTGCATTTACGTATTGTAGTCAAACTGAATGGTTAATTCTTGGAGCCTCAATTATCTAAACTTTCAACACCTCTACCATATCGGGAGATATTACTCAAAGAAGACATGGAAATCTTACAAATGCTATTTCAGGGAATTCCATTGTGAATGTTATATTAATTTGATAGTGATATTTCATACATTGGTCAAGAAGGAGAAGGATAAGAAATGTATATATCAATATGAAAGGTTTTGACCCTCTCATCGACGCAACCAATATTTTAGTACTGACAAGCCAGATAGATTCTTTTAATTTCGAGACAAAAACCCACTATTTTGTTTTTAATTCTCTTTCTAAAACAGCTACAATGTTTAGGTGGCAACAGAATACACCTAATTTTGAAAAATAATCAATTATTATCTACAAAAAAAATTCATGTCCAGAGGCAACTTATTCTAGAAAACTATTATAAAGACATAGTCAAGAGATTGAATTATGTGGAAAAACAAGGCAGGCGGTTTGTCAATCCATTTTATACAAAACTTCGGCAGTTAACGCTATGAAAAGCTTCCTTATCATCTCAAAGAATGTAACACAAGCATTTCAACAAATATATAGCAAGCGGAAAACTATACCGTGAGCTTCCGAAGGGTGATAAAATTAATGTGCAAGTTCTTCCTCGACTCAAGATCAGACATCAACCTCTTTAAGTCAGACTTAGTAACTCTACTCAGAACACCAGCATCATCAACAACATAAGTCTCAGTCGGCGGCCCTCCGCTGAGAATATCAAACTCCGAAGCGACTGCAGAGTCCAGAGGGCAGAAGTTAATGGCCAGAGAGAGTGCAGCCGCAGCGAGCCCGTGCTGGAGGTAGGAAATGAAGCTCTTTTGAGAGGGAGTTGATGTGGAGATAATGGGGTTTTTGAGTGATGAAGAGATTGATATGGGTTTTCGTTGAATGGGTTTTGAGAGTTGGGGTTTGGGGGTTTTGAGGAGAGCAGTGAAGGATGAAGGAGAGGAGATGAGGGTCTCCATTATTGAGGGGAATTGAGGCGCACAGAGAGAGTATTTGATGGTTTTTTTTAAAAAAATTTTGATGTTTTGATTTGATTGAATTGGGTTTTGTATTTTGATTGGCTGGCTTGGTTTGAATTTGGATAAGGGGGGCAGCCTTTTTGTTCTAACGTCCAATGAACGATTTTAGGCGGGGAGGGCATTTTCGTCATTTCCTCTACTGGGCAAATGACGAAAATGCCCCCATTTCCCTATCTCTTTGCTGCGGCTCTCTCAAAGCTGAGAGCTTTGTTCTTCTTCCATTGCTGTATCAATGGGAGATGGCTGTTCATCTCCTTACTCCATTCTCCTCGCTTCCAAGAATCCCATCTCGAAACCCTAACCCTAGCCCTAAGTCTCCTTTGAGATTCAGGCCAAATTGTGGACTTCGTTGTTGCTGCTCATTCTCGAGGAGAGAAGCGGCTTCTATAGCCTCTGTAACCCTAGCCCTAACCCTAGCCAATGCCCTCTCTGTAAATGCTCAAACTTTGAGGGAATCGCCTCCTCCTCCGCTGCCGCAAAAGAAAGCCCTAGATGGAATTTGCAGCACAAAATCTTGGTTCCAGTTCTTTGGCGATGGATTCTCGATTCGGGTGCCACCTCAATTCAAAGATATCATGGAGCCAGAGGTATAAAAGAGAACTTTTTTTTTTATTATTATTTCTAATAAAAAAAATTGGGTATATTGATTTTTATCCTTCTACATTGCAATTTATTAACGTCTTAGATGCTAAGTTTCAGCTATATTCTCAATCTGAATTTAGTGTGATTCTATTTTGTTGGTAGGATTATAATGCAGGATTGGCCTTGTATGGTGACAAAGTAAAACCCAAGACTTTTGCCGCTCGTTTCGCCTCTTCTGATGGGTGCGTGACTCATAGTCTTAGAAGCTCAAATTGTTATTTTTCTTTGCCAATGTTGAAGTGCTAAGCGTTCTTTATCTGTGTACATTCTTTTATCTTTTTTTTTTTTAATGATAAGGAAAAAACTCGCTTTCTTGGAACATAATCTCTGTTTCTTGTATATTGGCTTGTTGTTGTTGTTTGCTAAACTTCTTTTAGCTTTAAACTAATTAGTCCCTATCTAGATTGTAATCTAATTTAAAGAACTAAAAAAATAACGTGGAAAATGTGATACGCTAAGGAAACGCCACTGGACCTATATATAGGAATATGATTATCAATATATGTACTTTTGATGGTTAAAATGGGAAAATGAGCTATGCATGTAGGTGGAACTACACTAAATTTGTTGTTCACAAGTGTGTGAGAATCATTCTAAGTGCTAATTTGAGAGGGAAGAAGTTGGCCTCAACCCAATTCAAGAGGTTCATAAATCACAACACAAGAATCCCGTTTTCCCAAAGTCTCCATGTTGTACCCTAAACAAATTTTACATCTATCTATTGACTAAATTCTGAACATCTCCTAAGCTTTTGATATCTTTCTGAAAACTATCATGACCTATTCTTTATTTGAGAAACTATTACAAACTTACATATGAATTTCGGACAAACATATCTATAAATAACTTAAAGAAAAATCCAAATGTGCATTTGAAATAACTTCTTAATAAAGAACTTCATTATAGTTTTCAGAAAGATCAAAGTTTGGGATACATTCTTAAAAATTAGCCAATAGATAGATGTGAAATTTGTTTAGAATGAATGAAGGAAACTTTAAGAGAACTGAATTCTTTTGCTTTTGTGTTGTGATTCATGAACTCTTGATTGTGTTGGGAATGATTCGGCTTCATTCCTCTCAAATTAGCCCTGACTTTCCATACACCGATCATTTACTTTATTTTAAATCATCAAAGAAAAATTTATCCATAAGTATCAAAGTCGTTCTTAATAATTTGTGTGGAATATGATTGTTAATAGATGGTAAACTTTAACACTTGTATATTTGAATAGATATGTAGGAATAATTTGTGGAATTTCAGCTTCTTTCAATGCTTCTATTGAGAACTTTATCATATTCCCATCTTCTGTTGAACATGTTCTGACTTCTGAGTTTATTAATATTCACTACTATTATTTAATATGTTTTTCATAAACATTACAACTGTAGAAAGAGAATAAAAGAAATTTCATATCCCAATGCATACAATGCATATTGAATGTATCTATGATGAGTGTCAAAGAAAGATTAGAAAACTGTCAAAAAACATCTGGAATTTAAAAAATAATTTATGAAATTGAGAATATATTGGAAAAATGACTAGCAAATATGCAAGGACTGTCAAGAATGGTTGTGTCGTATGCTTTTGGGAAACAGTCGTGGCTTCAACACAAGTTTTTCCATGGTTCAAAATTCTCGGGGCACTTCATGTTATATATCTTGTGATATTTTTACCACGTTGCTCAAGGCAGTGTATTGTACATATTATGGGTTTTTGCAGGTGGATTTACATTGGTCTTTTTTGTTGTATAATTATTTTCCTTGTGATGTAGATCAGAAGTTTTAAGTGTGGTCATTCGTCCAACTAATCAGCTCAAGATCACTTTTCTAGAGGTTTGTGAACTAATAATTTTTTGGTCTACTCATTTGTCAAGTAAACATAGAAAAGTTTATGTTAACTTTTTTGAGTGAAATGGTGGGTAAAACCCCCCTATTTTCATTAACAAGAATTTAATGGAACAAGACAAAAAATTACAAGTAACTCCACACACAAAGTAAATGTTCTTGAATTTAATATAGGTTGATATTGTTGGTCAATACTGTAGAGTCGCAAATCTCACTTTTTTATGAACAACTACTAAATTATCAAAAAAAAAAAAAACACTAAATTATCAATGTTTTAGTTCCTTGAGATCAATATTCTATTTCCAATGCACAGGCCAAAGATATTACAGATTTGGGATCTCTTAAGGAGGCAGCTAAAATTTTTGTCCCTGGTAAACATCTCAATTTTTTGTTGTAATTTCCTGTTGTAATGAGCTGCTCCCTTTAATTTTGTAATCTTTGCAATTCATGAGTAAATATTTTTCACTAGGAGGTGCAAACTTGTACTCTGCCCGGGCTATTAAAATTAAAGAAGATGAAGGTTTCAGGTAACTGTAAGTTCACATTATAAACATGTGTTCTACCTGTGCCCTTTGTTTTAATTCGTATTAGCTATAATTATAGTAATATGTTTTTGGAAAGAAAAAAGAAACAAATAGTGGTTGAAAATTATATGTAGTTTATAGTCTTAATAAAATACTAAACTGACAGCAACCTTTCTATGTCAGTTACATACGATAGAAAAAAAAGGTTTCAAGCTCTATTCCCGTGTCTCGTTCTAATGTATATGAACTCCTTAACCTGTCTTCAGAGAAATGCATTATTGTATACAAAGAATTCATGATAAATCTTTTAAAGTAGGGGATTCTGTTGTTTCTCATGAAGGCTTGGTTGCTTTCAGGACTTACTACTTCTATGAATTTGGAGATGATGTTCAGCATATTGCTTTAGTTGCTGCTGTTACCAGTGGCAAGGTATTTATGTTTCCTCACATCCATTCTCTCTATCTATTTTGTCATATGACTGGATTTTCTCTGTATATGTTCTAGTTTCTTCGTTTTATCAGTGTAGAATCAAACAATGATATGGAACATTTTTTTCTCTCCGTCCATTATGCGGCAACTCTTGGTGTGAAGTTTATCTAGATTTATCTTTAAACTCACCAAAATAAGCTGGTAAAAAATTGTCTGCTGTATGCAAACTGTAGGGATTACTAAATGCAATTATATGTCTGCTTTAGCATATACTGCAATATCTCCATAGGTATGAAGAAATGCCCAACCCAAGGAGCCCTGTACTTTTATTTGTTCTCACGGATTGCATCCAAATACCCTAGCTAGGCATTTATTTTCCTGTACTGATTGTATCATAAGATTTATTGCAGCAATTTGTATTTCCTTGATTTATTTTTTACCCCTTTCTGCACATAAAAAAAGAG
Organism: Asparagus setaceus; assembly: GCA_012295165.1. Classification (NCBI taxonomy): domain Eukaryota; kingdom Viridiplantae; phylum Streptophyta; class Magnoliopsida; order Asparagales; family Asparagaceae; genus Asparagus; species Asparagus setaceus. The sequence continues at coordinate 21,185,081 of CM022705.1, forward strand.
ATAAAACTAGAACAACTACAACATTGAGTACTTACTAAGTTTGTGGTAAATGTAGAGAAAATGAGCTAGTGACAAGGTAGGTATTTCTACGCATCAACTGGCAGCCAATTTTTTGGGAAATCCCTTTCCTTCCCATACTGTTTTTGTCAGACATTTAGCCTTGGTGCTTAATGCCTGAATATTATATGAGGCTTTGGTATACCCTAGTTTAAAAAATTATTATCTTGTTGAGCTGCACTTTTAATAAACAGTTTTGATAGCTAATGCCAAAATATTCTATAAGGTTTTCTTTTCACGTGAGGATCAGTTAAATATTTACTGCTGCCTCTAAACTGTCATTTGCTTTCGTATCAGGCATACATTGCTGGATCAACTGCGCCACAATTTAATTGGGAAGATGATGGTGTCAAATTACGTTCTGCCGCTATATCCCTTGTAGTTTGATGAGTTCATTGATTAAAACACTTTGTGTAGTGGATGCCTCCATAATTTTTTATGTAAAGAGAGTGTTCTTTTTTTCCCCTTAAATTATGACTAGTTGAGAACATGCTCATGATATCTTGTGCCAGGAAGAAAGAACTATGTAAAGATATTGTTGGTGGGAACTGAAACTTAGTACCTTGAGATTTTTGATCATTCATTTATTTAACAAGCATAGAAATGTCTTCAACCTTGTTTTGTTGTTGTTTCTTTTGTTATTTCTGCGGTTAGCAGAGTTGAGGTTAAAACTTGAATATCTTTACTTACTAGATATGTTCCTACATTTTTGTTCCTGTTTCCACTTGTACATTACTTAACTGGTAACATAAACAACTTTGCCAGATTTAGAAGATTGTTAGGTCGATGTTCTTTGTGAAAAAAAATGATGATAGAATATATTCTCGTAGCTTCAATTAAAACTTTTTTTTTCCTCGAAGTGTTAAAGTGTTAACTTGCATGCCCTTTTTATGCGGGGAATCTCTTCATCCATGACTTTTTTTGCCTCAAAGTGTTAAGAGTGTCAAAGTGTTTAACTTTTTTTGCAGCGTCATTTCCGTTAATGCTATGAAAAAAGAGTAAGTATCTGATTCTTACTCATTATCTTTGCAAGAATACCTTTTCTGCATGCCTTTTGGATGCTAAAGAGAAATATTCAACCTGTTCAACTCATCTTAAACAGGGTTTTCAACTTTTATTCTCATTCTTTGCAAACTTTTTCCTGTCTTTTGCTGGTTATTGTATGTAGAATTCTGGAGTCTAGACTAATATTTTCGGCTGGAACTTAAAGTAAATCAGATAGTGAAGGGTCACAGTTGTCTGAATTCAGGTGGAGCGATCACATAACAGATATCAACTGATATGAAATGTGTATAAAAGCAAAGAGGAATATGATCCCAAAGCAAATAACACATAAGAAACTTCCGCTCCCAAAGTAATCTTTCAAAGCATCCGACAAAAGCAGGGCATTTCACTTTTTCTCTTCACTATCTCACCTTGGGAAAGCTATAGATAACCCCTATAGAAAATCATATAGGGAGAAAGGAGATAGCTACAACTGTCCATCGCATATTTTAAGGATGATAATTACACAATATTGGTGATTGCACTGATTTAGAATTGACAGTAGAACATGTGCCATGATCTCCTTCCTATATAATTTTAGATAGGATTGCTTTTATAGGATTTTTCTTCTTTAATATTAGGAAAAAATGTGTCAAGGCCCCAAATTGAAGAAGTTGATGTGGCCCAGCCCCATCAACTTTTTCCCTTACTCTTTAGCCCCAAAAGAGTGCAAAAAATGTGGCCCAGCCCCAAAAGCCCACTTTTATACATGTATTCATTGTATTTATTCTAGGGTTCCGAAAATACCCTCATCTCTCTCCCAGGAAACCGACGAGGTAACCCATTCACCCGGTGATCTCTGGCATCGCAATTAATGCGATTCGACGGCGAAAATGGAGGGAAAAAAGCGCGGCTTCCCTCTATTACTGGTGTAAGTCATCATGGGTTATCTCTCACTCTCTCATTTATGGTATTAGGGTTTTGTTCTTCAACTCTCAACAACCACTTATGTCCTAAAAATTCCCTCAATTACTCCTCATAAGTGTCCTCACTTTCACCAACACCCAATGGCCACCAAAGAATTGATTTGCATAGTTTCGTCAGGCGAGAAGGCTATATTCTCGATGCTAAGTTGTACAACAAGCTATTTTGAACTGAAATTTGATGTTTCTCAAAGACTGAAAGTACCTGAAGATGCTTTGTCATTGATATACAAATCTGAGAGGCACCCGGACCTAAACTTTTCAGTTGATAATGAAGATGATTTGCAGTTCGTGTTGGAGCACAGTCGAAATCTTGGTTGTCTGGAAATTCACATGCAAGTCATTGTTAATATAGAGGGCTCTACTTACGGTAAAATGAGGAATTTCTAACTGAAATGTAAGTAATCAATAAACTCTTTTTAAATCTGGGATTTGTGTAATTTAAGCTTTGTGATTTCAGGTTTCAATGAACAACAGTAAAGTAACATAGTTCTTATTTTGAATGGTTACATGTTAACTCTGCCTGTTAGATGTTAATATATGTTAAGTTTCATCGTTACATGTTAACGTTTATCTTTGCATGTTATATCATCGTTAGAGGCTAACTTTTGTATGAACTTGTTAACTCTCTTCCTAACGTGTTAACTTTTAAAATAACATGTTAATTAACTTGCACTTACTTCTTTATGTTACGTTTTAAAGAGACATGTTACTTTTACTCCTAGTCGCTTAACGCTCACAGTTACCTATTAACTTATACAAGAAGCTGTTAATTTGAAATAACAAGATATAATAATATATTATAATTAAATATGAAATCTCACTGGTTCATTAATTTGTACAGCATTGATACCTCTTTGAATGCAGAATATAGTCATCCTCCTCCAGGAGATGCTTCTAATTGAGAGAGGATCCAAAATGATTACCCTTTGGTGAGAATGTAATGAGAGGCGATGATATGCTCAACAACACTTCCAACGTTCTGAATGGTGGCACACGGCGATGGCGAAAGGGGTCAACAATTTAAAAGTGTAAATGACTTGAGACTAGCTTTGCAATACTATTCTATGGCGAAAAAGTTTGATTACGAATTTACAAAGAATGAACCGAAACGTATCCGAGTTTACTGTCGATATAAGGAGACATATGGATGCCCTTGGATGCTGTTTGCCTCTCCTGTGAAAAATAAAAAAAGAATTGAAATTGTAGGCATCAAAAATTGCTGAAGAACCTCAAATATGACTAAACCATGAGAAGATCGAAGGACAACGTCGTCGAAATCTCAAGAAGCCCAACACAGGGGAAGATTGTGTCTCGCTTCTGATCGCGAGACACTTATGTGTGCCTCGCCATTAGCGAGACACTTTGATGTGTCTGTGGCGAACACTTCGTGTGTGTCTCGCCACGAAGCGAGACACCTTGATGTGTCTCGCGACTAGCGAACACTTACTTGTGTCTCGCCAAATCTGAGACACCGAATACTTAAAATGAGCTCGAAGGGTCTAAATCAATCTTTGGTGGGGCCCACTTGACTTTATCAACGCAGAAACGTTGGACACGTTAATGGCGGTTACACGCGAAGATACCACTAGGCGTAATTCTAGGCATTTAATCATGCCTAAAAGCGAGGAAACCGTTCTGGCGGTGAAGGGCGATATTGCCTGCGCTTGTCGGCGGTATTATCTTGCCTCGCGCTAGCGGGCGACCCATCTTACCTCGCCGTCGTGAAGCGTACTGCCCGTGGCGAAGGGCCCGGCATAACTCATTTCGGCTGCAAATTTGGAGCATTTATGACTTGTGTTTCTGAAGAGGGCACGTTTCCCAAAGACTATAAATACCCTCCTATGTCCACTTGGGCAGGGGGTCGGCCATCGAAAGGAAAAATCGAAATCCAAGCTTTGGAGTTCAAGAACACGATCCGCGGAGATTCCTCGAGTTTAAGCCTTGACTTATTCTTGAGAAGAGTAGATATCTTACCTTGCTAAGATATTTCTTTGAAGTTCTTGTTTCCTTTGCGAAGCACTAACTAAACCGTCGATTCGGCGATCGCTTGGTGGTCCACGGATTACGCGGCCCCGCACGTGCAAAGTCCCACAAAACAAGAGATTTACACTTGTAGCGTCTTTTGTTCGAGTTTGTGAGAGTTATTTAATTTTCATTGTAGCGAGAACCAAAAGTGTAATTTTCTCTAGTTTTACAAATGGAAACAACTTTTGACCCAAACGATGGCGACCACGGTGGGGAGCCAACGGTCTCGAGCCCGAGATCGTTGTGTCGCGACCTTGCGACAATCGAGGCCGACCTCATGGTTGATGGGCTAGACTACTTCTTCGATCAAGCCAAATTGAAGAGTATCTCTCCTCTTCCACATCAAAGTCCTCCTCACCCGCAAACATCGGAGGATATCATCTCTTAAGAGGAGGTTCGTTCTCGTTAAACTGCGGCAGGCGATTCCCCTCTCAACAAGATCTCAAGCGATCGGCGAAGAGCTTCGCCAAAGCGGCGTCGAGAAGATGGCCCGTCGGTTCGCCAAGGCTCGAGTCGACGGATGGAGTTCACTATCGAGAACTCACATGATCAAAGGCATCAACAAGCGCAATCTCAATCCGTCGGCCTCCTCCCAAGGAAGAATGGGTTCGTCAAAGGGCCCGATTGACAAGGAAGGAGCGCTCAAAAGCGCCGTGCGCTTTGCTCGAGCACGCGTCTTTGTTGTTCGCAAAGCATAAGAGTCAAAAGCAACCCAAAGAACGGCTCAAAATCGCCAAGCATGGATCCCGGTCGACATCAAAATCGGGTTTCAGCTCTCGCCACCGCTACCGAGATTGTAACCGCTCGCCCGGGAGATAAGCTTGAGCCGCCGCCAATAGCGGTAAGTAAATCGCTCGCCAACAGACAGCTCAGAGCTGCCTCGGCCAACAACAGGCAAGTAAACTGCCTCCGCCGAGATAAAGCCAACCGCCGCCAAAAGCGGCGGTCCTCATGCATTGACAAAGATGGGCTTTTTCGCCTTTCTTCCACTTCTCCGGATGAGGTATCAACCTTTAAGTCCGGAAATCCGACAACTTCGGTGTTTAGTCGTCTTGGTCCACAACCGTGAAATAAAAGCAAGGTTCCATGAAGAAGCGCTTGGATTACCCGGTTGAAGAGTCTTGAGCAAGCCGAAATATCCCGTGTCTCTAGAATTCCAATTGCATCTCGCTTGAGCATCCCACAAGGGGTCCACGAAGTCCGCCGAGAAGAAGAAATTGAGGCAAGTGACTCGCAAAATCACGAGAGATGACCAAACCCTCGTGATTCATACGAAGCAAATTCGGATGACGGCCAAGCGACGGAAGTTGTCTCTCAAGTCAAAGAATCGTCGTCCCCAAAAGAACTCCAATTAAGGACAACGTTACACTTGGGGGTGGAAGTGCAATTTGTGATAAACCACACCAACCACACCATCAGGCTTGGGGTGGCAACACACGAAAGAGGACGATCGATGAAATAGGTTGTTCTTGCTCATGTGCAAAACTGATTAAGATCTTGTTATCGATGTGCCCGTTTCGAAGCCTAACGCCACCCACAAAGAGCTTCAAGATTCAAACGGCTTCCCTCGCCGCCAATGTAAGATCCGGCCACAGTCAAGACGACGTCGAAGAAGAAGGAGATCATCCATCCAATTTGATGAGTTTCCCGAGGTGACCATTAATATGGTGAACAAAGGGAAAGGACTGGCGACGGATGCAGATCCCGATTTCACCTCGCAGAAAAGTCGACCGAAGTTTCCCAGCAGATGTCTCGGTTACAATTGCGAGCTACCCAATGCATCGACTATAGAAGGATGCATGAGGGAGAGTCATCTGATGATGAAGCTTCCGACATCAATTCGGCGATAGCTTCTGATGACACAATGTCAAGTGTTGGTCCCCATCCCAGAGAAGCTTTTACCATTACTCCGATCTCACGGCTCAAATGTTACAAGAAGCCTTAGCTAAGCAAAGAGAAGAGCTTAAGGCGAAATGAGAACGAGATGGAGCTAGCCATGCAACGATGAGGGAATTGCAAACCCAAACAGTTGCACAACAACTGGGTCCGCCAATACCAAATACCAACAAGGTGGAGTAACCCACCATAATGTTGAAGACAGTGATTTGGAAATTGATGAACACATTTACGCTGATCAACCTCCAAAGAAAGCTGCATTTGATGCTCAAGGTGGAAATGGTCCAATTCTTCCTATTGGAAGCGATCCAAAACAAGGGGAGGATGATGGCGAAAGGATGAAAGAGCTTGAAAATAAAATCAATGCTTTGATGTCCACACAGGAAGTCAAAAGGACTGGTATCCCGTGTCGGTATCCGAGAGAATGGGATTCAATCCCTTACCCGCCGAAATTCAATTTGATCAACTTCACGCCATTTGACGGGAGAGGGTCACCTTCACAACACTTGATTTACTTCAAATCACATTTGGGGGTAATCTCGGGAAACGAGCCTCTGATGGTTCGGTCATTCGTCGGTACTCTTCGCGGAGCTGCCTTCGATTGGTATCGAAGACTCAAGGCCGGGAGTATGAACTGCTGGGAGGACATGGAAAGTTCTTTTCTCAGCAACTTCTTCGATGACGACACCGAAGTCTCGATTGGAACTCTCCTAGGCAGCGAAGGTGGGAGACAATCGACACCTTCGTTAGCGATTCATAATAAAGCTATGAATTGCGTGGATCCACCATCAAGAATTCATATTGAAGACTTGCCACAACAATCTTTCTATAGAATTGCTGGAAGTCATGGGGGTCGTCCCACCAACTACGTGGAAAGACCTAAAAATACGAGGAGAACAAGCCGAACGTTTCCTCAGAAGGAAGAAAGCTGAAAGAGGCAAAATGACGGCTGACCCCTCGAAGTAAATTTTTCCTCTCGTAATAGAGGAAAGGCATCTGTGACTGCTGTTAGTCAAGCGTCGCAACAACGACCGCGTCAAAAAGCTTCTAAATCAGAATTCCACAGGACATACTCTTTCAAGGACGAAGAAGTTCCAATCATCTTCAAACACCTCCTTGATAACAACAAGATCAAGTTGCCTCCAATTACAAATCAAGAGGAGGCTAACAAAACTTCGGACCCTAAATATCGTGCATCGGAGGATCCTCCATCCTACAAAGGATTGCTTAGCTCTCAAGGCCATCATCCAAGCCTTTTGCCGCCTTAACGCCAAATAAGCCGAATCAAATTTGACTCGGCAATTATCTGAGTATAAGCTGCTCCTCTGCACTCAGAGCGGTATCTGAGTATAAGCTGCTCCCTTTCCTCCGATGAATATAAGAGGTTAAACTGCTTTTCCTTCTTACTCACTCCGACAGCCCAATTTTGCGAAGAAAGCTGGGGGTGGATAATCCATGAACGAGAGGTCCACTTCCACATTGTGCAATCAAACCTTCCTACAGTTAGGATTGTCTCAAAATTCCTATCCCGGTCAAACCTTCCTACGCTTAGGACCACAGTCAAAATCCCTCTCGATTCTTTCCATGAACGAGAGGTCCACTTCAGTTGAGCGATCAAACCTTCCGGCGGTTAGGATTGTCTCAAATATCACTGGTCAAACCTTCCTGATTAGGACCATGGTCAAAATCCCTCTTGATTCCTTCCATGAACGAGAGGTCCATTTCAGATTGAGCGATCAAACCTTCCTACGTTAGGATTGTCTCAAAACTCCTATCCCGATCAAACCTTCCTACGTTAGGATCATTTTTAATTTTCACTCCCACTTGGTCAAACCTTCCTATAGTTAGGACCACGGTCAAAATCCTCTCGATTCCTTTTATGAATGAGAGGTCTACTCGATAACGAGGTTCGTTTTAGCCCCAAGAGAAAACATAACGAGGTTCGTTTTAGCCCCAAGAGAAAACATAACGAGGTTCGTTTTAGCCCCAAGAGAAAACACAAATTCCACAAGCCTCATTATTCAAAATCGTAGCATAGATGTCATTACCTAATGACACCTAAACTATGCTTTTATGCATAGGGATGTTATCTCGTCCTTATCGAGAGATAAGTCGATCTAACACTGCGCCATTTGGGTAATCAATTCGTGATAATTGATCAAGCCTCATTATTCAATATCGTAGCATAGATGTCATTACCTAATGACACCTAAACTATGCTTTTATGCATAGGGATGTTATCTCGTCCTTATCGAGATAAGTGCATCTAACACATCTTTGTAGGGTAATCAATTCCGTGATAATTGACCGAGCCTCACGATTCAATATCGTAGCATAAAGTCTAAGAATTCACTCTTTTAGCACAACGTAACATGTAGAGCGGACTCGGATAATCTACATGCTAGCCCAACTCAAGCGGTAGTTGGTAAAGGCTAATCAAATCGTTGATGGTGAGGGTTTGCCAAAAATCCTATATCTATCATACAAGCAATAACTTGAGGCAGCTGGTTCACTCTTCCGCCGGGTCAAGCACTTTCTCCTACCGTGATTTTAATGCACTTTGTAATTCATTGCTAATGCAAATGTGCCATTACATCGCCTCAGGAAGCTCAAGCATGCTCGCATGCATTCGTGGCGGTCCTTTTGGCGAGACACTTGGTGCCCTTCGCTTTCTTCAAGTGGGACAATTCGGATATTACATATAGAAGCTTTCTGGAAATCGATATTGAGAAAACCGGCGGCGCTTTTTCTCTGAATGATTCTCAAGGCATTTCAATTATAACCCAAGTGGTGACTTTCAAGATGAAGATGATTAGTCCAAAATCGACTTGACATTTCAATCAATCCAAATACAAATGCAGCGACTATTGATCCCAAAGTATGGTCGGCGCGTAGCGAGGATTCAAGAAACTAAAGCAAAACATGGGCCTCTTCTACAAAGTTCAATGTTGAGCGAAGCAAAGCATCTTATCAAAGTATTCCGGACCCTCGATAAAATACGAGGAGTCCAAAACTTTGGAGGGTATCTGTAGGCATCAAAATTGTTTGAAGAACCTCAAATATGACTAAACCATGAGAAGATCGAAGGACAACGTCGTCGAAATCTCAAGAAGCCCAACACGGGGAAGATTGTGTCTCGCCACAAGGCGAGACACTTATGTGTGCCTCGCCATTAGCGAGACACTTTGATAATGTCGCTGGCGAACACTTCGTGTGTGTCTCGCCACGAAGCGAGACACCTTGATGTGTCTCGCGACTAGCGAGACACTTACTTGTGTCTCGCCAAATCTGAGACACCCGAATACTTAAAATGAGCTCGAAGGGTCTAAATCAATCTTTGGTGGGGCCCACTTGACTTTATCAGCGAGCGTTGAACCGCGTTAATGGCGGTTACCGCGAAGATCGCCCACTAGGCGTAATTCTAGAGCATTTAATCATGCCTAAAAGCGGAAACCGTTCTGGCCGGTGAAGGGCGATATTGCCTCGCTTGTCGTGAGAAGCCCTCTTGCCTCGCCGTCGGCGGCCGATCTTGCCACCGCAGCGGCGGCGGCGGCATATGGCGGCGGTGCCCGTATGCTTCTAAATTGGAGCATTTATGACTTGTGTTTCAAGAGGGCACGCTTCCCAAAGACTATAAATACCCTCTTATGTCCACTTGGGCGGGGTCGGCCATCGAAGGGAAAAATCGAATCCAAGCTTTCGGAGTTCAAGAACACGATCCGCGGAGATTCCTCGAGTTTAAGCCTTGACTTATTCTTGAGAAGAGTAGATATCTTACCTTGCTAAGATATTTCTTTGAAGTTCTTGTTTCCTTTCGAAGCACTAACTAAACCCGTCGATTCGGCGATCGGCTTGGTGGTCCACGGATTACGCGTCCCGCGCGGGCAAAGTCCCACAAAACAAGAGATCTACACTTGTAGCGTCTTTTGTTCGAGTTTGTGAGAGAGTTATTTAATTTTCATTGTAACTGAGAACCAAAAGTGTAATTTTCTCTAGTTTTACAAATGGAAACAACTTTCGACCCAAACAGAAATCAAGAAGTTTGTGAATGAACACAGTTGCGGACAACATAGTAACTTGTCAGGACGATCACGGGCATCTCGCAAATTCATATCAGCCCACTTGCAACCTCTGTTAAAGGTTCGGCCAGAAATGCGCCCAATTGATGTGTAAAAGGAATTTCTCACTAAGTATGGATTGAGAATTGAATATAGTAAGATATGGTGGGGCAAAGAAAGAGCACAAGAGGATATGTACGGTGATAGTTATGAGTCGTATGATCAATTGAGATGGTAAACATTATAGTTTCTTTAATAAATATACAAATTTTGTTGCAGTACCATGTCAGTTGTTGATTTACTGTGCAACATATTAACATTAGACGTTTGGATTTACGTTTCATTGATATATGTTAACTGCCATCTTTGGATGTTATGTTTCACTAACAAATGTTAACTTTCAAGTTTAGATGTTAACTTTAGCCCGTATATGTTATCTTTAGCGTTAGATGTTAACTTTACTGATTCGTGTTAAGCGTATCTTTTAGATGGTTATTTTAAGAAAATATTTCATCTTTGCTCCAACGTATTATATTTACGTGAAATGTGGTGACATTGATGTATAGGTATGAGAAAATGGTAAAGGAAACAAATCCAGGAAGCTATATTTGCATTGAACAGAATGAAGGAAGGTTCAGAAGACTATTCATATGTTATGCTGCTTGCATCATTGGTTTCTTAAATGGATGTAGACCGCTATTATTTTTGGATGGGACCTTTTTGAAGGACAGATACAAAGGCATACTCCTGAGCGCCATAGCATATGAAGGAGACCAAGGGATATTTTCACTTGCGTATTGCATATGCGAACATGAAAATGTTGCTAATTGGAGATGGTTCCTTCAAGGTTTGTGGTCCATACTGTATAAAAGGTCAGACCCATACAATCCTCCCTACCAATTGGTAATTATTTTTGATGCCGACAAGGGAATTCGTGAAGCCGTGAGAGAATATTTTCCTGAAGCAATTCACTCAAGATGTGTTCTACACCTGGTTGAAAATTTTAGATCAAAGCTAAAGGATTTGGGAATGAAGGCAAAGGACACACAAGTTTTGGATAATTTGCTCCCAATCTGCTTACTATAAATACACTAAAGCCGAATGGAATGACTACATGAAGGAAATTTATGAGATGTCTCCTGCTGCATATAATATTGCAATTGATTACTCACCAGAACAGTGGGCAAATGCATTTTTCCCTGGCATTAGGTACTCCATTCAATCATCATGACCTTTTGCATTCGATGTTAACTTTCACTCTTAAATGCTAACTTTACGCCTTATATGTTAACTTTAGCCCTTTAATGTTAACTTTTGTGATTATATGTCAATGTTAGACTGTTTACTTTCAAGTTTTATGATTACTGGTTAAGGCTTATGGTTACGTGTTATTTTTGTATATAATGTATGCAGTGTACTTTTACAGTTTATTATTTTGATGTTTGTAGATATGGTCATGTAACCTCTAATGTTGCGGAGAGCTTTAACAGCTGGATATGTGAAGATCGCTTGTTTCGTGTACTGCAAATGTTGGAGCATATCCGAAAATAAATAATGGTTCGCATGAATAACAGACGCTTAATGGCTGATAAGTGGAAATGTTATCTTTGTCCTAAAGCTGAGCAGGTACTTAAAGAAAATATGGATAAGGGAAGTACTTTAGATGTTAAACAATCTAGAGATGAAATTTTCGAAGTGTAATCTCATAGAACTACACATGTTGACTTGGAGAAGAGGACATGCACTTGCCGAGCTTGGGACGTAACACGTATTCCTTGTAAGCATGCATGTGCTGTCATTCTTTATATGAAAAGAAACGTATATCAATATTGCGATTGGTTTATGTCCGTAGAAGCGTTTAAGAAGAGCTATGATGAAATCCTTTATCCCATTCCCGATTATGAGAAGCGGAGTGTGCCAAGAGATGAAATCGAGATATTGCCACCAATTACTACTAAAAGGAAGGGAAGAAGTAGAACTAGATGTATAAACAACAGAATAATTTATAAACGTCCAGTGAAATGTTCTAGATGCAAAGCTGAGGGCCACAATAGAGCAACTTGCAACGAGCCAATTGGTGATTAGTGTGGACTACTTCCTACAACGAGACTTTTGTTTAGCATTGTTGGATGTCAAGAACTTCGTAGCATTTTGTGCAAGATTTTTATAATTTTTGAAGTTGTATGTCTTATCATAATGTGTATTCAAGCAATATCAACTTTATCTATGTCAAGAACTTTGTAGCATCTTGAATAAAACTTTTGTAATTTGTGAAGTTGTAAGTGTAAATATGTTGTGTATTTAAGCAATATAAGCTGTGATTATGTTATCTTTAAGTTTTAAAAGTTAACTTTCAGCTTTACATGTTAACTTTACCGGTTACATGTTAACTATACCTTTACATGTTAACTTTCCGCTTTACATGCTAACTTTCAAGTTTACATGTTAACTATAAGTTTTACATGTTTACTTATATAATAATATGTTAACTTTCATGTTTAAATGTTAACTTTCAAAGTTCTTGTTCAATATTTTTGTTGGAAGTTCTTGTTCAATATTTTATGTAATGTACATATTTTCTTGAACAAGTTAATTTTTCATGTACTTGTCTTGATTTGTCTTGATAAAGTATCAAGTTTATATAGACATTCAATCATTTCATTATAATGTTATTTTTCCGCTTTATATGTTAACTTTTCCTTGAGCGTGTTAACTTTCTCTAACACATGTTAATTTTGACCGGAATATGTTAACTTTCATGACAACATGTTAAGTTTCAACGTAATATGTTAAGTATTGGCTAAATCTGTGAATATACAGGTGATCAAATTCAGGCAAGCTTCCTTTTCATTTTTTAGAAAATACAACTACTGTATACAGAAGCAAATTAACATACACAATATAAACATTTACATAAGTTTTTCGTCACTCAATCAAATGTTTAAACTGCTTTCTTCTCATCCTTATCTAAAAACTTCGCCTGTTTTTTCTGTTCCCATCCTTCCATTAGAAGTTCAGCTGCAAGCCTGGCACGTATGGCACTAGATGCATCGTCGAGAGTAGTAACTTGAATTGTGTCAATACCAAGGATTATAGCCTTCATATACAAGGGAACATAAATCCCACAATCAAAACTGCATGACATAAAGTAGCAAGCTAGTTAAATATATGATAATGGATAAAATGGACAAGATTAAATTTGTGAAATACTAACAATCCAGACTGTTGCTCGCAAGGGACGGCTTCATATCTATACTTCCTCCAAACGTTCTCAGGATCAAATCCTGACTTCATATGATCCATGAAATTGATCACTTTATTAACTGGTTCAATGTAACCACTATGGCCAGACGAGCTATAGTGCTTAACAACGTCCTCATCCAACCTGACTTCGGCAAGATGCCAGTGATCATGCCGTACAAGGGGGACAAGGAGTATACTCTTACCCACAGCAATGTGCTTTTGTATAAAGGAAGCATATAGATGTGAAAAATCAGGAGTCTTCGCATAAATACTATGCTGTATTGTCAAGAAGAAAATCTTATGTCAATTATAAGTTAGATGTGAAGATTGTAAAGATGGTTAGGGGTTTAATCAATTGCTTACGCAAAAGAAAGTTGATACGACTCCATATTTATTGTTCAGCGAGGTATTTGCTGATCTTTCTAACCATGCTCTTATTCTATCTAACAAAGCTTCCATGACCATCAAGCAAGAATGAAAATAATATTGCATAAAAAATTAATAAATAGCAATGTGTTTATTAAGCATATAAAATTTTCATGGTCATCGAGACGGCCCCCACGAAGCAGATAAAGAAGCTCCACTGCATGAATACTACTGTTTACAGTATTGAGAATAATGCACGACCTGAAATATAACAATAAGATACCAACGTTAACAGTTTCTGAGAATAGCTGACATGAAACAGTGCTATTTACCATGTAAGAGTAATAGTTAACATTAAACAGTATAAGTTAACATGTAATCGTGAAAGATAGCATGTAATACTGAAAGTTAACATGTAAAGGTAAAATCTAACATGTAACAGACAACGTTAACATGTAAAGGTAAAACCTAACATGTAACAGCAAACGTTAACAAGTAAAGGTAAAGGCTAATATGTAACAGCAAAAGTTAACATGTAAAGGTAAAAGCTAACATGTAATAGCAAAAGTAAGGTGCAGCCAAAAATGAATGAGAGTTACGAAACTTACTGATGGAATTTCTGATTATAAAAATTTGAGACCCATCTGTTGTCGTCTGGTGTGAGCTTTGCCAAAACATGATCAGATATTCTGAAGTTATGAATGAATGTTCCCTCACTATCCACTAGGCGTATGCTAAAACCTTTTACTTCAGGAATACCCGCGTTTAACAAATCCAGCAGAGCTTCCTCCTTCTTCTTGATTTTCCTGTTCTTCAAAAAATCCCAGCTGCATTCATCAGGTTTACAGTAGTACTTGATTTGCTTTCTCTCCTCAGTTTTCTTGTGTGATATCATAATTATATCTTCAGCACCTTCTTTCTTCTTCCCTTCTGTGAATGGGGTTCGGATCAGCTGTGATCTCGTCCTAATCTTGGAACTTGGTGCCCTTGTCCCCAGCTTGGTCACAATTTTCTTAGTCCTCTTCCTATATACATTTGCCTTCGATGATGCAAGGTTCTCCTGATTCTCCTCCTTTTTCTCTTCTTCCTTCTTCTCTTCTTCTTTCTCTTCCTCTTTCTTCTCTTCCTGTTTCTCCATAGACTCACCATCCTTTTCGTTTCCTTCTTCCTTTTCTTTTTCTATCTCCACATTGGAAACTTCCACCTCTTGCCCTTCGCCTTTCTCTACTTCCTTGTCTACTTGCGTAGCCTCTTGTTTTTTCTCTTCCTCATTCTCTATTTCCTCCTCCATTAGTAACCTCCTCCATAACATGAAGATTCTTATCCAATATTGGTTATATCGCCATAATCGAAGCAACCAGTATCATCACCCCTATCAAAAGAATCCAAAATACTTTTCTTATTTTTCTGTGTAGCCTTAGTATGCCTGTCATTCTCTGCCATAAGATTCTTCACACTCTTCTTCAAATCTGCGGGGTCGATGAGATCACCGGTTCCTTCATATTGCTCCAATTTCTTGTTAAGATGATGTATCTCCTTGGCGCAAGCATCCCATTGATATCTCTTACCCTGCTTGACAGCATGGAGCAATTTCCAATTAAGTTTAGCTGTATTTTTCCAAAAATAAATTTGATCTTCACTTGATAACTTCCTTATCTCATCTTCCCTCTCAAGAGCATTAGTGATATGCTGGGCAAATATCTGAAAAAATAACCAAATTGAGATTAGCTAAATAAACAATTTATAAAATAAAGATAATATTTAAGAAAACAATAAAATTTAAAATACTAACATGTAAGGATGAAAGTTAACATGAGCACACAAAAGTTAACTTTAATGGGAAAAAGTTAACTTGTAAGGATAATAGTTAACATGAAAGGATGAAAGTTAACATGAACACACAAAAGTTAACTTTAATGGGAAAAAGTTAACTTGTAAGGATAATAGTTAACATATACATTACTAAAACTAACATGTATCACGAAGTTAACATGTATCTTGAGAATTAAGATATTATGATGAACATTAACATACATATAGAAAGTACATGCACGATGAATTAACATGCACATAGAAAATTAACATGAAACAATACAAATTAAAGTGTAATAATGTTAACATTAAAATGTAATACTAGCATGTTAAAAAGTTAACATGAAACAATGTACACTAACATACACTAATATGCAGATAAAATAATTGATGCTTACATAGCCTATTGATGAGCTCTTAGATCTATCGGTAAACTTTTCTGCCTTCTCCTTCTTCTTCATCAAAGCAACCTTCTTCGGCATTGGTTGCTCCACAAACTTGCTCTTATCTGGTACAAGAGGGATTCTTTTTTTCCCCCGGCGAGTAATATCATCCTTCCTCAAGCTGGGCTGTCTTTGATGGTATTTCTCAATGCGTGGGCTGACAGGGAAAATTGGTTTATCTACAATTTCAATGGTTGCTTTTTTCAGCCTTTGAAACAATAGTATCTTTCCTCATCGATCCAGCCCTCCCTCCAACCAGTACCTAATTAGTCAAAGGGGGCTTCCATCTCAAGTTGAGGGCTGGTTTTTTGATGCCTGTCATCTCGTAGTACCATAGCTATCAAATTACAATGAAAGAAATTATACACTTTTATAAAAAAAAGTAAAACTATATATAACATGAACATTATGAAGGAGTAGCAACAAATTCTAGAGATGAAATTATCTTTCATTCTTTCAATCCACTTTGTTCAACCGACTAAATTTAATTTTCAAACTTATATGTTAACTTTCATCGTTACAAGTTAATTTTAGTAGGTAAATGTTAACTTTTACTATTCAATGTTAACTTTCCTGCATAAGTGTTATATTTCACGTTAACATGTTAAGTTCCACAGTATCAAGTTAGTTTTCAATAATGTGCATGTTTTTCTGATGCATAATTATCAAAGCTGCTAATAGCCAAAATAAAAATCACGCTATATGAACATGTAACTTACAGGAATGAGTGGCATGCATCCTGGTACATACGTAACCCCTGCCTTTGTCATTCCTTCAATGGCAATTTGAATGCCTCTCTTTGTCTCATCAAAAATAAATCTTCCCCACGCAATAGCTTTTACTCTCTCAATGCTCTCAAAATATTGAAACAACTGTCTTGGGATGCCTTGTGAGCTATTAGGGCACCAAATCATTGCACACTGGTACAAAATTTAAAGTAGCACAAAATCCTCAATATCCTTCTTTGACGTTGACTCAACAAGAGCCTCCAGTAACTCTTTAACATATCTCCGCATGCTACTAACTTCTATATCTTTACCCTTAGCCTTGGCCTTTGCCTTTCCCTTTCCCTTTGGCTTTGCCTTGTGCTTCATTGCCTTCTTTGCCTTCACCATTTCTTGTTTATCTACAAAGTACTCCCGCTAGAGCCGGTTGTGCGGGTCTCTATTTCTAAAAATCATTTCCCCATCAATTGGGAAGCCCGTATGCTTTTCCACCCACTCCTCATCAAATTTTACTGACATCATCGACCCGGATATGGAATCAAGGAAAGAGAATTCATTTTTTCCAACATAATGACTCAACACGTGCTCTAGTGCTGGTCGATCACGTGCTAGAGGTCCAAACAAGACATAGTCTTTGAAGGTCGTCACGATAAGCATCCGGTGACACTTCCATCCTTGGTTCAAGATTTTTCATAAATGCATAGTATGAACCAAAACAAGCTGTAGGCCTGATATCACCTACACCTACATCAACTTTCCTGCATAAAGGTAAATATTAACACTTATTAACATCAATGGTAAATATCCCTTCCACTTATTTGATAAAATTAACATTAAAGGTTCAAACTTAACATCCTTTGGTAAAAGTTAACACGTACGGATGAAAGTTAACATGAATCAACACAACTTAACATATGTTCATAAAATTTACCATTTGTTTATGAATTTTTTCATGTAATGCTATCACTTAAACAAAAATTCATAGGATCCAATTATACTTGTCTCTATATAATATTCACTTACTTCTCATAATAGTTGGAAATGATTGTACATTGTAATTCATAGGCTATGATTATAATTCTCAATATATATTACATGATAATACAACACAATGAACTAAACTCCAAACAATGAGTCTATATGTTATAAAATAGGGCTGCACTTCATATATAATATCACTCAGTTAAGACAAAAATTCTATGAATGAGGTCCCAGTTATATCAAATTTTACTACCAATGAATTGAATATCAAAATTTAATAGTTATGGCCTTAGCCTAGAAACAAATTGTTATTATTAACATGAATTGGAAATAGCTAACTTATAAGACATTAACTTAGTAAATGTCAATATTTATTAGCATGCATGGCTAATATTTGACATAAAGGTAAAAGTTAACAACAAAGGAGAATTATTGACATGCATTGCTAATAGCTAACAACAAATGAGTTTTTTAACATGCTTCATAACGGTTATACTTGATGCTGTTAAGATCATACTCCCAAATTAATAAAGTGGTTCTACACTACAACAACTAGTTTTTCACCACCATTCTTGCATAAACAGACCCCATAAATCTCAATCACATTTCAAACAAATAAACTGTTATCTTTCTTCCTTTTTCCCCGCTCATATTTTCAACTAACAGCCAACAACATCATTTGACAAAATACTGATAACTAAAATTTAACTAAATTCAAAGCCAAAATTTTCTCAATTGATTGGGAACTTACTTCTTCTTTGAAATGGGCACAGTCTCCATCGATCTTCTCCTCTTGCGTTCACGTTTTTCCGGTCCCCTTTTCATGCACAACAGGGCTTCCGTCGCCTTGTTACTCTCCTCATCCTCAGAGGACGTCGGAGGAGACCCACCTTTCTCAATCGAGCGGGCGGGAGACACCGAGGCAGAGGCGGCGGAGGGCGATGGTTCTGTCGTGTCCTCCTTCGACAACCGCGCCGAGCGACGCCGAGGACGAACGCCTTCCGTTCCTATTTTCCCTCCTACACCCTTCTCCACATTACGGTTCTCGGCCATTTCAATTTGATTTTGGAATTCAATTTTTTGAGGATTTAATGGACTTTTGAGTGAAAACTAGGGTTTCAAAATTGGGTTCTCGAGATGACACTGGTTTGAGCGAGGGAAAAGAGAAGAGGGAGAGAGAGGGCAGAGCGGTTTTGGGGGGGAACGGGTTTAAAGGGTAGTTTAGGGTTTTCGGGTATTTTGTTATCTCTCTGCTGAGTTGTAAAGGTAGATAGGGGCTTAAGCACAAGTATTTCATGTATTGGGGGCTTTTGTACACAAAAAATAATACGGGGGGCCTTGTCACAATCACTTTTTTTTGGGGCCTTGACACATTTTTCCCTTAATATTAAGACAACAGATAAATCCTATAGAGGGCTCTCAATAGAAAATCATACATGAGATAGGGGGTGAAGACACCTAATAGTTGATAGCGATGTGCGCATCGAGATCATGCTAGATTAGATGTCTTCATTCCCTATCTCCTTATACAATTCTCTATAGTAGGCCCTCTATATGATTTTTGTCTCCCTAGTAGAATGTTGAAATTAATTTTGAGGGGAACCAGAGACTCTTTCTAGAGTTTTCTGATCGCTTATATTTATACTAAGACAAAATAAACACATATTACATATTATTAAGAATATGCTAAACATATTCTTAGCATATTCCTTTATTCTCTCAATCACATCTCTAATATCTCTTAACCACATATCATAATATATTATTCCTAATATAACTATAACATCAGAAATCTCCATAATATATTCATTAACACTCCCCCTCAAGCTGGAGCATATATGATATACATGTCTAGCTTGTTACAAACAAGATGTACTCACTTCAATTTGTGACCGCGACTTAAAAGTGAAGTCTTACGTGTGGCCTTTCTCATCATAGTTGTCTCCATCTTACGGTCTTCTACTTGAATGTCTTCCACCACGAACAACCTTAACCAAAATCACCAAATGTGATACCTCGATCTTCTTCTGGACCAAGCGGCTTGATCCTCTCTAGGGAACTACCAAACAAGCGATCCTTACAGGGGACCGACCAAGCAAGCGATCCTCTTTTGGGATCCACCAAACAAATGATCCTCCTTAAGGATCCACCAAATAAATGATCCTCTCAAGGATCTAACAACAAATGATCCTTCTCGTGGATCCACCAAACAAATGGTCCTCTTCACGACAACAACTAGTTTTTCACCACCATTCTTGCATAAACAGACCCCATAAATCTCAATCACATTTCAAACAAATAAACTGTTATCTTTCTTCCTTTTTCCCGCTCATATTTTCAACTAACAGCCAACAACATCATTTGACAAAATACTGATAACTAAAATTTAACTAAATTCAAAGCCAAAATTTTCTCAATTGATTGGGAACTTACTTCTTCTTTGAAATGGGCACAGTCTCCATCGATCTTCTCCTCTTGCGTTCACGTTTTTCCGGTCCCCTTTTCATGCACAACAGGGCTTCCGTCGCCTTGTTACTCTCCTCATCCTCAGAGGACGTCGGAGGAGACCCACCTTTCTCAATCGAGCGGGCGGGAGACACCGAGGCAGAGGCGGCGGAGGGCGATGGTTCTGTCGTGTCCTCCTTCGACAAAGCGTAGAGACGAGCATCTCGTTCCTATTTTCCCTCCTACACCCTTCTCCACATTACGGTTCTCGGCCATTTCAATTTGATTTTGGAATTCAATTTTTTGAGGATTTAATGGACTTTTGAGTGAAAACTAGGGTTTCAAAATTGGGTTCGAGATGACCTTGGTTTGGCGAGGAAAAGAAGAGGGAGAGAGAGGGCAGAGCGGTTTTGGGGGGGAACGGGTTTAAAGGGTAGTTTAGGGTTTTCGGGTATTTTGTTATCTCTCTGCTGAGTTGTAAAGGTAGATAGGGGCTTAAGCACAAGTATTTCATGTATTGGGGGCTTTTGTACACAAAAAATAATACGGGGGGCCTTGTCACAATCACTTTTTTTTGGGGCCTTGACACATTTTTCCCTTAATATTAAGACAACAGATAAATCCTATAGAGGGCTCTCAATAGAAAATCATACATGAGATAGGGGGTGAAGACACCTAATAGTTGATAGCGATGTGCGCATCGAGATCATGCTAGATTAGATGTCTTCATTCCCTATCTCCTTATACAATTCTCTATAGTAGGCCCTCTATATGATTTTTGTCTCCCTAGTAGAATGTTGAAATTAATTTTGAGGGGAACCAGAGACTCTTTCTAGAGTTTTGCTGATCGCTTATATTTATACTAAGACAAAATAAACACATATTACATATTATTAAGAATATGCTAAACATATTCTTAGCATATTCCTTTATTCTCTCAATCACATCTCTAATATCTCTTAACCACATATCATAATATATTATTCCTAATATAACTATAACATCAGAAATCTCCATAATATATTCATTAACACTCCCCCTCAAGCTGGAGCATATATGATATACATGTCTAGCTTGTTACAAACAAGATGTACTCACTTCAATTTGTGACACGACTTAAAAGGCTGAAGTCTTCTGTGTGGCCTTTCTCATCATAGTTGTCTCCATCTTCTGGTCTTCTACTTGAATGTCTTCCACCACGAACAACCTTAACCAAAATCACCAAATGTGATACCTCGATCTTCTTTACAGATTGACCAAACGAAACGATCCTCTCTAGGGAACTACCAAACAAACGATCCTTACCAGGGACCGACCA
Source organism: Asparagus setaceus (assembly GCA_012295165.1). Lineage (NCBI taxonomy): Eukaryota > Viridiplantae > Streptophyta > Magnoliopsida > Asparagales > Asparagaceae > Asparagus > Asparagus setaceus. The sequence continues at coordinate 21,206,420 of CM022705.1, forward strand.
AGCAAACGATCCTCTTTTGGGATCCACCAAACAAATGATCCTCCTTAAGGATCCACCAAATAAATGATCCTCTCAAGGATCTAACAAACAAATGATCCTTCTCGTGGATCCACCAAACAAATGGTCCTCTTCACGAATCAACCAAACAAACGATCCTCTTCATGGATCAACCAAATAAATGATCCTCTATAGGGATCAACCAAACAAACGATCATCTTCACTGATCAACCAAACAAACGATCCTCTTCATGGATCGACCAAACAAAGGATCCTCTTCGAGATCTAACAAACAAATGATCCTACTGTCAAACAAATGATTCCTCTTTAGGGATCCACAAAATAAATAAAGCCGAGAAAATAATCTTCATCGAATCAAACATTAAACCTAATCCTGATTCAATCAAAATCATTTTTTTTCCCGGTAGCTAATGGTGGTCAAGGTTTCTACAAGTTAAACAATAGGATAATTGTACATTCTCATTCATATTATCAAAAGCTATAACTACTCCCCTTTATGTAGGGATACAATAACAAGAAGTTTTGTGTGTAAGCAATATGGGACTAAACATAATTACCTGACCACAATTATTCTCTCAATCACATTCCTAATATCTCTCAATTATCAAAATTCTCCTAATATATCTTGCCTACTACTATTTATTTTCTAAATTACTTCTGACATTCCTCCTCAAGCTAGCGCATGTACAACATACATGTCTAGCTTGTTACAAATAAAATGCACTCGCTCCGATTCATGACGAGATTTAAAGGTTAAAAATCTTGTGTGTAAATTCGTTTTGCGGTAGTCTTGATCTTCCACTCTTCAACTTGAATGTTTTCCACCACGATCATTCTCTACCAAACTCATCAAATTAGATATCTCGATCTTCTTTAGAAATCGATCAAACAAAACGATGCTCTCTAGGGATTTATTAAACAAATGATCCTCACCAGGGATCAACCAAACAAATGATCCTCTTTACGGATCAACCAAACAAACTCTTTATCGGTGATCAAGGTTTCTAGAATACAAGCGGTGGTGGTAGTGGTGTCCACAAGTTGAGTAGGCGGTGAACGAAGGGAAATCAAGGAGGCACAGGCGGTGACGAGAATATATACATCAAGGATGACTACTGCTATCAATAATGGCAATTCTGATTATCAACAAGGCCATCGAAAGCAGGACGGACAAGAATCCGCTACAATGCGGCACTATTCACGGTGAGCGATCACGGCCGCGATGCTTGATCACCTGCATGTTGGGGTCGGTCATAGGGAAGAAGGGAGATTGTAAGGCAGAGGGAGAAGTTTGATGGTAAGAGATTAGGGGGCTAAGGTTTGTGAGGATCTAGGGTTTTGTGAAGACTAGAGTTTGTGTGGCTCTGATACCATATTGAAATTAATTCTGAGGGAAACCAGAGACTCTTTGTAGAGCTCTGCTGATCTCTTATATTTATATTAAAAGCAAATAAACACATGTTATATATTATTAGAAATATGCTAAACATATTCTTAGCATATTCCTTTATTCTCTCAATCACATCCCTAATATCTCTCAACTACATATTCCTAATATGTTATTTCTAATATAACTATAACATCATACATCTCCATAATATATTCATTAACACACAACAAAAGCAAGAACAACGTCCTCTCTCTCTTCTCCTCTGAACTCTCTCATTCATGGAGAAGAAACAAACTCCTGTACCTACAACCTTCCACCCCTTGGGCATTTGTGAGAAGCTATTCAATGTCATCCGACCCGCGCTCCAACCCCTTCGCCGCCTAACCTATCATCATCAAGAAGCCATGGCCGTCCCTTCAAGTTCTTCGCCTCCTCCACGACCAAAAAAGAAAGCTCAGTTGCCGGAAGCTCAACAGAGTTCCAAGCCTAAGGCTAAGGAGGAGGTGAAGAAGCCTAGGAAGAAGAAGAGTCAGAAGATTGATGACCATGTTACTACTACTCCGGGCAATATAAGGACTGGTTCTGGTGTTGGAAGGGTACAATCCCCTAAAATAAAATGAGCTGCGTGATATTGAGGATGCCTATTAGGTTTTTGGGTAAATTGCACATAGACCCCCTGTAGTGCCGTTGTTGTGAAACTTATTACTCTATAGTTTTAAATTTTTTGACTCTTTTTCTCTTACATAGACTCAGTAATTTCACTCGGGGAGCAATAGTTGTCAAAATTTCACCTGGGGGGGTCTATCTGCCAAAACTACGCTACAGGGGCAGTAAGTTCAAAATATCGACACTACAGGGGGTCTATATGCAATTAACCCCAGATATTTTGTGGTGATTGCAGGATTTCTCCTTCTCTGAATTTACGTGTTTTGTGTTGCGAGAGTGATCCATGTTCCAGTTGAATTATGGATCTCACTGTCTTATTTGGAATAATTATCGTCGTATATGATTTTATGATGGTGCTTGTGTGTTAAGATTACTCAGTGAATGAACTTCTCATGTTGCAAATTTTGCAATGAGAATTAGTTTAGACATCATATTTGAGAGTTTTGAATGTGAAGAACAAGACTCTCATGCCATTTCTGCCTTCTTGATTGCTCTTGTTCATCCTCATTTCTACACTTAAAAAGTCTCTCTAGAAGTCTTTTTTCACCGAATTTTATGCCTAATTAGAACAAGTAGATATGTCTTACGTTTTTGTATTGTGAGAGGGATCCTTGCACTAACTGTAGTTTGGCAAAAAAAACTAGATCAAAACTTAAACTAGTTTTGTTAGGTCAACTTTCGGAGTTAAAACTTATTTTGTTTTGGTCCACCTGTTCGCTGGTCCAGAACAAAATTGGTTTACGCCAAAATTGGTTGAGGGCGGGGTTGCCAAACTGACCCTGCGAAGATCACTTTCTTTGATTGCAATAAGAACCAAGCTTTGTCATTTCATCGCAGTTATAAATTCATATTATTGTAACATCCTCTTTAACTTCGATTCATATTTAGCACATCTATCTTATTTCATTCTTGTTGTTGTTGTTGTTTAATTAGATATAGACTGTTTGATTTTAATCAGCATTTATATTCCTCGTTATATATCTTTCTTTGATCTTGCAACTAATCATGGGCTTGGTGGGCTGAGCAGCTAAGTGGAATCATAGCTCAACTAACCAGGCCTCTTCAACTCTGGATCAGTATGTTGATGTTGTTTATATCCGCAATGAAATCAGTGACCCTAATAAGAGAATACTGGCAACAAATGATTGTGAAAGCTCATTAGATCATCAATTAATTTTGGTCGACTACCTTAACAATATACAAGTATTTTTCTTGTGCTCGTGTGGATGAGTCTTACATAGTGAATGTCTCAGAATCCCCCACACAACTATTTTAATTTGAGAAAATCCCCTTAGCTTTGGACATATTATACATAACCCCACTCTACTTTGAAATTTGGAGAAACCCCCCTCAACTATGGTGTGTCTCACAATCCCCCCCCAATCTTTCACATTTTTTCACCAAACCCCCCGATGTTATTTCAAAATGTAAAATTACTAAAATATCCATTTGAAAATCAACATATTCAGTTAGAAAGAAACCACCAACCGGTGAAAGATATTTTGATTAATTTACAATGCTTTTTTCCCTCTTTCTACAATCTTTCTCTTATCCTTAAAAAACCAGAGTAATTTTTATAATTGAGGTGTATTTTCGTCTTTTTTAGTTACCTACTTATCATGTATCATGCTAGACCTAACAGTTGTAGCTTTTAGGGCGAAAAGTGAGAAGAGTTTATGGGGTTTCTCAAATTTTTAAACTTGAAGGGGTTTATCTACAATATGCTCAAATCTAAAGATGGTTTCTCAAATTAAAATAGTTGAGAGGAGCTTTCCTAGACACACCTCATATTTAAGGGAGGTTAAGTGAGAAAAGTTCAGGGGCTATATCAAACTTTCATATTTGAGGAGTTATCTACAATATATGTTCAAACTTGGGGAAGTTTTCTCAAATTAAAATAGTTGAGGGGTTTTCCAAAATTGATACATTATTTTATGTAGAGTGGTTCTCCACACTAGTTTTTCTTTAATTTCTATATTTAAATATATGATTATTAGATTTTTAAAATATGGATAGTTATAATCTAACAATGATTACACAGTATTTTATTAGCAAGATTTTCTAATTATTAATAATTTTAATTTAATAAGGATTCTTTGGTGAATATATTTCTATTTTAAATATATGATTATGAGGTTTTATTAAAATATGAATAGTTTTACTTTAATGAGAATTCTTAGTGAAGATAAGATTTGGTGTCCACTTGTCATCTTTTGATAGGATCTGAGAAACATGTGTACTTATGATATGACACATATCCTCTTTTGTGCCTTTATAATATAACACATGTCAATTTTTGGTGTATTTTTAGAAGTTTCACCAATTTATCTTTACATATAAAGAAGGGATATATATTGAATGGTGAGGTTTGACATGATATATATATATATATATATATATATATATATATATATATATATATATATATATATATATATATATATATATATATATATATATATATATATATATATATATATATATATATATATATATATATATATATATAGAAAATAATGCATATGAGGTGGGGTTTATTTTGCTAAATGAGCTACCAAAAGATAGCATATAGTGATGCCCACCTTGCTAGTAACATCAAAAGGTGTGGACATCACCACTCTATCTCTTGGTAGCTCATTTAGCAAAATGAGCCACCATCTCATATACATCATTCTCATATATATATATATATATATATATATATATATATATATATATATATATATATATATATATATATATATATATATATATAAACTTAAGTTGATAGGGAATAGTCATCCACCAAATTTTCTAACATTGGTGTTGCCTTGGGATCCGTGAAAGATATAAAGCCCATCTTTGAGATTTGTGTGCATCTTGATTTCACCTATCCCAAGGCAACATCAATGGATATAAAAATTGGTGGACACTATCTCTTATCAACTTAAATTTATAGGAGTATATATATATATATATATATATATATATATATATATATATATATATATATATATATATATATATATATATATATATATATAGAAAATAATGCATATGAGGTGGGGTTTATTTTGCTAAATGAGCTACCAAAAGATAGCATATAGTGATGCCCACCTTGCTAGTAACATCAAAAGGTGTGGACATCACCACTCTATCTCTTGGTAGCTCATTTAGCAAAATGAGCCACCATCTCATATACATCATTCTCATATATATATATATATATATATATATATATATATATATATATATATATATATATATATATATATATATATATATATATATATATATATATATATGAAAAAGGAATATGAGTGGCTCATTTAGTAAAATGAGCTACCAAAAGATAGCATATAGTGATGCCCACCTTGCTAGTAACATCAAAAGGTGTGGACATCACCACTCTATCTCTTGGTAGCTCATTTAGCAAAATGAGCCACCATCTCATATACATCATTCTCATATATATATATATATATATATATATATATATATATATATATATATATATATATATATATATATATATATATATATATATATATATATATATATATATAAACTTAAGTTGATAGGGAATAGTCATCCACCAAATTTTCTAACATTGGTGTTGCCTTGGGATCCGTGAAAGATATAAAGCCCATCTTTGAGATTTGTGTGCATCTTGATTTCACCTATCCCAAGGCAACATCAATGGATATAAAAATTGGTGGACACTATCTCTTATCAACTTAAATTTATAGAATATATATATATATATATATATATATATATATATATATATATATATATATATATATATATATATATATATATATATATATATGAAAAAAAGGAATATGAGTGGCTCATTTAGTAAAATGAGCTACCCACTAATGGGTATAGTTTTAGGCCCATCTAGTTATCACATCCATTGAGTGTGGGGTATTGTGTAAGTGAGTGGTAGCTCACTTTACTAAATAGTGCTAGCTCATATTCCTTAATCCCTATATATATATATATATATATATATATATATATATATATATATATATATATATATATATATATATATATATATATATATATATATAGAAAATAATATATATGAGGTGTGACTCATTTTGCTAAATGAGATACCATGAGATAGCCATGTGGTGAGGCCCACCTTGCTAGTCACATTAAAAGGTGTGGACCTCACCACTCTGTCTCTTGGTAGCTCATTTAGCAAACTAAGCCACCACCTCATATACATCATTCCATATATATATATATATATATATATATATATATATATATATATATATATATATATATATATATATATATATCATACTTCCTTTAAAAGTCACAATTAGGAAAAAACTTTTCATGGTTAATATTACCGTTCTCTATTTTGAATATTTTATTTAAATCTTAATATATCCTAATCATAGTTATATCCTATCCTAATCCCATGTGAACTACCTATGGCTTAACAATTAAAAAAAATTAATAAAATACATGAAACAGCTCCACAGTATTAGTTTTTTAGTGTTGGTGTCCATGTTGTACAGCTCCAGAATAATGTACAACACAGCGGGGCATATATCGATGCCATATTGAGTAGCTCTTATGGCGGAATAGAGCCCCAACGCTCTCAATCTCTCCTTGAAAGTCTGAAGGATGAATTTTGTCATCCTTGCCCACCACTTTAATGCTGGAGACTTTCCCCAATCTGGGAATCTAGGCTCGTCCTCCGGGTATCAGCCCTTGATTTTGGCAAACTTGTTACCAAAAATATTGGCAATGGCTGGTTACGGGAGCATTTTCTTAGACGGAGCCAGCGAGGGAGCTTAGGGTCGGTATGTCTAATGTGAGTTCTCTCATCTCCTTTGATGGCCGTTCCCGTGTCTGTATAAGAGAGCTATACAATAACACTCGTTAGAGGACCGGAGTTGGGTTCTCCAGTAGTTCCTCCGACGGTTAAATCAGCATTTGAGCTTGAGTGGAGAAGATACCAATGAACTGAATAAGTTCTAGGTGTGCAGAATTTGTATACATGTGGCCCCGAGGGGGCCTCAGAGGTGATCTAGGCCGGGCCTCTTTCAATGGACCGGAGTTGGGTTCTCCGGTGATTCCTCCGACGATCAAGTCAGAATTGAGCTTGAGTGGGGAAGAAGGAGAGTTAGTGTAATTTTGAGCAAGAGATTGCATACCCCCTTGCTGCAGACAGTCCCTCTATTTATAGCTGGTTCAGAGTGGCAATTTTATAATTTCGGTCGAGTTCAAGCTGACAGCTTAGTCAGCAGTTACTTTACGTGTTAACTGTGGATGGCATGAGTCATCACTGATCTGATATGATGGCGATTGATGAGACGTGATGGGTGATGAGTCATGAGGACTTTTGGGGTTGGAGCAATGATGATTTCTGACCATGTATTTAATGTAATGGTGACTGGCTGTTTGGCGGGGGGCTCGAGGATGTCGCGGCTTCGACTTCGGCTGGAGAGAAGGGCGACTCTGGCGAAGGGATGAGTCGGCTGGCGAAGGGATGAGTCGGCTGGCGAGAAGGGATGAGTCGGCTGGCGAGAAGGGATGAGTCGGCCTGGCGAGAAGGGATGACTGCCTAGTGAGAAGGGACGACTCCTTGCGAGAAGGGCAAGAAGTACCGCCTTTATAGTCGGCCTCGAAAGTTCTCGATCCGGTCTGGGGAGAAGGGACGCCTCCTGGGGAGAAGGGACGAGTCGGCCTGGCGAGAAGGGACGAGTCGGCCTGGCGAGAAGGGACGAGTCAGTCTGGTGAGAAGGGATGCATGTCTCGGCCTGGCAAGAAGGGTCGCCTGCCTCGGCCTGGCGAGAAGGGTAGCCAATCTCGACCTAGCGAGAAGGGACGGGTTGAGCTAGGGTGCAGTCTACTTGAGACATCTCAACTAGTTGAATGTTAACACTTGCTTATTTCTATGGCACAACACTGGCCCCTTTCGCTCAGACTCGGATGGCCGAGTCCGAGTGAAATTGAACTTCGTGCCTTTATACTGGGGATGCCTCGACCTCGTGCCTTGGATTTACTCAAAACGACACCAAGGTTTTAGTTACGTGCAAAGGGCTTATGAAAATGATGCCAATGTCTTTTTGCCGATGGCGTGCCTTGGTTTTACCCTTTGAGATTGCGTTCTTGTGTGTTAAGAGTTTGCAATCTGCTTTGTTTGAGTACAAGTTTGTTTTTGAGTCGAGGCGACTCGGCTGCGTTTATGGCGAGTAGGACAACTTGACTTCATGCCTTGGGTTTACTCGTGATGACACCAAGGTTTTAGGGTACGTGCCTTGGACTTAGGAGGATGCCAAGATCTTTTTGTCGATAACGTGCCTTGGTTTTATCCTGAATAGGAACCAAGGTCTTTGAGTCGGAGTCGACCGAGTTGATGACGTGCCTTGGTTTTACCCTGAAAAGGTACTAAGGTCTTTGTGTCGGAGTCGACCGAGTTGATGACAAGCCTTGGTTTTACCCTTTGAGATTGTGTTCTTGTGTGTTAAGAGTTTGCAATCTGTTTTGTTTAAGTACAAGTTTGTTTTTGAGTCAAGGCGACTCGCTGCGTTTATAGCGAGTGGGATGACTCGGCTTCATGCCTTGGGTTTACTCGCGATGACACCAAGGTCTTGGGGTACGTGCCTTGGACTTAGGAGGATGCCAAAGTCTTTTTGTCGATGACGTGCCTTGGTTTTACCCTGAATAGGAACCAAGGTCTTTGAGTCATTATCGACCGAGTTGATGACGTGCCTTGGTTTTACCCTGAAAAGGTACCAAGGTCTTTGTGTCGGAGTCGACCGAGTTGATGACGTGCCTTGGTTTTACCCTGAAAAGGTACCAAGGTCTTTGTGTCGGAGTCGACTGAGTTGATGATGTGCCTTGGTTTTACCCTGAAAAGGTACTAAGGTCTTCAGTACGTACCTTGGGCTTATCCATGAAAATGATGCCAAGGTCTTTCGTCTTTATCGCTAAATCGATGAAGATCGAGTGGCAAAGACTGCATATAGGTTAGTAAACAACACAAAAATATCTCTTATTTATGTGTCTTAATTTGACTACATTTTGTGGAGAAATCCTCCGAAATATTTTACGTTTCATGACAAACCTGCTGGTTCTCTAGCCCGTCTCTTCATTTAATCTTGGGCGGAAGTTCTTGACTGCCTGGGCTGGAAGGGAAGCCTGTCTCAGCCTGGTTGTGAAGGGACGCCTGTCTCGACCTGGCGAGAAGGGACGTCTGCCTCAGCTTGGCAGGTAGGGACGAGAGGGCCTGGAGGGAAGGGACGACTAGCCCTGGTGAGAAGGGACTCCTGCCTCAGCCAGGCGGGAAGGGACGAGTCGGCCAGGAGGGAAGGGAGGACTCGGCCTAGCGAGAAGGGACTCCTGCCTCAGTGATTAGCACATTTTAAATACATTTTTATACCCTTATTACCTATGTTATATGAATAAACGATATTACTAATAATCATTTTTATCTTATTTTGCAGGTTAATAAAGAAATAATGAATAAAAGCCCAAATGACTCAAATTCTCTGAATTTCTACCAATATTTGAAGCCCAAATTTGAAGACAAACCAAGGCCCAAGATACCAATTTGATCCAAGAGAAATTCGTGAAGAAAAATCAAGAAAAGACAAATTGGTTGGGAACCAATCGGTTGACCAACGGTTGGCCAACGGTTGGCTAACAGGTTAGCTAACCGATCGACCAACCGTCGGTTCCCAGATTTCAGATTAATGGTGGATTTCTCTTCCTTTTGGCTAGGTTTGATCCAATGGTTCACATCAACTCCGTTGGGCTATAAATAGGGGTGAAGGCTGAGTGTTTTGAGTGTGAAATATTTTGTAAAAACTCCATTTGGAGAGGAGGGTTACTCTTAATTGAGGAGACCTTCCAAAATTGTAACTTTTGTTACACAATAAATGAAATTTTTCACCTTCAATTTCCTTTCTCTTCTTCTAATCCAAGGACCAAAGGAGGATTAGATTAAGATCGAGGAGTTGTTGGTTTCTATTTTATTTCTTTTCATTTTCTTTCTTGTTCATTTATTGCTTTGTAGCTTAGATTTACTTTCATGCAATTTAATTTCATGCAATTTACTTTCATGCAATGTATTTAATTCTTGTATTTACTTTCTAGAATAGATTTTCCTTTTCTTTAATTCACCTTGAGGCTAGAACCCTCTAGGGAATTACCCTTTTCTAAGTGTGGAGCCAATATTTGTGGGATCCTAGAGATTGTTTGAAACTAGCTAACAAATCCAACTCATTCTCATGAGATTGAGATAAGCTAAGTGGATCTACTCTAGATTCCTCATATCTTTAATTAATCCTCCATACTTTACCTTCTTTATTTTCCACTTATCCTTGTTTTCCATTTGCGTTGCTATTTTCCTTTATTCTTGATTTTGATTTTCCTTTACTCTCTCCTCTCTCTCTCAATCTTGCTTTCTTTTATTTTGCACTTATTTTCTCTCAATCTCATTTTCCCTCCATGTGCATATAATCTCAAACCTAGTTTTGTTATTATGTGCATATAACCACCACCACATTCTCACTTTCATTTTCTCCTCTTTTGCACATAATCCACATCCACCCTCTCTTACCTCTCCACATCCACTTTCACCATTTTATCATTTTAGTTTTATTTTAATAAACTCCTAATTGTCGCGCATAATTTGAGAACTAAAACTTGAGCAAAACTCTCCCTACTTTCCCGTTCCTCGTGGGATCGATAATCTTTTATACTATAACTTGATAAGGGTTGTATACTTGCAACTAAGGTAATCACTCAAAATTACCCATCAAGTTTTTATAGTTCAGAACGGTGCATAAGTAGGATTTTCATTAAGTTTGGTTTTTATTTTGTGTGTTTTCTTTTGTGTAGGAACTTGGAGCTTGAAGATCAAGAGTTGAAGATTCAAGATTGAAGAATTGCCTCCAACGAGGCTTTGCATTGCTTTTGCGTGGGTAACTTCTCCATCTAGTATTTTCAATTCCACCCTTTAGATAGTTCATATACATTAGAGACAATTAGGATAAATAAAAATAAAAATAAATAAAAATAAAAGGATTTTTTTCCTTGTCGACCCTAATAAACTTCATTTTTTATTGTCGACCATAATAAAAATAAAAGATTTTTGTTTTTTGCATCCTTTTAGTTGCTTTTAATTCTTAGGGTTGCATTTCATATAATAGTAGGAATTCACCAAGTGATTTGAGCATCTTGATTCGACACACTTGAAAATATTTTAAGGGCAAAACCCACTAATCAAGATAAGGTGAGGGATTTCATCACCCTTTCCTTAGCCCAAAATCACTAATTCCTCACTACACTTACCCAAGCCTCTTAAAATTTGATTAGGCGTTGGCCCCTAAGGATTCGAGCTCATTAAGGAACAATAATTTCTTAAGTGAACAGTCCAAGTTTATTTGGATTAATTGGTGTCTAAGGCAAGGTTTAGGGGTTGCGTAAAGCTCCAAAGGAAAGAGGTACTTAATTGATCTTTGATCTCCCTCTAGTACTATCCTTACGGCTAATTACCCAAGTAAACTTTGATTTTTTCACTAAGGGAATTTTTGGTTAGGAGCTGGTCTAAGTCAAGTTTAGGCTTAACCTAGAATTAGGGTGATTGAAAAGTGATTGCCTTGATTTATTTTTAGTTAGTTTTTCCTTTTTTTTTTTTTTTTTTTTCTCTCATCATCTTCTTAATTTTTGCTCTTATCCTTTTTCAAATAAATAAAAAAAAAATTTGATTTTGGTGTATGCAAACTTGGGTTAGGGATAATACTAATCGTTTAATTCGTTTTGATTCATCTCTTGAACCAAGCGAAATGGCTAATACCAACCCACGTTCTTCAAGATGTTTGTTACCCACTAGAAATGCAATCCCCTCTTGCATAAAACTCCCAGAGGTAAATGGAACCAATTTTGAACTTAAACCGCATTTTATTAACATGCTTCCCAAATTCTAGGAGTAGAAACCGAAGGCGCTTACATTTTCATCTCGAATTTGAAGAAGTTTGCCTCATGATCAAGATGAGGGACTTAGCAGAAGATGCGATCAAACTCCGATTTATTCCATTTGCCCTTAAGGACAAAGCCAAAAATGGTCGTATAGCTTGCCCACGATTCCATCTCAACTTGGGGTGAATTTGTAAAAGTTTTTCGAAAAATTCTTTCCTATCCACAAAGCGGTCAAGCTTAGAAACAGCATTCAAAATTTTAAAATTGTCGGGAGAACCTTTTGGAAGTATTTTGACAAATTCAAAGATCTTCTTATCCAATGTCCTCACCATGGTCTTGAAAAGTGGCGATTATGCCAAATCATTTATGAAGGATTGGACTATTCTTCAAAACTTCCTTAGAGTCAATGTGTCAAGGGGATTTCATGAAGAAAAACGCCGAAGCTTGGGACTTTTAGAGAATTTATCAGAAAACTATGCGATTAGGAACATTGTGATTCATCGATTACCCAATCCAATTCTAGAGGTCCTTCCTTAGAGTCAAACATAGCCTCTGAAGCTAAGATGGCTACAATTCTCTGAGGTTAGAAACTTTAGAAACCAAAGAGCGAGCTCGGCTCAAATCAATCAAGTTTACGCCTCGAGGTTGTCATAGCTTGTCTTTCTGACCCATGCTTGAGCAATGTCCACTCTTAGGAAGTACTCAATCTTTAGAAACGGATGAATCTTTGCATTCCAGCATCCGATTAATGATCCATTTTCTCCAACCTATAATCCAGGTTGGAGAAATCATCCGAATTTTGCATGGAATCAGGGTAATTTCTCGGGAAATAAAAATTTCACTCCCTCTTCAAATCAACAATTCCCTAGGGCAACGCAGCTTTCATCCTCAAACCAACTTTCCACAACCAAATCACCATTTCCAAATCGGTTTCCTCATCATCAATCTATAAATCATATTCCTTCAAATGTTGAGAAACGTCTTAATGTTTTGGAAAGGGGTTTGGAAGCCTTGATTAAAACCTCTACACAGACCACGAACTTGTTGACTCAAACATCTAGCACGATGAACTCCTTTATGCAATCAACAGGACAAATTCTAAACTCCAACACTCAAGCCATAGCTAGATTAGAAACCGGCTTGGTCAACTAGCTAGCTATAAGTGAGAGAGAAAGGATCATTTCGAGTCAACCCGTGACCAATCCAAGGCAGCGGGGTCAAGTTCAACTTTTCAAGATCAAGTGAATGCAATCCATTCACAACAATCGAGAAACCGGGTTACTAATCAAGTCCTTGAGCGAGAATTACGTTGAATACATGCATCTTGAAGCCAACATTTGAAGAACCCTTTATCAATGAACTTAGATTTTTGGAAAATGGAAAACAACAAGATTTCATTTTGATGAAATTTTTGTTAATAACGAATCTAAGTTCAAAATGCATAACACCAATAAGACCTACCTTAATTTCTTTGCAAAACACATTGCAACCCTTGGAATTTTAATTTGAGAACATCATTGATTATATCATTTTGAAATTCTTTAAATTCGAGGTAGAATTTTCAGCAATAAGGTAGGATTTAATGTAGAATGTGAGCTTCTCATGTTTCATCTTTTATTCTACATTTTATTTTTTGTCCCACAATAATAATAAATTTATTCTTCTCTCATGTGAGAGTTTCTTATTTTTTATTAAAAAATAAATAAATATATAAATAAATAAAAATTTTATAAAAAAAAAAAAGAATAAATTTTGGCTTCACCCCCTTATCTTGAAGGTATTTGCAGAATTTTTATCATTGTTCGAAGTCGGTAGAACAAATGTAAGTGCTTCCATTCTTATCTGTTTTTACTTTGTGCATAATAGAATTTGCATTGAGGACAATGCAAAAATTTAGGTGTGGGGGTGGGGATTAGTTATTTTTATCTTTATCTTAGTCATTTTTTCCTCTTTTTCTTACCATTTTTTTTCTCTTTTCATAAAAAAAAAAAAAGAGTCACTTGCCAACTTAATAGAGTTGATTAATAATTGATCAAATTGATAGAATTTAAGTCTTCTAATCCTTAGTTAGTTCTATACTCAAGTTTACCTTTTATGACAACTCCAAATAAATTTCTTAAGAAATGATTTTCAAGTAGTATACTTTACTTAAGTTTTAACTTAGATTTTTAATTAAAGTAATGGAATTTTTGCATGCCTAACTTAGAGTTGAAAATAATTTTTCAAGTTGTCTTGATCCAAATATTGTTCAGAATATATATACATATACACATATATATATTATACTAACTTAACAAAAGAAGAAAAATTTCTCTTAAAATCATTGGTGGTTCTATTTTACTAAGCCTAAGTTGGTGAGTAATTAAGCAGAGTATTTCTATACTTAATGACCTAAGCCCAATTGGGTTGGGATTCATTGGCCCAAAACTTCGCTAAATGGTCACTTAGAAAGCCCGATTAAAAAAGAACAAAACCACCAAGGAATAAAGAGTTAAAAAAATAAATAAATAGTGGTGTACTAATCATGTTTTATATAGTTATATTTGTATATGTTCTTGAAAAATTAAATGGATTAAAAGACTTGAAGTTTGTTAAAACAAAGAGTTAGCATGTTCTTTTCAAAACTTTTAAATTAAATTTTTAAGTTAAACTTGGTTTTGTATAACTATAATGGAAGGATTTTTTAAGAAAATTACATTGGAGTTATGATAAAAGCGTTTTCTTGAGTATTAACCAACTTCAATTGGAATGTTTGAAGATATCAAATGAATTAATTATTTTATTAACTTCTTTAAATTTGGTAGAATTTTCAGCAATAAGGTAGGATTTAATGTAGAATGTGAGCTTCTCATGTTTCATCTTTTATTCTACATTTTATTTTTTGTCCCACGGTAATAATAAATTTATTCTTCTCTCATGTGAGAGTTTCTTATTTTTTATTAAAAAATAAATAAATAGTGGTGTACTAATCATGTTTTATATAGTTATATTTGTATATGTTCTTGAAAAATTAAATGGATTAAAAGACTTGAAGTTTGTTAAAACAAAGAGTTAGCATGTTCTTTTCAAAACTTTTAAATTAAATTTTTAAGTTAAACTTGGTTTTGTATAACTATAATGGAAGGATTTTTTAAGAAAATTACATTGGAGTTATGATAAAAGCGTTTTCTTGAGTATTAACCAACTTCAATTGGAATGTTTGAAGATATCAAATGAATTAATTATTTTATTAACTTCTTTAAATTTGAGGTAGAATTTTCAGCAATAAGGTAGGATTTAATGTAGAATGTGAGCTTCTCATGTTTCATCTTTTATTCTACATTTTATTTTTTGTCCCACGGTAATAATAAATTTATTCTTCTCTCATGTGAGAGTTTCTTATTTTTTATTAAAAAATAAATAAATAAATAGTGGTGTACTAATCATGTTTTATATATTATACTAACTTAACAAAAGAAGAAAAATTTCTCTTAAAATCATTGGTGGTTCTATTTTACTAAGCCAATTCTAGAGGTCCTTCCTTAGAGTCAAACATAGCCTCTGAAGCTAAGATGGCTACAATTCTCTGTGAGGTTAGAAACTTTAGAAACCAAGAAACGACTCGGCTCAAATCAATCAAGTTTACTTTCGAGGTTGTCATAGCTGTCTTTCTCTGACCCATGCTTGAGCAATGTCCACTCTTAGGAAGTACTCAATCTTTAGAAACGGATGAATCTGCATTCCGGCATCCGATTAATGATCCATTTTCTCCAACCTATAATCCGGGTTGGAGAAATCATCCATTTTGCATGGAATCGGGGTAATTTCTGGGAAATAAAATTTCCTCCCTCTTCAAATCAACAATTCCCTAGGGGCAGCAGCGGTTTCTTCGATCCTCAAACCAACTTTCCACAAATCGGCCATTTCAAATCGGTTTCCTCATCATCAATCTATAAATCATATTCCTTCAAATGTTGAGCGTCTTAATGTTTGGAAGGGGTTTGGGCCTTGATTAAAACCTCTACGGACCACGAACTTGTTGACTCAAACATCTATAGCGATGAACTCCTTTATGCAATCAGCGGGACAAATTCTAAACTCAACACTCAAGCCATAGCTAGATTAGAAACCCGGCTTGGTCAACTAGCTAGCTATAAGTGAGAGAGGATCATTTCGAGAGTCAACCGTGACCAATCCAAGGAGCGGGGTCAAGTTCAACTTTTCAAGATCAAGTGAATGCAATCCATTCACACAATCGAGAAACAGGTTACTAATCAAGTCCTTGAGCGAGAGAATTACGTTGAATACATGCATCTTGAAGCCAACATTTGAAGAACCCTTTATCAATGAACTTAGATTTTTGGAAAATGGAAAACAACAAGATTTCATTTTTGATGAAATTTTTGTTAATAGAATCTAAGTTCAAAATGCATAACACCAATAAGACCTACCTTAATTTCTTTGCAAAACACATTGCAACCCTTGGAATTTTAGAATTGAGAACATCATTGATTATATCATTTTGAAATTCTTTAAATTTGAGGTAGAATTTTCGGCAATAAGGTAGGATTTAATGTAGAATGTGAGCTTCTCATGTTTCATCTTTTATTCTACATTTTATTTTTTGTCCCACAATAATAATAAATTTATTCTTCTCTCATGTGAGAGTTTCTTATTTTTTATTAAAAAATAAATAAATAAATAAATAAATAGTGGTGTACTAATCATGTTTTATATAGTTATATTTGTATATGTTCTTGAAAAATTAAATGGATTAAAAGACTTGAAGTTTGTTAAAACAAAGAGTTAGCATGTTCTTTTCAAAACTTTTAAATTAAATTTTTAAGTTAAACTTGGTTTTGTATAACTATAATGGAAGGATTTTTTAAGAAAATTACATTGGAGTTATGATAAAAGCGTTTTCTTGAGTATTAACCAACTTCAATTGGAATGTTTGAAGATATCAAATGAATTAATTATTTTATTAACTTCTTTAAATTTGCAAGTTGGTGAATTTTGTGGGTATATTCCTTTGTAAACCCTCGAGACTACAACTTCGTCCATTAGGGTAACCTAGGGGTTTAAAGGCTTGTTGTATCGCTAAATACAGCGATTCTCTGAAAGTGAGTTAGGTTTTCTTTTATTTTCTTTGCTAGAGGACTAGCAAAAGCTTAGATATTGAATTTGATTAGCACATTTTAAATACATTTTATACCCTTATTACCTATGTTATATGAATAAGCGATATTACTAATAATCATTTTTATCTTATTTTGCGGGTTAATAAAGAAATAATGAATAAAAGCCCAAATGACTCAAATTCTCTGAATTTCTACCAATATTTGAAGCCCAAATCGAAGACAAACCAAGGCCCAAGATACCAATTTGATCCAAGAGAAATTCGTGAAGAAAAATCAAGAAAAGACAAATTCGGTTGGGAACCAATCGGTTGACCAACGGTTGGCTAACGGTTGGCTAACCGATCGACCAACCGTCGGTTCTAACGATTTGATTAATGGTGGATTTCTCTTCCTTTTGGCTAGGTTTGATCCAATGGTTCACATCAACTCCGTTGGGCTATAAATAGGGGTGAAGGTGAGTGTTTTGAGTGTGAAATATTTTGTAAAACTCCATTTGGAGAGGAGGGTTACTCTTAATTGAGGAGACCTTCCAAAATTGTAACTTTGTTACACAATAAATAAATAAATAAATAAATAAATAAATAAATAAATAAATAAAATTTTCACCTTCAATTTCCTTTCTCTTCTTCTAATCCAAGGACCAAAGGAGGATTAGATTAAGATCGAGAGTTGTTGGTTTCTATTTTATTTCTTTTTCATTTTCTTTCTTGTTCATTTATTGCTTTGTAGCTTAGATTTACTTTCATGCAATTTAATTTCATGCAATTTAATTTCATGCAATTTACTTTCATGCAATTTACTTTCATGCAATTTACTTTCATGCAATTTACTTTCATGCAATTTAATTTCATGCAATTTAATTTCATGCAATTTAATTTCATGCAATTTAATTTCATGCAATTTACTTTCATGCAATTTAATTTCATGCAATTTACTTTCATGCAATTTACTTTCATGCAATTTACTTTCATGCAATTTAATTTCATGCAATTTACTTTCATGCAATTTACTTTCATGCAATTTAATTTCATGCAATTTAATTTCATGCAATTTAATTTCATGCAATTTACTTTCATGCAATTTAATTTCATGCAATTTAATTTCATGCAATTTACTTTCATGCAATTTAATTTCATGCAATTTAATTTCATGCAATTTAATTTCATGCAATTTAATTTCATGCAATTTAATTTCATGCAATTTAATTTCATGCAATTTAATTTCATGCAATTTACTTTCATGCAATTTACTTTCATGCAATTTAATTTCATGCAATTTAATTTCATGCAATTTAATTTCATGCAATTTACTTTCATGCAATTTAATTTCATGCAATTTACTTTCATGCAATTTAATTTCATGCAATTTACTTTCATGCAATTTAATTTCATGCAATTTAATTTCATGCAATTTAATTTCATGCAATTTACTTTCATGCAATTTAATTTCATGCAATTTAATTTCATGCAATTTAATTTCATGCAATTTAATTTCATGCAATTTAATTTCATGCAATTTAATTTCATGCAATTTAATTTCATGCAATTTACTTTCATGCAATTTACTTTCATGCAATTTAATTTCATGCAATTTAATTTCATGCAATTTACTTTCATGCAATTTACTTTCATGCAATTTACTTTCATGCAATTTACTTTCATGCAATTTAATTTCATGCAATTTACTTTCATGCAATTTAATTTCATGCAATTTACTTTCATGCAATGTATTTAATTCTTGTATTTACTTTCTAGAATAGATTTTCCTTTTCTTTAATTCACCTTGAGGCTAGAACCCTCTAGGGAATTACCCTTTCTAAGTGTGGAGCCAATATTTGTGGGATCCTAGAGATTGTTTGAAACTAGCTAACAAATCCAACTCATTCTCATGAGATTGAGATAAGCTAAGTGGATCTACTCTAGATTCCTCATATCTTTAATTAATCCTCCATACTTTACCTTCTTTATTTTCCACTTATCCTTGTTTTCCATTTCTTTGCTATTTTCCTTTATTCTTGATTTTGATTTTCCTTTACTCTCTCCTCTCTCTCAATCTTGCTTTCTTTTATTTTCTTTGCTAGAGGACTAGCAAAAGCTTAGGTGTGGGGGTATTTGATTAGCACATTTTAAATACATTTTATACCCTTATTACCTATGTTATATGAATAAGCGATATTACTAATAATCATTTTTATCTTATTTTGCGGGTTAATAAAGAAATAATGAATAAAAGCCCAAATGACTCAAATTCTCGAATTTCTACCAATATTTGAAGCCCAAATCAAGACAAACCAAGGCCCAAGATACCAATTTGATCCAAGAGAAATTCGTGAAGAAAAATCAAGAAAAGACAAATTCGGTTGGGAACCAATCGTTGACCAACCGGCTAACTGTTATTAACCGACGGCCAACCGACGGTTCCCAACAGATTTCAGATTAATGGTGGATTTCTCTTCCTTTTGGCTAGGTTTGATCCAATGGTTCACATCAACTCCGTTGGGCTATAAATAGGGTGAAGGTCGAGTGTTTTGAGTGTGAAATATTTTGTAAAACTCCATTTGGAGAGGAGGGTTACTCTTAATTGAGGAGACCTTCCAAAATTGTAACTTTGTTACACAATAAATAAAATTTTCACCCCTTCAATTTCCTTTCTCTTCTTCTAATCCAAGGACCAAAGGAGGATTAGATTAAGATCAGAGTTGTTGGTTTCTATTTTATTTCTTTTTCATTTTCTTTCTTGTTCATTTATTGCTTTGTAGCTTAGATTTACTTTCATGCAATTTAATTTCATGCAATTTACTTTCATGCAATGTATTTAATTTTGTATTTACTTTCTAGAATAGATTTTCCTTTTCTTTAATTCACCTTGAGGCTAGAACCCTCTAGGGAATTACCCTTTCTAAGTGTGGAGCCAATATTTGTGGGATCCTAGAGATTGTTTGAAACTAGCTAACAAATCCAACTCATTCTCATGAGATTGAGATAAGCTAAGTGGATCTACTCTAGATTCCTCATATCTTTAATTAATCCTCCATACTTTACCTTCTTTATTTTCCACTTATCCTTGTTTTCCATTTCTTTGCTATTTTCCTTTATTCTTGATTTTGATTTTCCTTTACTCTCTCCTCTCTCTCTCAATCTTGCTTTCTTTTATTTTGCACTTATTTTCTCTCAATCTCATTTTCCTCCATGTGCATATAATCTCAAACCTAGTTTTGTTATTATGTGCATATAACCACCACCACATTCTCACTTTCATTTTCTCCTCTTTTGCACATAATCCACATCCACCCTCTCTTACCTCTCCACATCCACTTTCACCATTTTATCATTTTAGTTTTATTTTAATAAACTCCTAATTGTGGCGCATAATTTGAGAACTAAAACTTGAGCAAAACTCTCCCTACTTTCCCGTTCCTCGTGGGATCGATAATCTTTTATACTATAACTTGATAAGGGTTGTATACTTGCAACTAAGGTAATCACTCAAAATTACCCATCACTTTCGGCCGGCGGGGAAGGGCCTATCGGCTTTGGCGGGGAAAGCCTATCTCGACCTAGTGGGAAGGGCGTCTCGGCTTTGGCAGGTCGGCTGGGAGTGCGGTTGCTTGAGACATGTCTCAGCTTCTAATTTCGAGGTTCAAAGATGGGGGATCGATCATTTCCTCAAAGAGAGATGAAGAGGCTCCACAGTGGGCGCCAATGTTGATGTCTCAGTTCTCAACAGCGAGATTAGCAGGTAGTCTCGGATTAGCGAGGGAGCTTAGGGTTGGTATGTCTGATGTGGGTTCCCTCATCTTCTTTGACGGCCATTCTAGTGTCTATATAAGAGAGCTACACAATAACACTCGTTAGAGGACCGGAGTTGGGTTCTCTAGTGGTTCCTCTGACGGTCAAGTCAGTATTTGAGCTTGAGTGGAGAAGATACCAATAAACTGAATAAGTTCTAGGTGTGAAGAACTTGCATACCTGTGGCCCCGAGGAGGCCTCGGAGGTGATCCAGGCCGGGCCCCTTTCAGTAGAGCGGAGTTGGGTTCTCCGGTGATTTCTCTAACGATCAAGTCAGAATTGAGCTTGGGTGGGGAAGAAGGAGAGTTAGTGTAATTTTGAGCAAGTGATTGTTTATCCCCTTGCTGCAGACAGTCCCTCTATTTATAGTTAGTTCATAGTGGCAATTTTATAATTTCGGTCGAATTCAAGCAGACAGCTTAGTCAGCAGTTACTTTACATGTGTCAGCTGTGGGTGGCATGAGTCACCACTGATCTGATATGATGGCGATTGATGAGACATGGTGGGTGATGAGTCATTAGGACTTTTGGGGCTGGAGCAATGATGATTTCTGACCGTGCATTTAATGTGATGGTGGTATTTGTTTGGCGGGGGCTCGAGGATGTCTTGGCAGGCTTCGGCTGGAGAGAAAGGGCGACTTCTAGGCATTGCGGTAAAGTAAACTTTGTATTTATTGCTCTGTTGAATTTGTTTACAGCTTCGTTGGCCTACAACAAAATTCAAAAGAAAGAAACTTTGCCTTTTATTTAAGGCTTACAATGAAAACAAAAAAATTACAACTTTTATCCTTTTGAACAAACACGAGGATCTCTATTTTACGATCCTCGCTATGGGTTCTTTGCCCGTGTCGGACTTTTATTCGTCCGTGGACCACCGCGCAATTCGATCTGGTATAAACACGGGTTACGGAACTTCTGAGGCGTAGAGGGCTCGTTCCGCGAAGGAAGCGAAGCGCTGAGGATCGCACTCACGAAGGAGAGGATCGCTGCGGGGATCACACTCCGCGAAGGAGAGGATGGCGGGCGGGTGAATCTGAGGAGAAATCCTGCGCTATCCCCGAAGGGTATCTGTAGTCGACCGGTTGCTTACCTCGCGATCGTAGATCGGCGTCGGCCGAATTCGTGCTCGCCGGTGCTTTCGGAACTATCGTCGGCGGCTCGTAGATCTCGCGAGAGCTCTCTCAAAATATCGAGAAAATCCCCTTGAAAATGAGCACCCCTCGGCCTATTTATAGGCAAATGCTCATAGGAGAGGGGAGGTTTAACGGCGGACAACTTGTTTAGTGTCGGACCTTAGCCGGACACCAAGCGATGTCGGCCTTTGGCCGAACACCAAATGGTGTCCGCCATTGGTCGACACCTTTGGTGTCGACCTTTGGCCGGTTCTTGTTTGGCGTCCGACCAATGGCGGACCAAGCGGTGTCAGGGTTTCGGCGACGCCCGCTTGGCTCCTTAGTGCGGTTTGGTTTTGGACTTTTCGCGGCGTTAGTTCGATCTTGTCATTGTCGCGAGATTTACGAGCCAAGTTGGCGAGGTGGAAGCAAACACGAGGTTCGCCAAGTGAACACGAGGTTCGACCAATGAACACGAGGTTCGCCAAAAGTGCGAGGTTCGCCAGAAGGTTCGCCAAAAGTGCGAAGTTCGCCAGAAGGTTCGCCAAAAGTGCGAAGTTCGACAGAAGGCAAGGTTCGCCAGAAGGTGAGGTTCGCCAGAAGGCGAGGTTCGCCAAGATGAACCGAGGTTCGCCAAAAGTCGCGAGGTTCGCGAAGGTTCGCCAAAAGTCGCGAGTTCGCGAAGGTTCGCCAAAAGTCGCGAGTTCGCGAAGGTTCGCCAAAAGTCGCGAGTTCGCGAAGGTTCGCCAAAAGTGCGAGGTTCGCCGTAATGAACCGAGATTCGCCAAACCGAACCGAGGTTCGCCAAACCGCGAGGTTCGCCGTAATGAACCGAGATTTGCCAACCGAACCGAGGTTCGCTTAATGAACCGAGATTCGCCAAACCGAACCGAGGTTCGCCAAAAGCGAGTTTGCCAAAGGCGAGGTTCGCCGTAATGAACCGAGATTCGCCAAACCGAACCGAGGTTCGCCAAACCGCTGGTTCGCCGGCCAAGTTGGCGAGTGCGCCGTTCGCCGTTTCCCATCGTTTTCTCGGTCTTAGGGCTTAGTTTTCTCGATGATGTCGCCGTTGTGTTTGAGTCGTATTGATCAACTTTGAGCTCAAGCGGCTCGTTTGCATTTGCGGATTAAGCGGAGTTGATTTCGCCTCGCCGGCGCTTGAGTTTAGTCAACTTCGCCTCGTCGAACCGTCGTAGGGTTTCTTCCGCGACGCGTCGTTTCGTTGGTTTGTACACCTTGCGACCCACTTCGCGTGTTCGTGGACTCGCTTTCTGGCGTTTCGCGGCGTCGGTTTGTCGAATGGATCGTTGGTTGTCAACCCACCGCCACGAAGTCTCGCTCGCACCGATAAGCAATTTTATAAGCCTCTGGATACCCCTCCAAAGCGTCTCGGTCGATTCTTGATGAGTCTGGGATGCTTTGGACATGATGAGCCCTTCACTCTTTAATTAGCGTGATAGGACTTGTGAATGACCCTGGCGTTTGATCTCTCCATTCCCTTCAGTCTTTCCAGTGCTTTGTAGGGTTGCTGAAGGTGTTACGGTACTGCATTTTTTGTCTGACCGTTGTCGAAATCTCGACCAGAAGTCGATAGGTGAATCTTTTTTTTTTTGGTTGGCTCTAGTATTTAATTCCTCCAATCCTCTCAGGTTCTCCAGTGCTTTGTAGGATACCCAGGGGTGTTACGGTGCTGCATTTATTGCTTGACCGTTGTTGGAATTTCAAACTGTAGCTAATTAAGTTCCCTTACTGTCGACTCGTGTTGGTGAATTGTCGTCCAATTGACCATCGAGATTCCTCCGTTGTTCGGGGGAATCCTTGGCTGCGATGCGTCTAATTAGCGCCATACTATATAGATTTTAGCCTTCAATCAGCGAGTGCCACGCGTTGACCGGCGTGCGATCTTGCGTGGATCCGAACCGTTGATCGGTGAATCCTTTGGCGACAACGCGTTGGTTAGCATCGCTACTGTATTACCCCTTGTTGGAGCACAATTATCCTCAGTGGGAGGAATTCTTCTTGGGACTTATTCCAATTCCAAACTGTTGACCGATGGGCCTTACGTGACGTGCGAATCGGCGTTGATCTGATGGGAGGAATTCTTTCAAGGTAGAGCGCTGTCGTAAAGCCAACATAAGCCTGTCGAGTGCGTCAATTTATCCCTCTTTGAGGTTCCACGATGGGAGGAAATTGAGGGTTATCGAGTTATCCTTAAGAATATGGTAATATTCTCCGGGAACTTCGTTAAGAATTAGGAACTAGTTTATACTCGTAATCCTATCACGGAGTAGCATTAGGCGTTGATTAGCGTCGATGCAATCCATGCCTTCGAGTTATCCCTAAGAATATTTTTATGGAAATATTCTTAGGGAACTCTCGGCGAATTAGGAAGCGATTTATACTCGTGTTCTGATTGGAGTAGGATTAAGCGACATGGGAGAATATTTGGAAAATTAAGTTTGCCGGGCCATTCTTGATGATTTCGACCATTTGGAGGTTAAGCTCCAAAGTCTACGAATTTTGAGGCGGAATTTGGACTCGAAGTTCAAATCTGTGAGACCGAGGTGCATCATTTGGAAGCTACGATCCTGAAGCTTCATCTTCCATGGGATATTTTGGTCTTGTGTATTTCTTTGGAGAAGCGAGGGCGGTAGAACTCGAGCAGGGAACTTCAAGCGGCGAGGAGAGTCGATCATTTTGAAGGCGATGAAGGCCAACAAAGAAGAGACTCTTGCGGTCATGCGAGAAATTTGAACTTCGAAGTTGGTTGACATCGAGAAGGAGGCTGAAGGCCCTTAATAGCGTGAGAGTCCTTGGTGAGCTTCAAGTGGAACCGACAAACTTTCAGCGATAAAGTATAACAAATTTGTTCCCATAAATTTGATGTTTAAGGATTTGTAATCTCATCCTTTTATTAATCAAATATGTCCTTTCTTTCTTCTCTTTTTTTCTTCTTTATTATGATTCTTTTTAAAGTCGAAATAATTAACCATAATACTTATAGGATTTTGGCAAACCCTCGACCATCAGCGGGTTTGATTAGCCTACCAACTACCGTTTGAGTTGGGCTAGCGCCGCGGATTATACGGATCCGTTCCGTACATGGCGTTGTGCTAAAGAATGAAGCTCTCTTAGACTTAATGCTCGATGTTGAATCACGTAGGCCATTGCTCTTTTGGGCAAAGAGCCACCCGGCAATGCGTGTTCGCGTAGACTCATCCATTCTTAGGCCGGGATGAAATACCCGAGAATCAAACTCACGTGTCTTCTTCAATCGGAAAAAGACTAAGCGGCAGCAGCGTGTGGCGTTGGCTTTATCCTTCTTAGGCCGGGATAAAATACCCGAATCAAACTCGGTGTCTTCTTCAATCGGGAAAAGACTAAGCAAACAGCGTGTGGCGTTGGCTTTATCCTTCTTAGGCTTGGGATAAAATACCCAGTCAAACTCGGTGTCTTCTTCAATGAAAAAGACTAAACCCGACAGCGTGTGGCGTTGGCTTTATCCTTCTTAGGCTTCGGGATAAAATACCCGAGAATCAAACTCAGGTGTCTTCTTCAATGGAAAAAGACTAAGCCGACAGCGTGTGAAGCGTTGGCTTTATCCTTCTTAGGCGGGATAAAATACCCGAATCAAACTCTAGTGTCTTCTTCAATGGAAAAAGACTAAACCGACAGCGTGTGAGGCGTTGGCTTTTAGGGTTATTAGCCAACTGACCCTCAGCGGGTTTGATGAGCCTTTACCAACTACCGTTTGAGTTGGGCTAGCATGTAGATTATCTAAATCCGTTCTACACGCGTTGTGCTAAAGAATGAAACTCTCTTAGACTTAATGCTACGATGTTGAATATGTAGAGTACATTGAGAAATTTAAAGGCGTAAAATAAAGATTATCCTTCAATTGATTTTAAAGAAAGAATAAATACAACTCTCGAAATGCAATCTCTCTCTCTAGCCGACTTAGATAAAAAGAAATTACAAATTCCTCGATCGGTTGCCCGATTTACAAAGAGGAATGATCAGCGGAGACCCTTCCCTTTATTTAATCTGGGTTCTTCACGGTAGCGGTGGGAGCTTGAATCTTGTATCCGTTGGCGATCCGACCGTCTTGACTTCGTGGGGCGAGGTTGAAAAAGAACTTCGCGGGAGCAAGTCTAAGAACCATAAAAGCAAGTTTATAACTCGCGAGTTTGATAACTCAAGATATGAGTTTTGTAACTTCACGCGAGTTTGTATGCCAAGCCGAGCGAAGAGAGGCCAATCAAAGAAGCCTCCTCTAAGCCAACACAACCTCCCTCAGCGGCCCGATCGAGAGGAAAAGCCCCTTCCTGCCGAGCCTTTGGCTATTTATAGGGATTTTAAGGGGTATGGCCGACCCATAATGCGCTCCTAAATGAGGGTTAATGGCCCTCGGATCGTGCAAAACAGTTTGGAAGCTGTTAAGATCGTGTTTGAGCGAGTCAAAGCGCATAGTTCGCGTTAAGGCAAGCCTGGCGTCTGCGTTTTGAGAAAGCGAGCGGGCCATGTGCGCGTTGTGAGCTTCGGCGGTTTGTGTGTCTTGCGGCGTTTTGAGCTTGAGCAGGCTGAGGCCATGTGCTCAGCGTTTGGGGCTGAGCAGCGGGCCATGTGCTTCCGTTTTGGATTGAAAGCGGGCGTGTGCTCCGCATTTTGAATTGAAGCGGGCCTGTGCTCGCGTTTTGGGCTTGGCAGGCGGGCCATGTGCTCCGCGATTTGGGAGTTGAGCGTGGGTGCGAGACCATGTGCTCGCGTTTGGGGCTTGAGCGGGCCATGTGCTCCGTTTTGGATTGAAAGCAGGGGATAAGTCCGGCGTTTTGCTTTGAAGAGATCAATACTTGTGATCTCTTTTCACAAGATTGTCAACTTGTAATCCTTGTACTCACGGAGACATTAACCGATTCTCCTTTGTTATCGTGAAAGTCGTCGACTTGTAACCTTCATCGATAGTGTTTAGCGGATATTGGTACGTCTTGGTAGAATTTTTTTCGGCCTACATAGGCCCGTCTTTTCACGGGAAGACTAACGGCGGCGTGTTGGCGTCGACTATCCACGCTTGGATTAGGGATCAAATTCCCCAAGATGAACGGTGCCTTCTTTTGAGGGAGAAGTGAACGGAATAAGATTGATTGAGGTGGGAAAGGAAGAATGTATTCTGAAGGTGGAGAGGAAGGAGGATCTTGTCTCCTATCTCGGGTAGAGATGAACAAGAGAGGAAAGTTTTGTATCCTATCTCTTGCCGGTGGAGAGAAGGTTTTGTATCCTATCTCAGAAAACTCATCAATTGAAAAAGAAGAGAAGGTTTTGTATCCTATCTCTTATTAATGGAGAGGAAGGAGGATCTTGTCTCCTATCTCAGGGTGGTCACGAATTTGAAATAAGAGAGAAGGTTTTGTATCCTATCTCTTATTGATGGAGAGGAAGGAGGATCTTGTCTCCTATCTCAGGATATTGGAAAGGAAGGATTTTTATCTGTTTCGATGAAAGAGACTAAAATGGGATCTCCATTTTGAGAATCTTGAAAGATGAAACTAAGAGTGGGATCTCCACTCAGAATCTAAGACAAGAGAGAAGAATGTACTCTATCTCTTGCTTGGAGAGGAAGAATGTATTCTATCTCGGTGAAATGTGGGAAAGGAAGAATGTATTCTATTTCCCGATGAGAAACTAAGGCGGGGTCTCCACTCTGAAACTCTTGAAAGGGTCGGGATAGCTTTGGCTTTTATAGGATTGCTAACGAGAATTTGAAAGTGGACCTCGTTAGTGGAAAGAATCGAGGGGTTTTCTTTGGTGGTTGGACGGGGAGATTTTTAGTGGGCCAGATCAATGAATTTGATCGGTGAGAAATTTTGGAGGAAAACACAATAACTTAGAGTTATCCTCATGAAAATGAGTGAGATATTCTCTGAACTTCCCATCAAAATGGGTTATCTGAATGTACTAAGGATAATACTTTTGAAACTTCCATTTATCGGCATTAATTGCGGTGCCGATGTGTGATAAAGCGATATGCACCGTTTGAATAGGCCGTGTCTATTATAGCGGTCCTTCCATTGGGTTAATTTACCTTTCTTCTTGGAGTTGAGAATTATCGACCGTCTAGCGAGGGCGAGATCTCCCTCCTTAAAGGTTCTCAACTTTCTTGTTGAAAGCCCTCGACATCACGGCTTGATAGAACTCAATGCATTGTTGAGCCTCGAGCTTTTCATCAACATCTCGAGCTCTTGAGGCGTTTACGATGTTGTTCTTGGTCGTCATCTCTTTGCAAAGGCGACCGCAGTGGCGAATGGATTTCCAGCGGAGAATTGCTTCACACGTAAACCCGAGATGCGGGGAGTGCGCTCGATTGGCGTCGCGTCTGTTGTGCGATATGCCCGAGTGCTTCTCGAGTTTATCGTCCGGTCTCGCTTGTTATTCTTCACAAGCCGACAAAATCTTGATAATCGTCTTGTTGAGCGCCTCGGCTAATCCATTTCTTCTTTGGATTATAAGTACATCGGCGAGACATCTTGTATCTTGAACTTTTAGCAAAACGATGAAGGAATTGGCGATAAATTGGGGACCGTTGTCATGCGATTAGTCTCGGGACACCATGTCGATAGATGACATGGTGTTTGAAAACTGATGGCGGTACTGCGCCTTGACCTCTTTTAGCGGGATTGCTTGACCCACTTGGAAGTAGTGGTGATTGCTAAAATAAACCGATCTCCTTTAGCGGCGGAGGAAAAATGGGACCTCGGCGTCCATTCCCCATGTCTCGAATGGCGGGATGTGGCCAAAGGATGCAAGCTGCTCAAGAGGTGATGCATATAATTGGCGTGAATTTGACAGCGTGGCATTCCGGCGTGCTCATTGCGTCATTAATCATTGTGGGCCAAAGTAGCCCATTCTCTTGATTCGATCGTAGAGCTTGGGACCCGGTGGTGTGCTCCACATTCACCTTCGTGTGCTTCAGAAGGACCTCTTACGCCTCCTTGTTTGAGAGGCATCGGGTAAAGACCGTCATACCCGTGATATAACATCGGGTCTACGTGGCCGTAAAAGAATCAGGAGCTCTTAGCGGATTGACTCTCTCTCCTTCACGCCTTGTGGCAGAATACCATGCAAGACGTAGTCGATGATAGGAAAGCGCCAATCTCGGGGCTCCAATTTGGTTTGGGTTGCATGTACCTCTTTGGTAATTACCCCTTCATCTTCTTGTACCTCATTATATCCTGGTACGAAAAGTTGATGAGTCGGCCGTAACTAGTTGCTCGGTCGGAAGAGAACATTGCCGCGACAACGCTAATGCGACCAATGCATCTGCGTAAAGCGTTCGAAGGTGCGGGATATACTCAATGAAGAATTCTTTGAACGAGTCTGCCATTTCGATTGCTACCTGATGATAAGGAATTAGATCTGGATTTCTGACTTCATAGTCTCGCGGATCGCGACTATTAGTTGTGAATCGCCATATGCTTGAGATATTGACCCCGGCTCCTTGGCGAAGCTAAGTCCGATAAGTAGCGTTGTATTGACTCGTTATTGGAACAAGGTTGGTGAGTGAATAAGCACGGGGCATGACATGATTCCGGAAATCAAGACAACTCCGACTCGGTGGAGATTTTAGAACATCGGGAATTTTCGCCACATTAGTGGCCGAAGCTCCGTCAAAATACAATCGCCATATTTGTTGGTGCGATGTAGTGTTGACTTCACGAACTTCATCAGGAAGATCATCATATAGCTTCATTGCGTCCGTTGTCGGGTTGGCGACCAAGAGATCATAAATGGCTTGTCCTTTGACCGACTTTGTTGTTTGAAGTGCAAGTCATATTGAGACAAAACAAGGCCCATTTAAGCCAGCGCCAACTCATTGAGGCGGTGGGTCATAAATATTCGGACCGGTTCGTTAGAGATAACATAAATGCGTCTGTCAGGCTAAATAGTGCCGCATTTTACGAATCGCGAACACTAATGCAAAACCTTCTTCGACCATTGGGTATCGAGACTTCGGCCGCGACTAATGTTAAACCGGGTAATACTTGCACGTTCATGACCGCCGTCATCGTCGCTGCTAGCGAGTAAAGCGTAACGAGTGATCCGTTGCCTTGATGTAGATCGAAGCGGTTTTCCGGCCAGCGGTCGCGACAGAGCAGGAGGTTTAGCAAGATCGATTTGATCTCTTCAAGCGGCTTTCGGCGGCGTCGTCCCAAATAAACAACCGCCCTTCTTGTTCAACAGAGAGCGGTTGGCACTTCCGGTAGGTTCGATATGAACCGTCGGATGTCATGTCGCCCTTGTAACCCCGAGTTCTCTCGGATTTCGGAGGTTGCAACTCTTGAATCGCCTTCACTTTGTCGGGGATCGGCGTGGATTCCTTTGTCGGTGGCGACAAAGCGAGAACTGCCTTTGGACATCGAAGGAAGGATTTGGCGGGGTTCATCTTTAGTTGATGAGTCATGAGTTGAATACCGTTCTAAGATCTTTGATGTGATCTCCTTTGTCCGCGGCTTTTCACGACCAAGTCGTCGGCGTAGCATTCGACCGTTTTAGGAGATGATCTGGAAAATCTTAGTCATTGCTTTCGCTGATATGTGGCGCCGGCATTTTGAGGCGAGCGGCATGACCGTGTAGCAATATATACCGATGGGCGTTACGAGCGGCTATTGTGCTAGCGTCATCGGGGTGCATTTTGATCGGCGTAACAGAAACCATCCATGAATGACATTCTTTCAAATCCACCGTGTTTTCGACTATGACATGGTGATTGGAAGAGGAAAGTCATCTTCGAGACAGCGGCGTTCAGGTCTCTATAGTCGACCACAGATCCTAATCGAACCATTCTTCTTCATGGCCAGGGACTATATTAGCCACTCAATCCGGATGTTGAATTTCCACGATGAATCGATTCTATGAGTTTCTTTACTTCGTCAGCGATTGCACGCAAGATTTGTGGGCGAAACCGTCTTCTTGATTTGCTTGGCGGTTTGACATCCACCTTGATGTTGGCGATGTGTCGCCACATTAGAGTCGAGTCTGGCATGTCCTCGTAACTCGGTGAATACATCGATATACTCACGATTAGAGGCGATCAACTCTTCCTTCTCTTCGAGGGAAGAGTATTGCTGATGTTTATGAGCTTAGGATGTTCCTCGTCACCCATATTAACTTTGGACTACCTGGAGTCCTTAGTGGGGGGTTCTCTTTGTTCGAATCTATCCCCAAACTGCTCTCTGAGTTGATGGATCCATTGTTCGCGGTAAAAGTTGGGATGATTGTCATTGATTTGAACTTGCTACGACTTCTTTGGCCTACAACAAAATTCAAAGAGAAATATAAGCCTTTTATTTTAAGGCTTACAATGAAAATCAAAAAGATTACAACTTTTATCCTTTTGAACAAACACGAGGATCTGTTATATCGAGGTCACCGGCTTGCGTGGAGTTCTTTGCTGTCTTGGGGACTTTTGTGTCGTGGACCACAGCGCAATTCCGATCGGATAGGGCGGGTTGCGGAACTCTGAGATGTAAAGGGGCTCGTTTCCGCGAAGAAGCGAAGCGCTGAGGGATCACACTCACGAAGGAGAGGATGCTGCGGGGATCACACTCCGCGAAGGAGAGGATGCGGGCGGGTGAGATCTACAAGGAGAAATCCTGGCGCTATCCACGAGATTAAGGCGAAGCTTAACCTAGAGGGTATCTGTGGTTCGACCGAATTGATTACCTTCGGCTTGTAGATCGGGCGTCGGTTGGACTTGTGCTCGCCGGTGCTTTCGGAGCGGTCGTCGGCGGCTCGTGGATCTCGTGAGAACTCTTTAGAAAATCCTCGAAAATCCCGCTCAAGCCCAAAGCCAAATCCTCAAAATCCACACCTCCAAGAAAATCCTCCTCTCCATCAACAAGACCCCCTATTTATACAATAGGGGGTGCGGCTGCTCCGACCCTTGGCGACACCTCGGCAAGTTGGCGAGGTGGCTCGGCCATGGTGGCGAGCCTCCACACCACTTGGCGAGGCACCTCGACAAGTTGGCGAGGTGCTTAAACCATTATTGGCGAGCCACTAACCACTTGGCGAGGTAACTTCGGCCAAGTTGGTAGCGCGCCGTTCGCCGTTTTTCGCCGTTTAGCCCGTTTTCTCGGTCTCGGGTTTAGGCCACGCCTATTCGACTCTTGGCCTTCTCGGGACTTAGGTTCGATGCGTATTTGGTTCGGGACTAACTCTTGGTTTGTTCGGTTCAGCGGTCACGAAATCGATCGTCCGTTCAAGTCCGGTTTAAACCGTGCTTGTGGCTGTGGGTTGCCCGTCGAGTTGGCGTCTTAACGATTCGGCGTCCGTATCATTCGATGGGTTGTCATTCGCCGACTCCACATCACGAGTTGGTTTGGGGATCTTGTAAGTATTTTTCAGCCTCTGATACCCCTCCAAAGCGTCTCGATCTCAATTCTTAATGAGTGCAGGATGCTTTGGACATGATAGTTCGACCTTGATCGGTGAGGGTCCCAAAGATAGCTTCAAGTCTTGATTCTTCGGATCATCGGTTCTTTGTAGGATTCGATAAGATCGCGGTCTTTGCATTTATTGTCGACCGTTTGTTGAAATCTTGATTGAAGTGGTGGGTGAGTTTTGCTTGTAACTTCGTGTCGGTTGGTTGTTGTTTGACTAACCATGGACTTTTGGACTTATCGGTATGTCGTGAACTCCTTGTTGGCGACATGTTGGTTAATGTCGAGTATATGGAATTTCATAACCCTCGATCGGTTATTTCCTTCATCATCCGTGTGTTGTTGGTTTAACCACGGCGGAGGACTGATCTTTTCATGGAGACATCCTCAGGATTCCTTGTTGAAGCGAGGGAGACCATTTGGCTTTCAACCATCGTCCTAGCCTTCGATTCGTGAGTCGCGGCGCTTTGACCGTTGTTGGGATATGATTATCCACGGTGGGAGAAGTTTCTTGAGGTGGACCGTTGTTCGGTATCAACAATGACTTCGCCTCGTGATATTATTCCTCTCTTGGGTATTATGGTGGGAGGAAATTAAGGGTTATCGAGTTATCCTTAAGAATATAGGTTTATTCTCCGGGAACTCCTCGTCGAAAATTTGGAAGCGGTTTATACTACGTAATCCTAGTTGGAGTAGGATTAGGCGACAGCGTTGATTTGCGTCGGTGCAATCCATACGATCGAGTTATCCTTAAGAATATTTCTTGTGAGAATATTCTTGGGAACTTCTCAATAAATTAGGAAGCGGTTTATACTACGTAATCCTAGTTGGGTAGGATTAGGCGTTGATTTCGTCGGTGCAATCCATACGATCGAGTTATCCTAAGAATATTTCTTGTGAGAATATTCTTAGGAACTTCTCGACAAATTAGGAAGCGGTTTATACTCGTAATCCTAGTTGGGTAGGATTAGGCGACAGCGTTGATTTCGTCGGTGCAATCCATACGATCGAGTTATCCTAAGAATATTTCTTGTGAGAATATTCTTAGGGAACTTCTCGACAAATTAGGAAGCAGTTTATACTCGTAATCCTAGTTGGGTAAGTTAGGCGGCAGCGTTGATTGGCGTCGATGCAATCCGCGCGATCGAGTTATCCTAAGAATATTTTTGTGGAAATATTCTTAGGAACTTCTCGACAAATTAGGAAGCGGTTTATACTCGTAATCCTAGTTGGGTAGGATTAGGCGGCAGCGTTGATGCGTCGATGCAATCATACGATCGAGTTATCCTAAGAATATTTCTTGTGAGAATATCCTTAGGGAACTTCTCGACAATTTAGGAAGCGGTTTATACTTGTAATCTTAGTTGGAGTAGGATTAGGCGTAGCGTTGATTTCGTCGGTGCAATCCGCCGATCGAGTTATCCTAAGAATATTTCTTGTGAGAATATCCTTCCGAGAACTCCTCGACAATTTAGGAAACAGTTTATACTCGTAATCCTAGTTGGAGTAGGATTGGGCAGCGTTGATTGGCGTCGATGCAATCCATGAGGTGTTATCTGCCGAATAAATCTTGAGAATCTTTCCCAATATAGCGGAGGAGTAGGAGCCAATCAGCGGACTGATTTGGCTATCTTGACATCAAATAAGATTCCAATTAGGACTCCCAATTAGGGGCTGATTAGAATCCTAATTAGGATTGATTTGGGCCCATTAGGAGTTGTTATAAATACCCATACTCCTCCTATTCTTCTGACCTAGGCCGCCCCCCCCCCTCTCTGTGCTTTCCTCTTGTTTTCTTCTCCTCTCGCGCCGTCTCGTCTCCTCCAATCAACGAGGTATGTGCATGAGGGTTTTGTAAATTCTTTTTCTTCTCTCTTTTTCTTGTGTATGCAGGTGATGAAAACCACAAGGGGGGAAGGACAAAGGCACGATCAGCGAGTGGCGGCGCCGGCGGCAGCGGCGGCGCCGAGGCCATGGCGGGGCACAGCGCCAACGCCAGCGAAGCGCCAGCGCTGGTCGCCAGCGCCAGCGAGCTATACTTGCCGTGAGAACAGCTAACTGCGCCAGCGGCAGCGCCAGCGGCCAGAAGCGCCAGCCGCGCCTAACTGGAAGCGCCAGCGGCGGCGTCATAGCCGCCTTCCAGGCGCCAGCCAGCGGCGGCGTCAGCCGGCGCTTCGTCGTGCTGGCGTCCGGATTTTGTAACTTTTGCACTTTATTGCTGATCTTCAAGCGTATATCGACTCTATTTGTCTTCTTTTGCGGTTTCGATGTCGTCGCGAAGATCCCATGTTCAGAGTCGATCAACTTCGCTGCGGCGTGAATGCGCCTCCTTCTTTGGTGGTGCGCCCGATGGTATTATCATCTTCGTGCATACATACGTGTATCCCGCTTCGCTCTCCTTTGTGAGGCGATTGGGAAGAGCGAAATCCTCCTTTGTGGGGACCGGCGCTTGATTGTACTTTTCGTTCTGACCCAGCCGTTCTCCTTTGTGGCGATTGGGAAGAGCGAGATTCTCCTTCGTGAGGATTGAGGTTTCACATATTACCATCTCGATATCTTTAGCGGGGCGATTTCATACCGTACTCTTGCTTAGTAGAGCGGGATATATATTGTCGCTTTGTTTACCGACTATATTTATCGTTCTCGGGTATTCGATCTGGATGAAATCGTCATACCGTTATAAGGTCGTGACTCAATCTCATGGGTTTAGAGAAGAGTTCGCCTTATCTTTGTTTCCTTTTCAAGATATTCCTCCTAAATGATCATTAACCCTTTGTTCTCTTGTGGTGGCGGATGCTCCGATGATTATTAGTCTATTTGAAGGCTCCAAATGTCAAGTCTCGATTCTTAAGGTCATCAGGAGAACACCTCTTTCCACCGAGCGAACGCGGCCAGAACACCCGAGGAAGAAACCCGATGGCTGAGCCTACCATCATAATTTGGATGGCGAGTTTGAGGATCGCTTCCATCATCCGATCCGCCGCCTTCCTTACAACCTTGGCGAAACGAGGATTTCCGACCCTTGAGTATAGAGGCGGGTGGAAGTCGAGTTAATCTTGGCGGGCCACTTCCACGGATTCAACCTATCGCGAGATTGCCGGGCCAAAATGCCGTTCGACTCCAATTACGTGATGGGTCTCCTTGTTTGTTGGAGAATGGTTTGAAGCAGGCGATCTCTATTATCAAGGTTAGATGGGCGACCTTTATGGTCTTTGCCCATTCATATTGAGTAGCTTGGAGGAAATTGGCGTGTTGGTGGCCCTCGGTGGCTAACCGTTGTGAGCAAAAGCTCACTAGGCAGCTAACTCTTGCGTGCCGTGTGGAGAGTTTAGCCTTTTGAATCATGCGATGAGGTGATCGACTCATCAGCGAAGCTCGGATCAAGGCTTCGTGAGCGCACCTTCGCGAGAGGAGAATATCGAGCAAGAGGTCATTTTGCGAACTCATATGGCGGCGGTGTAAACTGCGTCGAATAAACTTGTACCACACCCATGTCAAGCGCCGCAGTCGGGGGCTGTTCAAGGGGAAAAGGCGAAGAATTTCCGCAGCGTGAGTGCACGAGTCGAGGATGTCGCGAGCGTGAAGCAAGTCCTCGGCGTCGTCGGGAACATCATTTGCTATTGCGCGAACTCGAAGAGGAACTTGAGAAGGAAGCCAAAGCTTCGGGTTCGGCGACCAGGAGGAAAAACTAGCCGCCGTCAAAGCTGACCTCGCTTCCTTCACATTACTAGATTGCGCCAATGAAGTCTGACGTGTTGCTTTGGTCTCGAGACTTCTTTGTTTTCTTTGTTCAGCCACGTCGTTGTGATTATCACAACTTTGCTTGAATCGATTGTCTCGACAATTGTAGCTCCTTTTATATTTGCTTCAAATGAATAAGATTTATTCCCTTCATTGCTTATTATGATTCTTTTATTTCGATCTGAAATAATTAACCATAATACTTATAGGATTTTTGGCGAATCCTCAGCCATCAACGGGTTTGATTAGCCTTTACCAACTACCGTTTGAGTTGGGCTAGCGCCGCGGATTATCTGGATCCGTTCCGCGTGGCGTTGTGCTAAAAGAATGAAACTCTTCTAGACTTGTTTGCTATGATATTGAATACATAGGCTTCGTACTCTTTTACGGGCAAGAGACCACCCGACAGCGTGTTACCGTAGACTCATCCCTTCTTAGGCTTGGGATGAAATACCCGAGTCGAACTCGGTGTCTTCTTCAATCGGAGAAAGACTAAACCCGGCAGCGTGTTAGGCGTTGGCTTTATCCTTCTTAGGCCGGGATAAAATGCCCGAGTCGAACTTCGGTGTCTTCTTCAATCGGAGAAAGACTAAACGGCAGCAGCGTGTGGCGTTGACTTTAAGGTTATTAGCCAACCCGGCCTTCAGCGGGTTTGATGAGCCTTTACCAACTACCGTTTGAGTTGGGCTGGCGTCGGATTATCACGGATCCGTTCCGTGCGTGGCGTTGTGCTAAAAGAATGAAACTCTTCTAGACTTAATGCTACGATGTTGAATCGTGAAGCCGTCTTTTCGGGAAGACTAACGACAGCAGCGTGTTAAGCGTTGGCTTTATCCTTCTTAGGCTTGGGATAAAATGCCCCGAATCGAACTCGGTGTCTTCTTCAATGGAAAAAGACTAAACCCGACAGCAGCGTGTGAAGCGTTGGCTTTATCCTTCTTAGGCCGGGATAAAATGCCCCGAATCGAACTCGGTGTCTTCTTCAATGGAAAAAAAGACTAAACGGCAGCGTGTGGCGTTGGCTTTATCCCTTCTTAGGCTTCGGGATAAAATACCCCAAGATGAACCTTGGTGTCCTCTTTTGACCGGAGAATGACTGAACCGGAAAAAGATTGATTGAGGTGGGAAAAGAAGAAAGTGGGATCTCCACTCCGAGAACCGAAGAGACTCAGGCGACCTTCAGTCGGACAACCTGGTCTGAAAATCCCGGCGCATACCTTCAGTCGGCGCTACCTAAGATGAAGATGGAACTAAGAGTGGGATCTCCACTCCGAGAACCGAAGAGACTCAGGCGACCTTCAGTCGGACAACACAGTGCGAAAATCCGGCGCATACCTTCGGTCGGCGCTACCTAAGATGAAGATGGAACTAGAGTGGGATCTCCACTCAGAAGCCGAAGAGACTTCGAGGCGACCTTGATCGGACAACACAGTGCGAAAATCCGGCATACCTTGGTCGGCTACCTAAGATGAAGATGGAACTAAGAGTGGGATCTCCACTCAGAGAACGAAAGAGACTTCGGCGACCTTGGTCGGACAACACAGTCACGAAAATCCGGCGCATACCTTGATCGGCTACCTAAGATGAAGATGGAACTAAGAGTGGGATCTCCACTCAGAAACCGAAGAGACTTCGAGCGACCTTGATTCGGACAACACAGTGCGAAAATCGGCGCATACCTTGATCGGCGCTACCTAAGATGAAGATGGAACTAAGAGTGGGATCTCCACTCAGAACCGAAGAGACTTCGGCGACCTTGTCGGACAACACAGTGCGAAAATCGGCGCATACCTTGGTCGGCTACCTAAGATGAAGATGGAACTAAGAGTGGGATCTCCACTCAGAACCGAAGAGACTTCGAGGCGACCTTGGTCGGACAACACAGTCACGAAAATCCGGCGCATACCTTGATCGGTAGCTACCTAAGATGAAAATGGAACTAAGAGTGGGATCTCCACTCAGAACCGAAGAGACTTCGAGGTGACCTTGATTCGGACAACACAGTGCGAAAATCCGGCGCATACCTTCGGTCGGCGCTACCTAAGATGAAGATGGAACTAGAGTGGGATCTCCACTCAGAGAACGAAAGAGACTTCGGGTGACCTTGATCGGACAACTGATGCGAAAATCCGGCGCATACCTTGATCGGCGCTACCTAAGATGAAGATGGAACTAAGAGTGGGATCTCCACTCAGAGAACGAAAGAGACTTCGGGTGACCTTGATTCGGACAACACAGTGCGAAAATCGGCGCATACCTTGGTCGGCTACGAGATGAAAATGGAACTAAGAGTGGGATCTCCACTCAGAAACCGAAGAGACTTCGAGGCGACCTTGATCGGACAACACAGTGCGAAAATCCGGCGCATACCTTCGGTCGGCGCTACCTAAGATGAAGATGGAACTAAGTGGGATCTCCACTCAGAACCGAAGAGACTTCGGCGACCTTGGTCGGACAACTGATGCGAAAATCGGCGCATACCTTCGGTCGGCTACCTAAGATGAAGATGGAACTAAGAGTGGGATCTCCACTCAGAGAGCGAAAGAGACTTCGAGGCGACCTTGATCGGACAACACAGTGCGAAAATCCGGCGCATACCTTCGGTCGGCGCTACCTAAGATGAAGATGGAACTAAGAGTGGGATCTCCCTCCGAGAACCGAAAAGACTTCGGTGACCTTGATCGGACAACACAGTGCGAAAATCGGCGCATACCTTCGGTCGGCGCTACCTAAGATGAAGATGGAACTAAGAGTGGGATCTCCACTCAGAACCGAAGAGACTTCGGGTGACCTTGGTCGGACAACACAGTGCGAAAATCCGGCATACCTTCGGTCGGCGCTACCTAAGATGAAGATGGAACTAAGAGTGGGATCTCCCTCCGAGAACCGAAAAGACTTCGGGTGACCTTGATTCGGACAACACAGTGCGAAAATCCGGCGCATACCTTCGGTCGGCTACCTAGGATGAAAGATGGAACTAAGAGTGGGATCTCCACTCAGAGAACCGAAGAGACTTCGAGGCGACCTTGATCGGACAACACAGTGCGAAAATCGGCGCATACCTTGATCGGCTACCTAAGATGAAGATGGAACTAAGAGTGGGATCTCCACTCCGAGAACCGAAGAGACTTCGAGGCGACCTTGATCGGACAACTGATGCGAAAATCCGGCATACCTTGGTCGGCTACCTAAGATGAAAATGGAACTAAGAGTGGGATCTCCACTCAGAACGAAAAGACTTCGGGTGACCTTGATTCGGACAACACGATGCGAAAATCCGGCATACCTTGATCGGCTACCTAAGATGAAGATGGAACTAGAGTGGGATCTCCACTCAGAGAACGAAAAGACTTCGGGTGACCTTGATCGGACAACTGATGCGAAAATCCGGCGCATACCTTGATCGGCTACCTAAGATGAAGATGGAACTAAGAGTGGGATCTCCACTCAGAGAACGAAAAGACTTCGGGTGACCTTGATTCGGACAACACAGTGCGAAAATCGGCGCATACCTTGGTCGGCTACCTAAGATGAAAATGGAACTAAGAGTGGGATCTCCACTCAGAACCGAAGAGACTTCGAGGCGACCTTGATCGGACAACACAGTGCGAAAATCCGGCGCATACCTTGATCGGTAGCTACCTAAGATGAAGATGGAACTAAGAGTGGGATCTCCACTCGAGAACCGAAAAGACTTCGAGGTGACCTTGATCGGACAACACAGTGCGAAAATCGGCGCATACCTTGATCGGCTACCTAAGATGAAGATGGAACTAAGAACCCTTCCGTTTATCACGAAAGGGTCTAATGCTTGGAGAGGAAGAATTTTATATTCTATCTCCGGCGTAAAAGGGATTTTAATTGGGCCTCTTGTTCATAGAAGGAATCAAGAGGAGATTGTGGCAATGTACCAGAAAATTTGTAGGCCCACCGTCAAGGAATTTGATCGGTGGGGGAAATTATGATGGAGGATAAATCTAGGGTTATCCTCAAGAAAAGTGGGTGAAATATCCCACGAGGAACTTCCCGTTGAAACGGGTTATCCTGAAGATACTAAGGGTAGTATTTCTTGGGAACTTCCCATTTATCGGCATTAATTGCCGGTCGCCACTTTGGGTAATTAGGCGTCGCACCATTGGAGTAGATCGTTTCTATTACAAACGGACATTCCCATTTAGGTTCGAATTTACCTTTCTTTTTGGAAGTGAGGATTATTGGTCGTCGAGCAGCGAGGACCAAATCTCCTTCTTTAAAGGTTCTCTGTCGAACTTTCTTGTTGAAAGCCCTCGACATCCTAGCTTGGTAGAACTCAATGCATTGTTGAGCCTCGAGCTTCTCATCTAACATCTCGAGCTCTTGAGGCGTTTACGATGTTGTTCTTGATCGTCATCTGTTGAAAGAGCGTCTGAAGTGGCGAATCTGAACTTCCAAGGAGAAGCGCCCTTTTGCGTGGAGAATGCGGGGTGCGCTCGGTTAGGCGTCGCGTTGTGCGATATGCCCGAGTGCTTCTCGAGTTTATCATCGGTCTAAGCTTGTTATTCTTCACAAGCCGGCAGAATCTTAATAATCGTCTTGTTGAATGCCTCGGCTAATCCATTTCTTCTTTGGATTATAGAACATTGGCGAGGCGTCTTGTATCTTGAATTTCATAAAACGATGAAGGAATTCGATGATAGGGACCGTTGTCATGCGATCCGTCTTGGGACACCATGTCGATAGATGACATGGTGTTTGATAAATTAATGGCGGTTTTCGCCTTTACTTCCTTTAGCGGGATTGCTTGACCCACTTGGAAGTAGTCGGTGATCGCTAGAATAAACCGATCGCCTTTGGCCAGCGGAGGAAAAATGGGACCTAGCGTCCATTCCCCATGTCTCGAATGGCGGGATGTGGCGAAGGATGCTACTTTCGGGAGGTTGATGCATATAATTGGCGTGAATTTGACAGCGTGGCATTTCGAGCATACTCGACGCGTC
Source organism: Asparagus setaceus (assembly GCA_012295165.1). Classification (NCBI taxonomy): domain Eukaryota; kingdom Viridiplantae; phylum Streptophyta; class Magnoliopsida; order Asparagales; family Asparagaceae; genus Asparagus; species Asparagus setaceus. The sequence continues at coordinate 21,247,603 of CM022705.1, forward strand.
ATTAATCATCGTGGGCCAAAAGTAGCCCATTCTCGACTTCGATCGTAGAGCTTGGGACCGGTAGTGCGCACCACATTCACCTTCGTGTGCTTCGAAGGACCTCTTACGCCTCTTTGTTTGAGAGGCATCGTAGCAAAGACCATCGTACCCGGCGATATAGCATCACGGGTTTGAGTGTCATAAAGAATCTTGGAGCTCTTAGCGGATTGACTCTCTCTCCTTCCGTCTTACGGCGAATACCATGTAAGGCGTGTCGATGATAGGAAGCGCCAATCTCGGGGCTCCAATTTGGTTTGGGTTGCATGTACTTCTTTGGTAACTACCCCTTATCTTCTTGTGTCTCATCGTATAATGGTACAAAGAGTTGGTGAGTCTGGCCGTAACTAGTTGCTCGGTCTCGGAAGGTTGTGCTAACGACCACGGCTACTTATTGATGCATCGCATAAGCGTTTTGGAAGCGGGATATATTCGATGAAAAACTCTTGAATGAGTCGCTATTTCAACGACTATCGATGATAGGGTTAGATCAGTTCGACCGTAGTCACCACGAACTGTTTAACTATCAATTGCGAATCGCCGTGCGGCTTGAGATATTGACCCCGGCTCCTTGGCGAAACTAAGTCCAATAAGTAGCGCATTGTATTCACTCGTTATTAGAGCAAGGTTGATGAGTGAATAAGCACGGGGCATGACATGATTCCCGGAAACTAAGACAACCCGACTCGTGGAAATCTTAGAACATCGGGGGCACTTGCCACATTGGTAGCTCGAGAGCTCCGTCAAAATACAATCGCCATATTTGTTGGTGCGATGTAGTGTTGACTTCTTGAACTTCATCGGAAGATCATCATATAGCTCAAGCTGCATCCGTTGTGGTGGCGACCAAGAGATCTAAATCGCTTGTCCTTTGGTGACTTACGTTGTTTGAAATACAAGTCATATTGGGACAAGAGCAAGGCCCATTTAAGCTAGCGCCAACTCATCGAGGCGGTGGGTCATAAATATCGGACGGTTCGTTAGAATAACATAAATCGTCTGTCCAGGCTAAATAGTGCCGCATTTTACGATCGCGAACACTAATGCAAGGCAACGCTTCTCGACCATTGGATATCGAGACTTCGGCCGCGACTAATGTTATTTCGGGTAATACTTGCACATTGTGTGACCGCCGTCGTCGTCTTGCGAGTAAAGCAACGAGTGATCCGTTGCCTTGGCGTAGATCAAAAGCGGTTTTCCGACAGCGGTGCAACAAGAGCGGGAGGTTTAGCGAGATAAGACTTGATCTCTTGAATGCCTTACGGCGTCGTCCCAAATATATGACCGCCCTTCTTATTCAATTTTGAGAGCGGTTGGCACTTCCCGGATAGGTTCGATATGAACCGTCGGATGTCGCCAATCGCCCTTGTAACCCTCGAGTTCTCTCAGTTTCGGGGTTGCAATTCTTGAATCGCCTTCACTTTGTCGGGATCGGCGTGGATTCCTTTGTCGGTGGCAATGAAGCCAGAACTTGCCTGGACATCCCAAGGAAGGATTTGGCGGGATTCATCTTCGGTGATGAGTTAGCATGAGTTCGAATACCGTTCTAAGATCTTTGATGTGATCTCCTTTGTCCGCGGCTTTTCACGACCAAATCGTCGGCGTAGCATTCGACCGTTTTCGAAGATGATCTGGAAAATCTCGTCATTGCTCTTGGTATGTTGCGCGGCATTTTGAAGCCGAGCGGCATGACCGTGTAGCAATATATGCCGATAGGCGTTGAGCGGTGTGTTTGGCGTCATCGGGGTGCATCTTGATTTGATTATACCGAAAAGCCATCCATAAGGACATTCTTTCAAATCCACGTATTGTCAACTATGACAGCGGTGATTGGAAGAGGAAGTCATCTTTTGAGCAGCGGCGTTCGGATCTGTCGACACAGTCCTAATTGAGCCATTCTTCTTCATGGCCGGGACTATATTAGCCACCCAATCCGGATGTTGAATTTCCTCGATGAATCCGATTCTATGAGTTTCTTCACCGTCAACAATTGCCTCCAATATTTGTGGGCCGAAACCGTCTTCTTTGTTGCTTGGCGGGTTTGACATCGCCTTGATGTTGGCGATGTGTTGCCACATTAGGGTCGAGTCTGGCATGTCCTCGTAACTCGGTGAATACATCGATATACTCACGATTAGGGCAATCAACTCTTCCTTTTCTTCGAGGGCGTATTGCTGATGTTAATGAGTTTAGGATGCTCTTCATTACCCATATTAACTGGACTACCTCGTCCTTAGTGGGGGTTCTCTTTGTTGAACTGTCCCCAAAGCTGTTCTTGGAGTTGATGGATCCATGGGTCTTCCCATGTTGGCATGTCTTCATCACTCTCAACGATGGCGGGATCAGCTGAAGCCATATTTGACATTAAAGCCTTGAAAGCTTCTCCGTGGCAATCCGAGAATCCCAAGCCAGAAGAGTCAGACGAATGTCCGTCTCCCTCAGGGTGGATTATTATCAATCGACCACGAGCATTCATCTTCGAGGAGGATTAGTATCCCAATCCCTTCTAAATGCATAGTAATTATCAGGCTTTCCTCTTGGGACATATGCGCTTTAGGAGGGTTCGAGGGCCTCGTCGAAACATAGACCTTCCCTCGTGTCAAGTCATACCCCATCTCTTCATGATACCCGGTGTTTACGGACTATATCGAATGTGTGGAGGATAGGCCCATTGTCATCTTCATCTTCTTCTAAGAAATGATTGGTCGGGCGCATCTCCTTTTAGTAAACCAAGTCTTTTCACTACTTGATCTTAGTGGGATGGCGAGTGTTGTCCCAAAGAGTCTGGAGCTGCTTTTGTGTAAAGCAAGATGGCCGAGTTGGTAAGTGAAACTTCGAATTGTTGTATAAACTGTCATCACATCATTCAAAGATAAAGGGTACTCTAAATCGTCATTTATTGATTCATCGGCAATTTGCCAATTACAATGTTCATCGGCGATTCTTCATCGTCAAGATTGATTACAAGGGGTACAATGTCATTTAAAACAAAACCTCCACTATAACCAAGCCGGTTTGGTGTCGGCTTCTTCACGTGTCCGTGCCTTGGGCGATGATTGATTTAGGACTCATTACGTAGAGGAGAGAATCGGTGAAATAATTCTCCATCCCTTAAGCGGTTGTTTGTCGCGACCACCGTCTTGACCTCATTATTACGTGTCTACATATTTGAGACGATGAAGAGTAGAGGGACTATAACATTATTGTGGATCCAAGGTCGACCCAACAATAAGTTATAGGAAGTCTCGCGTCAATCACATAGCGGTGACTTGGACTTTAAGTCCCCATTTGGCACTTTATCAGGATCTTACCAAGCGGCGAGACCGCTGGTGTTAAATCCATAAATCATTGTGCTGTTGATGCGGCTTCTTGGCGGGAATTCAAGATGATACATGGTAGCGGGGCATGATGCTCCTGGCGGAACCGGATCGACTTGGATCCGGTTAACTTCACTAGAGCCAATATACGGTGAAGTATAGCGGCCTATCGTGCTTGGAATTCCTCGTCGCATATCCTCCTTTGTAAAAGTGATGCGGGGAAGTGTTTAGTCATAAGGTTGCATTCTTTGGGCGACTCTTACGGACTCGGCCTAATCACGGGTGAGGAAGACTTCGAATCGTGAGGGCTTCTTGAAGAGCTTCTCTCGTCTCTTTTGATAACATGACAACTCATAGAGAGTGATCCTTGCGGGGATATTGGCCAATTGTGCCATCCGTCGAAGCGATATGGGGAGTTGAAGTTCGGTTTATCTCTTCAATCGGTGAATCGAGGCTGCCGGAGTTGAACTTCACTGTGGCTGTTTATCTTCGCCTTTTCGGTCGCGAGTGAGGGTGTTGTTGGTACCCCGGCTCGGCGGCGTCTTGGCATTTGGGTCGGAGATTTCCGGGTACTTGTATTTGTACTTCGTGTCCACTCACGGTGGCGTGGGCTTGAGCTCCCCCGGACGGTGGAATGTTACCACGTTCGTCATTCCCCTCGAGTGCGGAGTAGCATGGCATGTCTTTCCCTTACGTTTGGCTTTTCTTGAAGAAGAGGCTACCCATTGCTTATCTTCAAGTAGGTGCGGGTGGACCCACAAGACTTCGCCATTGGTACGTATCACGATACAAGTCCTTTACGGCGTTGCTTGTGTGGAGTGTTTACCGTCTTCAACTGCGACTTTGACTACGGTTTGGGTTCAAACCATGTCAGCGGCACCGACCGAAGCTTATGGACACCGCATTTGCTCCGACCTTCTTTTCTTTGGGCGGTTTCATAGTGATGACCCTACATCAATTAAAGCACGGATTTTGTCCTTAAAGGTGAAGCGAGGATTTAGTGGGGTGATGAGCGCCCTATGATCGCCGCGATATCTTGGGTCATTCGTCTTCATTGCCTCCTCTTGATTACGAATCGGAGGAGCTTGATCTTGTTATTTTCCACAAGATATTTGAAGAGACCGGGAATCTCGTCGTCCCTAAAGGAATAGGACTTGGGAATCTGGCTCTAAGGCCTTCGTTTTGTGGCCGGGTTGCCCGTTGATTGTGCTGTTGCGGCCCGTCTTCTTTGCTTCGCTTCTGTTCTTTGGGGTTGGAGTTGGAGCGTTTGGTTATAACCGCCGTCTTGGCTTGCTCTTTCCCTTTGCGGCGTGGGACAAAGTTAAGCGAGCTTCCGTTGTCGGTGGCCTCTTTCGCCTTTTTCCTTTTGAGGAACCTCTCGGCTTGCTCTCCACGAACCTTCAAGTCCTTCCGTTATCGATGGTGCTGTACCCATTGCTTCAAGCACATCTATCGATAAGTTCTTGTGGCGAGTTTGGAGGATGAACTCCTCTGTTATTGGATCGAGCGGTTCATTGCCTTGTTAGAATCGTTTGACAAAGATATCCACGGTTTCTCCGTCTTTACGCTTCTCGTCGAGCAATGTCGATCGATACCTCGGTATCGTCATCAAAGAAATTGGTAAGGAAGCTAGACTCCATGTCGTCCCGGTATGAATGCTCCGGCTTGAGGCGGCGGTACCATGAGCGGCCCGCGAAGTCTTAGGCGAATGACCGAACCATCGAGGGTTCGTTGCGAAATAACTCAGGGTGTGACTTGAAATAAATCAAGTCTTTGCGTCGGGGAACCTTTCCGATCAAATGGTGTGAAGTTTATTAAGTTAAACTTTCTTTGGGTATGGGATTGATTCCCACTCCCTCGGGTATGGGCAAGGAATACTGTCTTTTTACTTCTTGGCGGAAATCAATGAGTTGATTTTGCTCTCCAAGTCTTTGATCTTCGCTTTCTGAGCAACAACATCTATGTTTTGCCCAGCGTTCGCGGGGTTCGGAGGGTTATCATCTTCTTGTGCTTCCTCGATGCGAATCGCTATCATCTTGATCGATGTTGATCTGTGACTTCGATTCACCTCGATGTTTCGTCAAGGCTTGGATCGTTGATCATGCATTTCCCTCATCGTGCATGGCGGCTCCATCTCTAGCTTGAAGTTTTCCGTTGCTTATTCAGCGCTTCATCTAGCATTTTAGCCACTTGATGCATGCGATCATGGCGTTTCTTAGGGGCTCCCTTAGCTAGATCGATGTGATCAGAGGCAATTCTTGAGCCAATATCGGCGCATCATCCTCGCGGGTATCCCTTTGAAGCTTGTCGTTATCACGGACCGTCGGATAGTCCCGGACCGCAAACGAGTTAACCGTTGCGATGCGCTGGGGATGGCCTGTGACGACGATTCTTTGCCGGTCATGTTGTTAGTGACCTCTGGCAATTCATCTTCTCGGGATGTCATCCTTTTGCGGAATCGCCTTGACCTAGGTCTTGGCGCGTTGGTGCTAAGTCTCTGAAAGACTGACACCCTTTCTGGAGCTTCTAGATGGCAATTGCACTCCGAGAGCACCGTCTTGATGAGCTTGGAGCACAAGCATGACCGCGTCAATTTAGGGAATCCCGAGATTTTCGTACCTTACCGCGGTAGTACGGCTTCGTCGGTGTGTGTAGCGGACAATCTGCCGTGTGTTGGCGTGATCTCGGGTATAGCGTCGTCGTCATCAGACGAGAGCGTCTCCTTCCGAGAATGGCCAAAACTACCGAAAGTAACTCGCCTTGACTTCCACTTATGTGAGCGTGAAGTTTCAGGGGACTCTCGGACTTCGATCTTTAATCCGGTTGGAGATGTCGCGAGAATCTCCGGTCCTTTATGGAGCAGTGCGACCTCTGTATGAGGAGTGACCGTGATCCCTTGAGAGGACCAGCGATCTTTGATAGTTGGTTTGGTGGTGGTGGCGGAATTGGCTTCACCACGGTTGAGTCTGAGCACCTTTGACCTTGGCGCCGTCGGACTTGAACTTTGGCTGAATTTACGCTGGCATGCTGGCTTAAGTGCGAGAGCGAGGCGTGGGCAAGCGGGGTTGGGGCACCGTTAGACTTGGGCCTCAAACACGGTGGTATGTTAGCGGCTTCTTCCTCACCTCTTTCTTCAATTCCACGAGCTGTTGCACCAAAGCTCGTGCACTGCATAGGAGTGTGGCTTCGGATGCGCTCTGGAGTGTGGAGCGGTTCCGTTTGGCGGACCCACTCATTGGTTGGCGGCTTGGATAGGCCGTCGATCACTTGGTGAAGCCTCTGCGTAAGTCTGGATCTTAGATCCGCCGTAGCGGACCCCATCCACGGATTGCATGGCCTTGGCAAGCTTGCGCCATGCTTTGTCGTCGCCTTTGGCGAGCTTCGCAGGCGCCCGGCGCATCGTCGGCGTTCATCTCGGGCTATCACGGACTTCGAGCGAAGGGATTTCGCTACTGCGGCGGGTTGGACTTCGCCGTCACGGGGCTCTACATCGGAGGCCCATCGGGTTCTCCTTGCGGCGGAGATCTTCTTGGGCGGCGGAGGCGGATGCGGAAGGCGAGGAAAGATAATCCTCGTACTTCTCTTGGTGGTCGAACTTCGAACTTCGACCTCTTCCTCCACCGGGATAGGGATCCGCGGTTGCGTACGACGACCTCCGATCGAGGCGGTGGCTCCTGTACGCCCGGCTTGTTGGCGGTAAAAGTTGGGATGATTGTCATTGATTTGAACTTGCTACGGCTTCTTTGGCCTACAACAAAATTCAAAGAAATATAAGCCTTTTATTTTAAGGCTTACAATGAAAATCAAAAGATTACAACTTTTATCCTTTTGAACAAACACGAGGATCTGTTATATCGAGGTCCCGCTTGCGTGGGTTCTTTGCTGTCTTAGGGGACTTTTGTGTCCGTGGACCACCGCGCAATTCGATCCGTAGAGACGGGTTTTGGAACTACATGCGTAAAGGGGCTCGTTTCCGCGAAAGAAGCGAAGCGCTGAGGATCACACTCACGAAGGAGAGGATGCGCTGCGGGGATCACACTCCGCGAAGGAGAGGATCGCCGGGCGGGTGAGATCTACTAGGAGAAATCCGGCGCTATCCACGAGATTAAGGCGAAGCTTAACCTAGAGGGTATCGTAGTTCGACCGGGTTTTCTTACCCGATTTGTGGATCGGCGTCGGTGGACTTGTGCTCGCCCGGTGCTTTCGGAGCGGTCGTCGGCGGCTCGTGGATCTCGTGAGAACTCTTGAGAAAATCCCGAGTTTCAGGAGCCAAATCCTCAAAATCCACACCTCCAAGAAAATCATCCCTCTCCATCAACAAGACCCCCCCCTATTTATACAATAGGGGGTGCGGCAGCTCGGCCACTTGGCGAGCCACCTCGGCAAGTTGGCGAGGTGGCTCCGGCCATGGCCGAGCCTCCGCCCTTGGCCAAGGCACCTCGGCCAAGTTGGCGAGGTGGCTCGACCATGGTGGCCGAGCTGCCTCGGCCCTTGGCGAGGTGGCTCGACCATTGTGGCGAACCACTTCGACACTGGCCAGGTAACTTCGGCAAGTTGGTAGAAGCCGCCCGTTTATTCGCGTTTTCGCCCGTTCGCCGTTTTCGGTCTCTCGGGTTTAGGCCACGCCTATTCGACTCTTGGCCTTCTCGGGACTTAGGTTCCGTCGTATTTGGTTCGGGACTAACTCTTGGTTTGTTCGGTTCAGCGATCTGGGATCCGATCGTGCATTCAAGTCGGTTTAAGCCGTGCTTGTGGCAATGGGTTCGCCGTCGAGCTTCGCGTCTTAACGATTCGGCGTCCGTATCATTCGATGGGTTGTCATTCGCCCGACTCCACATCACGAGTTGGTTTCGGGGATCTTGTAAGTATTTTTCAACGCCTACATCCATGGGTCTTCCCATGTTGGCATATCTTCATCACTCTCAATAGTAACAGGATCGACCGTAGCCATATTCGACATCAAAGCCTTGAAGCTTCTCGAGGCTGGTGTCGAATCCCAAGCCGAAGAATCGGGCGAATGCCGTCTCCCTCATCGGGTGGATTATTATCAATCGACCATGAGCATTCATCTTCGAGGAGGATTAGTATCCCAATCCCCTTCTAAATGCATAGTAATTATCAGGCTTCCCTTTTGGGACATATGCGCTTTAGGAGGACTTCGAGGACCTCGCCCAAAACATAAACCTTCTCCTGTGTCAAGTTGTACCCCACTTCTTCATGATACCCGGGCCCATTGTCATCTTCATCTTCTTCTAAGAAATGATTAGTTGGAGCGCATCTCCTTTTCAGTAAACCAAGTCTTTTTCACTACTTGATCTTAGGTGGGATGGCGAGTGTTGTCCCAAAGGAGTCTTAGGCTGCTTTTGTGTAAAGCAAGATGGCGAGTTGGTAAGTGCAACTCGGATCATTGTATAAACTGTCATTACATCATTCAAAGACAAAGGGTACTCTAAATGCGTCATTTATTGATTCATCGACAATTTGCCAATTACAATGTTCATCGGCGATTCTTCATCGTCAAGATTGATTACAAGGGGTACAATGTCATTTAAAACAAAACCACCACTATAATCAAGCCCGGCCCGGTATCGGCTTCTTCGCCATTTGTCCGTGCCTTGGGCCGATGATTGATTTAGGACTCATTACGTAGAGGAGAGAATCGATGAAATAATTCTCCATCCTTAAGCGGTTGTTTGTCGCGACCACCGTCTTGACCTCATTATTAGTGTCTACATATTTGAGACGATGAAGAGTAGATGGGACTATAGCGTTACCGTGGATCCAAGGTCGACCCAACAATAAGTTATAGGAAGTCTGCGTCAATCACATAGCGGTGACTTGGACTTTAAGTCCCCATTTGGCATTTTATCCGGATTTTACCAAGCGGTAGAGACCGGTGTTAAATCCGTAGATCCACCGTGCTGTCGATGCTAGCTTCTGGCGGGGATTCAAGGTGATACATGGCGTGGGGATGATGCTCCTGTGAACTTCGGATCGACTTGGATCCGGTTAACTTCACTAGAGCCATATACGGTGAAGTATAGCGGCCTATCGTGCTTGGAATCCCTCGTGCATATCCTCCTTTGTAAAAGTAATGTAGGGGAAGTGTTTCGCGCAAGGTTACACTGTTGGGCCGACTCTTCTGGACTCGGCTTAATCTGGGTGAGAAAGACCTCAGAGTCAGCCAGAGCTTCTTGTAGAGCTTCTCGGGTTTCCTTTGACAATCGAACCTTCGTAGAGAGTTATCTGGCCGGGATGTTTGCCAAGCCGAGCCATGGCGTCGGCGGTATGGAGGCTTCGATGCTCGGTCTATCCCTCTGTCAGGCGATTGAATCGGGGCTGCCGGAGTTGAGCTTCACGGACTTGAGGTTGTTTCCTCTTTACTTCATTTGCTTTTTCTTTGGCGGTCGTCTGCTGTTGCCCTTTCTGCACGAGTGAGAGGATTAGTGGCCACCCGATTACGCCGGTCGTTGCGTTTGGATCACGGAGTCTCCGGATATTTGTAGCCGTGTTCGTGTCCACTCCTTGTGGCCAAGACTTCATGCTCTCCTTGAGCGGAAAGTAAGCCACTTGTTCATCGTCCTTCTCTGGAATTGCTGAAGCAGCATGGCATAGTTTGCCTTTTCCCTTGGACTTCTTTTTGGCCGAGGATGTAGCCCACTGATCGTCCTCCAGCAAGTCAGGGTGGACCCAAAGGATCTCTCCATTTACCGTTGTGTGCAGCACGAGCCCCTTCTCACGTTGCCCGTGAGGATCTTCATTCACCATCTTCATTCCTACCTTCACAATTGGGGTCGGTTGAAACCAATCCAAAGGCTGATCCGAAGCTTATAGAGCGCATTTGCCCCACCTTCTTCTCTTTAGAGGGTTTTGGAGTAATGACTCCAACATCGATCAAGGCTTGAATCTTGTCCTTGAGATGGTAGCAGAACTTTGTAGGATGATGTACTGCCCTATGGTAAGCGCAGTACTTAGGATCTGTAACCTTCTTTGCCTCCTCTTGGTTCACAATTGGGGGCAACTGGATCTTATTGTTCTCCAGAAGGTATTTAAAGATACCTGGAACCTCCTCGTCTTTGAACGAGTAAGTCTTTGGAAACCTCGAACCGGAAGGCTTCTGATTTTGAGCTGGTTGGCGCCATTGAGGTCGCGATTCTTTGTGGTGCACTTATTGCGGCTCTTTGTTGTGGTGGTTGAAGGTTTGATTGGCGTCTACAGACTTTCTTTGGCGCCTTACCTCGCCGCGTGGCACAAAATTGTTTGTTAGGTGTTTGTTGCGGTGGCCTCTTTACGCTTTCTTCCTCTTAAGGAACCTTTGACTTGCTCTCCACGAACTTTCAAGTCCTTCCATGTTATAGATGGTGCTGTCCCCATTGCTTCGAGCACATCTATAGACAAGTTGTTGTGGCATGTCTGGAGGATGAACTCTTCCGTTATCGGATCCCGGCAATTCATCGCCTTGTTCCGGAACCGTTTGACGAAGACGTCTACTGTTTCTCCGTCCTTTTGCTTCTCATCGAGCAATGTCCCAATCGATACTTCGGTATCGTCGTCGAAGAAGTTGGCGAGGAAGCTAGACTCCATGTCGTCCCAGCTGTGAATGCTCCCCGGTTTGAGACGGCGGTACCAATCGAAGGCGGCCTTGAAAGTACCAACGAATGACCGAACCATCAGGGGTTCGTTGCCGGAAATCACCCCCAAGTGGGACTTGAAGTATATCAGGTGTTGAGTTGGTGAACCCCTCCCATCAAACGGCGTGAAGTTTATTAAGTTAAACTTCGCCGGGTATGGGATCGATTCCCACCCTTTAGGATATGGGCAAGGGATGCCGGTTTTCTTCACTTCTTGAGCGGAAATCAATGAGTTGATTTTGCTCTCGAGTCTTTGATCTTGTCGCTCTCATGAGCAACCACACCCACATCATGCCCGGTTGCGTGGTTCGGAGGTTATTATCCTCTTGTGCTTCCCGGTCACGAATCATTGTCATCTTCGTCGACGTCGATGCCCTGACTCGATTCGCCCCGATGTTTTGTCAAAGCTTGGATCTGTTGGTCATGCATTTCTCTCATCGTCTGCATGGCCAAATCCATCTCTAGCTTGAAGTTTTCCGTTGTTTAGCCAGCGCCGTCTAGCATCTTAGCCACTTGATGCATGCGATCATGGCGTTTCTTAGGGGCTCCTTCACTCGATCTGATATGATCGAGGCGATTGCGGAGCCAATATCCGACGTATCATCCTCGGCGGGTATCCCTTCGAAGTTTGTCGTATCACGGACCGTCGGATAGTCGGGACCGCAAGCGAGTTAACCGTTGCGATCGCGTGGGAATAGCCCGTAGCGACGGTTCTTTGGTCATATTATTAGTGACCTCGGCGAATTCATCTTTTCGGGATGCCATCCTTACGTGGAATCGCCTTGACCTAGGTCTTGGCGTGTTGGCGTTAATTCTCACGGAAGGCCGAGACTCTTTACGGAGTTTCTTGACAACAATTACACTCAGAAACCTTGTTTTGATAAGCTTGGAGCATAAGCATGACTCCGTTGGCTTGGGGAATTTCCTCGAGCTTTCTTACGTACCCCGATGCGGTAGTATAACTTCGTCGACATGAGTCTTGGGAGCGATCTGCCGTATATCGGCACGCTCTCTCGGGTATAACGTTCTCATCGTCAGATGAAAACATCTCCTTCGAGGGCGGGTGGTTTCGTAAAAGCGCCAAAAGTAACCCGCCTTAACTTTCGTCGATGTGAGGATGAAGTCTGGCGGACTCGGACTTCGACTTTCAGTCCGGTGTCGCGGTATAGGAATCTTCTTGTCTTTGTGGAGTGCGACCCCGTATCCGGGAGTGACCAGCGATTCCTTTAGTGGACCAGGCGATCCTTGGCGATAAGTCTGGCGGTCATGGCGAGTTGGCTTCGCCGGAAGTTTGGAGTCGGAGCAGGAGGTAACCGGCGTCGCTTTGTTGAAGTGCTCACAATTTTTGATTTGAGCACGGGGCGAGTCGGCTGGCTGGCGGTAGGCTTGGATGCCAAGTTCGTGGGAGGTGGCGTCAGCGGACTTGGGCTTCCAAACTAGCCGACTTGTTGGCGACTTCTTGGCGCCTCCTTCTTCAACTTCGCGGGCTTGTTGCACCAAAGCCCGTGCTTGCGCGAGGCCTTGGGCTCCGGATACGCTCTGAAGTGTAGAAACGGTCCCGTTTGACTTCGGACCCATTCATTTGTCGCCGGCTGTAGGAATGCGGCTCACGATCTCGAACTTCAATCTACGAGTTAACTTAGATCTTAGGTCCGCCTCATAGCGGACCCCATCCATGATTCTTTCGCTGGGCTAATTGTTTTGCCGGTGGCGCGTCGCCTCGATGGGCTCTCTTGGAGAGTCACGGCGCCATTGGCGGAATCGACCCCTGCAAAGATAGGGGTTACGAAGGTTTGGCGTTGTTAGGTGGAAACCACCGTTGTCTGCGGTCTTGGCGGCGGTGGTGGTGGATTTTCGCCTCGCATCTGAGCGGTCGATCGTCCTTGCGTGCCGGAGACCATCTTGGACTTGCGGGGGCTGGATCACGGGCGAGGAAGAGAGATACTCCTCGTACTTCTTTTGGTCAAACTCGAACTCGACCTCCTCGATGACCGGGATCGGGATCCGCGGTTGCGGCACGACGGCTTCTTTGTTGAAGCTGTTGGCTCCCACTGTGGTCGCCAGCTTGTTCGCGGTAAAAGTAAACTTTGTATTCATTGCTCTGTTGAATTTGTTTACAGCTTCGTTGGCCTACAACAAAATTCAAAAGAAAGAAACTTTGCCTTTTATTTAAGGCTTACAATGAAAACAAAAAAATTACAACTTTATCCTTTTGAACAAACACGAGGATCTCTATTTTCACGGGATCACCGCTTGCGTGGGTTCTTTGCCTATCTTGGGGACTTTTATTCATCCGTGGACCACGGCGCAATTCGATCTGGTATAAACACGGGTTGGAACTGAGGCGTAGAGGGCTCGTTCCGCGAAGGAAGCGAAGCGCTGAGGATCGCACTCCGCGAAGGAGAGGATGCGTCTGCGGGGATCGCACTCACGAAGGAGGATCGCCGTGGCGGGTGAGATCTGAGGAGAAATCCTGCGCTATCCCGAAGGGTATCTGTAGTCTGACCGGTTGCTTACCTCGCGATCGTAGATCGGCGTCGGCCGAACTTCGTGCTCGCCGGTGCTCGGAACTATGCGTCGACGGCTCGTAGATCTCGCGAGAGCTCTCTCAAAAATATCAGAAAATCCCCTTGAAAATGAGCACCCCTCAGCCTATTTATAGGCAAATGCTCATAGGAGAGGGTTTTTGGCCGGACCTTGTTTAGTGTCGGACCTTAGCGGACACCAAATGGTGTCGGCCGGCGAACCACCGCGGTGTCGACCTTTAACCCGGTGTCGGTAACACCTTTTGTGTCCAGCCTGGCGGACACTATTTGGCGTCGGTAATGGCGGACACCAAACGATGTCGGGTTTGACCGGCGCCGCTGCTCCTTGGTGCGGTTTGGTTTTGGACTTTTAGCGGCGTTCGTTCGATCTTGTCATTGTCGCGAGATTCTGAGCCAAGTTGGCGAGTGGAAGCAAACACGAGGTTCGCCAAGTGAACACGAGGTTATTGAATGAACACGAGGTTCGCCAAAAGTGCAAAGTTCGCGGAAGGTTCGCCAAAAGTGCAAAGTTCGCGGAAGGTTAATAAAAGTCACGGATTCGGCGAAGCGAGGTTCGCCAAGATGAACCGAGGTTCGCCAAGATGAACCGAGGTTCGCCAAAAGTGCAAAGTTCGCGGAAGGTTCGCCAAAAGTGCGAAGTTCGGCCAGAAGGTTCGCCAAAAGTGCGAGGTTCGCGAATGAACCAAGATTCGCCAAACTGAACGAGGTTCGCCAAGATGAACCGAGGTTCGCCAAGTGAACACGAGGTTATTTGAATGAACACGAGGTTAAGCCAAGCTGCGAGTTGAAGCGAGTTAAGGTGAGGTTGCCAAAGGCAAGGTTCGCGAGAATGAACCGAGATTCGCCAAACTGAACGAGGTTCGCCAAACCATGGTTCGCCCAAGTTGGCGAGGTCGCGCCGTTTTCGCCGTTTCCCGTCGTTTTCTCGGTCTTCCGGGCTTAGTTTTCTCCTGATGATGTCGCCGTTGTGTTTGAGTCCGTATCCGATCAACTTTCAGAGCTCAAACGGCTCGTTTGCATTTGACGGATTAAGCGGAGTTGATTCCGTCTCGTCGGCGTTTGAGTTTAGTCAACTCGCCTCGTCGAACTTCGTCGCCGGGTTTCTTCCATGGCACGTCGTTTCGTTGGTTTGTACACCTTGCTGACCCACTTCACGTGTTCGTGGACTCGCTTTACGCGTTTTGCGGCGTCGGTTTGTCGAATGGATCGTTGGTTGTCAACCCACCGTCACGAGTCTCGTTCGGGTACTGATAAGCAATTTTTATCGCCTACACTAGCGAGAAGGGATGCATGTCTCGGCCTGGCGAGAAGGGACGCCTTTTGGCGAGAAGGGACGAGTCGGCCTGACGAGAAGGGACGACTGTTTGGTGAGAGGGACGACTCCTTGCGAGAAGGGTGAGAAGTACCACCTTTATAGTCGGCTTCGAAAGTTCTCGACCAGGCTTGGAGAGAAGGGACGCCTCCTGGCGAGAAGGGACGACTTCCTGGCGGGAAGGGATGACTCCTTGCGAGAAGGGCAAGAAGTACCGCCTTTATAGTCAGCCTCGAAAGTTCTCGACCCGACCTGGGGAGAAGGGATGCCTCCTGGTGAGAAGGGACGAGTCGGCCTGGCGAGAAGGGACGCCTGGACAGGCCTTGCGAGAAGGGTCGCATGCCTCGGCCTGGCGAGAAGGGATGCCTGTCTCGGCCTAGCGAGAAGGGACGAGTCGAGCTGGGGTGCAGTCTGCTTGAGACGTCTCAGCTAGTTGAATGTTAACACTTGCTTATTTCTATGGCACAACAATTATATTTTTCAAAAACAATATCGTAGGAACTTTGGAGTAGTTTTGAGCAAATTTAAACTTTAACGTACAAAACTTAGAGAAAGATGAAACTTTGAAGTATTTAAATGCAATTAGCCTCTTTATATAAAATTAAAGATAAATAAGTTCAATACTTTGCACTTGCATTTGGACGTGCGGCAATGCGTGCATATATATAAATATTAGTAGTCAAATTGTCCCTCGAGTCTTTTGCATAACTATATTTTCTTAGGGGGGTGTTAATCACTTGGAACTTTTTCACGAGATTTGACATAATTATTAAAGTGGGATAATTTTTGCTAGTGAGATATTTAAATGGGATAATCAGAATAATTTTGTGAAGAATATGATATAATTTTTATATGCATGAAGTATATATTTTGTGCATTGTGATGATGTGAATACAATTTATATATTTTAAACTTACTAGTATCGATTGATAATTATTTATTAGAATGTTAATTACTATTAAATAACTTTTAGTTAGACTATAATATATTGTTAAGTTTAATTATAATATATGTTGTAAATTTTGATCTTTTAATTATTATTACAAGATAAGTCTAAAAATGTTAGCCACATTTTCCCTGTTTTTGCTCCCTAGATCTCTTTCTCACGATATCTTAATTTCATTTCTTTACTTTTAAATTAATTGTATAATTTTAATATTTGGTAAAAAAGATATCATATAATGAGATGACTAATCGACAACATAGTCTAATGATGGTGATAACCATTAGAGCAAAGAAAGAAAAAAAGAAATATGAAAAATAGAAAATAAGAAAATAAATAGGAGAGTTCTAGTTTTTACCACTAGTTCTAAGCTAAAACTTGGGATAATTTGAATTCTCCTATTTATTTCGTTACGGTTCTAGTTTTAGCTTGGAACTAGGTGGTAAAAACCTAGAACTCTCTTATTTATTTTTTTATTTTATTTTATTTTTGCTTTGCCTCTTTACTCCCAGGGTTATCATTAGACTATGTTGTCAGATTAGTGATCTCTTTATATGATTTCTTTTTTCTTTCTTTTTTTTTTATCAGGGCAATGCCATATCTTCATTCGTGTCCGATATAAGTAATCAAAGTTTGCAAATCAGTAGGCAATCTTCATTGTTATCATGTACAATTTTAATGATATTTGGCTATCACACTCTAGGATACTTTTTGATGTGCTCATTAAAGTGTATGCTCTGATTCTGTCAGTGAGAACAATCCCATGCTCTCATTACGCGTTCCTCTTCTCTTCTTTATGACATGAGTGGCGCTTAGACATAGATTGAAGGTCATTTATTGATAATTTCTGTCTGCAAGTGGTTTACTACAATGTAATCAGTTAGTTTTCAGAACACTGTAAAATGCATGCAATAAAAAATAAAAAGTCACAGTCATTTTTAAAAAACTCTCTTTGTATGTACTTCCATTCCACCTCATGTTGTAGGAACTTCAACCATTTTTACCACTTGTCTTTAGATGAAGTCTGTGAAGCATCAAACCCTCAATTTATGAGGAGAAAATTTTGGATGGTTATTGCATTTTCCTTTTATCTTTAGTTGAAATGATCATTGCTATGCCAATAATATTGTCACATAACTAATTATCTCAGAGTGCATATATTTAGGTGAAACCTTCATTTACTTCAACAAGCAAATGAAAGGGAACAAGAGAGAGATCATTCAGCTTGGTGTTCCTCTATTTCAACCAACTAAAGAGGACTCAACAAGTAAGCTTCCTTGAATTCATCTTATTTTGAAGGTTGAATCTCCATTTCTGCCCAAATGTCTAATGTTAAAATTATTTCATCATTCCGAGAGGCATTTTTATTTCAATTAGTAACACTATACTACCATTGCATTAGCTTCTAGCCTCCTAGAATAATTAGTTTGATAGTATTAGAAAATGCAAATATTCCTTCTTTTGTATGTGACTTGCAAGTGTGTCCTTATGTAATAGATAACATCGAAAAAATTCCTGCGGTCCTAGAGACAGTCATCAATCATCTGATCCAATGGCGTTTAATCCGGCCCAGAAGGTAGAAGGCCTAACAGTTGCATCATCAACTTCTTTGACGAGGTATCCATCTCTCTGACATCTACTTGAAAAATAAAACCCTGAATCTAAACTTCGTCATGATCCTAAAGTTTAATATTTTCATATATAATGCAGGATGAATTCTCACAACCCTACTTGAAACCTCGCCGTCTAGACAAGCCAATCTGCACTCTCGTCCTCTCAGCAACTTTGTTCGCTTTTGGACGAATGCTATGCAGATCAGTGGCAGAGCTAGGAATTTCAGCAAGGAGGGTCCAAACCATAAGAGGGGAAAAGGCAAACTACGAACTATGATAGATTTGATTGACGGTGCGTGCTAAACACAGAGCCGAAATAGGCAGTTAAAGGTGAGGGAATACAGACAGATGAGATTTGACTGAATTTTGTAAATGAGGGTTGAGAGAATGCTCGCGATAAACCAAAACGACTCTCGATCTGTTCATAATATGTTCGTGACTTACAAATGAAACGGAGGAGTCTTGAGAAACCTTGAGAGATTCAATTTACCCCCTTGATTATTTTATTTTATTTTTTTGGTTATTTTATATATATGCCCCTTAGTCTGCAAATTTCCAAAACCACCTCTGAAATATCAGTATTTGTAAAACCATCCCATATCGTCAACTTTAGAAAAAAATGCCACCAAATTAGAAAAATAATTAACTTTGATATGCTAATTTGTAATGGACCACAATGTAAAAATATAAACAAAATAATCAAATATTTTCTCACCATATTCAACGAAGTTGATGATTTGTTGATTTGGAGGTGTTTTCTTTCCAAAGTTGATGGTTTAGGGTAGCTTTGCAACCATTGAGATTTAAAGATAGTTTTGCAGATATGCATGATTTAAGGTGTAGATATATAAAAACAGAATGCATTGGGCATTACACCTCTTTTCTAGAACTAGTAATTGTGGGATCATGCAATTTCATGAATAGAGAATATATCCAGGCATATAGAGAAGGCTTGCTTTTAGTTGTTACTTACTAGCTCATCAATAGTTTCCTTCTTTGATTTTCTTTTTTTTTTTTTTTAGCATTTGGCTTTCTGTTTTTGTAGGCTTAGGTTTGGAGTACAGTTAGCTAAGACCTATGGCTATGAGAGGAAAGCTAGATATACAGAGTATGATTGTGGGTAAGCAAGAAGTAAGCTAGGGAGTGCTTTCATGAAGTGGTGTATCCTACTACCTAGCTTCCTTCTATATTTTAAGGGGGGCCAGGGCCCTTTTGGTTCTAGCATGGTTCCGCCCCTAATGCAGTGATCACAGTGGAAACTACGAGGGCTCTCACACTTGCTCTCAAAGAAGGGTATACATTCATAAGGGTTAAACTACCAAATTGACATTTAAAAAAGACCCGTTTTACCACATTGGTATTTAAAATATCTCCGATGACGCTTTGGTATTTAAAGTTGGTATACGTTGTCACCTGGGTCCAATTTTTCACCGGAGTTAACTTTTCGGCGAAACACCCCACGTGACCATCACGTGACGCTTTAATTGATCGCTAGAAAACATTAATATTTCATCAATTGATTAACAAAACCCCTTAATTGACCCTTAATTGACCCTTAATTGACCCTTTTCTCTCCTCCTCCTCTCCTCTGCCACCATCTTTAACCGAATTTGACCTGACCTGATCTTTGATGTTTTTCGATTTTTTTCCGATCCTTTATTGCCTGTTATTCGGATTTATTTATTGTTTCTGGCCTTTTTCCGATGATTTCTTTTCCATGATCAATCTTGATGTTTTGATTTATTTCCGGCCCGCTTCATCAAGCGCTTCCAATTCTCCGCAAGTCCGCCACCCGCGCCTGCCACCTCCATTCCCCTCTCCCACATCCGACTCGAGTTCAAGAACGAGCTCCACGTGCTCTCCTCTCTCCGACCCTGTCCCTTCATCGTATCTCTCCTCAGCTACTGCGACCGCCGGCGCCGGAGGCCGCTGGGGGCTAATGATGCGTTCTTTTTTCAATTTTTTGATAATGTCTACATTAAGTAGCTAATACATGTCACATCAGCATTTTTAACAGTCATTAAGAGTCACGTGATGGTCACGTGAGGTGTTTGGCCGGAAAAGTTAACTCCGGCGAAAAATTGGACCCAGGTGACAACGTATACCCACTTTAAATACCAAAGCGTCATCGGAGATATTTTAAATACCAATGTGGTAAAACGGGTTTTTTTTAAATGTCAATTTGGTAGTTTAGCCCATTCATAAGTAATTGGTTATCGGAAGTTAGAATAGGCATCAAATATATATGACCTTCTAGATATGAGACTGTTATAACAAACATGACAAACTAAATTTCAGGTAACTCAAATATTTTCCTTTCATTTAGGGGCTGTTTGGTTCTTCATGGTAAACTTAGGGGTGGGCGTGGGTCGGGCCGGTTCGGGCCCGTGACCCGGCCCGCCGGGTTCAAGGCCGGGCGGTCCACCCGGCCTCGCTGTGGTCGAGTGGATCGTGCCCATTTCTCTCGCCCCTGGGATCGGACCACCACTGGGTGACCCGCCAGTGGGTAGGCCGAGTCCCGCCCTACCACGACCACCCACCCAGTGTGTCGGGTCTACCGCGGGTTTTAATTTTTTTCTTTTTAAATTTTAATTTATAAACTATATTAACTTTTCGGCGAAACACCACGTGACCATCACGTGACGCTTTAATTCATTGATCAGAAAACGCCGACATATTTCATCAATTGATTAACAAAACCCCTTAATTGACCCTTAATTGACCCTTAATTGACCCTTAATTGACCCTTAATTGACCCTTAATTGACCCTTAATTGACCCTTAATTGACCCTTAATTGACCCTTAATTGACCCTTAATTGACCCTTAATTGACCCTTAATTGACCCTTAATTGACCCTTAATTGACCCTTAATTGACCCTTAATTGACCCTTAATTGACCCTTAATTGACCCTTAATTGACCCTTAATTGACCCTTAATTGACCCTTAATTGACCCTTAATTGACCCTTAATTGACCCTTAATTGACCCTTAATTGACCCTTAATTGACCCTTAATTGACCCTTAATTGACCCTTAATTGACCCTTAATTGACCCTTAATTGACCCTTAATTGACCCTTAATTGACCCTTAATTGACCCTTAATTGACCCTTAATTGACCCTTAATTGACCCTTAATTGACCCTTAATTGACCCTTAATTGACCCTTAATTGACCCTTAATTGACCCTTAATTGACCCTTAATTGACCCTTAATTGACCCTTAATTGACCCTTAATTGACCCTTAATTGACCCTTAATTGACCCTTAATTGACCCTTAATTGACCCTTAATTGACCCTTAATTGACCCTTAATTGACCCTTAATTGACCCTTAATTGACCCTTAATTGACCCTTAATTGACCCTTAATTGACCCTTAATTGACCCTTAATTGACCCTTAATTGACCCTTAATTGACCCTTAATTGACCCTTAATTGACCCTTAATTGACCCTTAATTGACCCTTAATTGACCCTTAATTGACCCTTAATTGACCCTTAATTGACCCTTAATTGACCCTTAATTGACCCTTAATTGACCCTTAATTGACCCTTAATTGACCCTTAATTGACCCTTAATTGACCCTTAATTGACCCTTAATTGACCCTTAATTGACCCTTAATTGACCCTTAATTGACCCTTAATTGACCCTTAATTGACCCTTAATTGACCCTTAATTGACCCTTAATTGACCCTTAATTGACCCTTAATTGACCCTTAATTGACCCTTAATTGACCCTTAATTGACCCTTAATTGACCCTTAATTGACCCTTAATTGACCCTTAATTGACCCTTAATTGACCCTTAATTGACCCTTAATTGACCCTTAATTGACCCTTAATTGACCCTTAATTGACCCTTAATTGACCCTTAATTGACCCTTAATTGACCCTTAATTGACCCTTAATTGACCCTTAATTGACCCTTAATTGACCCTTAATTGACCCTTAATTGACCCTTAATTGACCCTTAATTGACCCTTAATTGACCCTTAATTGACCCTTAATTGACCCTTAATTGACCCTTAATTGACCCTTAATTGACCCTTAATTGACCCTTAATTGACCCTTAATTGACCCTTAATTGACCCTTAATTGACCCTTAATTGACCCTTAATTGACCCTTAATTGACCCTTAATTGACCCTTAATTGACCCTTAATTGACCCTTAATTGACCCTTAATTGACCCTTAATTGACCCTTAATTGACCCTTAATTGACCCTTAATTGACCCTTAATTGACCCTTAATTGACCCTTAATTGACCCTTAATTGACCCTTAATTGACCCTTAATTGACCCTTAATTGACCCTTAATTGACCCTTAATTGACCCTTAATTGACCCTTAATTGACCCTTAATTGACCCTTAATTGACCCTTAATTGACCCTTAATTGACCCTTAATTGACCCTTAATTGACCCTTAATTGACCCTTAATTGACCCTTAATTGACCCTTAATTGACCCTTAATTGACCCTTAATTGACCCTTAATTGACCCTTAATTGACCCTTAATTGACCCTTAATTGACCCTTAATTGACCCTTAATTGACCCTTAATTGACCCTTAATTGACCCTTAATTGACCCTTAATTGACCCTTAATTGACCCTTAATTGACCCTTAATTGACCCTTAATTGACCCTTAATTGACCCTTAATTGACCCTTAATTGACCCTTAATTGACCCTTAATTGACCCTTAATTGACCCTTAATTGACCCTTAATTGACCCTTAATTGACCCTTAATTGACCCTTAATTGACCCTTAATTGACCCTTAATTGACCCTTAATTGACCCTTAATTGACCCTTAATTGACCCTTAATTGACCCTTAATTGACCCTTAATTGACCCTTAATTGACCCTTAATTGACCCTTAATTGACCCTTAATTGACCCTTAATTGACCCTTAATTGACCCTTAATTGACCCTTAATTGACCCTTAATTGACCCTTAATTGACCCTTAATTGACCCTTAATTGACCCTTAATTGACCCTTAATTGACCCTTAATTGACCCTTAATTGACCCTTAATTGACCCTTAATTGACCCTTAATTGACCCTTAATTGACCCTTAATTGACCCTTAATTGACCCTTAATTGACCCTTAATTGACCCTTAATTGACCCTTAATTGACCCTTAATTGACCCTTAATTGACCCTTAATTGACCCTTAATTGACCCTTAATTGACCCTTAATTGACCCTTAATTGACCCTTAATTGACCCTTAATTGACCCTTAATTGACCCTTAATTGACCCTTAATTGACCCTTAATTGACCCTTAATTGACCCTTAATTGACCCTTAATTGACCCTTAATTGACCCTTAATTGACCCTTAATTGACCCTTAATTGACCCTTAATTGACCCTTAATTGACCCTTAATTGACCCTTAATTGACCCTTAATTGACCCTTAATTGACCCTTAATTGACCCTTAATTGACCCTTAATTGACCCTTAATTGACCCTTAATTGACCCTTAATTGACCCTTAATTGACCCTTAATTGACCCTTAATTGACCCTTAATTGACCCTTAATTGACCCTTAATTGACCCTTAATTGACCCTTAATTGACCCTTAATTGACCCTTAATTGACCCTTAATTGACCCTTAATTGACCCTTAATTGACCCTTAATTGACCCTTAATTGACCCTTAATTGACCCTTAATTGACCCTTAATTGACCCTTAATTGACCCTTAATTGACCCTTAATTGACCCTTAATTGACCCTTAATTGACCGCCTAGGTAGGCCGAGTGGCCCTACCACACACACCACCCAATGTGTCGGTCTCGGTTTTTAATTTTTTTCTTTTTAAATTTTAATTTATAAACTATATTAACTTTGTATTTGTATCTATTAAATTATATTTAAATTATTTCTTTTCGATTTTACTCTTTGTTTATATATATATATATATATATATATATATATATATATATATATATATATATATATATATATGCCACACACACACGATGACACACATTGTATAAAGACAAAACATCACAAACACGAAGATATACATGGTTTGGACTTCGATGAAACACCTACGTCCACGGGAAGTTAATAACTTTCCTTTAGTTTAAATTTAAATTACAAATATAAAAGGAAAAAGGAAAAAAAAGTTAAAATTTAAATATCCTGCCAAGGCTTGCCTGGTCGCAGGGGTCAAGTTACTTGCAATGGGGTCAAGTTTCGTCTCCTAAGCTAGGCTAGACCGGACCCAGTGACCCAGAGATATATCAGGTTGCCCCTGACCCGCCTACCCGGTCGGACTATGTCTGGTGGGTCACCCACGGGTCACACCTACCATGCCCAACCCTAGGTAAACTTGTGTTTTTATGACACAAGTTGGAAAGTTAATGTCCACCTCATCATTTTTACTTTCACATTTTTCTTTGTTTGGTTTGGATTTCATTGGAATCATAAAGTGCTTGTTTGGTTTGCATAATGATATTTTAGAAAGTGGTAGTTGTGTAGACCCCATCCAAAGATCATATTATCATAATAAAGTTGTCTCTAACTCAACTGATAGTATATTTATAAGGTTATTTGCACTTAACTACACCAAAGTTTACTTCATTGTTAAATCTAATACCCCAAAGTTTTCTTTTGCCCAAAATTACTCTACAATTTACGTCATTTTAACTTTGACACTCCAAAGTTTTTTTTTTTTTTTTTTTTTTGTTTGCCTAAAATGAACCGTAAAGCTCAACATCATTTAACTTTGATCCCTCAAAACTTTAACAAAAGTCTAACTTTTATAACCGAAACTTTAACAAAACTTTTAAAAACATTTAAAGTTTGGGATATTAAAATTAAATTTTGTTGAACTTTAGGGTATTTTTAGCAAATAAATTTGGGTATTTAAGTTTAATTTTCTTAAACTTTGTGGTATTTTTAGGCAAAAGAAAACTTTAAGGTACCATAGTTAAAAACAAGATAAAACTTTTGGTATTTCAATGCAAATGACCATCTTTATCTACTGCGAATGTAGTAGTGAACTAAATTATATATTCTATTAATGGGTTCGTAAGACGGTAAGAGGGATTTTATTAACATTGAACTTAAGAGGGATTTTGTCAAAATTTTCCTTTTAAATCCATCAATTGTAAACACCCATAGGAAGCCCATTAGCCTCCACAAGAGTGATCTTATTAATATTGAACTTAAGAGGGGCTTTTGTGAAATTTCCATGTTTAACTCCACAACGTGATGCCCATCAGCCTCACTCTGACACTTGTGTTAGCTTTCAAGATAAAACGGAGCATTTAGTAGGGAATTTTGAATTCGGCATTTTAGATGCCATGTCACTCTCTTTTCACTCTTTTAATGTTGCATCCAAACCGTGTAAAAGGAAGAAAGCTGAGCCATAAACCCACAGTCTCATAGATTCATCTTACTTTTCAAAGAAAAAAACACATCCAAACAGACCCTTAGCAGACTACTACTACTAATACAACTTTATATTGTTAGAAGGGATGCTAAATATAGTATTGTACATTCAAAGGACTTTCTTTCATTACAACTTTCCTTTCTCATTTAGAGTTTGCCTTGCGTATGATTTCCTATTAAATATACTGTGATATTTGTAGCTATAACAAGATATTTCTTTTCTCAACACTGAATAAATTTTCAGATCACTCCTAGTAATGCGTGGGAATAGCGCCGACATGGCCAGGCACGTGATACGCCCATCGGACAACAGAAGAGTGAGCATCACATTCATTAGGGTTCGACCTGCCATCAACCAAATCAACTCTTCATGTCCTACACAAACTACAGCCAGGACGCTATGGCAGCCCGCACCTCCCCAGCTTCAAAAGGGCCCAAAAGCGTAGGAGCTGTCGCCCACGTACTTCCCTTCAAGGGCTATATCTCTTCGTGCTCCGCTCCCCATCAAGGCCCATGGACCCGAGCCCAAGCAAGCATAACCGTCGTGGAGGTACTGGTGTGTTCCTGCCGTGGGTAGTGGGCCCTAAAAAGTATACGAAGCATCTCCCTCCGCATACCAGAAGAGGAGAGTGCATTCGCTACCATCGCCGATAGAAGCAATGTGATCAAGTCCCTATGCTCTCAGCTAGTAGAGTTTTTCTATAGGCACTATAGAGATGAAGCAACGGTGAAGCCGGTAACGTTGCAAGTAGCTTATGAGAATATTTGTGTTTCTATTGTAGATGAGGGATGACTTTGCTTTGTGTATCTTGGTTAAGAGTTTTTAGGCGGTTTAAGAACAAGATGTGGGTTAAAAATGATCATCAGGATTCCCTCGAAGGAAGGAGCTTGGTTATAAAATCTGTACCGGTTTTAATTGAGAAGGATGGGGTTTTGTACCTCTGTACCACTTTGAACTGATTTCTTGTTGATTTGTAGTTGTTTTCAATTTTGCAGGCCATGTATTTGAATAATCTGCAACAAAAATCGACAATAATATCTGATTACGGCTTTCAGGTTGTTGGTACAAATATTCACGAAGAATTGGCTTATAAGGAATGAAATAAATGAATATGTTACTAAAGAGAGATCAAGAAGCAACTTGGCATTCTTTGTTCTGTGGTTCCGAATCTAGAATCCAAAAGATGAAACTATTCTTCACTATTTTTTTAAACAAAGAATCAAGCAAAAGAAATGATAGAGTGGCAAGCGAGATAAATAGATGAGAGCAGTTGCAAAAATAATAATGTCCGTAATTCTATCTACCGGCCAACATAACTTCTGAACTCCCAACTCTCAAAATTAAGGGAAATAAGTAGCACCCTGAAATTTCAGTATACTTTCTATTGGAATAACACAGAAGAATTAAAAATCCACAATTAGAGAAGAATGAAATACACTTACAATTCTATGTTTCAAAACTTTCCATCATGATATACGAAACTAAACCTTTTGACGTTGGCTCCGCCATTGCCAAACTCCATCCCTTCAAATTGGTGCTCTGATACTCTGTCGTCACTGTTGTAAATAGCGGTAAATAGCCCTGCAATAGCGGCGCTAATAGCGTTAGCGGTCCCTTCCCGCGACGCTATTGCCCGCTATCGGTGACATTGCGGAATATGCGCTTTCTGCTCGTAAAAGCGGCCAATAGCGCGCCATAGCGGTGAATAGTGGGCGATTGTGAACAAAATCCGCTTTTTGACCGCTATTTAAAAGCGATTTGATGTTTATTTTTTTAAAATTAAACTCGACCTGCAACCACTGCATCCCACCGCCTCCCGCGATTTCTTTACCGCTATTTAAAAGCAATTTGAGGTTTATTTTTTTAAATTAAACCTGATCCGTAACCACTACATCCCACCGCCTCCCGCGATTTCCGACATACTCCCGCCACCTCCCATAGCCTCCGGCACCTCCCTCAGCACTCCCTCTCACCTCCTCTCGCTATGAGCTCCTCCTACTGTAGTCCTCTCACCACTCAGCTCATCTTCTCAAAGACGACGACTCTTTGACTCCTCCAATCGTCTTCGGTATTATGTGACGGTTACATGTCTATTTCATATTTAGGATCTCTTTAAATCATCAAATATGCACTTTTAGATTTTTGAGATTTTTCTTTAATTTTTTTTTTAATATTTATACATATCTAAATTAGACCGCTATTTGACTTTGCGCTTTTTACCGCTATTTTACCTCAATAGCCCCAAATAACCTTAGCAATGCCTCACCGCTACGCGATGCTATCCGCTATCGATAACCTTGTCTGTCGCCTTTTCTATTCATCTCTCCTCCCATTACCCATGTAACTGCCATTCGTTCACAATGGTGCGGCAATACTTTGACACTGTAAGTCCGAACTGCATACAAGGGATACAGACACATTCCATTAAGGGGTTGTTGGGTTGTGTGAAAATAGAGCTGCAGAATTAAATACTACAACCGTATTTATATTTCAATTGTTTCCTTTGCGACATTGTAGAAAACAACCACAGCAAATGCATGCGACATTTGTTGCTATAAAATTTGTAAAATTTATTTTTGCAGAAAATCAAACCATCCCTAAAATCAACGACATGTGTTGATGCCTGCTACCTGCTTTGTTCTCCTCAAAAGTAAACCACCATATTTAGTTACATTTAGTTAGAAACCTACATCAATGTTTGACCCAAAAAGTACGCAAAGTACTTCATCTGCAGCCCTTAAACCTGAAATTAACAAAATCCTATATTTATGGCATATTCACATAAAACAAATACTATAACAATAAAAAAGGAGAACAGAAAAAGGTGGTAACAGTGTGGACATTTTATCTCTGGGTATTGTGTTAATATTTGCCTCTAAACTTACATTATTCATTATACACTTCTCTGTATAATTATGGTCTTCTTCCTTTATGTCCAACGGAATAATTTCTAAACATCAGGGGTTGCTACATTGTACATGCATGCGTTAGATCGTAGCCTCAAACTCCATTTATCAATTTGGGAAGACTTCCCGGTTTTAAGCCAAAAACCTGTCTCTTTAGGTATGATTTATGAACATTGCTTTTCTGAAGTTGCAGCGGAATGAATATGACACTACGAACTGAATTGCAGTGATCCTCCAATCCTCTCCGATCATCCATCAAACAATTGACTGAACAGTTTTACATGGGTGCCAAAGCAAAGTGCAACATCAAATATACAATATTTTTCACTTGGTTAAACAATAAATATGCACTAACTTGCATTTAGAAAAAGGATAGGCTACAAGAAACCATGCTCATCTATACCATGTTTTTCAAGAAAACTCCTCCTCTAATATGTTTTAAAAACTATAATAATAAAGTTCTCACCTATGACGTGAATGAGTTTTGTTCTTCAAACTTTTGGGCAGAGGCCCACACTTGGGTTTCTGGCAGATCTACTTAAAGATTATTGTACATTTGAGTGTGAAGAGGATCAACACAACCGAGGTATAGTCAAAGCAAATAAATGACTAGCAATTTGAGCTTGTATTTATAAATCTAAACATAGTTAGCAGTCATTGACTAGGTGTGATAAGTTGAAGCATTAGCACTTGAAGGTCTAATTCAGAGGAGAACAATTTTGACAAATCAGGCAGAAAAGACTAGGTATGATTGGGCTAATTGCGGGTAGACCCCCTGTGGTATCACTACTTTGAACTCACTATCCTCTACTTTTATTTTGCCAGGTAGACCCCTGAGTGAATTTGTGACTGTTTTACCCTCAGAGAAAAACAAAAGCTGTATTTTGACAAATAGACCCCTGTAGTGAATTTTTTGGACTATTTTACTCTCGGAAAAAAGAGAAATTGTTTTTGACAAATAGACCCCCTGAGGATAAAAATTTAAAAAGTCAAAAAATTGCACTCAAGGGGTCTACCTGCAAAAAGACTAGAGGGGTAGAATGGTACTAAAGGTGGTCTCTTGGCAATTAACCCATTATCAGTTCAATAGAAGAAGTATCTGCAACCTAACAATTGAATAACAATAAAATCATCAATTACGATGAATACAAATAAATCAGTAATAATAATGAAGGCAAGAGTATACAAATATAACTATGAGCTTAAAGATGAGAACCGTAAACACCTTCGAATTAAAGAAAAAATTATTGACATTAACAAGGTTACAAAAAAAATACAAATGTGTACTCAAGTAAATGGCAAAACATGAATGAGAGATAAACTTAAGTCTATGCTTCGAGTCTTAAATAATGATAAGCTTTAAATAGTACCTAATCTATTTATATCCCTGTAACCATTACTTTGCTATCTGGCCAGGAACTGTTAAAGATGGCAAGTAGCGTATAAAATTGCTGACAATGAACTAGAGCAGTTAAGCTTTTGTTTGCAAATAGGGTAGTGACCATAGTAATAAAAGCTATAAGCAAGAAATAAAAGTTTGGCCCCGAACAGTTCCATGTTGCGTGTGATTTAACTTAGTTTAAAAAGGATAAAAATATAATTGAAAAGCACAATTGGCATGTAAATGTACGTAACATCTAGCAATGACCTGCAAGCTTTAATTTATTGAGGCATACAATTAATATTCACATGAGGTTAATAGAATAGGTAACAGATTGATTATTGACATGCTTGCTGGAGAACCTCAAATGGTAGAAATAATTAGATAAAGGCAGAATCTTTATACCCTCAATCAAGGTTTGGCAGGCTAATCATCTTCAATATCCCAACTCAAATCCTCATCATCTGCAGTGACATTTAACCTCTTCCGAAAGTCCAATCTTTTAGGACTACCACTGGATCCATCCACTTTCCTGTCCTTATCTTCATGTTCCCCGAGATCGTTAATCTCATCCCAGCCAAGATCATCCTCTTCTTGCATTGCTGTCTGGCTCGAAACCACACAAAAACCACTATCCTTGCCCGATTCTTTAGGTTCAGATTTTGATTCTGAAGCCATTTTACCTTCTATGTTCAAAGTCGAACCATCATCACCACCGGATTTAACTTTCGCTGCCTCCAAATTCTCAACTTGAGATGCCTCTACAGGTTTCCTTTCCTGTACAGGCTCAACTTCCTCCTTCACTGCTACTTCTTTGTTTTTCTCTGAGGTCTCAATAATTTCCCTCTTTGCTTCATCTATAATAGGTTTCCCCGAGGTCTCAACGATTATTTCCTTTGATGTTTCTTCTATTGGCTTCTCTATCTCGCTCGCTGAGGACCCAATAACCTCTTTCTCCGTAACGTTTTCTCTTTCTTCCTTCTTCTCTTCCTTAATTTCTTCTCCACTTTCATCAGGATCATCAACCTCCCAACTCAACTCCTCCTCTTCACCTGCAATCACTCTTTTAACCAATTTCTCCCTCGCATCTTCCGCTTGCTTCAACCTATAAACCCTATAAAAATACCGAGCCCAAAAACTATCTCGATCCAAAACATCAGGCACAAATTTCTCGAAAAACCCCTCCAAAATCCCATTTTCATACAACAACCCCTCAACCTCCTCCTCATTCTCCTCCAACCTGAACCCAGATCTCCACTTCTCGAAATCCTCACCATCCTCCGGCTCCTCAATGAAAGTATTCACATCATTCTGGATCGCGAGAACCTGAACCTCAATCCTACTGTACCTCTTCGAACTGTTGAAACTCTGCGAGTTCGAATTCGCCTCCGACGAGCTCGGATCCTGCGAGCTCGAATCGGAGTCAACGGACTTGAGAGCTTCTTTACCTTGGGAGACGAAATCGTCGATCGCTTGGCCGACGGATTCGAGCGATTCCTGAGCGGCCGCAGCGCCGACCTCGAGAGATCCGGGGAGATCGCGGACGGCGCGAGAGGCCGCCTCCTTGAACACGTTCGTCTCGTTCTTGAGGCCAGTGCCGAACTCCTCGAGATCTCGGCGGTAGGTCTCGATCACGGACTCGGATCTCGAAGCTATCGTCTTGATCAGGCCGCCGAAGCTCCACGCCCCTCGCGATGGTGAGCTAGGGTTAGGGTTAGGGATCGCCGGAGCTTCTGCTGCTTCTTGATCTTGACCGCGCTGTTCGCTCTGTGAATCCGACGGCGATCCAGATCGTCTTGGAGGATCCGAGGGATCTAGATCTTCTGAGAACACGGATTTGAAGAAATTCATGGTTATTGGAGGTAGTTTGAGGGAGAAATGGAACGATCGAAGATCGAAGTGGAGTGGAGATTGAAGATCAAGTATAAGCGCTCAATCTTATTGCTAGAGACATATACTTGGACTCTACATTGGGACCACAAATAGTAATGCACTTAAATACCATGTAGTTTCCCACTTGTCGCACTTTGGTTGGGTTGTTTTTGCTTGAAAGTCACGCTACAGTAGTTTTCACGCATTTATCCAGTTTGGTTGTGCAAAGAGAAGGCTATATAGTAGCCTCTGACCAATTATCATCAAAATGAACCATTTTGGGTGGATTTTACTGTTGTTGTCGAGTCTAGTTAGGCAACTGCTTTTCTAGCTACAGTAGCTTTCACGTGTTCTACAAAAAAAAACCAAACATGTCCTAAATACCACAAGTTATATTTTAGTGCCAAAAAAATATAAATAAAATAAAATAAAATACCATAAAATTTCTAAAATTTGCATGTTACTACCATTGATCATGTAAATGTGATAATTTTCACATGAATGTTTCTCTGTGATACTTACATACTAATTTTTAGAGCTTTCTAACCATCAATATTTATTAAATTTATCATTAGAAATATCCCAACTCTATTTTAAAGTTGAATTGAAAGAAGTTTGAAAAAGAAATTTGGTTGATTTAATAGCAAGTTTAGCAAATATTATTATAGTTAAAAGCTATAAATTTAGCACATCTGGTAAAATTTTCATGTTTGCATGATCGATGGTAGTAACATGCAAATTTTAGAAAACTTTATGGTATTTTTTTGCACCAAAATACACCTTGTGGTATTTAAGTGTGATAAGTGAGAAACTATATAGAATTTTAGTGCAATTTACCCTAGATAAAAGGGTTCTATTTTAGAGGGTTAATTGGATCATTGGTCACCGTAATTATCTTCTAATTGGTTCTTTATATCTATGTTTTGATTTGCTTGGATGATCATAGGTCATGTAAATACATATTAATTGGATGGATTGAGATCCTCTCCAATTAAGTGGTAATTGTAGAGGATCTAATTCTCTCAAATTTTATCGTCTATACCACTTTCAATAGATGAGATCATGTCATGTAAGATCTTTATTATTAAAAATAGTAATTTTAAATATAGTGGTTTTCAAGTTTACAAGTGGTTTTCAAGTTAAAAATAAAAATCTTACATTGCGTGCTCTCATCCATTGAATTTGATATAGATAGTAGGATTGAGAGAATTGGACTCTCTTCAATTACCATCTAATTAGAGAGGATCCGGATCCTAATTGAATTGATAGTCACTTCTAACACATTTTATATTTTCATTTAATTTACCTTTATATTTTCATTGATATTTAAGCAATACAATTCACTCAGTATGTCACAAGGTAACATTTTCAAGAACAAAATGACAAATACAATATAATTGCCTAATACAAGTTGCACGATATATCATAAATTTTTATTTCCATAAGTGATCAAGATGTTCCACGTGGAAATAAGTATGTTGTATCAAATGATCAAAACTTTTTGTATGTCACATTATCAGATTATCAGAATCCGATATGTCAATTGATGATCCAATTAGTATTTCATTATATGATCAGCTATCCAAGCAAATAAAACATACATGTAGATATCCAATTGAGTGATAAATATATTGACTAACGATCCAATTAACCTAGAGTCATTAGTTCAGCAGTTATAAGTAGTTTGTACTTGGAAGCGTGGATCGAGGTCCTCTGTTCTTCAGGTGACACGAATAGAATGCCTTGCAAGGGAATAGGATTAGAAATGGAGTGCAAGTAAATAATCTTATCTCTTTACTCTTTATAGTAATTTCTTAATATTAATGAGTTGAGCTAGGATGATATTAATATTATTCAACGTTTTTAAAAATTCATAGTTGCTTAATTTTCACCACTTGATGCATGATTAAAAAACACATCGAAATATTTTAAAATTTTGTTTCTAAGTAGTTCATGTGTAAATCACATACATCGATTTCGATTTTCAAATTCAAACTTTGAAAATTGAATTGATATAATATCCATATGTTGAATACTATTAATAATAGTCTAGCGGTTAACAAATTAAAAAAAAAAACAAAATATTCTAATAAAAGATTTATTCTCTATTAATGTGCTATTTACATTTAATTGAACACAAGGTGTACTTTTGTGTTTATGCTTTGCTTCCGCAGTCATGCTTTCCTTCAGCCTGCGGTGCTATCCTCTAAATCCGAGGGTATCGCACTTACTTTGAGCTGCCTTTTGAAATCTATCAAGATGCTATCTGTTTAAGTATGTAATGAATAGGAATCTTTTGCATTATCACAGAAGGACAAGAAGAATGAGGAACAAAATTCATTACAAATCCTCAATTTGTGGGCTTTTAACAGAAAAATGCATATTTTATTGAAAATAATATTACAAGCAGAAGTTTAACGTACACCAACACCTCCATCCACAAGTAGTTTATCCAACATTGTCATGATGATGTAGATGTTTTTGTTGGACAAGGAAACAATAATCGAATCATTTTGCAAATAAAAAAGACTGGAGAAAGTAACACATGAGGAAATTAAAAGGAAAGAGAAAATTAAAAATAATAACAAAAAAGTTAACCGATAATATCTGGTAAACGAGAAATTCTTTCGATCTCCTTGATTATTAGATTTTTTTTTTGCCTGATCGAGTTCCTCTGGTAATCAATAAATTCTTTCGACCTCCTTGATCATTAGATATTTAACATACACCAACACTTCTATCCACAATTAGTTTATCTGACATTGCCATGATGATGTAGATGTTTTGTTGGGCAATGAAACAATAATTGAATCATTTTGCAAATAAAAACATTGGAGAAAGTAACACATGAAGAAAATAAAAGGAAAAAGAAAATTAAGTAAATATCTAGTAAATACAAAAAGTTAATTAATGAAACAATAACAAAAGTTAACCGATAATATCTGGTAATCGAGATATTCTTTCGATCTCCTTGATTATTAGATCTTTTTCCTCTTCGAGTTCCTCATCATCACCACCTAAAGTAAATACAACCCAAATGAGTATGCAAAAGAAAAGAGGGGAATAGAAATAAGTGTTCTGACATAATGTATAACAAGAAAATCACTTCAATATATGCATGCTGATATTAATATTTATGGATCTAACCGGATTATATATACACATGAGTGTATGTATGCATTTACTGAAAAAGCACACAGTTTGTGAGAAATAGATGTAACTGAGGGGGGAAAACTATACCTTTGTTCATAGGAAGATTGTTTAGTAGCAGCAACAAGTCTCGATGATTTTGTGCTAAGACCTCAATTATCTCTCGTGGCTTATGTGGATTAATGGCAAATACCTGATTTGACCATAGAAACGTTTAAAAACCAAATGCAAAAAAGAAATTTAGTTGGTAAGTATGAAACCTACTTTATTAACAACTAAGGCCATGTTTGGATTGCGGACTTGTTTTATCCCGGATTAATTTAACTCACTATAGTCCTAGGATATAATAAAGACTATATAGTGAGTTAAAATTTTAATAATTTGTTTGGTTCAATTCGGAATTAACACTTGCAGTACCTATGTCATGTTTAGAAACTTGTCATTATAAAGTGGTATATGATTAGAATATAATAGCAAATGTCCATCATGTCCTTTCCCTACAATCTAATGTAATTAAATCTATCTATTTTTCCCATCATAACCAAATTCTAATATTCAACTATTTCTTCTGCAATTTTTAGAAACTACATAAACCACCAAACATCTTTTACATCTCTCGCCCATATTGAAGCCACTAGCGTAAATGGTACTAAATGAGGTGAATAAGCACTTGGTGCTTGCTAAATATATTGTGCTATACGTAACCATCAAATTAGATTCATAATATAGCATAATGAACATGTTAAAAAGCTTTAAGTGGGTACGTGTATTTCAAGAGATGCTTGCAGTGGAATGGTGTCTGGAATTTTTGTCGCTGGAATGGTGCTTCGTTGTTTTTCTTTTGTTAGATGACGTCAAAAGAAAGTGTGAGGGAGATAATTAGAGAAGGTAATCCTAGACAATTTTTAGGCAAGTTAAGAGGTAATGAGGTCTTTTTGTATCTAATCCCAAGTATAGTCCCGGACTATAATAACATCCTCGCTCCCCATTTTGTTTAGTCCGAAATCTCTGGACTACTTTATTTTAAAGGATAAAATGTTATTAACTCAAGATAGTACCCAATCCAAACATGACCTGAGAGTATATACTTTCATGATGTTGCATCCATTATTTTATTTAAGTTTTTTTGAGGAAACAGAGGACCTTAGCCCATATTACTATAAGAGTGAAAGAACATAATACAAAAGATGTTTAATGGAAATAACTTGATAATGAGAGGTAAACAGGTAGACCAAAAAGGAAGAGTTACCTTGAAAATGTGGAATGCTGAAATCTGAATGTTTTTGCTTGAATCCTACAAAATTATGGATTTTCTAGTTATTATTAGAGGGTAAAAGAGGAAACGAAAAAAAAAAAAAACTGATCGCAGTAAATCACAAGAACTCTAGTTTATTCTGATGTGTACACACTATGGAAAAAATGATCATAAATAAGTGAAGTTAGGTCAATGAAATCAAAAGAAAACACTACCTTCAACAAGGCAATCATAGTCTTCAAGTATCGAACTTCTAAGATATAACGCTTCATTATTTGTGAATTTTGAGGCTCCAAAAGAAAATCCGAAAGAAACTAAAATACATCACACTGTTATCAGTCCATATTTCAAAACATGGTGAGTCAAACTTAATCAAATTGTTCATCATTAAGTGCCTAACCTTCAATGATTGCCTTCTTGTCACATAATTTGGAGAAGCCAATAGTCTGTCATAGTTCTCAAAGAACTGGAACAAAATTCTAGAATCAGATTGAGCTGAATGAGACATGTTGCCAAAATAATAGACTGAAATTTCATGTCATAAGCTTGTCTATAATCTTACCTCTTCGTAATGTACACTCAAATACTGTGATACTGCTGCCTCATGTTTAGTGAGCAACTCCTACCAAATATTTAGCTCAGAGTATAAGGGGAAAAACAATGAGTTGGACATATTTCAAAACAATCATATCACACATAAAGGGTGAAACTAACCTTGAAGGTAGCAAGGGCATCAGAAGCAATATCAAAGTTTGGTAATTCAACATACTTGAAGAACAACTCAAAGCTTCTTGATTCCAATACGTATCTGAAATAGCACTACAAAATCAAAATGTGTGAAGAAATCAAACCGATTTGTCGCAAGATGATGCTAACTATACCTCTGGACAAAGAAATAATACAGAGCTATTATTCAGTTGGTGATGGTTCATGAGGTTCTACATTACTTTTAAACTATTATTCGCTTGATTTTTTTTTTTTTTTGGCCACATCCACCAAGACAAAAAATAAAAGAAAAGGAAAAGAATATAAATACTAGGTCCTCTCAGGTTCTAATTATTTAGCCTCATAATGATACTTATGGAAACATTTGTATCTTCACAATGAGGTTTACAGTTCGTTAATTCTATGATTTGTTAAGCCACAAAACCATAGATAAGAGATCATGATCATCAAGCTATCTAATGTACATTCACATGTATTAACAGTTCAGATTTACAATAAGATAAAAGAGAACATCATATGAGAACATGAAAAGTTAACTTCAATAAAAGAGTTAAAGACCTTACTTTGCAAGTGATGGATATTTGATGCATTCCCTCAACATACTACCACAATTCAGAGCAATCTCCTTGTTATTATAACTGTTGTAGAACATATTATTAGCTGAATCAAGGTTCATTAGACAATAAAGAAAAGATCCAGATGAAGTAATACTTAAATATTTTAATAGAAGTTTAAATTCTGGTATCTTTCCTGTTCAAGTCAAAGTCCGAGTAAAAAAGGGCCTTATAAAATTTTAACTTCTCTGAAGTGCTCGGAGTATGTATGATAAAAGATTTGTTGGTGGTATTTTATGGCTGTATATTAGTATACGTAAGAACAAAGTGCAAGAGCATAACAAAAACTTGGCAATTATTAGTTTAAACCACTTATTATATACAAGAAAACACACGAACAAAAAGGGAAGAAAAAAAAGCATGAGCCTGTGTGCGGTCAACACTTGGAAACAGATAAGCTTTAAAGAAACCGGTTCAATATTGTAAATAAAATAAAAGGTAGCAGGACCTAAATAAAACTTGCTATGGTAATACTTTAATGGACCTAAATGGGACAGAGAAGTCTTAATTATGCTTGAAAGTTTTACACCAAGGGGTTGGCATACTGTAGAACCATTTATAGCAATTTATCATTTAAGCAAATGATGACCATTCTCTGTAAATCTTATTGCATATAACTTGTAGTGAAGTTTAGTATGATGTTGGAATCAACAAATGATTTAAGATAACATGATATGACTACTATAAAATCATAGATTTCTAATTCCAGCATGATTGTGCATGGGATAAAGAAAGAAAAAACATGCAAAAAACTAATGCTGTGTACGAATGTTGACTTACCAAAATACAAGGAAGTCCAAAAGTTCCAAATGGTTCTCGATATAATCAACGCAACAAAAGCTAGAGTCAACTTGTTGCCTCAACAGAATTCCCCAACAGTGGGCTAAATCTTTTCTAGTCTGTTAAGAATGCTTCAATAAACTTTAGCATTTAGAGAAACAAAAATTTTCGATAGATATAAGGTAAACTTACCTCCCAACCCAAGCTTGGCAACTTCTGGACGAAAAGAGGAAGAACATCCTCTTTGCAAATTTCAATGGCTATTTGAGTAACCTGGTCTTGATTTGGTTCAGCTTCTCCATATCCGCAGAGCATTTGCTTCATTGATACAATATTCTTTTCAACTTCTTCTAGAGCCTAATATGAAAATAATGCATAAATTAAGTAAAGTTGCATCTAGTAACATCCTTATACTACTATACTACTATCTCTCTCTCCCAATCCTTATTGGTATGAATTTACTATGTTTTTATTTCATGGGCATGATTTCAGGTACATCTCCCCTTTTCAATATGATAATTGGGTTACTCCTGCCTTATTCTATGTGAATGCTTTCATTTAATATACAATTTACATTGTTTGAATGATTATTGTAATAAAAAAAATTATTCATATGGACAATTATTTACATACTATCTTCATTGTTCTCCTATTGGTGCTACAAATTTCTTAATGGTTTGTGGCGGGAATCCTAATCATTCTTCCAAACAATGAATAATTTAAATCTCAGCTATAAGTTTAGTTGGGTCTATTTAACAAATTATTTTCTCTATTTGCAGGGCTTTTTAATTGAGATTTGAGACTGATTAATTTTGTGTAAGTCCTTGAAGGCATCAAATTTCTCTCTAGACTGGTAATAGTCCAAAGTATTTCTGTATATGTAGCATAACTGTAACTCCATCTGGTAGGAACTACATTTTTTTCTCTTCGCATTGGCTTGAAATAGGCATGACATTGCCATGGGAATTATTGTGATTCATCTTATTGATTTCGTTGTGCTATGTGCCATGATATCAAGCTATATAGCAAATATGTGAAGAATTGTTAAGACTTAAGTGGAATAGAATATTGACTCAAATTATTGTTAGTTGAATTTTTTTTCCCTCAGTCAGAAAACTTATAGTTCCACCCTTATCATTAGGCACTACGTTCACACTTTGGTGGGGCTAGCTTTATGCATATTTATAGCTTTATATTATATTATTATTATCCATGGAGATAATATCTATCTTATTTATCATTGAACAAGTCATTTTAGCTTTCCTGTGTCCTATTATACACCACTTAATCTTTATGTCTCTACTCTTTTTCCTCCCCCATAGCGACTCACATATCACTTTCTTGAATTATGTGCATTGCACAGGGAACATACTAGTATACGCAGAGTTTGAATCTTAACTAGCAAATAGAAAGTACAGCAACAACTGATACGCAAAGAACAAAGTGCTCGCCAGTGTTAATAATTATGTTACTATTAACTGCTCAAACAGCATCGCGTTGGAATAAGCTGTAATTATGACTATATTTTTAGGAAAAAGCTAATAAAATCGAATTGTGTAATAACAGTGCCAATTATAAACCAATAGCCCTCAGTTTGTAACATGAAGAATAGATAGGTACATTTTCCAACCACCTCTCCTCAGTGTGCCTCATGTGTTGGTTAGCTGCATTGCATGATTGCTTACTACCATGTAACTGATTAATCAAATATATAGATAGTAAGCATATTCTTTTATCAAATTTACCAAAACAATGACTAAACAACCGTATAAACTATATTGTGTAAAATTAGTCAATAAAAAGCGTAACTTTTTGGGGGCCCAAATATGCTAGTCAAGACGCATTAACCAGATTCTCAAATAAATAAAAGGGTGCTTTCTTACTCAGTAAAGTGTTTTATTACCAAATTTGTTCTTGATGACTTCATTAGAGTTGTGCTTCACAATTTCAATAAATTGTAAATTACAAATTTAGGCTTGAACTGAACAGCTGTTGTGGAAAAATACTAAAATCACAAACTAATTCAGCTCTTCATATGGGACCGGATAGCGTTATCTGGCGACTCTAGCAATAATGCCAATGAGTCATTTTGATTCCCCCCCATCAACTTCATATGAAATTGGGCAATCAAGGTTTATTAAAATTCAACCTTTTATTTAACTGAATTAGATACTCTCCATCTACTTCATATATCAAAAGCACATACGAACACATCAAGACCAATCCAAGTCTTTGTCAAGAAACCGATCTCTAAACCTATAAGTAGACAAGAGAGAAGCCAAATCTAGAACAACTGACCAATACCCATTCCCCAAAACCCCAAATAACAACAAATTATCAAGAAGCCATATCCAAATTCCCACGTATATACATAAAAATTAACCAATTTTTGCATAAAAGGATACTCTAGCAATAATGTCAACATGCCATTTTGATTCAGCTTTTCATATGGTTATTGTTGTTGTTACTCTAGAAATAATATCAATGTGCCATTTTGATTCCCCATCATCTTCATATGAAATTAATCAATCAAGGTTCAGTAATTAGATAAATAGTACATCAATCACAACTAAACTTAACAAAATACATACAAACACATCAAAGCCCAATCCAATTTTTGTCAAGAACCGATCTCTAACCCTACAATTAGACAAAACAGAAGCCAAATCTAGAGCAACTGACAAATACCCATTTCAAAAAACCTCAAATAATAACAAAATATCAAGAACCCATGTCCAAATTCCCACGTATATGCATAAAAAATAAATAAAAAGGCTCTAACCTCGGTGAAGTTCCTAGTGTCGAGGGCGAGCAGGCTGTTCTTGATTGCCCTTGCGAGCTCTGAGGGCACAGATCGAGGGCGAGAGGGCTTGAAGAAGGAGAAGGACATGATGATGATTAATAAAATTTAAAAAATGACGATTTTATTTGATTTTGTTCGATTTCATCGATGTTTTAAAAAAGGGAAAATTGTGTCAATGTCCCAAAGTCCAAAACTTCATGTGCTGCAGCCCCTCAACCTTTTTCCCATGTGATTCAGCGTCGAAAATCTGGCTGCCGCTTTGAGTCGTGAGTTAATGCTTACATTAGCAATGGAGAGAGAGAGAGAAAAGAAACAAAAGACCCCAAAATACCCTTGTCTCCTCCATTCTTTTTTTCTTCTAGATCTAATGCCATGACTCCTTCCTCCTCTCTCCTAACCCATCTCCTTCCTCATCTCCCCATCTTTCTTCTTTTTCTCTAAGACACCGACATCCTCTCTCCACCACCGCCGATCTTGAGTGCACACTCCGGCCATATTTTTCGACCCTAAAGGCGAAGAGATGGCAAAGAACACGGCGGATGAGGCGGAGAGCCCAGTTCGAAATTCGTTGGCGATGACGGGCCTCTTCCCGCGTCGCTAGAAGGGGGCCCACAAGCAAATTAGCGGGCTATTGGACCCTCCGGTGCCACCGC
This sequence comes from Asparagus setaceus, assembly GCA_012295165.1. Taxonomy (NCBI): domain Eukaryota; kingdom Viridiplantae; phylum Streptophyta; class Magnoliopsida; order Asparagales; family Asparagaceae; genus Asparagus; species Asparagus setaceus. The sequence goes on from CM022705.1 coordinate 21,288,537, forward strand.
CGATCTTGAGTGCACACTACGGCCATATTTTTCGACACTAAAGGCGAAGAGATGGCAAAGAACACGACGGATGAGGCGGAGAGCCCAGTTCAAAGTTCGTTGGCAAAGAACCCGGTTCATGTTAAGTCTAAAAATTAGACTTAACATGAACCGGTTGCACTTAACATGAACCAAGTTAGACTTAACATGAACCAAAATAGACTTAACATGAACCGGTTGCACTTAACATGAACCAAAATGGACTTAACATGAACCGGTTGCACTTAACATGAACCAAGATGGACTTAACATGAACCGATTGCACTTAACATGAACCAAATTTGACTTAACATGCCCCAAAATAGACTTAACATGAACCAAGATGGACTTAACATGATCCAAGTTAGACTTAACATGAACCAAGTTAGACTTAAGATGAACCAAAATGGACTTAACATGATCCAAGTTAGACTTAACATGAACCAAATTGGATTTAACATGAACCAAGATGGACTTAACATGATCCAAGTTAGACTTAACATGAACCAAGTTAGACTTAACATGAACCGATTGCACTTAACATGAACCAAGTTTGAATTAACATGAACCAAGTTTGAATTAACATGAACCAAATTGGATTTAACATGAACCAAGATGGACTTAACATGATCCAAGTTAGACTTAACATGAACCAAGTTAGACTTAACATGAACCGGTTGCACTTAACATGAACCAAGTTTGAATTAACATGAACCAAGTTGGATTTAACATGAACCAAGTTTGAATTAACATGAACCAAATTGGATTTAACATGAACCAAGTTAGACTTAAGATGAACCAAAATGGACTTAACATGATCCAAGTTAGACTTAACATGAACCAAATTGGATTTAACATGAATAAAAATAGATTTAACATGAATAAAAATAGATTTAACATGAACCAAGTTTGAATTAACATGAACCAAGTTTGAATTAACATGAACCAAGTTTGAATTAACATGAACCAAAATGGACTTAACATGAACCGGTTGCACTTAACATGAACCAAGATGGACTTAACATGATCCAAGTTAGACTTAACATGAACCAAAATAGACTTAACATGAAACAAGTTTGAATTAACATGAACCAAGTTTGAATTAACATGAACCAAATTGGATTTAACATGAATAAAAATAGATTTAACATGAATAAAAATAGATTTAACATGAATAAAAATAGATTTAACATGAACCAAGTTAGACTTAAGATGAACCAAAATGGACTTAACATGAACCGGTTGCACTTAACATGAACCAAATTGGATTTAACATGAATAAAAATAGATTTAACATGAATAAAAATAGATTTAACATGAACCAAGTTAGACTTAACATGAACCAAGTTAGACTTAACATGAACCAAAATAGACTTAACATGAAACAAGTTTGAATTAACATGAACCAAGTTGGATTTAACATGAACCAAATTTGACTTAACATGCCCCAAAATAGACTTAACATGAACCAAAATAGACTTAACATGAACCAAAATAGACTTAACATGAACCGGTTGCACTTAACATGAACCAAGATGGACTTAACATGATCCAAGTTAGACTTAAGATGAACCAAAATGGACTTAACATGAACCAAGTTTGAATTAACATGAACCAAATTGGATTTAACATGAATAAAAATAGATTTAACATGAACCAAGTTAGACTTAACATGAACCAAAATGGACTTAACATGAACCAAGTTTGAATTAACATGAACCAAGTTGGATTTAACATGAACCAAATTTGACTTAACATGAGCTAAAATAGACTTAACATGAACGAAATAGACTTAACATGAACCAAAATAGACTTAACATGAACCGGGTTGCACTTAACATGAACCAAGATGGACTTAACATGATCCAAGTTAGACTTAAGATGAACCAAAATGGACTTAACATGAACCAAGTTTGAATTAACATGAACCACGTTGGATTTAACATGAATAAAAATAGATTTAACATGAACCAAAATAGACTTAACATGAACCAAAATAGACTTAACATGAATCAAAATAGACTTAACATGAACCAAGTTAGACTTAACATGAAGCAAAATAGACTTAACATGAACCAGATTAGACTTAACATGAACCGGGTTAGACTTAACATGAACCAGATTAGACTTAACACGAACCTAGTTAGACTTAACATGAACCGGATTAGACTTAACATGAACCAGATTAGACTTAACACGATCCTGGTTAGACTTAACACGAACCATGTTAGACTTAACACGAACCAGGTTAGACTTAACACGATCCTGGTTCGTGTTAAGTCCAGTTTCATTCGTGTTAGGTCTAATTTGGTTCATGTTAAGTCCACTTTCAACATTGAATTTCCTACAGAACGGAACCCGCCATTCGTGTTAGGTCTAATTTGGTTCATGTTAAGTCCACTTTCAACATTGAATTTCCTACGAACGGAACCCGCCATTCGTGTTAGGTCTAATTTGGTTCATGTTAAGTCCACTTTCAACATTGAATTTCCTACGAACGGAACCCGCCATTCGTGTTAGGTCTAATTTGGTTCATGTTAAGTCCACTTTCAACATTGAATTTCCTACGAACGGAACCCGCCATTCGTGTTAGGTCTAATTTGGTTCATGTTAAGTCCACTTTCAACATTGAATTTCCTACGAACGGAACCCGCCATTCGTGTTAGGTCTAATTTGGTTCATGTTAAGTCCACTTTCAACATTGAATTTCCTACGAACGGAACCCGCCATTCGTGTTAGGTCTAATTTGGTTCATGTTAAGTCCACTTTCAACATTGAATTTCCTACGAACGGAACCCGCCATTCGTGTTAGGTCTAATTTGGTTCATGTTAAGTCCACTTTCAACATTGAATTTCCTACGAACGGAACCCGCCATTCGTGTTAGGTCTAATTTGGTTCATGTTAAGTCCACTTTCAACATTGAATTTCCTACGAACGGAACCCGCCATTCGTGTTAGGTCTAATTTGGTTCATGTTAAGTCCACTTTCAACATTGAATTTCCTACGAACGGAACCCGCCATTCGTGTTAGGTCTAATTTGGTTCATGTTAAGTCCACTTTCAACATTGAATTTCCTACGAACGGAACCCGCCATTCGTGTTAGGTCTAATTTGGTTCATGTTAAGTCCACTTTCAACATTGAATTTCCTACGAACGGAACCCGCCATTCGTGTTAGGTCTAATTTGGTTCATGTTAAGTCCACTTTCAACATTGAATTTCCTACGAACGGAACCCGCCATTCGTGTTAGGTCTAATTTGGTTCATGTTAAGTCCACTTTCAACATTGAATTTCCTACGAACGGAACCCGCCATTCGTGTTAGGTCTAATTTGGTTCATGTTAAGTCCACTTTCAACATTGAATTTCCTACGAACGGAACCCGCCATTCGTGTTAGGTCTAATTTGGTTCATGTTAAGTCCACTTTCAACATTGAATTTCCTACGAACGGAACCCGCCATTCGTGTTAGGTCTAATTTGGTTCATGTTAAGTCCACTTTCAACATTGAATTTCCTACGAACGGAACCCGCCATTCGTGTTAGGTCTAATTTGGTTCATGTTAAGTCCACTTTCAACATTGAATTTCCTACGAACGGAACCCGCCATTCGTGTTAGGTCTAATTTGGTTCATGTTAAGTCCACTTTCAACATTGAATTTCCTACGAACGGAACCCGCCATTCGTGTTAGGTCTAATTTGGTTCATGTTAAGTCCACTTTCAACATTGAATTTCCTACGAACGGAACCCGCCATTCGTGTTAGGTCTAATTTGGTTCATGTTAAGTCCACTTTCAACATTGAATTTCCTACGAACGGAACCCGCCATTCGTGTTAGGTCTAATTTGGTTCATGTTAAGTCCACTTTCAACATTGAATTTCCTACGAACGGAACCCGCCATTCGTGTTAGGTCTAATTTGGTTCATGTTAAGTCCACTTTCAACATTGAATTTCCTACGAACGGAACCCGCCATTCGTGTTAGGTCTAATTTGGTTCATGTTAAGTCCACTTTCAACATTGAATTTCCTACAGAACGGAACCCAGTTTCATTCGTGTTAGCTGCTTCTTCTTCGGACTTTCCGGTGGTGCTAGAACTTGCGGGCGGTGGCGGAGGAGGAAGAGGAGTAGGGGAAGGAATTGAAGGGGGAGATGAAGTGCTTTTTGACGGTGTAATAATATTCCATATGTACGTGAAGGAGTAGTGGTTATTTACTACCGTGGAGGGAGGAACATGTGATGGAGGCGGTGGAGGAGACACGAGAGTAGTGTCAGGTGATGGTGATGGAGGAGGAGGACGTAGTGTTGGCCGGGGTGAAGATGGAGAAGGGCTAGGTTTGGACGAAGGAGAGGGAGATGGCGCGGGTGATGGAGGAGGATGGAGAGGAGGAGAGGAGGAGAGGAGATGGAGGAGGATGGAGAGGAGGAGAGGAGATGGGTTATGACTAGAAGAGAGGAGGAAGGAGTCATGGCATCAGATCTAGAAGAAAAAAAGAATGGAGAAGACAAGGGTATTTTGGGGTCTTTTGTTTCTTTTCTCTCCATGCTTAATGCATGCACTCATGACCAAAAAGGTGCAGTGCATTTTGGGATGCTTTTTGGGGCTGAATCACATGGGAAAAAGGTTGAGGGGCTGCAGCACATGAAGTTTTGGACTTTGGGGCCTTGACACAATTTTCCCTTTAAAAAACGCGTTTTGTAACTCAGTTATAAACCGTTTCATTACCTAACCGATCAAAATGTTACCTAATATATAGTGTACTTAAGTACTTACCGGTCCAAAAAATTCAATAAAACGCATTTTATAGAGTATTATGTTAAGGGTTTTAAAATCTTTTTTGGGTTATATTACGTATCAGATTTGGACACGTGGATTATTCTCCACCGTCCAGATCTAATTAATCCCAATTCTTTTTGAGTCTTTTCTAGTGAGGTAACAAGGTTTTATTTTTTTATTTTTCATTAAATTTATTTTATGTTAAAGTTATTTATAATGAATTGCAGTTAATTAGTCCAAGTTATTCAAATCTAATCAACAGCTAATCACTTCAGGAGGATGACTTAATTGTTTTGTGAGAGATCTAGAGGATGATTTTATCTTGTAGGGTTTATTACAGCTTGAAACTTGAAAATTGAAACTCGGAAGTATTTGATTTTGTTAAGACTTATTTGATTGCTTTAAACTTAACATATTTGATTATTTGATGATGCTTTTGGAGTGGTTATTGGTCATGTATGACTAACTTTTGTTAAGAAATTGTGATATTATATTTCTATATTCGATAATTATTATGGTGTGTTTGAAAATTTTGATGATTCTAATTAATAAAGTCCTTATAAATTATTTATATTTATAGAATATCTAAATAATTAGTAAACAATATAACCTACGTCATGCGTTATATTTTTTTTGCGTTTTTTTTCCATAACCCTTAACAATAAATAAATGTTACGTTATGCGTTATCGTTTTTTTCAACATTGGATTTCATGAGGAGTTGGGTTCCATCAAAGTGCTGGCATGGTCAATACCGAAAAAATGTGCCCATTGTGGGCGTAATTGCACTTTGATACCCCAAAGCTTCAAATGTTTTGCACTTTGATATTGCAAAGTTTATTTTTTGATATTGCAAAGTTTATTTTTACTCATTCGATATGCCAATGTTTTTCGAGGAACGTGAAAACAGTATTAAAATGTGAACCATTTTTTATTGTTAAAATTAGTCAATTTCTTTATCTCAAAAGCAAAATCAGATCCTAAGCATTAAGCAGTAACAACATATATTGATACAGTGTTAACGCCGATATGAATAATGGTTTGCTGTATCTATGGATTTGCATCCTCTTATATTCCATTTTTGAAAAAAGAAACTTAGAACAGTCCAATGCCAAATGCACAATTATAAAATCAGTGGATTTTGTAATTAAATATTAAAATTGGATGTTTTTCAAAAATTTGTCCGTTTGAAAACTTTGAATAACTGAAGACTGCTGAATGCTATTTTTTTAATTTTTAATTTTTAATTTAATTTTATTTTATTTTTGTTTGGGTTGAAATCCTCTTATACACACTTCATTAACAGGATTTCAACGATAGTAAAACTACGTCATTTACTTTTTTTTGGTTAATTGCAAACAAACCGTCTATAGTATCGTCCAATTGCAAATAGACCCCCTATAGCTCTATTTTTGCAAATAGACCCATACTGAATTTTTTTTACTCTTAAAACTGTTAAAAAAAGTTTAACGAGAGGGGTAAAACCTCTATAGTTTTGTTGGTGAGGATAAACTCTCAAATGCTTTTTTTTTTTTTTTGAATTTTAAAGGAGCCAAAAAAACTTCACTAAGGGCCACAAATGTAACTACTGGGACTCTATTTACTATTGGGTGATACTACAGGGCTGTTTGCAATTAGCTCTTTTCCCCTTTTTTTTGGGGGGGAGGGGGTTGGTAGGGTGATTTGTTCAAAATAGCAGTGTGTAATTAATAATGGTGCTAAACCATATCCGTATCCGTATCCGATTTTAGCGGATATCGATATGAATTTTCTTTACCGAGGTATATCGTATCCGTATCCGATTTTAGCGGATATCGATATGAATTTTCTTTACCGAGGTATATCGTATCCGTATCCGATTTTAGCGGATATCGATATGAATTTTCTTTACCGAGGTATATCGTATCCGTATCCGATTTTAGCGGATATCGATATGAATTTTCTTTACCGAGGTATATCGTATCCGTATCCGATTTTAGCGGATATCGATATGAATTTTCTTTACCGAGGTATATCGTATCCGTATCCGATTTTAGCGGATATCGATATGAATTTTCTTTACCGAGGTATATCGTATCCGTATCCGATTTTAGCGGATATCGATATGAATTTTCTTTACCGAGGTATATCGTATCCGTATCCGATTTTAGCGGATATCGATATGAATTTTCTTTACCGAGGTATATCGTATCCGTATCCGAGATGGGTAAACGGATATGAATATGGCAAGTACCATATCCGAGCCGTATCCGGACCGAATGCACCCCTAGTAATTAACCCTTTCAACTCTTCAGAATTCTGAAGCAGCACCAAAGGCAAGATCATAAATTTCTGTATCCAGAGACTTACGCATGCTCAGTTTGGTCTTCAAGGTTTATACGAGTTACAGCAACAGCCACGATTTCGTGCTGGCAAGCTTCAGGGATCGGATTTGTAACATTTCAGAATGACATTAACATGCTCTGTCCCACGATTTTGTCGAGGCCAGATTATCTCAAAGCAACAAAGGCTTTATACAAAAAGAAATGTACAGAAACCAAGATAGGATAACCGATGAAAAAGCACCAAACTTGATTACGTGCAAGTGTCACTAGAGCAGATGCTTGCAAAGCACTGGAGTGAATTCAGTCAACCTCTCAATGTTGCCGCACAAATCATGTACACTGCATGCTAGCCTGCAACCACGGTGTTAAAAGGTCAATGTCGATCAAGCTATGGTAGCTAAAAGATGTTTTGTTTTTAAGTATTGCCTTAACGAGGGTTAATTGCACATACACCCCTGTAGTTTCATTGTTTGAACTTACTGCCCTCGTAGTTTCGTTGTTGCAGATAGACCCCCTGGGTTAAATCTTTTTCTCTTTTACCCTCAGATAGACTCACTAATTTCACGCAGAGGCAATATCTGCCAAATTTTCACCAAGGGTAAGAGAGTCAAAAAATTAAACCTAGGGTTCTATCTGCAACAATGAAATTATAGGGCTAGTAAGTGCAAAACAGCAATACTACAGGAGGTCTATGTGCAATTAACCCTAAATTCAATTTCAAAAGCCATAAAATTCCAAAAACCAAGTTTTTGGTACCGTGTCACCTGAGAAATTTGCTGATTACATAGGGAAATGGTATTATGAGAAATAATCACATAGGTAAGAGTTGGACATGTTGAGAAGCATAGTACCTTGGAATTAGGATGGACAACTAATCAACTTCTCTCAATCAACCTGGTTTGGTCACTGTATAGCAGGCAGAGATCACACCAGAAGGTAAAGAAACAGGCATACAATACAAAAGAGAAGAAATAGGCAAACATCTACCGTTTAGAAAGAGGGGTTGTGCCCCGGTGAAGGAGCAACACATGCTGGACTCCGCTCCATCGTGAAGTCAGGGCATGCTTGCAGCTCAGTGCTTTTTCCAGAGCCTTGAAATGCATATCTATCCACAGGTAATTTTTCTAATGCCACTAGGGAAGTTTTGGAGCTTATTTGACTCGTTTCCTCAGTCATCGCATAATCTGACTAATAGATTTTTTTTTTCAAAGGCAAGCAATCAACCAGCCGAAGAACAATGTAAAGGGCTAATTGCATATAGACCCCCTGTAGTATTGCTGTTTTGAACTTATCATGCCTGTAGTTTCATCGTTGCAGATAGACCATGCAGGTTAAATTTTTTGACTCTTTTGCCCTTGAAGAAACTTGGCAGATATTTCCCCTGGGCGAAATTAGTGAGTCTGAGGGTAAAAGAGTCAGAAAAAGTTAACCCAAGGGGTCTTTGCAACAAAGGAACTACAGGGTCAATAAGTAAGAAACAATGATACTTACAGGGTGTCTGTGTGCAATGAACTCTACATTAATGTAAATATTATGTAACTGACCAGGAAATAAGGAAATTGATCATACATTTCCCACATCTTTGATGTGCACAACAATAAGTGTAATGTCATCAGTCCTACTCTCGTGTTCTAACCATGTCTTGTATGATTCTGCAGCTATTGCCGCACAGGCATCACGGGGGTCCTTGAAGCCGGCAACCTGCAGTAGAATAGAGATGAACCTCAGCAAGGAATCTAATATGAAGATGAGCATGCAATAACTGTGAGGCCATAAAATACATCCATCAAGTTTGTTATGGATACAAGTATCAAAACTGTACTTCAGAAAAGAAGTAGTGTGTAGTAAGACGCTTAGTTGCAGAATAGAAGAATGTTTTATGTTTGATATACAAGGGCAGCCGATATAAGGCTTTCCCCTTCAACAGTTTTAACACTTTATGTCATCCACAAAACAGATATTAAATTTTTAAATATAAACCTGTCAAGAGTTTCAAAAATAATAGCCACTCTTAAAAAATTTCTAATATCTATCTTCATAGCTTATAGCTGAATCAGTGTCTCAGAAGACATTGGATGCTATGGGACACTACACCCAGCGCCCAGATGCCAAAGCAGGCACAAAGGCAGCGCCTGGATGGACTAGTGGTGCTAATATTAAGTATGAAATTCCATATTACAGTAAGAATACTAAATTTCTTTTGATAATAATTGAAAGAAAAGATTAACAAATAAAAGTGCTAAATTTGCATCATGACTCGCTATCATACTGACCCCTTTTGGCTTTTACCAGCATTTATGTTTATGCACACAGAGAAATCTAGTGAAGACAAGGACTTCAAGAAGTGAACAAAGCTATTGCTAAAACTTACTTGCAAAACTACTGTAAATAGCTAGTAAAATTTCAACCATAGTTATCACTCTGGCATCAAATAATTCTCATCACTGCCCAAGTTAGGAGAACTAGAAATGAGAAGAAAAACGACTTATACTTCCCGTCTAGTTCTATAACTATCCTCATAAAACCTTCTTTTGAGCACACAACAGCAACATAGATAACAGCAAAAGGAAAGAAAAAGCATTCTTCAGCTTCTTGAGTTGATAGCAATACAACCTCCTCTTTCCACCTTTTAGCAGATTGGAATAAAAATCTATCATTGCATGGTTGAGTTTACAAGACATACACACAATTAATAGCTTTTCAAATATCTATTGGAAACCTCTTGTAATATAAAATATTAAGCCTAAACATTGTACTCTGGCATCCTCATACTCATATTCCTAACTCCAACAGAGCCTCATGCAAAAATTAAGTAACAGTTGAGGTTGTCAAAGTATACATAAAGGAGACAAGCAATTCACTAAAACTATTTTCAAACCAAACATCAGCATAAAGTTATAACTTAAGACTTACGACTCCTATAGCTAATGAGAAAAATTCCCATCTAGACAGAGAACTACAATTGATGCCTTCCTTTAATCAGAGAAAGTATAAGATCCTAAACCTTTGCCACCAGACAATCATCTTTCAGTTGATTTCTTCCGATAGGAACAATCTTCTAGAAAAAATAACCACATACTACCTAATCTTAATTGAGAGGCCTTATCTCCTCCTGTACTAACACAAAAAGAACTTCTCAAAGTATATAGAACATCATGTGTCCGAGAAAAAGTGAACATCCTATCCAAGGGTCAATATAATTTTCCTCAATATTAAACTTCTCTTAATGTTCCTCACCATTAAACATCTAGCAATTTTCAAACTTCTCTAGAGAGGGAGGGAGGGATTTAGTCTTATGAAGGTGTAGAGTGTTTCTGCCTGTGCTCTTTGGGAATTCTTAAAAGTTGTCAGCAATTAGAGTATCACAGAGAGATTTAAAATGATGCCGCAAACAGAAGAAAGATGATTACTTTATGGTTTTGAACTCAAGTATCTGGACTTTGTAAAACTTGAAGTGAGCTATTGGATTCACTTATGGTCATTGACATCTAGAAGAGGCAATAAGATTTGTTTTCCACTGCCAGTGGATTGAGGAACAGCTTTATGGGTTGACTCAATCAAGGGATGTACATCTACAAGGAGGCAGTGAAAACAAGTGAAATAACTCTTGAATAGCCCTTGCAGCAGCATATTCCTTCTATCCTCTCGTTCTCACGTCGTGAGTTTATGATTTGATCGAGCTTTACTTGCTACGGTACATCTAAACCCCTCAAATTAATTCAAGATGAAACCACATAAAACTTAAGGTTTTAACCTTCTCTAGTAGCACTATCGCAAAATTTTATACGCTGTAACATAATATCTGTGATGGCCGATGAAAGACCTTTTTTTTTCTTTCAGTTATAGCCTAAATTGTTGAAATGATCATACATAAACTATCCATCAGCCAGACAGGCATTAAATTGCCATCTCTTTGTTTTTTCACTTAAAGGAGCAACCACAATAAATCTACAGAATGAATAATATAAAACCAACCATGACTTATTTCTCGCCATATCAGCAAGGACTGAGATACCCCATCAATGTTCACCACAAAAACCATAAAGTAACACTTTTTCCTGTTGCTTGATGCATCATCCTAAACACCTCTCGCAACTTCCAATCACCAGACATCTAAAAGCTTATATAGTAAGCATGTTTAAAGCAACCAGCTCAGAAATTCTATGCCACCTTACAACTTTTCCATCGCCAAAGCACCACAGACTCTCTCTCTATACCCTGACATTACACCAAAAGAATATGACTAATTCTACTAAAAGCAAACTAATTCTATACAAATAAGAGTGCAGTAGATAGCGCCTAGAAAGTTGGTCCTCATATTGGAAAGATGATATGGTGTGGTGCCCATCATCACCATTATCACCATAATATAAGCTTAAAGGTTGGCCTATAAAGAGTATGATCCAACTCGAAAAATTTGTAGCAAAAAGAAAACTTTAGCAAAAATATAATATTATGCTAATGTCACTCTGCATAAACCTAGTGAAACTAAATCCTTTGGGAACAAAAACATCTCAATTGTGTTCACAACAACAACAAAAACAAAGCCTTCGTCCCAAATATTTAGGATCAGCTATATGAATCATATTCTTCCATTCAATTTTATTAAGACTCATCTCCTACGTTACTTCCGAACAACTTCCTCTATGTCTACTTCTATAATCCAAATTAATCACAAAAATCAAAATTAAACATAACATTAAATAGCTTACCATACTAACCACGGTCTGGCTCGACAAGAACTCGAACACCCCATCACTAGCCACCACGAAAAACAAATGCTCCGGCGTGACCTTAACCTCCTTCACCTCCGGCACCGCAATCACCCCAATCCTCTCCGCCATCGCATCCCCAACGCTCCTCGTAAACGCCGTCCCCGGGTACAGCCCGCTCTGCACCCAAAGCCTCGGCGGGTCCCCCTCGCCGTCCTCCTCCTCCCCCCAGCTCTGCACCTCCGGATCCTTCACCCCCTCCACCTGGTCCACGCTCAGCACCCGGGCCCCACACCCCCGGACTCTCTCGTACTCATCTTTTCTAAACGGCGTCTGGTCACAGGACAGGTCCTCGGCGAGCACGCAATTTCGCTCCGCGTTCCGAACCCCGGCGACGGCTCTCGAGTCTCCCACATTGGCGATGAAGAGGGAGGCGCCGGAGACGAGGACGGCGACGGCGGTGGTGCCGGACATGAAGTCGTCGATGTCGGAGGAGCGGAGGAGGGCGTTGGCGGCCTCGAACGCGTCGAGGAACGACTTTCTAGGGTTTTCGGCGAGATTTGGGTCGTTCGACAGGATCCGAGCTAGGATTTCCCTGACGAACTCGGCGCATTCAGCTCCAAACTGGCCGTGGCCATCAAAGACGGCGAAGAGGTGGAGGTTAGGGTTTGACTGGAGGTGAGTCTCGATCAAGAACGCGTCTTGGTTCCGGCGATTGGGGGAATCAGGGTAATGGCCGCGTTGGGTGAGGGAGGAGTAGTAGAGGGTTAGGTTGGCGGCGGGGACGGCGGCGGAGCCGACTGCGGTGCCGGTGAGGAGGTGGTCGTTGCGGGGGATCGCGTCGCCGGCGATGTCGGCGTCGGAGCTGGGGCTGGAACTGCAGCAGCCACGCCGGCGGCGGCGATGAGGGGGGAGCTTGCTTTGGGTGCATCCCATTTTGATTTTTGATTTTTTTGTTAATTGTGGGTTTTTTTTTTTTTTTGGGGCTAAGTTTTTGGGGGAATTTGATACTTTGAGTAGCGACGAGAATGGAGACAGAAGAAGGGAGGAGGAAAGCAAGGAAGAAATGGACTGAAAAAATTTTATTCCACAAAGCAAACTTGACTTTGGAGTTTTCTGCAAAGTCTCTTTTGAGTTCTTTCAGATATTAGCCCCTCGTATCTTCAATAACTCCATATTAGCTCCTCAAAGGTTTGAAATTTCTCATGAGCCCCTCAAATCTTAAGAGGTATTTCAAATTGGCTCCTCAATGACTAAAATGTTATGCCCGTCAGCTTATGTTTTTGTTAACGCAAGGTTTTTGGGGGAAAAGATCAGCTGAGATAGTTTTGTCATTGAGAGACTAATTTGTAAGATATAGAGGGTGTTTTGGGGAGCTTATTTTTTTGGTCAAACTAGCTTTTAAGCTAGCTTTTTTATATCTACATGTTTGGTAAAATATCAAATAAGTTAACTTATAAGTCTCATTTTGAAAAGCTGGTATACCCCAGCTTTTCAAAAACTAGCTTATAAGCTCACCTAAATAAGCTATGTTTAACCCAAAAAAATCACTATTCTATCCAAACAATTTTCATAATATTTTTATCAAAAAAACCAAAAGTCACTAAAAGCTAGCATAACTTATAAGCTTAAAAAATTAAGCCCAAAAAAACCAAAAGTCTGGATACTATTTTAAAATAGTCCGGATTCACCATTTTATCCCGTGTTTATTTTTAGTTTATTATGTGCGGCCCGAACTATTTTCAAGGAGGAACTAGGTAATCTCCAAAAAGGGGACTAAATGAAACCCAGTCCACCTCCACTTTTACAAACCGAGTATTAATTATTAGAAGGGATTAAGATTTTGGGACTAAAATACCCCTTACTTTTTTTATTGTTTTTTGCCAGATTTTTTGTTTGGATCATTTTTTTTCAACCTTCCTCTAAGGTGGTCTTCTTTTTTCGATAATATTGTTGGAAAAATGTAGAAAAATAGATGTTCGCCCTTGCGTGGGCCTTAATAGCAATTCGCCTCCTAGCGGCAAGAGCTCCTAGAAAAACTAGTACTTAAGGATGTGGCGACTCCTCAAGTCTTTGCTCAGATGATTGTTGCCCAAAAAATAGGAATAAAGAAACTAGTAAACTTATAACAGAGATTTTAGGACTTTGAGAAGGAGAGAGAGTTGTAGAAGGAGATGAGATTTCATTTTTCTGTGCTTTCCTTCCTTTTGAGCGTTTTCTTTTATAGGCCTTAGAGAAGAGATGTTGCGAAATTAATTCCGCTTCCTTCTCTGTGAACTCCTGCGATATTTTCCCACATTCAACAATTTCTGTTTCTTTCTTTTCCGTTTGAGAGAAGGGCAGGAGGAAAAGAGAGATTGTTATAACCATTCTTAAAAGAATAAATTAATAGCATATGAAGATTAAGAAATATAACCTTCCCCATTTAAAACATAATAAAATCCAACAAATATGACTAAAGCTTACCAGTGAATGTTCTAATAAGTAGCTAACATGATTCTAAGGGTGTGTTTGGCAATTTCAAAAGAGGATTGAGTTTGAACTAGTTTTTACTTAACTAGGATAGAGTTTGACCATATAGAAAATGGTCCAAAAGAGAATTGGTTTAGAGGCTAAAATTTGAACTAAAGAAAATTAGTTCAATTGTGGCCCAATTATTGTCAAACTAAACTAGCTTTTGGGCCAAGATTGTAACCATTAAAACTAGTTTTGTAGAGTTGCCAAATACACCCTAAGAATATGTACTACAAGAGGGGTATGGTATTAGACAAGGAATAATTATATCATGCCTGCTTGGAAAATCGGATAATAATGAAAGCATAAAGCAGACGTTTTTCCTAAATGTAATTAAGTTATTTACTGGGGAACCACGAGTGACTCGGATGGTTGGGAGTTTCCAATATGGCTCTCAAGATTTTGGATTCGAGTTCTATATACAAAAAAAAAAAAAAGATTATTTACTGATTATATGTTTTGGAGATTGTGAATTAGTGAGCCATGTTATGCAAACTTACCGTTGCATTTTTTTTTTGTGTGTTATTAGCTGCGTTCTTATGTATATTTCTCATCAAAATAAAATTATCTATAGAAATATCATGTGTAGACAAGTGTCTGCAAAAGATGTGGTGAAAGTTTTATTAGTTGTGATGTAATACAACATTAGTTGACTAAAGGGCAGAATTGTCATTCTAATTGTGATATTAGTCCAAGAATCGTAATCCCTTTAAAAGCAAGCACTGATCTGGAATTTGGACTATAGTCCAAAGATTGTAGTAACCTGTCCTAGGATAAAAAATAAATGTGGCCCTAAGATTTAAGTGGACTTATGAGAAATTTCACAGATTTGACAGACTAATATGGAATTATTGAAGATATGATGGACTCATAGGCCCATCTTTCCTCCTGACACTCAAAATCTTATTGATGGGTCACCAATAAGATTATTTCGTACCACTTTTTCACCACAAAGGCAAAAAGACATACGTGTGGGTTCCACTAGGATATGATGGGCTTGTAGAAGTTTATGATTGACTCGGGCGCTTCGCGGTGAGTTAGTGAGTCTGTGAGTGATTGATTGAAGATCTAGGAGACGACAGGATCTTTAAAACAGGGGAATTTTGAATTGGCCAGCGGTTAGGAGTGCAAAAAGTTCAAATATGATATTTGTTATATCTCTATTCGCTTATCCATTTGATATACAATGATAATGAAAATTCATCTCCATATCTGTTAAAATCAGATATAGAGATATATATCCACATATACATATGGTTACAAAATGGATTTAAGAAAACTAAAATTAACCTAAGATTCATTAATATGTTAGTTATATCGAAAATCTAAGACTAGATCTCTTGATCATCAAAATTAACCTCTAATTCATTAATTTTAAATGTCAAGTATCCATGTACACTTTTATAGATAGCACTCTATCAATTTGGCTTCATTGTATATATCACTTTTCACGTATCAATTAATATCGACCCATTTTAAGTAGTTTCAAGCCTTAGTTTCAAGAGTTTTTTTTCTCTTGTCCTGTTTTTTTCTTTTGAAAACATCACACTTTTAATAGACCCCATCCACTAAATATTTTCTCCAATTTCAAATAGCTAGTATATGAATTTTTTTTCTTTTCATTTATTAGTTTGGATGCACGTGCATTATCATTGGTCAAACACTTTGATTCTTTATTTTGGATTGATATCTTTACTACAATTTGTTCGTTAAATAATTTTTAGTTATCATATAATACATTGTACTCATAAGATTATTTTTAAACCTCTACTTAATGATAATAAGAAAGATTCTTTTAGTCCGGACAGTATGCCATAAGCAGAATATATGATATAATTAGTTTAATAACAATAAAACTATATATGAAGCTATTACTAGTTACTATAATATTATTTACAATACGTGAAGACATTTTTGAATAAAAATTAGGTTCTCACAAAACTTTAAATCACACATGGAAGCAAACAGGATTCTTAAGAAAAACAATATCCATAATATTGGTAAAAGTAAAGATGTCTGAGAAATATGCCATGAAATGCCAAGAAAAAGTCTAATTTTACTAAAAAAATTTCAGGCGTTCCCATGAAATATCCAAGAATATATTTGCTTATTTTTCTTTTCCTTTCTTTTTTTGATTGTGCCAGGATCAATCATTCTTCGCATTTTTTTGGGGCAATTCGAGAGTAATGTATTCATCATATATGTTGATTGTGACATTAGGCTAGAGTTGGATTTCTTGTGCTATTATCTTTTCCCATATTTTGACTTGTCATCCAACTTCACAAGGAATTTTAATTTCATTCCGATAATCAACGCAAACTTTTGCAAGCACGAACTCCAATAACTTTTTATTTTAATGAGGACAAAATTAATTTCATATATATATATATATATATATATATATATATATATATATATATATATATATATATATATATATATATATATATATATGAATTTTCAAGATTTCTAATTTATTGCTTCAATAAAATTAAGAATTATCTCTTTTTCTCGACAATGTATTTTTACATTTGTGCATTTAGTGGAGTTCCTTCTACGTCAAGCAATATTACATTTTCACTATCTGTGTCATCTCCCACAAGGATCTTAACTAAATATGTACATTTTTCATTGTCGATGTGCCTTAGATTATATGTTTATATTGGATTTTGACATGTTTCTTTCATGTAGAAGGGGTATTATGTAATCTTGATAGTGAGTTGTTGGCTGATTTTGCGATATTTTTTATTCATACACCTGTTATCAACATCTTTATCCACCTTCTTATTGCAGCCATCGCAAACATAAAAGCATGAGCCACTACTATTGAAAGTGTTACTTATCTTTGCCTTAAAGGTGGAATAGAATGTATGCATATTAGTAAACTATAGTTAGATTTAATTATGTGAATTTCAGTGTAGGTTTTGTAAGATGTTACCTCTATCGGAATGCTGTGATGCCTGGATGATATCATGATGTAGAACAAAGGTCTATAATTTGGTCAAGATCTATAGTCTGCTTGATGTAGAAATGTGTAGAAATTCCCATATCTTAGAGTACCGGCTATTTCTTTTTCCTAGATGAAATTATGTTCGAATATGACTAATAAAAGTAACATTTCAACATCTACACATACTTTTTTTTAGGGAAACATCGACACATGCTAATTCTGTTGGAAACGGTCGTTTTATAGTTTGATAACATGATTTATAATACATTCTTAAAAATAGAGTCTTGGGCATAAAAGCTAACATCACATATTCTGAAGCCCTTTAATTTTGGCAGAGAGTGACCCGGTAGTATCTTGAGCTAACATTACATAATTTTTTTAAGTTTACTTCGATGAGAAGCATTATTGTCTTTGGACTTGGACTTGATTTCGAGTCTTAGAGATTATTTATTTCCTTATTTGGTCCTCTTCTTTTCCTTTTTTTAAATCTTTTCTTTTTCCTTTTTTATATTTAATGTTGAATTTATCATATTGAAAGAGAAGGTATTGCTTTCTCTTTAAAGGCTGGCATTTTTGCTTCTTACGAGGAAAAAAAAGAAGGCATAATAAGTCATTTTTTTGTTATCTCATAATATAATAAAAATCAAGCTGAAATTAACTATAGTTTACAATGCTAGATATATAAGATTTTTCAACTCCAAAGAAATAAATCTGCTCATCCCCTGATTATTATTCCAATATCCCTTTAGCTATTTCTAGAGCACATATTGTGTGATCTGATTTTTCTATACAATTTTGTAGGATTGCTTTGGGTTTATCCCTGTGCAGCTGATGTGGATGCAACATTTGCTGTATTAGAAACATCTCTATAGCTGAATGAGTTTGACATTGTAAAAATCTGAATTGTTCAATCTATTTAAATTTGGATATCATAATTAGGATTAACCTTTCTAATGGCCACTAGAGAATCACATAAAATTTAAGAATAATCACTATTTTATTATGTCAAGAGAAAAAAATTTCTAATAATTAAGTTTCGCCCTAAGAAAATTCTTATAAGTTGGTCTTGCCACTCAAAATATGCAACAATAAACGTTGAGCTAGAATTATTATAATTTGTGATGGTTGTGCAAAGACAATTAATGAAACAGTGCAAAACAAACCATCAATATAAAAGTTTCTTCTAAATATGAGATATATGGATATAATTAATGAAAATAAACATAAAACATAAAAAAATGAAGTTTACAGATTAGTAATTGGAAATTATTTAAAAGTTAACTCTAATCACTCGACTTCGAGAATCCAAGCTTACCCCATCCAAACAAACATCAAAGGAGATAAAAATCACAATGGTAAATAACCACAATACTAATTATCAGAAAGAAATCTTTTACAAAAGTAAGAAATCTTTTACAAAAGTGTACTTTAAAAGAGAAAAAAAGAGAATATGAGAGTAAGAGAGAAAAAAGACAATTCTTTTTTTTTGAAGTAAGAAATAGGGTGAAGGCCCTATTCATTATATATATATATATATATATATATATATATATATATATATATATATATATATATATATATATATATATATATATATATATATATATATATATATGCCAAAATGTGAGTATGTACAAAACCATGGGGTAGGAAGAGAGCTCACTCACGTCAAGATCAAAGAGCAGTCCTTTGACGTCATTTGAAACTTGAACAAGAGTGAGCCAATCCTCCTAACCCAAAGGGAAAACCCAAAAAGAACCACAACTGGTGGAGGCTAGATAGCAGCAGTCTCCACCAGAGAACAACAAAAAAAATGGACAACTGCCAGTAGCTAACCATAGTAGAGTAGAGTATATGATTATATACAAACAAAAGATCTCAGATCCTCTTGTGCTTCAGAAATTCTCGCCAACCATGTCTGATACCGATTCGTGAAGGTCCTGCAGTCCCAAAAGCCTCGCTGCCTCGTTGGAATGCTTTGCCTGCTTCCTGGTTGAGTGACCTGACCAAAACATTATGTAAAAAGATGTATTAGCCGTTAACTACCGAGGAGAGAAAGCTGCCTGAGAAAAGATCAAAGCATTTCTAGCTTTCCACAGGCACCAGCAGAAGGTATGAAGAAGAGCCAGCCACAGGTGGCGGAGATGCTTGTTGGACACAAATGACCCATGGGAGAGGAGAATGGCTTCAAAATCCAGGTTGGTAATGGTCAGACTCATTTTCTGCAAGAGGGGTTGCCATGCTTCTCTAACCATCTGACAATCCCAGAACAAGTGTGAATCTGATTCCATTTCAGAGCTGCGCAAAGAACAAACTGTGTCTCCAGGCCACCCCTTGAGGGCTAATTTCTATTTTGTGTGCAGTTTGCGCTTGTGGAGCAGCCAGGCAAAGACCTGAACCTTGTGGGGTAGGAAGCTCTTCCAAATATAGGAGTGAGCTGCATTGATGGTACCTCCAGAGGAGAGGATATAGTATAGAGATTTAACTGAGAATATACCTGAGGGGTTGAGAGGCCAAAAAACTTCATCCTTATGGCTACCAACAGGCCCATTGATGCTGGAAAGCAGGGATCTTAGGCCTTGAACTTCCTGAGTTTCCTTGGGGGACAGAGGCCTGCGAATGAGAGGTTTCCAATGCCAGACATTGTCTATGAAGAGGCCCTGGGATCTAATACTGACATTCTTGGCCAAGGGAAACAGAGAGGAGAGGGAGCTGTGGCCCATCCATTTGTCCTCCCAGAACCTAGTGAAGAGCCCATTACCCAGCTTCCATTGAGCTAGAGATAAAAAAGCCTGACTAGATAAGATTGTGTTGTGCCAAAACTTAGATGCATTAGACTGGGGTGGTGAACACCTAGTGAGGGGAAGGGATTGATTATGAGAGGTAGATAAGATTTGAGCAACTAAGGAATCTTGTTTGAGAGATTTCCACATCCATTTAGAAAGAAGAGCCTCATTGAAGGTGGAAAGGTTGATGATACCCAGTCCCCCTTCCACTTTGGGCTTGCACACAGTCTTCCAATTAACCAAGGCTTTACCTTTAGCTAATGAGGAAGTACCCGCCAAAAGGAAATTGCGTCTAATTTTATCTATCTCTTTGATGAGCCAAAGAGGGAGCTTGAAAAAAGACAAGAAATAAGGGGTGGGGGGGGGGGTGGAGGTGAGAACAGAATTAATGAGAGTGAGTCTACCTCCAATGCTTAATTGCTTGCTTTTCCACATAGAGAGCTTCTTAGTAAGGTTATCAAGCACTGGTTGCCATTCAGATTTAGAGAGAGAACCTTTCTTTAGAGGAATACCTCGGTATTTGAATGGAGGGGAGTCAAGTTTGCATTGAAGAAGAGAAGCTAGATGATGGCCTTTGGCGGAGGATTTACCAAAGTAGAATAAACTAGTCTTGTCAAGGTTATCCCCAGACCAGAAACATTCTCAAAGAGGAAGAAAATAGTTTTGAGAACAGAAATATCCTCTTTGGAAGCCTTGCTAAGGACAAGAGTGTCATCTACAAATTTCAATGATCTAATGCAGTTCATTGCACCTTTCAAATGGAGTTCAGATAAGTTCCCTGAATCCACACTAGCTTTGAGCATTCTATTGAGAACGTCAACTGCTAGGATGAAGAGCATGGGGGGTAGAGGGTCCCCCTGCTTGATGCCCCTAGAGCTGAGGAAGGAGTGGGTGGAGACTCCATTGACAATGATGGAGGATTTGGAGGAGGATATGATAGATCTAATCCATCCACACCACCTAGGACCAAAGCCTCTGGCTGAGAGGAGGTTAGTTATGAAATTCCAGTGAAGACAGTCAAAGGCTTTGGCAAAATCAACCTTGATCATGCATATTTCTTTTTTTTTGACACACAATTATGGAGGAGTTCATGCGCAACAAGGATTGAGTCTAGGGTGCTCTTCCCTCTTTGAAAAGCAGATTGGGAAGGATCAACCAAACTAGAAAGGAAAGGAGATAGCCTGTTAGCTAGGACTTTAGTGAATATTTTGAAGAGGCCATTGAGAAGGCTGATTGGCCTAAAGTCTTTAACTTGGCAAGCCCATTCCAGCTTAGGAATGAGGGCAATGGAAGAAAAGTTGATGGCCTGAAGGGGTGAGGGATCATAGTAGAGGGTTTGGAAAAAGGAAAGAAGATCTTGGTTAATTGTGTCCCAGAAGGTTTGATAGAAGAGGATTGGGAAGCCATCTGGACCTGGGGATTTGTCTGGGTTAAGGCCAAAGACTGCAAGTTTGATCTCTTCCATGCTAAATGGAGACTCTAGGGATGGCAGACCATCAATGTTGGTAGGATATAAGTAATGCCAATCTAAAGAGAAAGATGAAGGAGACTTGACAGAGAAGAGATCCTAGAAGTATTCTAGGAGGATTCTTTGCTTGGCACCCTCTTCTGAAATAAGAGCGCCATTGTGCAAGAGGTGGGGTAAACAAAAAAGAAAGATGCTTGTATACCTGATAATAGAGGATATTTGATCAAACTACAAATTAAAGCTTAATAAAATGAGAAATATATGTGGGAGAAAGAAATTGGAGAGGAAATCGTATCTGAACAAAAAAAACTAACCATCTTAAGCTCAAACCGCATCTCCTTCAGTCTATCGTCCTCGTTCACTATCTTTTGCTGAAAAATAAAAGCATTCTTAGCTTTCCATATGTAGTATACACCAAAAGCAATAACTACTTTTTTGATACAGACAATTGAGGAGCTTCCTTTCAAACTTCTCTTTAACCAATCAATAATATCCAACCATTTTAGGAGCATTATATACCTAAACAAACTCCAATATAACATTCAAACAGCAGATGATCTCCGTTTTCAGGTTGGTTATTGCGGAGAGGATTCTTAAGAAAAACAGTGTCCATAATAGTGGTAAAAGTAAAGATGTCTGAGAAATATGCCATGAAATGCCAAGAAAAGGTCTAATTTTACTAAAAAAATTTAGGCATTCCTATGAAATATTCAAAATAATATTTGCTTATTATTCTTTTCCTTTCTTTTTTTGATTGTGCCAGGATCAATCATTCTTCACATTATTTTGGGACAATTCGAGAGTAATGTATTCATCATATATGTTGATTGTGACATTAGGCTAGAGTTGGATTTCTTGTCCGAATATCTTTTCCCATATTTTGACTTGTCATCCAACTTCACAAGGAATTTTAATTTCATTCCGATAATCAACACAAACTTTTGCAAGCACGAACTCCAACAACTTTTTGTTTTAATGAGGACAAAAATAATTTCATATATATATATATATATATATATATATATATATATATATATATATATATATATATATATATATATATATATATATATATATATATATATATATATATATGGTGAGATGGTGAGATGGTTTGCTTAATGTGAGATGACTATTCTTTACCGTTAGATTCAAATTAATGGTTAGATTTAAATTATATTATTAATTAATTAAAGATATGTGGCCCCCACATTTATTTGATTTTCCTGCCAAATCTTTTCTAACCCTAACCCTAACCCAAATCCGAACCCACTAACCCTAACCCTAACCCGAGCCCTAACCCGAACTCGAACCCTAACCCTAATCCTAACCCTAACTCGAACCCGAACCCTAAACCGAACCCAAATAAGAAAGAGAGAAGGTGGAAGGGAGGATATGGAAAATCTTAGAGAAGATTTGACAGGAAAATCAAATAAATGTGGGGGCCACATATCTTTAATTAATTAACCTATTAGTTTAAATCTAACCATTAATTTGAATCTAACAAAGGTAAAATGGCCATCTCACATTAAGCAAACCATCTCACCCTATCACTTTCATATATATATATATATATATATATATATATATATATATATATATATATATATATATATATATATATATATATATAAATCTCCTACAAACTTAAGTTTATAAGGAATAGTATACACCAACTTTTTTTATCCATTGACGCCTTTAGATTTGTGCATCCTTTAGATTTGTGCCATCAAGAGATGCACAAATCTCAAAATGGGCTTCATATCTTCATGGATCCCAAGGCAACATCAATGGATAGAAAAGTTGGTGTATACTATTTCCTATCAACTTAAGTTTATAGGAGATTTGCTATATATATATATATATATATATATATATATATATATATATATATATATATATATATATATATATATATATATATATATATATATATATATATATATATATATATATAAATCTCCTACAAACTTAAGTTTATAAGGAATAGTATACACCAACTTTTTTTATCCATTGATGTTGCTTTGGGATCCGTGAAAGATATAAAGGCTACTTTGAGATTTGTGCATTTCTTGATTTCACGGATCCCAAGGAAACATCAATGGATACAAAAGTTGGTGTATACTATTTCCTATCAACTTAAGTTTATAGGAGATTTGCTATATATATATATATATATATATATATATATATATATATATATATATATATATTCCAGATTTCTAATTTATTGCTTCAATAAAATTAAGAGTTATCTTTTTTCTCGACAATGTATTTTTTGTTGTGCATTCAATGGAGTTTCTGCGTCAACCAATATTACTTTTTCACTATCTGTGTCATCTCCCACAAGGATCTTAACTAAATATCTACATTTTTCATTGTCGATGTGCGTTAGATTATATGATTATATTGGATTTTGACATGTTTCTTTCATGAAGAAGGGATATTATTTAATCTTGATAGTGAGTTGTTGGCTGATTTTGCGATATTTTTCATTCATACACACATTATCAACATCTTTATCCACCTTCTTATTGCGACCATCATGAAACATAAAAGCATGAGCCACTCCTATTGAAAGTGTTACTTATCTTTGCCTTAAAGGTGGAATAGAATGTATGCATATTAGTAAACTATAGTTAGATTTAATTATGTGAATTTCAGTGTAGGTTTTGTAAGATGTTACCTCTATCGAATGCTGTGATGCCTGGATGATATCATGATGCAGAACAAAGGTCTATAATTTGGTCAAGATCTATAGTCTGCTTGATTAGAAATGTGTAGAAATTCCCATTTCTTAGAGTACCAGCTATTTCTTTTTCCTAGATGAAATTATGTTTACATGACTAATAAAAGTAACATTTCAACATCTACACATACTTTTTTTAGGGAAACATTTACACATGCTAATTATGCTGGAAACGGTCGTTTTATAGTTTGATAACATGATTTATAATACATTCTTAAAAATAGAGTCTTGGTCATAAAAGCTAACATCGCATATTCCGAAGCCTTTTAATTTTGGCAGAGTGACTCGGTAGTATCTTGAGCTTACATTACATAATTTTTATAAGCTTACTTCGATGAGAAGCATTATTGTCTTTGGATTTGGACTTGATTTCGAGTCTTAGAGATTATTTATTTACTTATTTGGTCCTCTTCTTTTCCTTTTTTTAAATCTTTTCTTTTTCCTTTTTTTATATTTAATGTTGAATTTAACATATTGAAAGAGAAGGTATTGCTTTTCTTTAAGGGAAAATTGCGTCAAGGCCCCAAAAAAAAAGCCCTGATGTGCCTAGCCCCCCTGTATTTTTTTTTGTGTGTGGAAGCCCCAAATACGGGTAAATAGTGTGATTAAGCCCCCAGCACACTTTCCAACTCATCAGAGAGAAAAAGCATAAAACCCTATTCTACCCTTAAACCGTTCCCCCCAAAACTGTTGTTCCCTCTCTCTTCCCCCTTCTCTCGTTCAAACCACCGAAAACATTTACCCAATTCGAAACCCTAGTTTTATCCCCAAACGTCTAGTAAATCGTTAAGAGAAATCCACCCTAAAATTGAGTTAAATGGTAGATATTCCATCTCTGAAGAAGGATGAAGAAGCGGTTGCTGAGAGGCGTCGGTCGGCTCGGTTGGCGAAGGAGGATCTTGGGAACCATCCGCCCGGCTCGCCTCGGCGTCCACATCGACCTCCGCTTCCCCGGCTGGCGGCAACTCTTCGCCGACTTCCTCTGAGGACGAGGACAGCAACAAGGCTTCGGTTGCCCTGTTGCGCATGAAAAGGGGAAAGGAAATTGGCGACCGCAAGAGAAGACGGTCTACGGAGGCTGTGCCCACATCGCCCACCTCTAAGAAGAAGTAAGTGCCCAAGCTGAATCAATTTTGGTTTTGATTTTAGTTAATTTTACGACTGAGATTTCTGGGGTATGTTTATTGAAAAATTGGTGTGAAAAACTGGATATTGTAGTGTAGAACCAGTTTCTTAAGTTTGGGGTATCATCTTGACAATATGATGTATGATCTTTAAGAAGTAATGCACGTAAGAAGGACTCATTTGTTGTTAGCTATTAGCATTGCATGTCAATAATTCTCATTTGATGTTAGCTATTAGCATTACGTGTCAATTATCGACTCGCATGTCAATAATTCTCATTTGATGTTAACTATCTCCAATTCATGTTAATAATAATGATTTGTTGATAGGCTAAGGCCATAGCTTGTTGAAGTTTGATATTCAATTCATTATGTATGGAGTAGAGACCTATTGTTGTATGACATATAGACTCATTGTTTAGAGATTAGTTAATTGTGTAGAAGTATAATCATAGCCTACCACTTATAATGTACCATCATGTCCAACGGAAAGTTAATGAATATTTACAATTGGATTTGTCATGTATTATATGTTGAGAAATATATCATATCATATGGAAATTTTCTTTAAGTGATAGCATTACATGAAAAAGTAAATAACTCATATTAACTTTTATATGTACATGTTTCATCATTACATGGTAACTTTTATGAAATGATGTTAACTTTTAATAAGCTGTGTTAACTTTGACAAAGATGAGGTTAACTTTCATCCGTAGATGTTAACCTTTACAAAAGTTTGTTTAGTTTTGACCTTTAATGTTAATATTTAACAATGATGTTAACTAATGTAATGGATATTAATAATTTGAATGATTTGTTAATAGAAAATATTTGTTTATGCAGAAAATAGAAAGGAAACACGTAGGTGATATCAGGGCCTCTGACATGTTTTGGTTCATACTCTGACTTCATGAAAAATATTGAGCCAAGAATGAGGAAGTGGCACTGGGATGCTTATAAGGGTAGTAATTTTGTGCACTACGTCCTATTTGGACCTCCAGCACGTGATCGACCAGTACTAGAGCATGTGTTGAGTCACTATGTTGAGAATAAGAATAAGGATGAATTCTCTTTTCTTGATTTCAAAACTGGGGCTTCAATCTCAGTTAGATTTGATGAGGAGTGGGTAGAAGCACATACGGGATTCCCAATTGATGGGGAGCTAATTCAAGAAAATAGAGACCCACACAACCGGCTCTGGAGGGAATACTTTGAAGAGAAAAAAGAAATGCTAAAGGCCAAGAGCAAGGGGAAGAGCAAGGAGAAGGGCAAAGCGAAAAAGGCAAAGGGAAAATCTAAAGCAGAAGCTAATAGCATGAGGAGATATGTTGAGGAGTTGCTGGAGAGACTTGTTGAGTCAACCTCAAAGAAGGATATTGAGGATTTTGTGCTTCTTGATTTTGTACCGGTGTGCAATGATATGGTGTTCTAACGACTCACAAGGTATCAAGAATGTTGTTTCAATATGTGGATAGCATTGAGAGAGTGAAGAGAATTGCGTGGGGTAAATTTTTCTTTGATGAGACAAAGAGAGGCATTCAAATAGCCCTGGAAGGAATGGAAAAGCAGGGGTGACGTACGTTCTGGATGCATGCCACTCATTCTGTAAGTTGCATGTTCATATGGTTTATTTTGTTATTAGTTATTAGCATTTTTATAACTATGATGAAAGTTAACATGGATCGAAAATATGTACAATAAATTGTGAAAGTTAACATGATATAGTTAAGCGTAACATGGAATTATGAAAGTTAACATGATATTGTGAAACTTAACATGATATGGTGAAAGTTAACATGTAATTATGAAAGTTAACATGATATTATGAAAGTTAACATGTATATAAAAGTTTATTTTATGTTATTTTACTCTCTTTAATTATATTTTGACATGTTATGAAAGTTAACATGTATACCAAAGTTAACATGTATGTAAGCGTTTGTTTGTTTTATGAAAGTTAACATGAAATTGTGAAAGTTAACATGTATATAAAAGTTAACATGTATATGAAAGTTATATGTTGTTTTACTAGTTTATAAAAGTTTAAACTCTCTTTCATTATATTTTTACAGCTATGGTATTACGAGATGGCGGGCATAAAAACCAGCTCTTAACTTGAGATGGAAGCCTCCATTGACAAAGCGGGTGGCGGTTGGGGAAGGCTGGTTCGATCGCGGAGAGATACAATTGAGACTAAAGCGAGAAAATGCAAGCATCGAAATTGTGGAGCGATAATTTCTCCTCTCATGCGTAGTGAAATATTCCCAACGAAAGCCAGTTTAAGAAAGGTTGCTCGGATGAAGAGGAAAGTGAAGCCGGTGGAGGTTAAGGAGAAGGCGAGAAAAGACTAAGTATGGATCAAAGAGCTCAATAGGCTATGTAAGCATCTATTTATCGGCTTTATTCTTACATGTTAACTTTCATTCTTACATGTTAACTTTTAACCCTACATGTTAACTTTTATGCGTGCATATTCTTGTTTAGGCATTGCATGTTATGTGTAAGCGTAAAATTTTTACTTTCATTATTGCATGTTACCTTTAATATTCTTGTGAGATACTTGCTATTCTGATTTTCTCCCAACACATCAGTAATGCTCTTGATAGGGAAGATGAGGTAGAAAGCTTTCAGTGAGGATCAAATTCATTTTGGAGGAATCTGACTAAGCTCAATTGGAAATTGCTCCATCTTTGTCAAGCGAAACAGCGATACCAATGGGATGCTTGTTCCAAGGAGATACATCGGCTTAACAAAAATTAGAAGAATATGAGGGAACTGGTGATCTTATTGACCCCGAAGACCTGAAGAAGAGGGTAAAGAAACTGATGACACAAACTGATAGGCATACCAAGGCTGCACAGAAGAAAAAGAAAAGTGTTATGGATTCTGTTGGTAGGGATGATGATGTTGGTTGCTTCGATTATGGCGATGTAACCAATATTGGGAAAGAAGCTTCTCATCTTGCGGAGGAGGTTATGCATAGGGAGAAAAATGAAGGCGAAGAAGTAAGAGCGTGGTCTACGGAGATAGAAAAAGAGCAAAATGCAGGGAAAGAAGGGGATGGTGAGAATCAGGGGAAACACGAAGAGAAGAAAGAGGGAGAGAACGAAGAGGAGAAGAAAGAAGAGGAGAAGAAAGAAGAGGAGAAGAAAGAAGAGGAGAAGAAAGAAGAGGAGAAGAAAGAAGAGGAGAAGAAAGAAGAGGAGAAGAAAGAAGAGGAGAAGAAAGAAGAGGAGAAGAAAGAAGAGGAGAAGAAAGAAGAGGAGAAGAAAGAAGAGGAGAAGAAAGAAGAGGAGAAGAAAGAAGAGGAGAAGAAAGAAGAGGAGAAGAAAGAAGAGGAGAAGAAAGAAGAGGAGAAGAAAGAAGAGGAGAAGAAAGAAGAGGAGAAGAAAGAAGAGGAGAAGAAAGAAGAGGAGAAGAAAGAAGAGGAGAAGAAAGAAGAGGAGAAGAAAGAAGAGGAGAAGAAAGAAGAGGAGAAGAAAGAAGAGGAGAAGAAAGAAGAGGAGAAGAAAGAAGAGGAGAAGAAAGAAGAGGAGAAGAAAGAAGAGGAGAAGAAAGAAGAGGAGAAGAAAGAAGAGGAGAAGAAAGAAGAGGAGAAGAAAGAAGAGGAGAAGAAAGAAGAGGAGAAGAAAGAAGAGGAGAAGAAAGAAGAGGAGAAGAAAGAAGAGGAGAAGAAAGAAGAGGAGAAGAAAGAAGAGGAGAAGAAAGAAGAGGAGAAGAAAGAAGAGGAGAAGAAAGAAGAGGAGAAGAAAGAAGAGGAGAAGAAAGAAGAGGAGAAGAAAGAAGAGGAGAAGAAAGAAGAGGAGAAGAAAGAAGAGGAGAAGAAAGAAGAGGAGAAGAAAGAAGAGGAGAAGAAAGAAGAGGAGAAGAAAGAAGAGGAGAAGAAAGAAGAGGAGAAGAAAGAAGAGGAGAAGAAAGAAGAGGAGAAGAAAGAAGAGGAGAAGAAAGAAGAGGAGAAGAAAGAAGAGGAGAAGAAAGAAGAGGAGAAGAAAGAAGAGGAGAAGAAAGAAGAGGAGAAGAAAGAAGAGGAGAAGAAAGAAGAGGAGAAGAAAGAAGAGGAGAAGAAAGAAGAGGAGAAGAAAGAAGAGGAGAAGAAAGAAGAGGAGAAGAAAGAAGAGGAGAAGAAAGAAGAGGAGAAGAAAGAAGAGGAGAAGAAAGAAGAGGAGAAGAAAGAAGAGGAGAAGAAAGAAGAGGAGAAGAAAGAAGAGGAGAAGAAAGAAGAGGAGAAGAAAGAAGAGGAGAAGAAAGAAGAGGAGAAGAAAGAAGAGGAGAAGAAAGAAGAGGAGAAGAAAGAAGAGGAGAAGAAAGAAGAGGAGAAGAAAGAAGAGGAGAAGAAAGAAGAGGAGAAGAAAGAAGAGGAGAAGAAAGAAGAGGAGAAGAAAGAAGAGGAGAAGAAAGAAGAGGAGAAGAAAGAAGAGGAGAAGAAAGAAGAGGAGAAGAAAGAAGAGGAGAAGAAAGAAGAGGAGAAGAAAGAAGAGGAGAAGAAAGAAGAGGAGAAGAAAGAAGAGGAGAAGAAAGAAGAGGAGAAGAAAGAAGAGGAGAAGAAAGAAGAGGAGAAGAAAGAAGAGGAGAAGAAAGAAGAGGAGAAGAAAGAAGAGGAGAAGAAAGAAGAGGAGAAGAAAGAAGAGGAGAAGAAAGAAGAGGAGAAGAAAGAAGAGGAGAAGAAAGAAGAGGAGAAGAAAGAAGAGGAGAAGAAAGAAGAGGAGAAGAAAGAAGAGGAGAAGAAAGAAGAGGAGAAGAAAGAAGAGGAGAAGAAAGAAGAGGAGAAGAAAGAAGAGGAGAAGAAAGAAGAGGAGAAGAAAGAAGAGGAGAAGAAAGAAGAGGAGAAGAAAGAAGAGGAGAAGAAAGAAGAGGAGAAGAAAGAAGAGGAGAAGAAAGAAGAGGAGAAGAAAGAAGAGGAGAAGAAAGAAGAGGAGAAGAAAGAAGAGGAGAAGAAAGAAGAGGAGAAGAAAGAAGAGGAGAAGAAAGAAGAGGAGAAGAAAGAAGAGGAGAAGAAAGAAGAGGAGAAGAAAGAAGAGGAGAAGAAAGAAGAGGAGAAGAAAGAAGAGGAGAAGAAAGAAGAGGAGAAGAAAGAAGAGGAGAAGAAAGAAGAGGAGAAGAAAGAAGAGGAGAAGAAAGAAGAGGAGAAGAAAGAAGAGGAGAAGAAAGAAGAGGAGAAGAAAGAAGAGGAGAAGAAAGAAGAGGAGAAGAAAGAAGAGGAGAAGAAAGAAGAGGAGAAGAAAGAAGAGGAGAAGAAAGAAGAGGAGAAGAAAGAAGAGGAGAAGAAAGAAGAGGAGAAGAAAGAAGAGGAGAAGAAAGAAGAGGAGAAGAAAGAAGAGGAGAAGAAAGAAGAGGAGAAGAAAGAAGAGGAGAAGAAAGAAGAGGAGAAGAAAGAAGAGGAGAAGAAAGAAGAGGAGAAGAAAGAAGAGGAGAAGAAAGAAGTTTAATTTGTTTAATATATCCATAGATATTACGTTATGTTATGTTGTTTTGCAACTTAATTTTTACTTTTACATGTTAAGTTTCGGGCTTATATGTTAACTTTCAGTCATGCATGTTAACTTTCAGTCATGCATGTTAACTTTCAGTCATGCATGTTAACTTTCAGTCATGCATGTTAACTTTCAGTCATGCATGTTAACTTTCAGTCATGCATGTTAACTTTCAGTCATGCATGTTAACTTTCACTTATACATGTTATTATAGTGTAAGATGATAATTTTTAATAAAATGTTAATTTTGTGTCTTAATATTTTTTAGGAGTGTAACATTATCTGGCGCAAGCGGTAGCATTGATGCAAGGGCTGCTTTACCTCTTTAGCGTGGAGGCCGTCTTGATGACCATGCAAGTTTAATTTGTTTAATATATCCATAGATATTACGTTATGTTATGTTGTTTTGCAACTTAATTTTTACTTTTACATTGGTTTATGTAGGTCACGGAAGCTTTGCTTGACGAGTAAGAGCATGGTTGGAGAGACCGAAAACACCTCATTGAATCAAAAATATGGAGTTGTATCTCGTGCTTTTGCGTAAGCACTAGATCAAACTCCTAACATCTTCATAATCTTCTTTATAATTGAAATAACATTATATTTTTGTGATCTGACATAGTCTTTATGCCAAGACTCGATTTTTCACATATGTACGCTTCATTTATTCAAAAGCATATTCTTTGCGGATAGGAGTATACTCCTTATCCCCTTGTCGTCGGGATCAGCGGCATCTTCTTTGAAGTCGGGTTGGATGAGGGCGTTGTTAAACACTATAGCTCTTGGCCATAGTGGTTATGTTGAACACAATGAATAAAGTTATCAATTTTATGGATCATATGAAGTGCGGATTTGATCTGTGAATGTTTGGAGGCGATCTGAGATATGAAGGCTGTTGATGTATATAATCACGATCACTAACCTCGGATGAGTTTAGTTTTAAAGAAGCGAGTCGCTTTCTCTCCTAAAGCCCGGCGGCGACTCCGACCAAAGGGTTAGCCTACAACAACAAGAAGGACTGCGGAAGAGGCGGAGTTGGGATCTCGGTGGTTCCTCAGAGCGGTCAAGTTAGTAATGTGTGATAATCGGTGGGCGGGAATTCACTTGGAGAAGATTGCTTACCTTGTTAGGCTGTTCACGTTTCTCTTTTATAGGTAGGGTTAAGGGGTATTTCCGTCTTTCCATTAGTTTGGGAACCACCGGTGAGTCAGCCCTCCCCTCCGCGTGTGGCCAGGATTGGTGAACATCCCTCCGCTGCTAGAGTGGGCGCATGCAGTGTCAAGCGGTATCGAGGGTTGGTGTGGTCTATTAGCCATTAATGGGATGGGATTGGCGCTGTAGCCGCATGGGTCCGAGGTGTCTTAAATCTTGTGAGAGATGGGGAATTAAAGAAATTTGTCGGTGCATTTAATGTGATGTTGATGGGTTCGATGCTTGTGTGGCCGTCGTTTGAGTGGAGAGAACCACGCAGGTGAGAGAAGGGGGAGCCGTGGGCTGGGCGGCCGACTCTGCGGCCCCTAGAGCGTCCTTGGGATGATTCGCCGAGGCGGCGATTGGGGCGCCTCATCGTCGCTCTAGAGGATGAGTGGCGAGAAGGTTAGGCTGGATTCGTTCCACATTGTTTGGAGGGTCGGCAACTTGTAGGAAGGGGTCGTAGAGGCGGCGGGTTGGAAGGACGACTAACACCGCCTTCGCGTCGTCCGAGCGGGCTAGCGGTTGGAGGGTGATAGCTAGTCGCCCCATGTCGTCCGGGGGCGGCGGCGTGGAATAGTTCGAGGTGGTCAATTGGCGGGCGGACGGCCGTTACCGCCTTCGCGTCGTCCGAGCGGGCTAGCGGTTGGAGGTGATAGCTAGTCGCCCCATGTCGTCCGGGGGCGGCGGCGTGGAATAGTTCGAGGTGGTCAATTGGCGGGCGGACGGCCGTTACCGCCTTCGCGTCGTCTGCGGGAGAGGGTTGTCGATGGGCGACCCGTGCCTCTCGCGTCGGCTATGGCGATAGCCGTCTAGGGATCATGGCGAAGTCGGTAAGTGCGGGCGGTCGGTGGGTTGGGTGTGGAGGTTCGTGTCGGTTCTCATTGGTAAACAAGCGTCCGTCAGTTAGCGTTTGGCTTCTCTCGCGATCAGCGGTTAGTGGTTATGACCATAACAGTTGGCCCCTTTCGCTTGGAGTCGGTTGGAAGCGAGTCCAAGTGAAGCAATAAGTTAACCGTCGAAGCTGTTGAGAGGAACGAGCGTTCCATTGATGGGGCGTGGGCGGCGTCGTGGCGGTTTTTGGCCATCGGCTCTTCGCCTCCTAATGCGAGGTGGGACCCAGGGATTGCTTTTCGCCCGGCGGCCTCGAGAGAGGGCTTCAACCCTCTCCGTTGATCGCAAAGGGCTGTTAGTGGGTCCCACCGTATAAGTCTGAAGAGGTGAGTGGGAGGAGGGCATTCGTTTCCCCTTTCCCCACCCACAATTTGGGCGATTCTCCGTGTGGTGAAGATCAGGCATGGATTCCGATCGTCATAAGCAACTTGATGAGTTCATTTCGAAGGTTACCCGGTATAAATGAGGTCTTTCTTTCGAGAATTTGACATCTGGGGCGTACAAGTTGGAGGCACCGGCGAAGTCATCTCGGTATCTGACCACGGCGAGCAAAGGGCTCCCACATATCTCAAACACTTGAAATCGGCCTCCGTGCCGCGCACCTTTCTTGAAAAGTGTTTGATGAGTTAGGTGTCTCCCCATGCAAATGGCCTAAACTTCGATAGCCATATTGGTTGGCTTCACCGTCATCTGCCGTTGGCTCTCGATTCGCCGACGATGGCGTCTTGAGCCACTTGGTGGCGTCCTGATCGAAGAGCGCCTCACTATTACCTCGGATGTCGGAGAATTCAAGGTTATCCTTGATCGCCCAAGTCGATCAAAGGGTGGAAAAACGAGGTTAAATGCAGGTGGGGGCGACTTCGAATTTAGGGTGTCGTCTTGGCGAGATTAGGAGAGAAACCCTAGAGCCTACATCCTTGTCGGTAGAGCACCGGCCTTGAGTTGGAGCAGATCGTTAACTACGGGACCGCGTACCATGGAGGCTTTGCTTGGCAGTCGGTCTTGCGACTTCATGGGGTTTCGTCCACCCCTCAGCCTATTGATGAGGCGGGGCTCATAATGTGACCTTTGGGGAGACAATTGAGAAACGTCGAGGTGAACCCGCCGGATGTGGAGCTTCGGAGAACTGAAGGTTAGCTTCGGTAGCCAGCAAAGCATGAGCCGTCTTTAGAGAACTTCGCTTAGGCGAAGCGAGTGAAGAGGCAGCGATAGGGACGAAAAAGCGGGAAGGCGGTTGTATATCGAAAGTGCCGCTTTGGTTGGCGGGTCCGGTTCGGAGGACGGCAAAACATGGTCGAGGCGCGAAGCGGAGAGAAGTATGGAGCATCCGATAGGGAGGAGTTGCTAGAGTCGGAAGAGCGGGAGGACGACCGACCGTCGGCCGAAGCGGAGGAGGTCGGCCTCGAGGTACAGTCGCGACCTTTGGAGCTATGCCGGAGGGGCAGGTGGGGGCAGTGCCCGATGGGGCGGCGTAAGCCGGGACACGGGGCCGACCATCGGGGTGGCTCCTCACCGACAGGGAAAAGAACCGGCCCGGTCGGGGGCGAGTTTTGCTCAGTGAGTGGCCCTCCTATCAGCGGTTGAGGTGAGGATTGGAACCAAGCAAGTAGATTGATGATGGGGACCCTTTCTCCCACGGCGCTATGATGGGGAGCGGATCGCGAACATCGGCATAAGCGGCATGGTACATGGATGCTCGCTTCGTCGGTGTTAAGGTCGAGTTATGTACAAGGGAAGGTGGCGAGCGATTCGGTTGCCGCGGATCGAGACTTTGGCGATCCACGATGTCGGCGCACATTATCTGCGAACTACTTGACCGAGGGTTGCTTAGTGGAGGGCGAGCATTCGGCGGTGCGTCGAGAACCACCAAGCCTATGAAAGGCCGAGAGAAGCATCGGCTACGAGGCCGCTAACGAGGACTTTGGCCGGGTTATCAAGGAGCTCTCAATTAAGCGAGCCGAGCTTGATGGTGGCGTGAGATGGAGGTTAAGGACCAAGTTATCGGGGAACTCAAAGCGTCGAGGGAGAATGTTGGTCGACATAGCGAGATCTCGGCAGCGCCTCGGGATGGCGAGGGGCGGCAGGGTCGTCCGGCGTTCTGAAGCGACACAGCGTACGCGAGTGTAGCTGAAGTCGCCAACACGCCAAGGCTCGGTTAGCGGAGGAGTCGGTCGCCCGTGAGCAAGCAGCAAGGAGTGTGTGCGACTTAAGGAATCCTTAAGCGTGGCGGAGGAAAGGGCGAAACACCTGGAGTCGTTCGATTACCGGTCATCCCTAAGAGAACAAAACCGGCCGGCCATCATTGAAGAGTACCGACAAAGCACAATGGGGAAAGTCGAAGTTGCTCTGGCTTGTAAGGCGGGTTGTGACTTCATAGTTAAACAACTACCGTCTGAGTATCGGGGGTCCCGAGCCGGCCGATATCCTCAGAGTATAGCCGGCGAACGGACCTCCTTCGAGATTTGAAGCGGCGGAGTGCGAAGTGCGACCTAAGCGACAACGGCGAGGGGAGAGGAGGACGGATCATCAAGCGGTGGCTCTGCAAGTGACGCCGACCCGGGTCCGTAGCTTAGGTTTTAAGCACTTGTTTGTAATGTAATCGGCGGTGTATTTTGTACTTGTTCAAATGAATGCAATAAGAGTTTGTTTTCGTAGTTGTGTTTTGTGTAAGCTTTCTATGGTGAGATTATTTGGTGAATTGGGCTTAGCATGATCTGGTCACGTTGGCGTCTTGAATGGCGGGGCGGTCTTCCATTAGGCGCGGGGCCGACCTCTCTCGTTAGTTGAGGCGGCCTTTGGGGTCACTTGTTCTTGTTCTGTTGGCTCGTTGGGCGGTAGGCGAAGTCGATCCGCCCGGACAAAAGCGGGCTTAGTTTTTGGCATAGCGAGCAGCGTAGATGATGATAAGCCTTGGCGTCAACGGTACTTTAGCCGTCGGTAGCAATTCGGCGAAGCGTGGGCCATAAAAGCGGGCTTTTCAATTTTCAAGTGGCGGTTGGCGTTTGAGCATCGATCTCGACCGTTGGGTTCGAGCGCCTTCGAGAGCGGACGTGGGCATTACGGGTGTCTATATATATACCCTTACTCCATTTGGGGTTTCTTTTGCACTTTCTAAAGACCTATCCTCTTCTTCTTTCTCAAAAGCAAATTTTACGCCATGGTACGCTTCTACTCCGCTCTGTTGGCGGGATCGCCAAGCTCAAATCTTGGCAATCGAAGGCGAGAAGAGGACACGGAGGGACCACGAGCGATGCGATCTTCTGTGGGGTTCCGCGGTTTCTCTTCGAGAGAAAACGGCGCCATTGTCGATCATGGCGTGGATAAACTACGTATATGGCGCGCGGACAATGGGCTGCGCCTCCCCTGCCGGCGTTAAGTGAAGAGGCTATGCGAGCGGCTCGGGGTGTCTCCGATCACGGTTGCCCCTAGCGCCATCGCCCGCGATAATGGCGTTCTTGGTGATTTGTCACAGCGTGAAGGTGGTGCCGACTCTTCAACTTTCGGCAACCTCGTCCGCGGTGAGGCGACAAAGAAGGGCGCCCATTTCTTCTTGGGTATGTGGGTGGTCGGTTCGTCGACATTCGGACTTCGAATAAGGGCTGGAAGAACAAATTCGTCACGGGTTTTGGCGCCCGGCCGAATTAACTTACCGTTCATGGCGGAGATTAACAAAGGCGGCTGAAGAATCTTCCTCTCGTGGGCGAGAGGCGACTGGACAAGTTCCGTCATTATTGAGTCGCGGAAGGGCTATAATTTGTTTGACAACGCCGAGGGTAGCGGGGCTATCCTTCGTTCGACCGGCCGGGGTCGGCGAGGGCGAGGAGAAAGGCTGCTCGGCGGCTTCACAACAAAGCGAGGATCCCAAGAGTGGGGGCTCTAGCCCGACGAGGCTGGCTGATACGACTCAAGAAGTCGAGGAGAGGGTTGTCAGTAGGCCAGTGGTGGAGAAGTTTGAAGAAATGGCGGCTAGGCTGCGGTGAAGAGGCCTCTTCCTCCATCCGGGGCCGACCGAAGAAGAAGAAGAAGAAGAAGAAGAAGAAGAAGAAGAAGAAGAAGAAGAAGAAGAAGAAGAAGAAGAAGAAGAAGAAGAAGAAGAAGAAGAAGAAGAAGAAGAAGAAGAAGAAGAAGAAGAAGAAGAAGAAGAAGAAGAAGAAGAAGAAGAAGAAGAAGAAGAAGAAGAAGAAGAAGAAGAAGAAGAAGAAGAAGAAGAAGAAGAAGAAGAAGAAGAAGAAGAAGAAGAAGAAGAAGAAGAAGAAGAAGAAGAAGAAGAAGAAGAAGAAGAAGAAGAAGAAGAAGAAGAAGAAGAAGAAGAAGAAGAAGAAGAAGAAGAAGAAGAAGAAGAAGAAGAAGAAGAAGAAGAAGAAGAAGAAGAAGAAGAAGAAGAAGAAGAAGAAGAAGAAGAAGAAGAAGAAGAAGAAGAAGAAGAAGAAGAAGAAGAAGAAGAAGAAGAAGAAGAAGAAGAAGAAGAAGAAGAAGAAGAAGAAGAAGAAGAAGAAGAAGAAGAAGAAGAAGAAGAAGAAGAAGAAGAAGAAGAAGAAGAAGAAGAAGAAGAAGAAGAAGAAGAAGAAGAAGAAGAAGAAGAAGAAGAAGAAGAAGAAGAAGAAGAAGAAGAAGAAGAAGAAGAAGAAGAA
The DNA here is from genome assembly GCA_012295165.1 of Asparagus setaceus. NCBI lineage: Eukaryota > Viridiplantae > Streptophyta > Magnoliopsida > Asparagales > Asparagaceae > Asparagus > Asparagus setaceus. Next base: position 21,326,142 of record CM022705.1, read on the forward strand.
GAAGAAGAAGAAGAAGAAGAAGAAGAAGAAGAAGAAGAAGAAGAAGAAGAAGAAGAAGAAGAAGAAGAAGAAGAAGAAGAAGAAGAAGAAGAAGAAGAAGAAGAAGAAGAAGAAGAAGAAGAAGAAGAAGAAGAAGAAGAAGAAGAAGAAGAAGAAGAAGAAGAAGAAGAAGAAGAAGAAGAAGAAGAAGAAGAAGAAGAAGAAGAAGAAGAAGAAGAAGAAGAAGAAGAAGAAGAAGAAGAAGAAGAAGAAGAAGAAGAAGAAGAAGAAGAAGAAGAAGAAGAAGAAGAAGAAGAAGAAGAAGAAGAAGAAGAAGAAGAAGAAGAAGAAGAAGAAGAAGAAGAAGAAGAAGAAGAAGAAGAAGAAGAAGAAGAAGAAGAAGAAGAAGAAGAAGAAGAAGAAGAAGAAGAAGAAGAAGAAGAAGAAGAAGAAGAAGAAGAAGAAGAAGAAGAAGAAGAAGAAGAAGAAGAAGAAGAAGAAGAAGAAGAAGAAGAAGAAGAAGAAGAAGAAGAAGAAGAAGAAGAAGAAGAAGAAGAAGAAGAAGAAGAAGAAGAAGAAGAAGAAGAAGAAGAAGAAGAAGAAGAAGAAGAAGACCTCCCTCGCCGGCTGGCGAGGTTGTGTCGGAGGGTCCCATCCCAGTGGCGAGGCTCCTAGTCGGTTGGCGTGGGGTGGCTGCGGCGGCCGAGGGCTCCGGCCGACCAAATGATGGAGGCAGCCCTCGAGGAGCCTACTCGGAGGTCGGGGAAGGAGGCGGTGTTTTGAGAAGAATGCGGCTCGGTGGGACCTGTGAGCACTGCTCAGGACTTGGGCATAGAGCTTCCTTCCGCCATCAGTTAGGGTGGGTGGCTTGAGGTGGAGAGGCTGCGATCGGCTCATTGGCAACTGTGGGAGGGTACTCGGCAAGGGGAGCCTTCCCGAGGCGGCAATTCATCCACGAGCATTCCCTCCTTAGAGAGGGCACGGTGCTTCTCTCGGGGTGGGGGCAGGTTCGTCGCCTCGGGCAATTCACTCTCCCCGACAAGGATCTCTGGAGGAGGCGCCCTCGGCCGGCCTCGGCAAGCCCTCTTGAGTTACCACACTCGAGGGGCCTTGGTAGGGAGGAGCTTCTGGCCGGCTATCTTGCGCCATGAAGGCCGTGAAGCGACTTGGCGGAGAAGGTTAGTCATGAAAAAGGCAGGAGGCGGAGAAAGGACCGCCATGGCGGAAAGTCGAAATCAGCGCCATCGTTAGCGTTGGGATGGAGAAACAATCGATGGCGATCTTCGCCATTAAGCAATGATCGTTAATCGTAAGAAAAGTCGCCGGTTAAAGGAAGACAGTTAAAACTCAAAGAGAATCGAGAGTGGAAAACCTGAATTGAAGTGGAGAGGCCGAAAGTTGAGCCGAGAACTCGGAGTGCGCCCTCGATGAGTCGAAGCGGCCATCGATCTGCGTGGGCGGCCTTAAGTGTCGAGGCTCGGCTCAAGTCTGCTTGTCGGAGGAGGGCAAGAAGGAGGTCATTGAAGAGTCTGAGGCGGGGACCTATGGGGAAAGTGGGCTGTCCCTAGCTATCAAGGCGGGCTATGATTATTTGAAAGCCCAACTTCCTTGGAGGTTCTCGTCGTTGGGGCTCACGTATCCCAGTGGAGGGTTCTCTGCGTTCTCAAGGCCTAGAAGCGGGGAGGCGGAGTCTGACTTAAGCGCCGAGGGCGACCACGAGGAGGATGAGGGCGGCGAGGAGGGCGAGGATGGCGATGGAGAGGAGGAGGCGGCGAGGGAGGAGATTAGGCTGCTCTGGGCACTTTGTTCATTTCTTGCTTTGTCGTTAGTTGGAAAGTCTTGTATTTGTATGCATATTTTCTTGGTGAATGAAAATTTGGTTTGCATCTCTGCGCCGAACTCTTTCTTTTGTGATGCCCTTCCTCAAGGCTGTGATTATAGCGACTTTGGCGGTGGCCGTCATCCATGTTTAAATGCGACATGGCAAATGGGTCGAGACCGCGGGTCGTCGCCTCGTCGGCGACCGATAATTTAGCGTTCGATTAGGTGGTCGGCCGTGAATGAGTCGAATCGACCCTTGGGTGCTAAGTCGTTGTCGGCCGTGGAGAGGCGACTATTAGTTCCTCGATTTGAGCATAGGTGTTGTCGATTGGGCGTCAATTGGTCGTGACTCTTTGGCTTCCGGGATGGGCGGTTGGTTTCATTTAAGGCAGTAACCGGTGTTTTGAGATGGCGATTCGGTTTAGGGTGACTCCTCGAGTTCCACACTCTTTAATTTCTTCCGTTGATGTGAGGGCTTAGCATTTATGGGCTCTATTATAAATAGGGAGGAGGCCATCTCTTATCGTGCTCTCGTTAAGTGGTGGCAGCTTGTCCTTACTCATCTCTAAGGTTTCAGATTGGGGGCGCCGGTGAGTTTCTTTGAGATGGTTGGGGCGTGGGAGTGGATTCTCTCCCAGAGTCCACCATTTTCGGGGTTTTCGAGGCGCCGGCGGTAGTTCGGTCATCTGCGAAGAAAGGGGAAAACCCTCGTTAAGTATCCGACAATTGGGGCCGCGGTTAAGTGATCGTTGCGTATCTATTCGATAGAGATGGGTGTGTCAAGTGTATCTCGAAGAAAGGCATTTTGTTTACATCCATGGATTACGATTTATTGTCGCGATATGGAGCCATGGGGTCCGCGCAAAATCCTTTGGTAGTACTTCACTTTCGGCTTAGGCAGAGGTGGCGAAGACCAGCGACGGGAAAGCGAAGAACTTGGAGGCGGCAGCGACTATTAGGATGTATATCTAGGCTTGTAGTTTTAATTTTTCTTTTATTTTGGTATTTGGACGTGCGGTTTATTGTAAAGTTTTGCTTGGAATATTAATGAAAGGTCGCATTCCATGGATGGTTGTTTATTCGATTCATTTATGTCTCCTTATTTTTTTTTTTTTTTGGTGAAAGCTTGTAAGCCCCTGTGAGGCTCATAATAAACATGGTAAGTGGATCGAAAACAAATTAGGCCCACAATGGGGCTTACAATGAACATAAGTAGGCCAGAAAGCAGATTGACCCACGTGGGGCTTACTATGAACATAAGTAGACCAGCAGATTGCGGCCTGTGGGGCTTACAATGAACATAAGTAGGCAGAAAGCGGGTCGGCCCACAATGGGGCTTACTTCTCGAATTATTGTCAGCGTGGTGGTCGTTCGGGCCCGCCGTCGACCGGCCGGTTAGGCGTCTGAGGGCGATCTTTATCTGCCGTTCCTTTGTCAGGTTAATTCTCGAGTCGCGGAGCTAACGGAGTCGGCCCTTATAGTGGCGAGATCTTCGTAGAAGAGACGGCCAGCGTAGGTCGGCGCCTAGGACTTCGTGGCGCCTAGGTCTTAATGTTGGCGAGCGATCTACATTTTGAGGCAAAAAGCAAGCTGAGCGGCTCCGCGTGGGGCGGCGACTCCGTAGAAGACGGCCAGCGTAGGTGGGCGCCTAGGACTCACGTGGCGCCTAGGTCTTAATGTTGGCGAGATCTGTTTGAGGCAAAGAGCAAGCTGGCGGCTCCGCGTGGGAGGCGGCGACTCCGTGAAAGACGGCCAGCGTAGGTCGGCGCCTAGGACTACGTGGCGCTAGGTCTTAATGTTCGTGAGCGATCTGTTTGAGGCAAAGAGCAAGCTGGCGGCTCCGCGTGGGAGGCGGCGACTCCGTGAAAGACGGCCAGCGTAGGTGGGCGCCTAGGACACGTGGCGCTAGGTCTTAATGTTGGCGAGCCGATCTACATTTTGAGGCAAAGAGCAAGCTGGCCGGCTCGCGTGGGGCGGCGACTCCGTGAAAGACGGCCAGCGTAGGTCGGCGCCTAGGACTTACGTGGCGCCTAGGTCTTAATGTTGTGAGCGATCTACATTTTGAGGCAAAGAGCAAGCTGAGCGGCTCCGTGGGAAGCGGCGACTCCGTGAAGAGACGACAGCGTAGGTGGGCGCTAGGACTTACGTGGCGCCTAGGTCTTAATGTTCGTGAGCCGATCTGTTTGAGGCAAAGAGCAAGCTGGCCGGCTCGCGTGGGGCGGCGACTCCGTAGAAGACGGCCAGCGTGGGTCGGCGCCTAGGACTACGTGGCGCCTAGGTCTTAATGTTCGTGAGCGATCACATTTTGAGGCAAAGAGCAAGCTGGCCGCTCCGTGGGGCGGCGACTCCGTGAAAGACGGCCAGCGTAGGTCGGGCGCCTAGGACTACGTGGCGCTAGGTCTTAATGTTGTGAGCGATCTGTTTGAGGCAAAGAGCAAGCTGGCCGGCTCCGTGGGAGGCGGCGACTCCGTAGAAGACGGCCAGCGTAGGTCGGGCGCCTAGGACTTACGTGGCGCCTAGGTCTTAATGTCCGGATCACATGAAGCCACGACTTGGCGGCGGGTATGCTCCTTATTTCGACTTGGCGTGGTTGGGCAACCCGTTTTGACTTGGCGAGTAGAGCGTGGTTACTTAATTGGCGAGTGGGAATCACTGTCGCGACTAGGTGAGGTTCCTTGACTTCGTCCTAGCAGAGAGGAAAGCCTCAACTTCGACTTAGTGGGAGTGGTAGGTTAAACTTGACTAGGTAAGTTGGGTGCTTTGTCTCAACTAGGTGAGAAGGGTTCCTTGACTCGGCGTGGCGAGAAGGGTTCCTTATTTCGACCAGCGGGAAGGGTCGCTGAACTACACCCGATAAGGAAGTTACCTTGCCTCAAGCTAAGAGAGTGGGATGTCGGCTCGTGTTAGGAGAGTAGGGCGCACCTTGACTTCGGCCTAGTGGGAAGGGTCCCCTAAACTTCGGCTCCAACAAAGCGACCATCCGACTTGGCGGATGAAATTGGACTTTCATGATCCATTTTGTGAAGGCGGTTTGATCTGCTGCGGCAGTGATTATTTAAAGGCATTTGCTTGTACCATTTAAGACAGATAATTGTCGGGAAAAATTCTATTTATATTGATGGCTTTTGGCGAGATTTACAATGCTAGTTTATTGAAAAAACTTCACGAGGTGTTCTATGTTCGAGGGATGGGGTAGGACTCTCCCATCGGGACTTACGGCGATATGTTAGGGCGTGGTTCTTGAGGGCGGTGTAGGGTCCTTCCCAATTGAAGCCAACTTGCGGCGTCGGTGTCCTTGTCGAAGGCCGCCTTCCTCGGCACTAGGTAAGCCCACTTGGAATCTCCTCGGCGGACTTTCTTTGTTGTAATGTCGGGCGATCCGGCTGATGATTGGCGACTTGTCGGTGTAGAAGCGGTTGCGGATCTCCTCCATCAAGTCGGTGTCCTCGGCGTCCCTCGGAGTTTGTTTCTTCATCAAAGTGTTGGAGCGGATGGTGGGCATCCGACTTCAAGCTGGGATCACCGCTTACGCTCCATAAGTCGGCATGAATGGGGTTTCCCGGTTGAATTCTTGTGGAGTGCGTCACATGCGACCATAAGATGCTTCGGCGGTTCTTCAACCCAATTCTTAGAGTGCTTGGTGACCTTCTTCCTCAAAGCTTGGAGGATGCATTTATTGGCGGCTACGCGACCCGTTACGCAGGGTGGGCTACGAAGCGAACTTGAGCTTGATCTCCCATTCTTCACAAAATCTTGGAATCCTCATTTCTTTGGCGGGTGCGTTGTCGGTGATGAATGGCGGGGGCGCCAAAGCGACATCTGATCGACTTCGGTGGCGGTGATGTTGGTCTCCCAATCTTCGCCAAAGGCTCGGCCTCGATCCATTTGGTGAAGTAGTCGATGGCGACTATCAAAATTCTGTGCCACGAGGCAATGGGAAGCGGCCCGGTATATCCGGTCCCCATTGGCGAAAGGGAGTGGTGAAGATAGAAGTGAGTTACGTGGCGGCGGCTCTAGGAATCTGCGAAGAATTGACATTTTGCATTTGGAGGCGAGCGTAGGAGTCGGCTCGATGGTCGGCCGATAATATCCTTGGCGTATAATCTTACGGGCAAGAGTTCTTGCCCACAGGTGGTTTCATGAGTGCCCTCGTGGATTTCCCTTAGAACATAATCGGCCCGGTCGGAGGCAGGAGATAGGAGCCCCACCCGGCTGCCTAGGTAGGGCGACCGATAGAGCTGGCCGTCGATCATGAGGTAGCGGTGACCCTCTGCAAACTCTTAGCCTCTGGGGTCGGTGGGTAAGGAGCGGTGTCAAGAGTTGGATGAAAGGTCCATGCAGGATTCCCAGAAGGTCGATTACGCATGACATCACGAAGGGACTTCAGCGATCTTTGGAATGGGGAAGTGTGTCGGCGAAGATGGGTCGGAGCTACTCAAGGCGGTCGATGCTAGCTTTGACAAGGCATCCGCTCGGCGTTAGCGGTAGCGAGGACTTGGATGATCTTGAAGTTGGCGAAGTGGGGGCGAGGTCCTTGACAATCTTGGTATTGAGCCATCCTTTTATCTTTTGCGGCGTACTTGCCGTTAACGATGAGCGACCAAGCGAGAGTCGGCCCGGCCAATTAGACTCGGCTTTGGGCGCTAGGCGGCCCAGAGCCGGCTATGAGGCCGTATTGGCCTCATTGTTGGTGGGGAACTTGAAGGCGATGGGCTGCTCGTGGCCGCCCCCCGAGGCTGCGAGGGCGGCGCCGGCTCGCTCCCGCCTCGCGAGGATCCGTCCACCTTCAACTCCCACCAAGAAGCGACTTGAGTCGGCTCGAGTTCGGGACCGGGGAAGCTGCGGCTTCGCCCGGCCAGCTTAGGGGTATGGGTTGGCGAGGAGTAGCTAGGTCATCTGCCGCCATCTGGCGAGGTGGACTCTATGAGGAAGTCGACCAGCGCTTGCGCTTTATGGTGGTCACGGGCTCGGCCCGAACATCATATTGGCTGAGTTCGATCGACCATGCCACCATCCTTCCGATGTGGTGGGACTTCCGGGGATTTCTTCATCGGAAGGCTTGTCCATACGATAATAGAGTGCGCTTGGAAATGCGGGCGTGTCGGCGAGCGTAGTGATGAGTCGCGAAGGCGCCTTTTCGATTAAGGGGTAGTTCAACTCCCACGCTCTCAAGATCCGGCCCGACATAGTAGGCCGGCTACGGATGTGGTCTTCTTCTCTAACTAGCCGAGCTCACGCTTGGTGAGGCGGCCAGTATAGGTATAGGGTCTCCCCTTCTACGGTTGGCTCGGGAGTGGTTTGGTGCTCAAATATGCTTTGAGTTCTCTGGTAGCGGCATTCTTGGTCCATTCCAACTTCTTCTTGGGATCTTTGGCCCCTCGAGAACTTTGAAGAAAGGGAGGCTTCTCTCTGCCGACTTGGGCGAGGCAGGCGGCTATCTTCCCATTGAGCTTGAATGTCCTTCATGGTGCGGCTCGGGAAGTCGCTCGATGGCTTCTATCTTCTCGGGTTGATCTCAATCCCTCTACGGGTGATCATAAATCCCGAAATTTTCCGTGCACTCAAAAGCACATTTGGTGGGTTGAGCTTCATCGCGGTAGCCCGGAGGGTGGTGAAGGTCTCCTTGGTCGGTGATATGGTGCCAATCTCGACTTCACCAAGATGTCGTCCACATAGGCTTCCACATTGCGGCGGTGGGCCTTGAAGATCTTGTTGACCCGACCTCACGGTAGGTCGCCGGCATTCTTGAGACCAAAGGGCATCACTTTGTAGCAAAAGGTGCCTCGATTCGGTGATGAAGGGCGTCTTCTCGATCATGCCTCGCCATGCGGATCTGGTTGTAACACGAAAAAGCATCCAAGAAACTTAGCAAGCTGATGTCCGCACTTTCGTCCACCAAGCGATCAATGCGGGGAGGGTAGCTGTCCTTGGGGCATGCTTTGTTGAGTCGGTGAAGTCGGCGCCGTCCTCCATTTGCGCTAGACTTCTTCACTAGGGCGGCGTTGGACAACCACTTTCGGGGTATTGGACCTCCCGAATGAAGTCCGCTCTCGGGCCTTCGACTTCCTCTGCTGCGCCTTTTGCCTTTCGGGCCCAGTGCCTCTTCTTGTCGAACCGGTTTGGCGTGTCGGTCGGCGAGAGCTCATAACAAATGGCGTCGGTGAAATACGGCATGTCTTGGACTCCAAGCAAACACATCGAGATTAGATAAAAGAAAAGTAGTTATCGCACCTCTTAATGGCTCAGGAGGCTGGATCCGATCTGAGTGTCCTCTGCGCCCTCGTGGTCGATGGGAATCTCATGGAGGTCCTCGGCTGGAGTCGTCCTCTCGCTCCTCTCAGGTGGCGAACCGTCTTCTCGATGGGCATGGCGGTCGCGACTCCTTTTCCTTGGTGGAAGGCGTAGCAAGCTCGGGCTTCCTTACGGTGCGCTCAGGACTACCCCCACTCCCGTCTGGGAATTTGATCATTTGATGATAGGTGGGCCGGGATGGCCCTTGTTGTGGAGGGCGTTGACCCAAGATGACATTATGTGCCGACTTGATGTCCATTACTACAAGCTGGGCGTCCACGGTCGATTGTACGGAGGCTGCCTTGATCGGGGAAGGGTGATTTGCCCCTCACGGAAGGCGAGAATGCCCGTGAAACCAATCGGTGACCTAAAGGCGGTGGAGCTTGGACTTATCAATACCCATACGGTTGAGCAGCGTCCAAAACAATATGTCGTGAGCTCCGGTGTCGATCATGATCCTCTTCACTTTAAAGCGTAGATATCGGTGATATGGCGATAAGTGCGTCATGAAGCGTCTCAACGCCATCAAGTCGACCTCGTTGAAAGAGATGGATACATCGGCCTTCGCTTCTTGTCCGCATTTGTTCACCCGTAGGGCATGCAGCATACCTCTTCGGGCATTGTTGGACTCCCCTCCTAAGGTCGGACCCGTGATGGTGTTGATGACTCCCAGAGCTCCCTTGGCCAGGCTTCCCTGCGCTCGGGTGGAGTCTGAGGGACCGAGGCGAGGCGGTGATGCGTCTCTTTGGCTTGTTGCTCTCGGTAGATCAAATTCTTCAAGAAGCCTCTTTGGATGAGGTCTTCAATGTCCTTCACGGAGAACCACGGCACTCTCGGTGTCGTGGCCGTGATCCCGGTGGTATCGGCGAGAATCGCCATGAGTCTCTCTTGCTGGGTCTGCTCTCATGTGGCGGGGGCTTGTGGAGGAGCCCTTCTCTGGGCCTTGTCGGGGGCCCGAGAAAGGAGGTGTTGAGGGCTGTGAACAGGGAGTATCTGCTCTTCTATCCTCCCTCTGTCGAACCGACCACTGCGGTTGTTCTTGGGAGGAGGATTCCTTGGGATGTGCCTCGGCTCGCCCTCCGTAGTCTGGAACCGACCTAGCGGGATGGGTTCTTTGGGCGGCATAGGTGGTGGTGAGGAGGATGAATCTTGGCGTTGTTGGTGGGGGCGTCTTGGGGTAGTCGTGGGCTGTCTCTTTGGACTCGAGCTGTGGCGATCTTGTAAGCTTCCGCTTCTTCCATGTTCATGTAAGCATGGGCTTTGGACATCAAGTGCTCGTAGCTCTGATGGGCTTCTTGTTGAGGAGCTTTGGGCCAGTCGTAGGGTGTGACCCAGCTACCGAGGCTGCCATAGCTACTTTGCTCCCTTGGTCTTGACTTCTAGCCTCTTAGCTGAAACCTCTTGATGTAGGCTCGAGGCTCTCGCCCGACTCTGCTTGGTTTGAATGAGCACTGCTGGAGGGCAATTTAGGCTGGCGTTGGCCAAGAAGTGGTGGATGAGCTAGAAGCAGCTCTTGAAGCTACCAATGGACCTCTTCTCCATGAGTTCCACCAAAGCTTGGCGCTTCTGTCAAGGTAGCAGGAAGCGGCGACAAATAGTAAACCGAGCTGCATCATGATCATGGTGTTGTGGTAGTCTTGCGTGCTTTCATTTGGGTCTCTATCACCCGTACTTGTCCATTGTCGGCATCTTGAATTTCTCGGCGGTGCTTTCATGATGGAGTCGGTGAAGGGGTGTTCCCTCCGATGGCGTCGGCCGGTGGTACACTTGATTGTAGTCGCCCGTCTTGTTGGTGGTGATCGGGAATGGTGTTCTTGGTAGCGGTCTGCGAGTCTGGAGGGTGTGCCTGTGGGCGATCTACATGTAGGCAGTAGGGGCTTTCATCGGTGAGTCGAATCTGGGAGAGCCCTAGAGGCTGGCGCCATGGTGGCTGGCCTGTAGAGTGAGGTGGCAGCTCTGGTGATTCCTCCGTGACTTGTCAAGGTGGGGAGTCTCGGGAGGCGGGACACCTCTGAAGCGGCGGTGGTTTACTGGCGGTGGAGTGGCGGTGGCGGAAGGCTGGCCCTTGTATTCTTGGCAACTTCTTCTTGTTGTTAAAGCGAGGCGAGTGAAGAGGTCGATTGCAAAAGCTTGGGCTGGGCATGCATGGTGGCTTGCATGGCTAGGGTGATCTTCGGTGGATTCACGGAGTTGGGCACAGGTGACATAGCCGCATGTAGGTCCTCAGGCAGGAAAGATCATCGCCCATTTGGACATAGGCTGCAAGAAGAAGAAAGGAGGCCCCGGTGGGCGTAAGCTGATGATGTATATAATCCGATCACTAACCTCGGATGAGTTTAGTTTTAAAGAAGCGAGTCGCTTTCTCTCCTAAAGCCCGGCCGGCGACTCGATCAAAGGGTTAGCCTACAACAACAAGAAGGACTGCGGAAGAGGCGGAGTTGGGATCTCGGTGGTTCCTCCGGCGGTCAAGTTAGTAATGTGTGATAATCGGTGGGCGGGAATTCACTTGGAAGATTGCTTACCTTGTTAGGCATTCACGTTTCTCTTTTATAGGTAGGGTTAAGGGGTATTTCCGTCTTTCCATTAGTTTGGGAACCACGGTGAGTCAGCCCTCCCCTCCGCGTGTGGTAGAGGATTGGTGAACATCCCTCCGCTGCTAGAGTGGTGGCTGTCACAGTGTCAAGCTGAAGTATCGAGGGTTGGTGTGGTCTATTAGCCATTAATGGGATGGGATTGGCGGCCTGTAGCGCATGGGTCGAGTGTCTTAAATCTGTGAGAGATGGGGAATTAAGAAATTTGTCGGTGCATTTAATGTGATGTTGATGGGTTCGAGTCTTGTGTGGCCGTCGTTTGAGTGGAGAACCAGGGGGTGAGAAGAAGAGGGGGAGCCGTGGCTGGACGGCCGACTCCTGCGACTTAGAAGCGTCCCTTGGGATGATTGAGGCGGCGATTGGGGCGCCTCATCGTCGCTCTAGAGGATGAGTGGCGAAGGTTAGGCTGGATTCGTTCCACATTGTTTGGAGAATCGGCAACAGGAAAGAAGTAAGTAAGGCGGGTTGGAAGGGCGACTAACACCGCCTTCGCGTCGTCCGAGCGGGCTAGCGGTTGGAGGTGATAGCTAGTCGCCCCATGTCGTCCGGGGAGACGGCGGCGTGGAATAGTTCGAGGTGGTCAATTGGTAGGCGGACGACCGTTACCGCCTTCGGCGTCGTCTGCGGGAGAGGGTTGTCGATGGGCGACCGTGCCGCCTCTCAGCGTCGGCTATGGCGATAGCCGTCTAGGGGATCATGGCGAGTCGGTAAGTGCAGGCGGTCGGTGGGTTGGGTGTGGAGGTTCGTGTCGGTTCTCATTGGTAAACAAGCGTCCGTCAGTTAGCGTTTGGCTTCTCTCGCGATCCTTGGTTAGTGGTTATGACCATATGAAGCCGTCCCTTAGAACAACGATGCGGATTGTTAGTATTTCAAAATTTAAATATTTTCCAAAATTCCTAACCATTATAAATTAACTAGCTTGCTTCTTTATATCATGCGGTTTTGATTGCGGGATTTTCGTTCCCTTGTTCATGAGGGCTATACTCCTTGGTCTTGATACAATTCAAGTGACTACTCTAAAGATGAATGCGGTGTGATCGTGCAAGGCTTGCGGTGACCTTTTAAGAGAAGGATGGGGCGAAGAATCAGCTGGAGGCGATAGATAACAATGGGGAGAAAATTTGTTTAAATATTTGATTGAGTGAACAATGTTACAATGTTGTAAATGTTAGATGTGGATGCAAAACAATGCATTAAAGTTGTTAATTTGAAAGAACTTAGATGTGGATGCCAAACAATGCTAACATGTTAACTTGAATGATCTTATTGCATTCCTTGAAATTTTTGCCATATTTTCCATAACCTTTTCTACGCAACATATATTTATCGAGGTTCATCGAGTTCTAAGGCGATTATATGAAGATAACGAGGAAAACCAATTTGTTATCTTGTTCACCTATAAATAATGAAAGTTAACATGAAAGGGTGAAAGTTAACCTATAAAGCAGAAAGTTAACATGAAAGGGTGAAAGTTAACCTATAAGGCTGAAAGTTAACATGAAAGAATGAAAGTTAACCTATAAAACTAAAAGTTAACATGAAATAGTGAAAGTTAACATGAAAGGTGAAAGTTAACCTATAAGGCTGAAAGTTAATATGAAAGAATGAAAGTTAACCTATAAAACTAAAAGTTAACATGAAAGAGTGAAAGTTAACACAATAAGACTAACACGTTTGGTGAAAATTAACATGTTACGTTGATGGATAACATCTCGGATGAAAGTTCACAATGTTAACATGTTACGTTAATGGGAGATATATTTACCGGTTTAATTGAATACTTACACATGAAAGTTAACTGTACAAATGAATGTTAACATGTAAGGCTGAAAGTTAATCTATAATTAATGAAAGTTAACCTATACAAAAGTTAACACGAAAGGGTGAAAGTTAACCTATAAAACTAAAAGTTAACATGAAAGGGTTACAGTTAACCTATAAGACTAAATGTTAACATGAAAGGATGAAATTTAACTGTAAGGCGAAAGTTAACATATACAAGCGAAAGTTAACATGTAAGTGTGTAAGGCTGAAACATAATACTTAAGTTGAACAAGTACATAACAAACCTTTCTTACATTTTGAACCTAATATTCCTTAAATACACAAAATGATAAGTCTTACGAATAACATATTACAAAAGCCTTCGAAGTTGCCAACCTACGGCTATATGAAAACTCTTGTCTTTTAAATAGCGACCCTCATTAATCGACAATTGGCTCGTTACAAGTTGCTCGATTGTGACCTTGACTTTGCATCGAGAGCATTTCCTTTGGGCGTGTGTAAATTGTTACATTGTTTATCACGTCTAGTTCTGTTTCTTCCCTTCCTTTTAGCGATGTCGGTGGCAATATCTGGATTTCATCTCTTGGCACGCCGTTTTCATAATCGGGATGGGATAGATGACTTCATCATAGCTCTTCCTAAATGCTTCTCTGGACATAAAGTGATCGCAATATTGATATACTTCTCTTTTCATATAAATAATGACCGCACAAGCATGCTTACAAGGAATTCGTGTCGTCCCAAGCTCGGCATGTGCATGACCGCTTCTCCAAATCGGCGTGTGTAGTTACGCGGTTGCGCCGAATATTTCAGGTGTTGATTGTTTAACATGTAAAGTCGGCCCTTTTCCATATTTTCTCGGGATCTTCGGCTTTAGGACATAGATAAGCATTCCACTTAGCGACCATTTTCGTCTGTCATTCATCACGAACCATAATTTGTTTCTGATGTGCTCTACCAATTGAACAATACATAATAATCGCTTCCCTTATCCAGTTGTTAAAGGACTCTGCGACATTAGAGGTTACATGACCATATCTGCAAAAATTTAAAGCAACAATATCTAAACTTTAAGAGAGTAATTTAACATGTATATATGAGAGATAACATGGCATTTTGCAAGTTAACCTATAAGTTAACTTATAACAATGAAAGTTAACATGTAAAGCTGAGCGTTAACCTATAGCGATGAAAGTTAACATGTATCATTGAACGTTAACCTATAGCGTAGCGTTAACATGAATCGCTTAAAGTTCACATGTATATGTGAGAGTTTAACATCTAATGAAAGAAAAAAAATCAGTGAATTAGAATACCTTATCCCAGGGAAGAATGCATTTGCCCACTGATCTGGCGAGTAACTTATTGCAATGTCATATGCAGCTGGAGACAACTCATAAATTTCTTTCATGTAGTCGTTCCATTCGGCTTTAGTGTATTTATAACAAGCAGATTGGAGCAAATTGCCTAAAAGTTGAGTGTCTTTTGACTTCATTCCCAAATCCTTTAGCTTTGATCTAAAATTTTCAATCAGGTGTAGGACACATCTTGAGTGAATTGCTTCAGGAAAATATTCTCTCACTGCTTCTCGAATTCCCTTGTCAGCATCAGAAATAATTACCAATTGGTGGGGAGGAGTGTATGGCTCTGCCCTTTCATACAATATGGACCACAGACCTTGAAGAAACCATCTCCAATTAGCTACATTTTCACGATCACGGATCGCGATGCATAAGTGGAAATATCCCTTGGTCTCCGTCATATGCTATGGCTAAGGAGCATGCCTTTGTATCTGTCTTTCAAAAGGTCCCATCCATAAATAAGAGGGTCTACATCCATTTAAGAAGCCATTGATGCAAGCGGTAACATATAAACAATCTTTTGAACCTTCCTTCATTTTGGTCAATGCAAATGTAGCTTAGGGATTTGTTTCCTTTACCATGTGCTCATACACGTAAATAAATGCCACAACATTTCGGTAAATATAATATCGTGTTGCAAATAAGCATATACATTTTAAAGATGCATATTCATATGGTTTATTCTTGTTATTAGTTATAAGCATTTTTATAACTACAATGAAAGGTTTGAATATGCATCGAGAAAACATGTACATTAATTTTAGAAGTTAACATGGAATTGTGAAAAGGTAACATGGAATAGGTGAAAGTTAACACGAAGCTATAAAGTTAACATAAAGCTGTGAAAGTTAACATGAAGCTGTGAAAGTTAACATTACATAGTGTCGTTAACATGTATTCGTGAACATTATTACGTAAAGGTTAAAGTTAACATGAAAATTTTGAGGAATTAGTGCTATAAGCTTCTACTAAATAGCGAGTATATTTAGTAAAAGAACTGTAAAATTTACCATCTTAATTGATCATATGCCTCGTAACTATCTCCGTACAATGACTCTTGTGCTCTTTCTTTGCCCCACCATATCTTACTATATTCAATTCTCAATCCATCTTGAGTGAAACTCCTTTTGCACATCAAGCTGGGCCAGTTCGAATTGAACCTTTATCGCGATTGCAATTGGTGCTATGAATTTGCGAGATGCGGGATCGATCTGACAGTTAGTATGTTGCCCACAAGCGTGCTCATTCACAAACCTCTTGATTTCAATTCTCTTTTCATTTTTAGCAGGGAGGCAAAGCGGCATCCAAGGGCATCCATTTGTCTCCTTATATCGACAATAAACTTCGGATACGTTTGGGTTCATTCTTTTCAAATTCATAATCAAACTTCTTAGCCATAGAATAATATTGCAAAGCTAGTCTCGGTCATTTGCACTTTCAAATTGTTGCCCCTTCGGTTAATCTTTGTGTGCCACCATTGAGGAATCTTGGAAGTGTTGTTGAGCATATCATCGGCTCTCATCACTTTCTCACCGGATGGCCAATCATTTAGAATATTGTTTGAACTTGAAGCATTTTCGTAAGATATTGAATATATTGCATCCAACGAGGTATCATTGCTGCCACAGTTAATGAACCGGTGAGAAATCATATTTCGTAAATACTATTATAAGCGGATGAAAGTGAACATATTATTTTCAAGTTAACATGTTAACACGAAAGTTAACATGAAAGGGTAAAAGTTAACATGTTAGCGATGAAAGTTAACATGTTACGGAGTAAGTTAACATATATTAAGTGAAAGTTCACATGTATGGTTGAAACTTAACATTATCTGACAAGAATAAACATGTAACTATTAAAGTGACACCTATGTTTAGTTTGTTCATTGAAACATGAAATCAAAAATATTACATCAAACAAGTTCTAAAAGAGTTCATTGATTACTTACATTTCGATGCAACTAGCGATCCTTTCTATCACTAGAACCCTCTATATTAACAAAAGCTTGCATGTGAATCTCAGAGCAACCAATATTTTGATTGTGCTCCAACATGCACTTCAAATCATCGTCATTATCAACTGAAAAACTAAGGTTGGGGTGCCTCTGATTTATATTTCAATGATAGAAGCGACTTTAGGTACTTCGGTCTTTCGAGACACATCAAACTTCAGTTCGCATAAGCTTGTTTGAGAACTTATCGTCGAGAATATGGCCTTCTGGCCCAAAGACACCATGCATATCAAGTTTTGGGTTGACATTGGGGGTTGTTGAAGGTTATAAGGGCGATTATGAGGAGCTATTGATGGGGTTTTACCACATAAGGGGTTGGTGAAAGATGAAGAACAAAACCCTAATATCATAAATGAGAGAGTGAGAGATAAAACAATGAGAGAGTGAGAGATAACCCATTCTGTATGAGAGAAGTAATGGAGGAAGCGGCTCTTTTCCCTCCATTTTATTTGTCGAATCGCATTAATGCGATGAGACCGATCACCGACTACATGGGTTCCTTTAAATCGGTTCTCTTGGGTAAGGGATCTTGGGTATTTTGGGTAGAATAGAACAAATACATGGAAAGTATGTATAAAGCTGAGGTTTTGGGGTGGGCCACATTTTGGGCCTCTTTTGGAATTTGAAAAGCAAGGATAAGAGTTGGAAATTTGGGCCACATCGGGGATAATTTTGGGGCCTTGGCCTTAATTTTCCCTTTCTTTAAAGGTGGCATTTTTCTGCTTCACGAGGAAAAAAAGAAGGCATAATAAGACATTTTTGTTATCTTATAATATAATAAAAATCAAGCTGAAATTAACTATAGTTTACAATGCTAGATATATAAGATTTTCAACTCAAAGAAATAAATCTGCTCATCGATTATTTTCCAATATCCCTTTAGCTATTTCTAGAGCACATATTGTGTGATCTGATTTTTCTATACAATTTTGTAGGTATGCTTTGGGTTTATCCACAATGCGGTGATGTAGATGCAACATTTCTTTGTATTAGAAACATCTCTATAATTTGAATGAGTTTGACATTGTAAAATCTAAAGCTGTTCAATCTATTTAAATTTGGATATCATAATTAGGATTAACCTTTCTAATGGCCACT
This sequence comes from Asparagus setaceus, assembly GCA_012295165.1. Lineage (NCBI taxonomy): Eukaryota > Viridiplantae > Streptophyta > Magnoliopsida > Asparagales > Asparagaceae > Asparagus > Asparagus setaceus. Next base: position 21,343,082 of record CM022705.1, read on the forward strand.
AGAGAATCACATATAATTTAAGAATAATCACTATTTATTATGTCAAGAGAAATTTTTTTCTAATAATTAAGTTTAAGCCCTAAAAAATTCTAATAAGTTGGTCTTGCCACTCAAAATATGCAACAATACACATTGAGCTAGAATTATTATGTAATTTGTGATGGTTGTGGTGCACAATTAATGAAACGGTGCAAAACAAACCATCAATATAAAAAGTTTCTTCTAAATATGAGATATATGGATATAATTAATGAAAATAAACATAAAACATAAAAAAAATGAAGTTTACAGATTAGTAATTGAAAATTATTTAAAAGTTAACTCTAAGCACTCGACTTCGAGAATCCAAGCATACCCCATCCAAGCAAACATCAAAGGAGATAAAAAAAATCACAATGGTAAATAACCACAATAATAATTATCAGGAAGAAATCTTTTTACAATATAAAAAGAGAAAAAAAGAGAATATGAGAGTAAGAGAGAAACAAAGAGAATATGAGAGTATCCTAAGCTGCCAAGAGTATTGAGGCTTTGTATTTATAGACCAAAAATCTTGGTGCTTCAAGTAGTTGCCATGAATCATCTTACCCACATAGAGTCAATATTCAAAGTGATAGCCCATATGTGCTTAAGCATACGTGCAATGTTGAATAATCTCATAGATAGAAGACCAAGACCACCACATTGTTTAGGAGAACAAACTTTAGTCCATGCAACTTTGGCCTCTCTGTGACTGTTTAGCATTCCTGCCCAAAGAAAACTTCTACAAACTTTCTCCACCTCCTTAATTAGTTCTTTAGGAAGGATAAAGATACTTCCTCAAAAATTTTGCATACTATATATATGATAGATTTGATAAGCTGAAGTCTCCGTGCAAGTGATAGTAATTTTGAAGTCCCAACATTTATCCTCTTGATCATTTTCTCAATAAGAATCCCAGTCATGTGCAGAGAGAGCCTTAGATGTCAATGGTATTCCAAAATATCTCACAGGTAGTTGACCTTCAACAAAGTTGAGAAGATACAAAATGTCCCTTCTAATATTAAATTCCACACCCCAAAAGAACACCTGACTCTTAGACTCATTGATAGATAATGTACATGCATAAGAGAAGTGATCAAATCTATCAGAGATATGCTTTATAGAATCCACATCCCCTCTGCAAAATAACATAAGATCATCAACAAAACATAGGTGTGTAATATTCAATCCCTTGCATTCACTACAAAAAATCAGGTCTTTAACGAAGGGAAATCCCTTTGTTAAAGACCCAAAAACCGTCGTTAATGTATGCCAACGACGGAAAAAGATCTCTTCGTGGCCCGTCGTAAAAGCCTCTGTCGCAAAAGTGTCATGAAGGGTTTAGTTCCCCTCGTGAGTCTACGACGACAGAACACATCACCGTCATTCACATCTGCGACGGTAGTTATCACCATCATTGCCATCTACGATGGGGCAGTTTCCCATTGTTGTGTAACGACGGTTTGCCATTACTGTTGTCGTGTAACGACAGTTGGCGACCCCGTCATTGAAGGCCAACCGATGGTGTTTTTCCTTTGTTGATTTCCTAAAACACTTTAATAACAGTTTTCCCCTTGTTCGATACCGTCATAGAAGTCCACCATCTTTTTTATTCAAATGCAATGATTGATCTATATTGTATAGAACTGCTGCTTATATTTCAAATTGATAATCAAATTCACAATAGACAACACAAATATTTTAAAAAGATCAATAATAATATGAAAAAGAAAACTACATTTTCATTCACTAAAAACATCAAGTAACAAAATTCCATCATCTGAAATATTCAATACTAACAACAAGACTTAATGATCCAAGTGTTCTCAAATCAAAATAAAATAAAGTTTAGGAGACCCTCCTATCATTTCTAAGCAATTACAAAAATATTACGTGATTCAAAACCTTGAGCAATACTGTCTTTCGATCTTCAATAGCCTGAAATATAAAAGTCACATAATTAAGAAATATCAATTATAGACAATTAGCAAATATTATCTTGTTAAGAAATAATCACATTTTCTCGAGTACTTACAAGCGTCAATTTGCAAAGTAAATAAGATCTTTTATGAAAGAATTACTTGGTCCTACACATCTTCTCGAGTATGAGGAGTCAATGTAGTATTAGCTTGTTGGGAATAAAATTATCATGTATAGCTTTCACTTGTGACTCCAAATCAAGTATTATTTGTTGGTGTTGTTGTTGATGCTCCTGCTAATCTCGGTGTTTTGCTTGTGTGAAGGGTTTTATCCTACAAAAATTAAATTTACAGTCATTACTATGTAAAGATTCATTATTAAAGTTAAATAAGATGATCCACTTACATATTTCTCATGATCCCTAGCATCTAGAGTTTCATTAGTTTTTTTTGAGTTTCATAACATTTTCAAGGTTTTCTCATGTGTTGTTGTAATCTGTAATTAGGTTTTTTCATGTCATATTTTTGCCAAATGTTGAGTTTCAAACTTTGTTACGGTCATAAAAGGTACACATAGGTTCATCTGATTTTCAATTTCACACATTGTTCGATCACCCAAATTTTCACTTCCACTCATAAATCGAATCATAGAAGATAACATATAGGTTAACACAAAATTTCAGTTTCATCCAAAATTTTATCATTTTCACCTGATTCTCAATTTCACACATTGTTCGATCACCCAAATTTTCACTTCCACTCATAAATCGAATCATAGAAGATAACATATAGGTTAACACAAAATTTCAGTTTCATCCAAAATTTTATCATTTTCACCTGATTCTCAATTTCACACATTGTTCGATCACCCAAATTTTTAGTTTCACCCATATATATCATCACCCAATCATCCAAAAATCACCCATAAATATCATCATCCAAAAATCACCCATAAATATCATCATCCAAAAATCACCCATAAATATCATCATCCAAAAATCACCCATAAATATCATCATCCAAAAATCACCCATAAATATCATCATCCAAAAATCACCCATAAATATCATCATCCAAAAATCACCCATAAATATCATCATCCAAAAATCACCCATAAATATCATCATCCAAAAATCACCCATAAATATCATCATCCAAAAAATCTTAGGAGAAAATTGTGTGGGAAAGCAAGTTAAGAACACTATTTAATTTCACAGCAAACTTTGATAAATCTGTAGCATTTAATAGGCTAGTAAATGGAATTGATCTTATGGTCCTGGATAACATCCTAGCATGTAACTGGAAGGTGCATTTGACCCATCTATCTACTATTGTGATTGACCAGTCAAGTCTGTGTGGGTACGTTTCTTTCAGAATTTTGCAGTAATTAGAAGTGCATGTTGCCAAACAACTACTAGACTAAAGAAATAATCCATTTATACCTTCTTGTGGATATTTATCTCGCTCACCATCATTAGCTCCCACTCCACCATTACCTCACTCGCCATCAAAAATTGATTCTACAAACAATAAGGCAATTTAATAAGCCATTCATAAAAAATAGAAATCCATCAACCCTAACAGTTATTGAAGTCAAGCTGCCTCTTCTTGCATTAAGACGGTCAATTCTTTGTACATGGCTCATCCGTAGGAGAACAACTTGATACATAATAAGGTTGAGAGTAAGTTCTACATATTTGGATATTAAGTAATCTAGATTTTCTAAACCCTTGCCTTACACATGATATATGGAAATTGATAATGTACTTGAAACTTCGATAATTGTTTTCCCACAATAGAATTTTCAAAATATTTATTCAACAAGTTTAGATACAAGTCGATCCAAATTTCAAATCCGATATGCTTTAAAAGGTTCTTTAACAATTGAAAACTTATAAACATAGTCTTGAAATAATATTATAGGCGAGTTACAATTGAAGTCATCGATAGAACTTCATGATCGAACAATGTTATAGAAAGCACTAGGCGGACTAGGCGTTTGAGCCGGTATTGTGAGGAAAATTAAAGGCTGTAAAGCAAATATTATCTTGTTAAGAAATAATCACATTTTCTCAGTACCTGGCAGTCAATTTGCAAAGTAAATAAGATCTTTTATGAAAGAATTACTTGGTCCTACACATCTTCTAGTATGAGGAGTCAATGTAGTATTAGCTTGTTGGGAATAAAATTATCATGTATAGCTTTCACTTGTGACTCCAAATCAAGTATTATTTGTTGGTGTTGTTGTTGATGCTCCTGCTAATCTCAGTGTTTTGCTTGTGTGAAGGGTTTTATCCTACAAAAATTAAATTTACCAGTCATTACTATGTAAAGATTCATTATTAAAGTTAAATAAGATGATCCACTTACATATTTCTCATGATCCCTAGCATCTAGAGTTTCATTAGTTTTTTTTTTTGAGTTTCACGCAACATTTTCAAGGTTTTCTCATGTGTTGTTGTAATCTGTAATTAGGTTTTTTTCATGTCATATTTTTGCCAAATGTTCAGTTTCAAACTTTGTTCTGGTCATAAAAGGTACACATAGGTTCATACAGATTTTCAATTTCACACATTGTTCCAGTCACCCAAATTTTCACTTCCACTCATAAATCGAATCATAGAAGATAACATATAGGTTAACACAAAATTTCAGTTTCATCCAAAATTTTATCATTTTCACACAGATTCTCAATTTCACACATTGTTCTAGTCACCCAAATTTTTAGTTTCACCCATATATATCATCACCCAATCATCCAAAAATCACCCATAAATATCATCATCCAAAAAATCTTAGGAGAAAATTGTGTGGGAAAGCAAGTTAAGAACACTATTTAATTTCACAACAAACTTTGATAAATCTGTAGCATTTAATAGGCTAGTAAATGGAATTGATCTTATGGTCCTGGATAACATCCTAGCATGTAGCGGAAGGTGCATTTGACCCATCTATCTACTATTGTGATTGACCACCAAGTTCTGTGGGCACGCTTTCTTTCTCGTAATTTTGCAAGAATTAGAAGTGCATGTTGCCAAACAACTACTAGACTAAAGAAATAATCCATTTATACCTTCTTGTGGATATTTATCTCGCTCACCATCATTAGCTCCCACTCCACCATTACCTCACTCGCCATCAAAAATTGATTCTACAAACAATAAGGCAATTTAATAAGCCATTCATAAAAAATAGAAATCCATCAACCCTAACAGTTATTGAAGTCAAGCTGCCTCTTCTTGCATTAAGACTGGTCAATTGCTGTACATGGCTCATCCGTAGGAGAACAACTTGATACATAATAAGGTTCGGAGTAAGTTCTACATATTTCAGATATTCGTAATCTAGATTTTCTAAACCCTTGCCTTACACATGATAAATCAAGAGGCCTCCAAATTTTTCTATGCTGCAAAACCACTATTATTCCCCTCATAACTGTGATGGTGCCTTCTTGTATGATGGTACGAGGGTTTGGAGTGGTAATACGTGATCATCGCGGCAAGTTTATCGGTGCCTGTGGAGGTAGTTGTTCTACTGTTCTTCCCTAGTCATGGTGGAAGCCTTAGTGTTCCTCCAAGGTGTTCGCTTTGCTAAGTATATGGGAGGCTCTATGGTAGGGTTTGAATAGGATGCGAAGTTGGTTACCGATGAGTTAAAAGGTGATAAAGATTGCTTATCTACATTTGGTCACATTAGCGAGTCTATTCAATTGGAGGCTTTCCATTTTCCTTTACACCATTTTTCCTTCACTCATAGAGAAGGCAACAAGATTGCTCATTCGATTGCAAAGTTTGGAGCTGCAAGTAGCATGTGTTATCATTGAATTTCTTCTTATTCTGAGTTTATTGCTCAGAATATTATTGCTAATGTAGCTTCTATTGATCTTTATTAATTTAATCCATTTTTTCTTTAAAAGAAAACTTACACATGATATATGGAAATTGATAATGTACTTGAAACTCGATAATTGTTTTCCCACAATAGAATTTTCAAAATATTTATTCAACAAGTTTAGATACAAGTCGATCCAAATTTCAAATCCGATATGCTTTAAAAAGGTTCTTTAACAATTGAAAACTTATAAACATAGTCTTGAAATAATATTATAGACGAGTTACAATTGAAGTCATCCCAATAGAACTTCATGATCCAGAACAATGTTATAGAAAGCACTAGACGGACTAGGCGTTTGAGCCAGCTGTTCGCGAGGAAAATTAAAGCTGTAAAGCAAATATTATCCCTTCTGATTGATCTTAAAAAAAGAATAAATACAACTCTCTCTCGAATGCAATTTCTCTCTCTAACTGACTTAGATAAAAAGAAATTATAAATTCCTCGATCGGTTGCCCGATTTACAAAAGAAGAAAGGGTCAACGGAGATCCTTCCTTTTGTTTAAAACTGGGTTCTTCACGGTGGCGATAGGAGCTTGAGCCTTGTATCCCGTGGACGATCCGACCATCTTGTTGCTCGTGGAATCACGTTGAAAAGGACTTGCAAGGCAAGTTTAAGAACTCGCAAAGCAGGTTTCTAACTCTAATGAGTTTGATAACCCGAAGAACAAGTTTTGTAACTCTGCACGAGTTTGGAGACCAAGCCAAATTAAAGGAAAGCCGATGTTGAAACAGCTCAAGCTCTCTCTCTCTAGTCGATTCACTCCTCAAGTGCTCAACTCTCCAATCTTTTTTTTTTACCCTTAGCTCCCCCCTTGAATTCCATCCTCCTCCTGCCTTTTATAGGTATTTTAGGGGTGTAACTGATCCCTTAGAATCAGGATTCGTGGCCCTCAAATCGTGGAAAACGGTTTTGGAGCTGTTTAAGTTGTGTTTAAAGAGCAAAAACGTGAAAGACCCGCGTTCTTAGATGACTCTCGCGCCTTTGGCTTAGGACTAGAACGCGGGGGTTGAGTCCCGCGTTTTCAACCTCGAACATGGCCATGACGCTCCGCGTTTTGAACTTGGACGCGGCTGAAAGCTCCGCATTTTGAGCTTGGGCGGTGAGGGCTCAGCGTTTTGAGCTTGGGCGGTGAGGGCTCAGCGTTTTGAGCTTGGGCGGTGAGGGCTCAGCGTTTTGAGCTTGGGCGGTGAGGGCTCAGCGTTTTGAGCTTGGGCGGTGAGGGCTCAGCGTTTTGAGCTTGGGCGGTGAGGGCTCAGCGTTTTGAGCTTGGGCGGTGAGGGCTCAGCGTTTTGAGCTTAGAATGTGGTGAATGCTTCAGCGTTTTGAGCTTGGGCGGTGAGGGCTCAGCGTTTTGAGCTTGGGCGGTGAGGGCTCAGCGTTTTGAGCTTAGAATGTGGTGAATGCTTCAGCGTTTTGAGCTTGGGCGGTGAGGGCTCAGCGTTTTGAGCTTGGACGCGATGCTAAACTTCTTGGTTGAATCTTATCCTTGTGTTTGTGACTCTACTCTATTTCTTTAGAAGCCTTCGAACTGTGACCTCGCTCGATGATATCTCGGTGGATCGTAGCTTATCAGTAATAAAATTTTGACAGCCTACAGAAACCCCTCCAAAGTTTTCGAAAGCTTACGGTTGACTGGGACGGGCTTTCGGAATACTTTGGATATTTCTTTTTGTCTGATTCTGAAAGGGTATTGCTCCTCGTCAAGGGAATTGCACGCTGGTCCTTTACTTTTTGCATGTGCAAGTAGACGGTGGCATTTTACTTTTGAACCGCGAGGATGACTTGAGCATTTTGCTTTTGAAACGCGGGGCTATGCTTTGCGTTCGCAGTTTAAAACGCGAGGCAAATTCTCTTGAAACGTGGGGATGATCTCCGCGTTTTGACCTTAAACGCGACGATAAGGTCCGTGTTTTATGATTTGGACGCGATGTTGAAGTCAAACTAGCTTGAACTTGAATGTGGGGCTGAGTCGTCTTGGGCACGATGCGAGGCTGAAGCTGAACCGACTTGGTTAAGAACGCGAGGATCTCGTTCGGGCGAGATTTCTTGCCTAAAATCTCGTGGAGATTTGATGGGCTGGCGGCCTTATAAATAGACCTCTGGGTCAAATTAAAAGTCTTACAGACTTCTTGCCAAGGAAATTGTCTTCTTTAATTCTCCGGCGAGCATCTCCGATATCCGATCTTTCGAAGAGCTTTTCAGTTCTTTCGGCGAATGTCTCCCAAGAAGTCAACAAATAAGCCTAAGAAGACCGCCCGGCTCGAGCACGCCGAATCGGATGCCGCATGGCGCTCGTCCGAAGCCGCGACACTCCCTTGATCGGTGGTAAGTTTCGACCTCGACAATAACTTGTTTTGACAGTTTCGCTCTTCGTAGTAACGTAAACGACGAAGCTCGCTTAGAACATGGGCGACGCCTGCTTTTTCAATACTAAATCACGAGGCTCATCCTGCGCATTTTGAAATAAGCGGGATCGACATTCACGTTTTGGCAATGAAACGCGGGGTTGACACCCACGTTTTGGCAACGAAACGCTGGATCGCGGTTTCGCTTGACGCTGGGACGCCGGTTGGCATCCACGCTTTATACTTAAGACGGGATAACCCTCGCCCTGGGTTTGACTTTATTAAACTCGCATTTACTTTCCTCCGTAATAACTGACTTTTATTCTCTTGTGCAGTGCGCTACTCGAGTGATCCTCTCACTTTTAATAGTCATTTTGGCCATGAGGGAGGTGAAGATCCAGAGGTTAACTTCAGTCTCCGCCAAAAGCTTCCCATCGTTCAGGACAGGGATGAAGATCGACTAAAGTTCGTCACTGAGGCTAGTTTACCAGGAATCAGGGCCATCGTCACGGATCTCAAAATGGAGACGCTGGATCGAAAGCCTCTCAAAAAGCCCGCATTTCTTTTTGGAGACCCTGTGGCACTTGATACTAAAATCTTTTACGACGGGGATTACAAGATGCTGCTAAAAGTTGGTGATCGACTCCTCTTCCTTCCCAACATGGAGCGCATGTATCCACTCTCTTATCTACAGTGTGCCTCTATCCCGAGGCATATGGATTGGGATCTCGTCAAGAATCAAAGTGGGGTATCACTCGGGATGTTGACCCATCAAGGTGTGCGTCCAGTGGGTCATCGACAAGTGACGGCTTTAAGGCCAGGCTTGGTCACTCGAGTATCCGACTCTTGAGGTGCCCACTCCGCCAAAGATTTTTGCTCGCCGATTCATAGTCAGAAGGGGAGTTTCCCGCTCAAGACTTCAGGGCACCGGGATGGGTACACTCAACCGACGGAATGTGGTGGACCCGTCTTGTGAATTTTGTCATGGATGAGCTACAAGATTTATTGATTCTTTCCGGTTTGGGTGATCCGGTCTTGGCTATGCGATACGATATCGCACAGAATCCTTATAACTTTTTTGCTATGCTGGAGAAGTATAACCCAGAGACTTGTACGTTCTTTACACCCGTTGGAGAGCTAGGTTTTGCTCTTCATGAGATGTACGAAGTCTCGGGCTTGCCTTTTGGGGAGCTGCCATATGAGGAGTTTATTCCCGGAACTGAAGAGTTGGCCATCTTGAGAGCAGCCAGTCCCGACATCTACGAGACTTTTTGGGAGTTGATGTCTCATTTCCAAACTTATGCCCAGCTAACGGGGTTGCGTGGAGGCGGAGTCAAACAAGCGTCTTGGGCTGACTATTTATTCAAGAATTTGCATAGCAAGGATACTGATGTTGTTCGCCTTGTCATGAGCTCGCCTCGACGGTTAAAGATCGTATTAGGAGCGCCTCCTCTCATTATACTAATGAGGCTCAAGAGGACACTTTCCCGCCATTCACAGAGTTCAAGAGTTTTCATTACCAAACTCTGACCCCTATTTCTGACGTGGCTTTTTTGCTGGCTTCCTAATGTTATGGCTAAAGCGGTGTGTGGTGCCCTCCCGGCCCACTGACTCTATTGCTACCGAGGTCGCTACTTCGCCAGCTTTGGGCTCATGGGAGACCAATCAACCTTCTTCTGCGATGGCGTGCGTTCTGAGCGGCTTGAGGGAATTATGTCATGATTTTACCCAAGTCAAGGCAGTTGGCACTGGTGAGAAGAAGGCTCTGAAATTTCCCAACCCACGCGTGCCTTTACCGTATACCTATTTGGTGGCCTGGTTTGTTTTGCATTGCCCATCTTTGATGTCTGCTGCTACTTCTTGTGGCGACTCTTTCGTTCCGTGGGTTCAACGGTTAGGGCCGTCTCGATGGGAGGGCTGGTACATGGTCATGGTTCGGCAAATTTTGTCAAAGGATCTCAACTACCATATCTTCAGATGCTTTCCCGATTTTGAGGGAGGCGGATATAGAGAGATGTATCAGGACACTAAGGGCTCCAACTCCTTCACCCAATTGAATGGGGGTGTTTTTCGTTGGTTGATCAACATCAGGCCTGGCTACCTAATCTTTCGCCAAGGTGGGAAATGTTACATTGAGCCTTACCAGCCTTTCCGGTTTGCTCGACAATTTGGCTATGACCAGCTGTACGTTGGGAATCCTAATCCCCATCTTGCGCTCATCGGGAACTTATATGAAGGTGCTGTGGCCTCGGTATTATTCTCATGGTCGCAGACTGGGGCCAAATTACACTTCCTCACAAGACTTCAATAGTTATAATGACTATGGGTTTCTCAGAATCGTACCAATCCGCTTCCCAAATCCACGAATATAAAGCGAACTTCGTCTTGTTTAAGAGATCGAGAAAAATGTATGATCTTGAAGAGGCATTCTAAAGCACCCCGCGTGAGGGGGTTCGAAGAATATTTAGCTTGGGAGCCCGAGGCTGGTGCTGAGGGAGAGGCTGAAGCTACCACGGTTGGGCCTACTGGGCATACTTTGGCTGAGGCTCGTGAGGAAAGAGCTGCAGGTAAACGGCCAATGTCTAAAAAGGACACGCGCCGCCAAAGCAAGCTGGTTCGGACAGCCACCCAATGTACCGCTTCCCGGAGCTGTGGGGCCAAACTAATGCAAGATGCGTTTAGAGCTGCTCCTCCAAGACCTTCGGTGGAAGAAGAAGAACCCCAGGAGTCATCGGTTGCAGGGATTTCTCACCAACGGGGTCTCCGTTCGATCGGGCTGGCTTTAAGGGGTTCCCTTTCTCGCCAATCTTCGGAGGAAGAAGGTGGAGATGAATCACTTCGTGAAGATGCGGAGTCTATTCCAACTGTTGAGCCTCTCGATATGATAATTCCAGGCCAAACTTCTGATGCTGTTCCCAAAGCGACTGAAGGGGAGGCTCAGGCGGAAAGGGCTGAAGCTTCTGTACCTACAAGATATTCATCTCCTGCTTCTTCGGTGCTCATGCCTACAACAGGGGCTGAAAGGCCTAGCCCCACGACTGGACTATTTCCTAAGTCGACCACGGCTACGAGTTCCCCACATCCTTTAGGAGACGACGGGGAAGAGGAGTCGTATGGGTACTCCGCAGAGTACGATGGACTTTTCGACGATCTCCCAGCTGTCACTTCTGAGAAGGCGTCAGCTCCTGTAGCTATTTCCTCTTTGGGTAAACATTGTTTGTTTTGAATCTTGATAGCTGTTTCATACGTGTTTTTGTTTTTGACAACAATTATTTCTGTAGGCTCGCCGCTAAGGGCAACTTCAGAGGTTGTGGTAGCAGTGGCCCAGGAAACTGTACCGACAGCAACCTCTATACCTGAGTCAGTTCCAGAAGTTTCAGCAGCAGCAATTTCTCCTCCGATAAGATCAACCCCTCTTAGGATTTCTCTTAGGACTGGGACGGATGCTAGTACCTCCCCTTCCGCTCAAATACCATCACCTATGACTCCTTCTCAGGGCCTCAAGACTCAACATGAGCTGGTATTATCTCCTGCAGTTTCCATGGAGTCGGCCGTTGTGCCTAATTTGCTTCAGAAATACATCGGTCCTTTAGAATCTGAGATGTAGGACGCCGCGAGGATCATTGTTGCTGGAAGGAGCACCTTTGCAGCTTTCAGGCCTATTTTAATGAATTATTTGAATAACATCAGGTATCTGGGCGACACTGAATGCATCCAACGCTGTACCGACGAGATATCTCGCCTAGAGGAAAGCTTGAAGAGCTTTGAGGAATTGAATCATGTTGATCTGGAGGCTCAGATTGAGTCAACCCTTGCTGACTTTTATGTCCAAGCGATGCATCAATATGAAGCCGTTCAGAAGAATTTGAGCGAGAAGGAGATACAAGTTGCATCCCTGAAAACTCAGTGGGATCATTGGCAACATGAGCTGACTTCCATGACCTCTATTATGCAGGCCACTCGCGAATCAGTTGCTATCACTGAGGAAACCATCGCTCAACTCCAAGCGGAGTTGGTTCAACAGAAGGCCAAGCTGGCTCAGGAGGAAGCTGACGTAAAAGATCTCACCCGTAAAAGTGTAGAAACATACAACGATTATCGTGAGGAATTGCAGGTTCTTGAGGAGATTAAAAGAGGCGTTATCGCTGCTGCGCCAGATAAAGAGGGACTAAGGATGGCCACAAAGAATGGTGCGGGCCGCTCATGAGAAGGAAGTTGCTAAGGCCAAATCCCAGCTTGCGTCCATCACGCTTAGGGGACTATAGGCTTACTCTTGTGTTCACTCCAAGTCCTCTTTTCTTTTCTATTTTTTTTGGATGGCACTCTTTTGTATCATCTTTTTAGGGGTTTGAATAAAAGTGATACAAATTTGTTTTTTTTATTATGATTTCTTATGTCAACCATAATACTCATAGGATTTTTGGCAAACCCTCAGCCGTCAACGGATTTGATGAGTCTTTACCGATTACCGTTTGAATCGGGCTAGCGTGCGGATTGTTTAAGTCCGTTCTGCACGTAACGTTGCGCTAAAAGAATTAGACTCTTTTAGACTTAGTACTACGATATTGAATACGTAGACTTTGTCTTTTATTGCGGGAATAGACCACCCGGCTGCATGTTTTTCATGCAGACTTACCTTTACTTAGACTTAGGGCTTATGGTGTGAACAAAGCTTTAGGGCTTGTGTTGTGAACAAGGCTTTAGGGCTTGTGTTATGAACAAGGTTTTAAAGGGCTTATGTTGTGAACAAGGCTTTAGGGCTTGTGTTGTGAACAAGGCTTTAGGGACTTGTGTTGTGAACAAGGCTTTAAAGGGCTTGTGTTGTGAACAAGGTTTTAAAGGGCTTGTGTTGTGAACAAGGTTTAAGGGCTTGTGTTGTGAACAAGGCTTTAGGGCTTGTGTTGTGAACAAGGCTTTAGGGCTTGTGTTGTGAATAAGGCTTTAAAGGCTTATCATCCTATTGAGCCGGGTTGGCCGATAAGCTGATTGTGGTTTAATCAAATTTGTGGATTCATCATCCTGTTGAAGAGGATTGATAGATTGGTTACGATTTAAGCAAATTTGAGGACCTATCATCCTGTTGAAGAGGACTGATAAGTTGGTTGCTTGGAGCTTGTAAGGATGAGATCGGGCTTCGATAGCTTAAAAGAAAAGAAAATTCCTGTCAAAGGAGTTACTAAGTCTAAAACTGGCTAAGTGTTAGACTCAAAACGTGGGGGTTGGGACCCGCGTGTGAAATTCAGAACGCGTAGGTGAGCTTCACGTTCTGGCTTTAGAGCGCCGAGGTGAGCCTCGCGTCTGGGGTATGAAACGCAGAGATGTGCCTCGCGTTTAGAGATAAAACGCTGAGGTGAGTCTCGCGTTTAGGGATACAACGCGGAGGTAAGTCTCGCGTTTGGAAATAGAACGTGAAGGTGGGTCTCGCGTTTGGAAAGCTGAACCGCCTTATCTTAGGTAGTTGTGTCTAACCGCCTTAACTGTGGTGGTTGAAGAATCTTAAATGGAGATCTTCTCCTTTTTCTTCGTATAAACAAACTCCTTGGGTAAAACTTGGAAATTTTACCAAGGGTTAAAATCACGACTTTTTCATCTCCTTCGTGGTTTCAAGAGATTTCGTGTTGCCGCAACTCTTCCTGAGTTCTTCCCCATCTTCAATCAGCCAGACTTCTTCAATGGCTCCAAATAAAGTCGTTCACACAGTCAAGGGCGTCGTTCGAACGACTCCAAGCACAACACCGGCCGAGACCTCGAGTGACCCATCAGTTTCGATGGTGCTGCCGCCACCGCAAACCCCCTCACATCAAGGTATACTAGGGTTTCGAACTCGTTTTAATGGGTTCCAACCCAAAATTGAACTCTGCGTTTCGAACGCGGAGTTGATGTTGATGATGGAGACGCGGGACTGACTCTCGCGTTTTAAATTTAGAACGCGAGGGGTTATCTCCGCGTTTCTGTAGTTGGAACGCGGAGTTGTCCTTCGCGTTTTATGCTCGAACCGCGGGGCTGAACCTCGCGTCTCATAGCTAGAACGCGGGGTTGACCCTCCCGTCTTATAACTAGGACGCGGGGCTGGCCCTTGCATTTTCATCTTGGGCCATCCTAGGCTCTCTTGTAGTTTTCTTTTCTGACGTTTTTATCTTCTCTTGTCTGCAGTTCTCTATGCTGATAGGCCGCTTTCCCGTAGATATCACTTTGGTTATTCGGGTTGGATGGACCACGATGTGGCTTTAGGTCTTCGCCGGGAGCTTCCACTGACCCGGGACAATTGTGTGGAAAGAACAATGATGATCCATCGAGCTGAACCTTCCACTTTTTGGGCCATTATAACAGATATGAATTTTGTGGCGTCAGAAGGCCATGACTTAATCGAGAAGCCAGCGTTCTTCTTCGGAGATCGTATCGAGGCGGATGATAACATGGACTGCGGCGAGGAATCCAAGATGCTACATCAAGCTAACGACCGCTTCTTTTTCCTTCCTAGTATGAAGCGGATGCATCCGTTTTCTTACTTTCAAAGCGTCTCCTGCTGCAGGCGTTTAGATTGGGATCTAGTCGAGGAAAGGGATAAGGTGCCGGTTGGGGTTCTGACTCACCAGGCGGTTCATCCTTTGGGGGGTGACTATAAGGTGACGGGCTTAAGACCAGGCGAGTTTCATAGCGTAAGTCCCAATCAAGAGAGGGCCACTCCGGCCAGTACTTTTATTCGCCGGTTCATTGCTGCCCAGGGCGAATTTGTTGCTCAAGAATTTAGGACCCCTGGATGGGTGTATTCTCCTGAAGACGGATGGTGGGTCTGTATGGTGGACTTTGTTATTAATGAATTGCGAGTGCCACTCACCTTATCCGGGTTAGAGATTTCAGTGAGAGCCACGCGTATCGGTGTCATCTAGAACTCCTACAGTTTCTTTGCCGTCCTGGAGAAGTATAACCCTGATACTTGTACTTTCTTCACTCCCGTTGGGGAGTTAGGTTTTGCTCTCCAGGAGATGTATGCAGTATCGGGTTTACCATTTGGTGAACTGTCGTATGAGGAACTTGTTCCTAGCACCGCTGAACTTTCTATTTTGCGGAGGGAACACCCAGATGTCTATGCCACCTTATGGGAAGTGATGTGTCACTTCCATATCTGTGTACAAGAGACTGGACTACGATCGGGCGGCGTTAAACAAGCGTCTTGGGCTGAATATTTATTTTAAAATCTGCATAATAAGAATGCACCGATGATTCGTCTACCAGTGAGTTCCTCCAAAATTTTCACTGCTCAATACATCAACGTAGCGCTGGAAGATATCTTTCCTCCTGGTACGAAGTTTGAGAGTTTCCGTTACCAAGCGGAGACTCCTATCTCTGATATGGCATTGCTAGCCGGATTTCTGATGATCTGGCTGAAACGTTGTGTGGTTCCCTCCAAATCCATCGAATCCATCCTGATCCAGGTGATATACCCCGCAGTTCTTTTGGCTCATGGAAGGCCGATAAGTCTCCTTTCAACTATGGTAAGTTGCATACAATATGACTTACGGGAACTGACTTCGGAATTCTTAGATGTAAGAAAAGTTGGGTCAGAGGAAGGTAACAGATTGAAAACTCCCCAGCCACGCGTGCCAGTGCCGTACTTCTATTTGATGGCCTGGTTCATCATGCACTGCCCCTTATTAATGACGGGGGTCAGCGATGCCAACTCTTTTTTCGTTCCCTTTATACAGCGGCTTGGGTCAGCCAAATGGGCACATTGATACATAGTCCCAACTCGACAGATTTTACTGAGGGAGGATAACTATCGAGTCTTTTGCTGTTCTCCTGATTTTGGTGGAGTAGAAGAGCGATGCCAAATTTTCATGGATGTGGCACCTGGTAACTTCACTTCATTGCCGGAGGGCATCTTCTGGTGGCTCATCACCATCAGGCCTGGGTATTTGGTCTTCCGCTTGGGTGACCGGTGTATCATCGAGCCTTACTTGCCTAGCCGGTTTGCTCGACAATTTGGGTATGATCAACTATATGTTGGAAACCCTAACCCCAAGTTGGCTATCGTTGGGAATTTGTATGAAGGAGCTCGAGCCTGGTATAATTGGATGGCAGGAGGCTCCAATACAGTATTTGCGCTACCTTCTTCCACGCCCAACTGTCATACCGTTCTTGAGTTTTGCAACTGGTACCGTGAAGCTTCGAAATTCCCTGAATATGACGTATATACTTCCTGCCTGAAGGACATTAGGGAGATGTACGAATCTAAAAGAAATTCGAGCAGGACGCGCCTCAGAGGAATCGACGACTATGTGATTTGTGAGCAGGAAGCACTCAAAGTTAACCAAGTTCAACGGGATATCCTGGAGGTGGAAGCTCCTTCGGAGAGAACAGCAGGGAAAAGGGTTCTCACTGCAGAAGAAACGGCTCAATATGAGAAGAGGACTCGTCAACGAATAACGACGAGGTCATACTCTCGCTCAGAGCCGAAACTTATGCAGGGAGCTATTAGATCCGTTTCCGCGTTGCATGAAGAAGGAGAGGTGAAATCACTCGTCATACCGGTTCCTTCACCACGAGTACTTCCCCCAATTATCCCAGACATGGTGGTTGACGAAACCACACGCATTCCACATGGTATCTATATGGAGTCTGATATAAACCGACTGTGAGGGATACTAACGTGCGCGGCTGACTTTGTTATGGGCGGTCGTGGCTCCTTTGAAGTCTACAGGCCTCATATAATAAAACATCTGGGCTACCTTAAGCGGTCAGGCGACGCCGAATGTTTCCAACATTGTGCTGCAAGAGTTTCTCATTTGGAAGCAGACTTGCAGGCCTTCCAGGTGCTTTCACAGGTTGACGTAGAAGCGGAGATAACCAAGTCTCTCATTAGAGCTCAAACTGAGAAGACATCTCAACAGAAAACCCTTCAAGCGAGTTTATCTGAAAAGAAGGCGTGGGTTGCCAACTTGCAGGAGCAGCATGATCAATCCCAACTTGAGTTGATTAAATCTGCCACTTCTGTGATTGCAATTCAGGAGTCTATTGCCCAATTAGAGGCTGAATTAACTCGGAAAAGGGCTCAACTGACTCAGGAACAAGAAGCCGTAGAGGGACTTCGTTGCTGCAGTGCTGAGATTCTTGATACCCTTTGCCAAGAGGTGAATGCTCTGGAGGTTATGAAAAAGGAGGTTGCGGCGGCTGAAACTCATCTCAAGGCAGAAGTTGCAGAGAGAGTGCGCACTGAGCATGAACGAAAGCTTGCGGAGCTTAAGTCGCGGCTTACAGTTATTCACTTGACGGGCCCAGAATCTTTCTAACATCAATCTTGTATCACCTTTTATTTTGTTATTAAGAATGAAGTGATACTTTTGTTCCTCCTTTTGCGCACAATATTTTTGATTTATAATAATGAAAACAATTACAAATGCCAGAGGTATAATGTTAACATAGCACAAATGATCATTCAAGATTCGAAACGAAAGAAGTCCATTCCAATAAATTGACCCCCAGCCTAAGCGCGTTCAGTTCTTTCTCCTAAGTTTGGTTAGGAACAAGAAAGGGGATCTTACAGCCTATGGGTAATATTTCTTGAGAAACTTCCCGTTAATTGGCATCATGAGAATGTCACCTTTCAAGTCGATAAGTCGATAAGCTCCGTTAGAATAGACCGTCTCGACTACAAAAGGTCCTTCCCATTTGGGATTGAATTTCCCTTTCGTCTTATGTGTCATGACCATAGGTTGGCGGACTGTTAAGACAAGATCGCCTCTCTTGAAGATCCTTCCCTTAACCTTCTTGTTGTAGGCTTTAGAAATCCGAGCTTGGTATAGCTCGATTTGTTGTTGAGCTCGAAGTCGCTTGTCATCTAACATTTCTAACTCCTGCAGGCGTAGTTGATGTTGCTCTTCATCCGTAATTCCAGTTGCGAAAGCGACTCTTAGGGAAGGAATTTGAATTTCCAATGGTAGAACGGCTTCAGATCCGTACACCAAAGAGAAGGGAGTAGCTTTTGTTGGAGTTCTCACCGTCGTGCGATAAGCCCATAAACAATTGCCCAACTTCTCATCCCAATCACGTCGACTTTTAGAGACGAACTTTTTTAGAAGCTTCACAATGGTCTTGTTGAAAGCTTCTGCAAGACCATTGGCTGGGGGATAATATGCCGTCGACGCAACACTTTGGATCCTGAACTTATTGCAAAATCTCTGGAATCCATAGCTAATGAACTGCGCACCGTTATCGTGGACTATCCGCCGCGGTATGCCAAAGCGATAGAGGACGTGATGCTTAATGAACTTGATCACATTCGAAGTTTTGACTTCTTTCAAAGGAACAGCTTCCGCCCATTTGGAAAAGTAATCAGTTACGGCTAGGATGAATCGATGCCCCTTGGACGTTGGTGGAGAGATAGGCCCGACAATATCCATCCCCCACATTTCGTATGGCCATGAAGAAGATTTTGGGTGTAGATTTCCCGGTGCTTGATGGATGAAGTCACCATGTATTTGGCACGCATGACATCATTTAGTGTAATCAGCAGCATCTTCAAACATCTTTAGCCAATAATAGCCTATTCTCCGTAAGCGGTCACCTAATTTACTCCCAGGTTGATGGGCTCCACATATTCCATCGTGGGCCTCTTTTAGGGCTTCTCTTACCTCCTTTCGGGAAAGGCAACGGAGCAAAATTCCGTCATGCGACTTACGATACAAAGTCTGGGAGGCTGCGTCATAATAAAAACAAAGGGCCTTCCATTTAATGGCGGCTGCTTCTTTGGGATCATCCGGCAGGATCCCATATAAGACATAGTCTATATAAGGGAATCGCCAATCCCTTGGTTCGAACCCAATGGAAGTTTCGCAAACGATCTCTTCTGTTGGCCCTTCTGGACTTCCTTTTGTGACAAGTTCAGGAAAGTACAATTCACGCCCTGCGACAAATATTATTGTCTGGGCCTTTGGAGGTAATGCTAGTGATGTGGCTAATGAAGCCAGGGCGTCTGCATAGGCATTCCGGGCTCGTGGAATATACTCTATGAAAAAGCCTTCGAACTTTCGTGCTAATTCTAGAACCGCTGAGTGATATGGGATTAAGTCTTCATTGCGCACTTCATACTCTCCTCGAACCTGATTCACGATGAGCTGAGAATCACCATAAGCCTCGAGGTATTGGATGTTGATTTCTTCAGCCAGCTACATCCCTAGCAATAAAACGTTATACTCTGCTACATTATTAGTACATGGCTCAGCTAAGGAAAACCCCCTTGGGACCACGAGACTGTTCGGGGAAACAAGTATAACCCCCACACCGGCTGCAATTCCTCCATCTGGGTTTGCTCTAGAGGCTCCATCAAAGAATAGCTTCCATACCTGAGTATCTTCTTGAGTCATGCAAGCTTCAGTGATTTCATTTGGTAGATCTTCATATAGTTTGGAAGAGTCGGGGACCGGATGATCTGCTAAGAAATCGACCCGCGGCTTTGTCCTTGATAATATACGGGGCATAAACTTCATATTGTATTGTGAGAGAAGTATCGCCCATTTGGCTAACCGGGAATTCAGTGAAGAGGGTTTGGTCATGAGCACTCTCAGAGGATTTACTCTGGAATTGCCATGTATTGTTTGCCCAACCAGATAATGTCGAGTTTTCTGGATGGCAAACATCAAGGCTAAGCATTCCTTTTCCACCGGGCTGTATCTGTGTTCGGCTCCCATCATGGTCCGGCTGAGGTAATAAATTGCTTGTTCATGTCCTTGGTCATCGTTCTGGGCTAGCAAGGCTCCAACTGAATGGTCCATGGCTCTCACATATAACAGGAAGGGTTTTCCCGATACTGGGGCCACGAGGATTGGCGGTTGTGTGAGATAGGTTTTGATTTCTTCGAATGCCTTTTGGCAATCTTCGTCCCATACGAACGAAACCCCTTTCTTCATTAATTTGGAGAAGGGTTGGCACCGACCCGAAAGATTTGATATGAATCTTCGGATGTACGCTAACCTACCTTGCAGGACTCTGAGCTCTTTAATGGTCTTTGGTGGTGACATTTCCTGGATGGCACGCACCTTTTCAGGATCGAGCGAGATTCCTTGGGACGTAACTATGAATCCCAGGAATTTACCACTTGACACCCCTAGGAAGGATTTTGTGGGGTTCATCTTCAGTTGATGTGTTCTCATGATGTCGAACATGGTCTTCAAGTCTGAGAGGTGGTCTTCCTTCTTGCGACTTTTTACCACAATGTCATCTACGCTTAGGTCGTTAGAATAGATTGTTTCGATCACGAAAGGTCCTTCCCATTTGGGGTTGAATTTTCCTTTCATCGTATGTGTCATGACTATAGGTCGGCGGACTGCTAAGACAAGATCACATCTCTTGAAGATCCTTTCCTTAACCTTCTTGTTGTAGGCTTTAGAAATCCGAGCTTGGTATAGCTCGATTTGTTATTGAGCTTGAAGTCGCTTGTCGTTTAACACTTCTAACTCCTGCAGGCGTAGTTGATATTGCTCTTCATCCGTCATTCCAGTTGCAAGAGCGACTCTTAGGGAAGGGATTTGAATTTCCAGTGGTAAAACGGCTTCGGACCCGTACACCAAAGAAAATGGAGTAGCCTTTGTTGGAGTTCTCACCGTCGTGCGATAAGCCCACAAATATTCGCCCAACCTTTCATTCCAATCCCGTCGATTTTTAGAGATAAACTTTTTTAGAAGCTTCACAATGGTCTTGTTGAAAGCTTCTGCAAGGCCATTGGTTGGGGGATAATACGTTGTCGACGCGACACTTTGGATCCTGAACTTATCGCAAAATCTCTAGAATCCGTAGCTGATGAATTGTGCACTATATCGCGGACTATCCGCCGCAGTACGTCAAAGCGATAGATGACGTGATGCTTAATGAACTTGATCACGTTCGAAGTTTTGACTTCCTTCAAAGGAATAGCCTCTGCCCATTTACAAACGTAGTCAATTACAGCTAGGATGAATCGATGTCCTTTGGACGTTGGCGGAGAGATAGACCCAACAATATCCATCCCCCACATTTCAAATGGCCATGAAGAGGACGTCGGGTGTAGATTTTCTGGTGCTTGATGGATGAAATCACCATGAATTTGGCACGCATGACATCGTTTAGCGTAGTCAGTGGCATCCTCAAACATCTTTGGCTAATAATAGCCAATTCTCCATCTCCGGAGTCGATCTCCTAATTTACTCCCAGGTTGGTGGGCTCCACACATTCCGTCGTTGGCCTCTTTTAGGGCTTCTCTTGTCTTCTCTCGGGAGAGGCAACGGAGCAGAATTCCGTCATGCGACTTGCGATACAAAATCTGGGAAACTGCGTTATAATAAAAATGAAGGGCCTTCCGTTTAATGGTGGCCGCTTCTTTAGAATCATCCGATAGGATCCCATACAAGACATAGTCTATATAAGGAAATCGCCAATCCCTTGGTTCGAGCTCAATGGAAGTTTCGCAAACAGTCTCTTTCGTTGGTCCTTCTGGATTTTCCTTTGTGATAAGTCCAGGAAAGTACAATTCACAGCCCGCGATAAATATTATTGTCTCAGCCTTCGGTGGTAATGCTAGTGATGTGGCTAATGAAGCGGAATGCATCACGCGATACGAACTTCATGAATATATCCTATGAAAAAGCCTTCGAACTTTCATGCTAGTTCTAGGACCGCTGAGTGATATAGGATTAGGTCTTCGTTGCGTACTTCATACTCTCCTCGAACTTGATTCACGATGAGCTGAGAATCACCATAAGCCTTGAGGTATCGGATGTTGATTTCCCCGGCCAACTGCATTCCTAATAATAAAGCGTTATACTCTGCTACATTATTAGTGCATGGCTCAGCTAAGAAAAACCCCCTTAGGACCACGAGACCGTTTGGGGAAATGAGTACAACCCCCACACCGGCTACAATTCCTCCATCTGGGTTTGCTCTAGGGGCTCCATCAAAGAATAGCTTCCATACCTGAGTAACCTCTTGAGTCATGCAAGCTTCAGCGATTTCATCTGGTAGATCTTCATGCAGTTTGGAAGAGTCAGGGACCGGATGGTCTGCTAAGAAATCTGCCACAGCTTATCCTTTGATAGCCTTCTGAGGCATAAACTTCATGTCATATTGTGAGAGGAGTATTGCCCATTTTGCTAAACGGGAATTCAACGAAGAGGGTTTGGTCATGAGCACTCTCAGAGGATTTACTCTGGAAATGACATGTATTATTTGCCCGACCAGGTAATGTTGTATTTTCTGGACGGCAAACACCAAGGCTAAGCATTCCTTTTCTACCGGGTTGTATCTGTGTTCGGCTCCCATCATGGTTTGGCTGAGGTAATAAATTGCTTGTTCGTGTCCTTGGTCATCGTTCTGAGCTAGTAGGGCTCCAAGTGAATGGTCCATGGCCCTCACATATAGCAGGAATAGTTTTCCTGATACCGGGGCCATGAGGACTGGCGGCTGTATGAGATAGGTTTTGATTTCTTCGAACGCCTTTTGGCAACCTTCGTCCCATACGAACGAAACCCCTTTCTTCATTAATTTGGAGAAGGGTTGGCACCGACCCGAAAGATTTGATATTAATCTTCGGATGTATGCTAACCTACCTTGTAGGCCTCTGAGCTCTTTAATGGTCCTTGGTGGTGACATCTCCTGGATGGCGCGAACCTTTTCTTGATCGAGGGAAATTTCTTGGGACGTAACTATGAATCCCAGAAATTTATCACTGGATACCCCTAGGAAAAATTTTGTAGGGTTCATCTTCAGTTGATTTGTTCTCATGATGTCGAACATGGTCTTCAAGTCTGAGAGGTGGTCCTCCTTCTTTCTTCTTTTCACCACAATGTCATCTACGTAGCATTCGATCTTCTTACGTAGATGTTGATGAAAAATGGTATTCATCGCTCGTTGGTAGGTTGCTCCAGCATTCTTCAACCCAAATGACATTACGGTATAGCAGAATACCCCTAGTGGTGTCCTGAAGGCCGTGTGATTTGCATCTTCAGGATACATTTTGATTTGATTATATCCTGAAAATCCGTCCACGAAAGACATTCTCTCATACCCACAAGTGTTATCAATCATGACATCCGTGATGGGGAGTGGAAATTCATCTTTCGGACATGCCACATTCAAATCACGAAAATCAATGCATATCCGGATCTTTCCATTCTTCTTGGGTACAACAATAATATTGGCTAACCAATCCGGGTGTTGTTCTTCTCTGATGAAACCCGCATCAATGAGCTTTTGGATTTCTGCTACAATTGCCTCCATAATCTCCGGACAGAACCTGCGTTGCTGTTGCTTAACAGGTTTTCCATTCCGGTCAATATTGAGGCGATGCATGGCTACTTCTGGATCGAGACCAGGCATGTCTTCATAGTTCTAAGCGAAGACGTTAATGTATTCTTGGACGAGGAACACTAGGTCTTCTTTCTCATTCTGCGATAAGCTTTCACTTACGAAGATTGGTTTGGGATTGGTTTCGTCTCCCATATTTACTTGGATCACCTTATCTTCGGTGGGCGGGTCTCGTTGCTCGAAGCACATATCCCACAGAACGTCAAGGCATTTAATCTAAGGATCATTGTCTGATTGAATCCAATCGTCATCTTCGTCGTGGCTTGGATGACTGGCTGAGGCCATGTTTACAGACATGCTTGCGAAAACTGATCCAACACTCACGTCGGAATCCCATGGTGATGTTCCAGATGAATGGTCCTGCCCGGAGCGGTGTCCTACTTCATCTTCTGAAGGAGAAAGTGTTGATATGTATCCTAATCCTCGTCAGGTCTTGTGATAATAGTCTTGGGTTTTACTTTCAGGGACAAGGTGTCAGTTCGGGGTCCGCCTCCCTTTCCTAAAGTTTAACCCTTCTGGTTTACTGAAGTCGTATCCCATGTTCTTCATTATGTGACGATCATTAAGTTCATAATAATGAAATTGAGGAGTCGCTTCGTTTTCCTCTGAACTCTCTGGTTTGAGAACTTCAAGGTCAACTTTACCAAAATAAATTGGTTTCTGGCCTTCCTTTTTGGACGGGACCATAAAGAATGTCTTCCTCACGTCCTCCATCCTTCCGAAGGTAGAGAGAGACATTTTGAGTGGCAAGTCTAGTGATCTCTCGCCATATAATGCATGCCATGGCTCCGATCCTGTATCTATATCTATTTCTTTAGATGAGACATCAGGCAAGTAAGCCAAATTGAAATCTTCATTAATGTACCATTCACCCTCACTCAGTACATCTTCTTTATTATTAAGCTTATCAGAGCTCATTACATGCAATTCCCATGGACACTCTTCTTCAGGTTTGGGTTTGCTATCCACTTCATTGCCGCTGTCGATGGCTAGTTTCGGCAATTCAGGCTCCGGAGCGCCAAGGTAGAAGACCGAATCAGTGTGATAACTTTCCACCCCCTTGAATGGATGCTTCTCAGCTGTCGGGGTCTTGACTTCTCCCTCTTCATCAACATATTTTATTACTTGATGAAGGGTTGACGGGACAATTCAATTCGCATGAATCCAAGGTCGTCCTAATAGCAAATTATAGGACGTGTCGGCATCTATGATGTAGCAAGTCACTTCTGACTTGAGATCCCCAATTTGACACTTGAGCTTAATTTTACCCAAGGGTCGTGTGCTGTTGGCATTGAAACCAAAGATAGTTGTCTGGGTGGAGTTCAACCAGTGGTACGGGATTCCCAGAACTTGCATGACCCTATATGGCATTATGCTGAGCGCAAAACCCGGATCTACTTGAACTTGGCAAACCTCCGAAGACCCGATGTACCCTGTGTAGTACAGAGGTCTGTCATGCTTATGCTTGATTTGCATGTCCTCTTGTGTGAAGAATATGCACTGGAGACTTCGAATTGCTTGTAAGCATTGTGCACAAGCAGCTTCTGGGACTGCAGGAACTTGTGTAATAAAGCTCTCCGCATCCGTTAAAGCTTCAACTAGAGCTTCTCTTGTAGATTTGGACAACTTCAGGAGCTCATAAAGAGTGATTCTGGCGGGAATGTTAGCCAACTGTGCCAAAACATCGACGCGGATTGGTCTTCCTGATGTTTCTGCTTCTTGTTGTAGAAGGTTCTTATTATACCGAACCTCCTTTGGCTTTCCCTTATTTGCTGGTTTTTTAGGGATGGAACCCCCTGCCTCCTCGGCTTGCTCCCTGGATTCTTGAGCAATTTGATCATACCTTTTCAAGTATGTCTTCCCTGACCTCGTGCCTGCTCCTGGGTCCAATTCTCGGTCAACAGCTAAAATAGTCTCCTCTTTCTCTGAATCGGTGAGAGGGACCAAATAAGTATCTTCTTCATTTATGGATGGACTAATCATGTTGGAAGCTTTAGCCTTATTCTTCTTCTTCTTTGATGATGTCACCGTCTATTGTTGATCTTCAGTCAGGTCAGGATGGACCCACACTACTTCTCCATTTGAAATGGTAAGGGGTACCAATCCTTTACCTTCTTGACCATGTTGATTAATATTCTTCAAACGTAGCTCCCCTTTTGAAATGGGGATAGCACCATTAGGAGTCACTACGGGTTAGAAGTCTCCGAACTGAACCGATGTCATATTAGTAGACACGGTCTTCTGTTCTGGTTTCAGCTTGAGCACCTCGGCATCGACCAGTGCTTGCAGAATGTCTTTAAAGGTGTAGCACTTCTTCGTCGGATGTCCCAACATTCTGTGATATCGACAGTAGTTGGGATCATCCACCTTTCCTGCTTCTTCAGGCCTCTTTGCTTATGGGAGCTTCAACTTGTTGTTCTTCCGAAGCAGCTGAAATAGAGTATCGACATGCTCTTCTTTGAAAGAATATTGCTTAGGCGGCCTTGGTTGACTCGACGGCTTACCTTGCTTTGCCGGCGGAGATCGAACACTAGTATCGGCAGCATGAATATCCTTCCTCCTTGACCGAGGGGCATTATCTTGACCCCGCGACGCTGGCTGTCCTTGTTGTCCTGCTTCTTCAATTTTGATTCAAGCAACAATCTCTTCCGCATGTTCTCCCTGAGACACCAATTGCTTCCAGGAACGGCACTCTGCAACCCCCAATTGAGCCAAAAGATGGGTCTGCAGGTTATGCCGATAGGTTTCCACCAGAGTGGTTTGTGTCATCCCTGCTGGGCATCGCAATGCCATACTCCGGAATCTTTCCACAAAAGCCTTGATTGATTCCCCTTGCTTTTGTTTAGTGGCGAGGAGAGTAGGGACGGATACTTCAGTGTCATCTTCGAAGAACCTGGCTAAAAATAGCCTTTCCAAATCTACCCACTTCCGAATGGATCCGGCAGGCAGTTTCATGAACCATTCAAAGGCAACTCCCTTGAGAGTGCCAATAAATAGCCGGGTCAGAATAGCATCATTCGATATTACATCTCCAGTCTGTGACTTGAAGTAGTAAACGTGCTGATTCGGCGAACCTGTGCCATCAAAGGCTTGCAAAGTCGGGGCTTTAAACTTTAGAGGGTAGGGCGCTGCATCCCACTCCGCAGGATAAGGCCTCACAACCCCTTCGTCCTGGAGCTCACTCCTATTAGCGATAGCGTTAAGACGAGCTTCGAATTCATCCATTTTAGCCGATTGAAGATTTGATTCGTTCTCAGCCCCTTTCTCTCCTTCGGATGAAGAATCTATACGGTGAGTTTCTTGATCAGAGGTTTCACCCATCTTTCCCTTCTGCTTTGAAGATTGATCCTTCTTTCGTGACGATTCCGATCGAGGTATTGGACCAACCATGTGAGCTTGAGCCATATCTACAACAAGTTGGGCTACCATGTCCCTAAGTTGGTCAATGGTCTCCTGTTGTGACCGCATAGCTTCCTGCTGCAACCGCATATTCTCCTGCGTCATCGCCTGGTATTCTTCAAGCTCCTTTTTGAGATCTTCGGTATTCTCAGTTGTATAAGCAATGCTCTCATGCCCTACGAAAGAGCTGGAGGACTGAGCAATGGCTGAGTGCTCATCTTCAGGTTCTAACCCCCTGGCCAGCCTCTGATAATTGACAAGGGGTATGACTCCCTGTCGTGTTCGAAAAGTAAATCCTTCAAATTTATCGAGATTTCCTTAACACTTGGAGGCGATTAGTCTCGATTCGCCCAACCGAAGTTAATGACGTCCCTCTGCCAACCATGTTGATGGTGACTTCGGGATATTCAGTCTCTGAGGTCTTCCTCCTGTGGAATCGTCTCTTTCTCTTGGATGGAGCTGGATTAGTCAATCGATCAAAGACCGATTGTCTAGGTGCAGGTGCACAACATTGACATTCGGAGAGGACTGTAGCAATCAATCGCTCGCATGGGCATGAACGGGCAACTTATTGCGTCGGTCTTTCTCTTGACAACAATTCTCTCAAGTCAGAAACTCGAGGAACGTCAACCACCGGATCGGTGGTTTGAACTGGAACCTGTCCCTCATCATTTGAACGGGTTGGCTCTGGGTTAACATGAATCTTAAATCCATGGTCATCTTTCTGAACACGATGAATCTCATCACGTTTTGCGGTGCAGACATGAGGGTCGTGCTCTTTTTGTGAAACGCGGGCATGAGGTTCGCGTTTAATTGCTAAAACGCGCCCTTGAGG
This sequence comes from Asparagus setaceus, assembly GCA_012295165.1. Taxonomy (NCBI): domain Eukaryota; kingdom Viridiplantae; phylum Streptophyta; class Magnoliopsida; order Asparagales; family Asparagaceae; genus Asparagus; species Asparagus setaceus. Next base: position 21,370,829 of record CM022705.1, read on the forward strand.
GCTGTGTTTAGTCTGTGGAATGTGGACCTGAGGTTCGCGTTTAGTTGAAGGAACGCGGATGTCAGGTCCGTGTTTGATTGGAAGAACTCGGACTTCAGGTTCGCGTTTTGTTTGAGAAACGCGGCCTTGGGACCCGCATTTTGTTTGGATGACGCGCCACTGAGGGCCGTCTTCAACGCAGGTCGGGTTCTATAGCGAAACGCCAAGCTCGGTTGTCTTGAGGATCGATTTTCTCGGAGTTGTGCTCGACGTAGGGATCTTCTCTTTCGCCGAGCAGCATTCTTCTTAGCCTGTCTTAAAGCTTTTGCAGCATCCACACCTACGTCGGCTAGGTTCAACGCCGCGATAGGCCTCTTATGACCTGATACTCGTCGTGTAGGCTCGGGTGTAGGCTCTTCCACCTGTTCAGTCGAAGCCGGTCTTTTACCCTTAAGGGAAATACTACCAGAACCATCTGATTCAACGACAGAATCTCCCTTAGGTGATACAGGCTGATCTGGTGTCTTGCCCTCCCGAGAGACTTTGCGGATCTTGCGCATAGCCTTGGGGCTAAGGGATCCGGAAAAGAGCAATTCTTCGTATTTGGCTTGGTCAAACTCTACAGTGAGAGTTTCCACCATAGTCCCAACGAGATTGACGTCGGATTACGCCACCACTTCTTCATCTGTGAAGCTCGTCCCCAGCGGAGTCGCCATCTTTTGTTCGCAAGGAAAATTTTGAGAGAAAACTGTAAAATAAATGTTATTCCTTCTAATTGACTTTAAAGAAAAAATAAATACAATTCTCTCAACAAGTAATCTCTCTCTCTCTCACTGATTTTGAAAAGAAAGAAATTACGAGCTCCTCGATCGGTTGCCCGATTTACAAAAGAGAGAAAGATCAACGGAGATCCTTCCCTTTGTTTAGTCTGGGCTCTTCACGGTGGCGATAGGAGATTGAATCTTGTGTTCCGTGGACGATCCGACCGTCTTGCTCGAATCACGACGAAAAGAACTTGCAAGGCAAGTTTAAGAACTTGCAAAGCAAGTTTATAACTCTAACGAGTTTGATAACTCAAAGAATGAGTTTTGTAACTTTGTTCGAGTTTGCAAAACAAGCCAAGCTGAAGAAGAACCAGCATCGAAGTAGCTCAAGCTCTCTCCCAAGTCGATTCACTCCTCAAAGGCTTAACTCTCCAATCTTTTTCCCACTCTCAGACTGAAAAGTCCCTCCTCTCAAAAAATCTTCTCCCTGCCTTTTAATAGGTGATTTAGGGGTGTACCTGACCCCTTAGAATGAGGATTCGTGGCCCTCAAATCGTGAAAAATGGTTTTGAAACCATTTAGGTCATGTTTGAACGAGTCAAAAGGCAAAAGATCCGCGTTTTTAGATGACCCCTGCGTCTCTGGCTTAGAACTGGGACGCGGGGGTTGAGACCCGCATTTTAGGCTTTGAACGCGGCTGTATGCTCCGCGTTTTGGGACTTAGACGCGGCGATAAGCTCTGCGTTTCAAGCTTTGAACGGGGTCATGATGCTCCGCATTTTGAGCTTGGACGCGGCTGAGAGCTCCGTGTTTTGAGCTTTGAAAGCGGCTGAGAGCACTGCGTTTTGAGCTTGGACGCGATGCTAAGCTCCTTGGTTTGTTCTGAAGAGATTATTCTCTTGGTTGGATCTTATAAGGATTTGTCAAGTTGTAATCCCTGTGTTTGTAACTCTATTCTGTCGCCGTAGAAGCCTTCAAATTATAACTTCGTTCGACAGTATTTAGTGGGTCGTAGCTTATCAGTAGTAAAATTTTTTTTGACAGCCTACAAGGTGCCGGATTGGTGTCTAGACGGATTTCTTTCTTCATTTAAGTGGTGGTCGATGAGGTTTTGCTGAAGGTTGGAGGAGGTAGTGGAGGCGTTCATATTTGGAGGTTAAAGGAGTTTGAAGGAGGTTGGAGGACATGGATGCTGCAACACAGAAAATTACGAGCAAGGCCTAAAGGGTGCAGTCCATGTAAGCTGACAATGCTCCCCTAAACACTCTCAAAACCTAGGTGGGTAGCCTAGGTACCGCCCAGGCGCTAGGCGCTAGTTAGGTGGTCTAGGTACCACTTAGGCTTAGGCGTACGCCTAGGCGGACTAGGCGGAGGCTTTTTAAAACAGTGATCCAGAATATTCCTTTGTAAGCAAAAGCTACAATTTTCTTAGGCGTCAGCCTCTCATTGGTGGTATTCAAGGCATGTGAAATTTTTCTAGGAGTATCTTTAAAGCTCATACATGAGAAAATATCTTGTACCTTTGTGTAGGGTGGAAAATAACCGAAATTGAATCGAATCTCAAAGTATTTGTATTTGGCTCATATTTGACTATTCGAATTCGAAATGAAATAGGAAATGTATATTTAAATTCAATTCGATTAGTATTCGAATACTTGACAACTATTCATGAATATTTGTTACCAGATTAATTGTTCGGTTCATTTTAGGCAAATATTTGATAAATATTCATTATCTTATCCTGTTCTTATAATGCAGTCAAACATGATATAACCAATGAATATGTAAACTAGTGATAAATGTAATATTCATAAATAAAAACTACTTATATGCGGTGTGTAAAAGCTTTTGGGATGCTTAGAAAATTTATAGGCCTAAAGTGCAATATATAAATGAATAGTTTATTCAACGTAATAATTGAATATACATGCGGTTACATTCTATTAGTTTATGAACTGAATACTAAAAACTATTTCTTTATTGTTAAATAGACTATAAAATCAAATATGGCCGAATACTTAGGCGAATAAATACTGAACTATTTGCTAAATATTTGGTTGGGTTCCACCCCTACCTTTCAGGTATAAATGGTGATATTTCGAAGCATGTGTACATCACGTGTCTTTTATCTATCTCTCTTCTGTCCTAAAATATCATCTCATTACTCCGAATAAAGTATACAATACTTTGGTCCGATATGACTCAAATATATACAAGCACATGTGTCATTGGTTCATAAGACAATTGAGTATAGTTTAATACTCCCAAGTGAACTCTATTGTTTGTTTCTTGCAACTTATGCAACAAATTGAGATTCCTAACAAACTTACTCAACAAGTTTTGGGCTCATGTGCATTGAACAGGACAAAAGTTTCCAGTAGTATTCTAATGTTTCTCACATTGATATGAGATGAGGCTATATGAAAACGCGGAGAGAGAACATTTGGTCTCTGTGATTTTCCTTTTTCTTTGTTAAAGAAAGAATATCAGCATTTTTTTTATCAAGATTAAGATGAACAAAGCATGCATGCCTACAAGTCGGTATTCGTCATGTGAAAGAATGTCTATCCATCCTTTTGGCAAGATAAAGAGAATCTGAACAAATAAGTGCCAGATCCTCTGGTTTACACATACTTCAATGGATTATTTTCATAAGTCAGGTGAAAAGGTGTATAATTAGGTGGAGATACGAAAAAAAAAAAGAAAAAAAAAGAAAAAAAGAAAAAGGGGCCGTGTGTTGTAAATGTGGGCTAAATTGCACTTAAATGCCTTATAGTTTCACCAACCTTATACTTAAGTGACCTCTATTTTAAAACCGAGCAAATAAATACTCCACTATATTTAAAAATTGCATACAAATGTTTTAAAGTTTCAAAATATTGCACTATGCTGTTCACTTGTTTACCCAATGTTGCATATAAATGCCGTCGGTTTGTAAATGGCCTCACTTAAATACCCTAAAGTTTCTAAAAGTTACACTTTAATACCCCTCCGTTATGCGGGGTTCTTGGATATATAGAGAAACTGAGTTCTTTTTAACTTTGGACATTTAGTTGCTCGATTTTAAAATAGATGTCACTTAAGTGCAAGGTTGATGAACTATAGTGCATTTAAGTGCAATCTAGCCGTGGGACACCAGACCCCCCCCCCAATTCCAGCAGGGGAACACCAGACCCCTCCAATTCCAGTTGTAGGACACCAGAGCCCTCCAATTCCAGTCAATATCAGCAGTTCATCTGATTCTCTAGATGTGGCGTCTTCTTCTGCTCCCCCTCCTGGATTCGAGAAGATTCTGAGGAAGTCCAAGAGAAAGACCTCAACTAAAGCTTTATCCCACCTTCCTCATCGCAAGCATCTAGCTCTGATGAAGAGAGGTGCTCCTCAAGGCGGGAAAAAGGGTCAATCATCTAACCCCTCATCATCATCTACTACTAACTCTATCAGTAGTGAAAGGTTAGCTGCGATTGCGGCAAATTGTGGCATCCTAGAACCTATTGCCCCGAAAGGGATGGACTATCTTTTAACAATTAATCAGGTGAGATCGTCAATCTCACCTTAGAGTGAGGGTGATCCCCCTAAGGAGTTTTTCTTATCCCATCATTATGAAGATTGGCTCTTGGAATGTGCGAGGTCTAAACAACCCTCCTAAACGTAGAATGATTAAAGATTGTATAAACTTTGCTCAAGTAGACATAGTTGGTCTCCAAGAAGCTAAGCTTAACTCAATTAGAGTGAACTCTCTTAAAGCCCTAGTAGGTAATTGTCTTCAATCATGGATTAATCTTGATGCTACAGATACTAGAGGTGGAGTACTCCTAGGTTGGAGTAGCTCTCTTTTTTCTTGCTCTTCTTCCCAGATTGGGATCTTCTCTGTTTCAGCTGCCCTTGTCCATTGCCCTACTAATTGGGAATTGGTGATCACCTCTGTCTATGCTCCCAATGATAAAGAGGATATGGAAGTTTGTTGGTGGGAGCTCTGTAGACTTCGTAGTTGTATATCCAAACATTGGGTAGTTTTTGGGGACTTAAAATGTTACTCTAGCCCTGTCAGAGAGAAATAATTACTCAGGGTCAATTAGAGATTGTAACTCTTTCAAAAATTTGATAGATTCTTTATCACTAATAGATATTCCTCTAAGCGGAAGACAATACACTTGATCTAATATGAGAGCCAATCCTTCTATTGCTAGGCTTGATAGATTCTTAGTCTCATTTAACTTTGAAGCTCACTTCCCTTCTTTGATTCAATATACCATCCCATCATCATGCTCAGACCACCTCCCTATCCTCCTTGACTCTGGTGGAACTTCCCCTCACCGTATCTTTAGATTTGAGAAAATCTGGCTGTCCAACCCAAACTTCAAACCTTTCATCTCTTCAAGTTGGCTCTCTTTCAACGTCAGTGCATCCCCTTGTGACCTTCCTACAAAAATCAAACTCCTCAAACGTAGGCTCAAATGGTGGAACAAACACGTTCATGACTCCCTCAAAAGTCGTAAGCTGAAAATTCTTTCTAATCTAGATTCCGTAGCATCTGCTGAGGAAACTAGGAACTTGTCGCCCAATGAAATCTCCTCTAGATCACTTCTCAAGGAGGAACTCTTTAACATTGCATCTTGCGAAGAGACTTATTGGCGTCAAAGATCTAGAATTCACTGGCTTAAGGAGGGGGACTCCAACACTTCTTTCTTCCACAAATATGCCTCAAACCGTAGACGTAGGAATTTCATCCCTAACCTGCTCATCCATAATCAGCTGCTCTCCTCAGATCACGATATTAAATCAGCTTTTTTCAACTATTTCTCTAATCTCTTTTCAGTCCAAGCTCCTCCTCTGTTTGTACCTAATTGGGAAATGTTGTACCCTCAGACTGATCTAGACCTCCTTCAGTTAGATAACCCTTTTTCTCATGAGGAGATTAAGACTGCAGTATTCAGCCTCTACCCTGAGAAATCCCCTGGTCTTGATGGTATGTCTCTTTTGTTCTTTCATTAGGTTCTGGAACTTGATTGAACAAGATACATACAACTTTATTCAATCCCTTCATCAAGATGCCAAACCTTTGTATAGAATCAACTACTCCTTCATCACTCTTATCCCCAAAGCTGAGGGCTCATGCCATCCTCAAGACTTTAGGCCAATCAGTCTTCTTAATGGCCTATTCAAAATTTTTACCAAAGTCCTTGCTAATAGACTAGCACCCCTTCTTTCCAATCTAATTGATGAGTCCCAGTCAGCTTTCCAATTGGGGAAATCATCCCTTGACTCTATCCTCCTAGCTCACGAGATGTTTGATTTATGTTCATCTGGTAACAAGGAGCTATGTGCCATCAAAATTGATTTTAGAAAAGCTTTTGATTCTGTTAGTTGGGAGTTCATCCTATCACTTCTGAGAGCTAGGGGCTTTGGTCCTAAGTGGTGTTATTGGATTCAACATATCCTTTCCTCCTCCAAATCAGCCATACTAGTCAATGGCTCTCCAACTAACTTCTTTCAATGCCACAGAGGTCTTAAATAGGGGGATCCCCTCTCTCCCCTCCTCTTCATCTTAGTGGGGGATCTTCTCTGTAAGTTGATTACCAATAGTGTGGCTTCGGGTGACCTTTGTGACCTTCACTTGAGAGGGGAACTTAACAACATCAGATCTCTACAATTCGCTGACGATACAATCATCTTCTGTAGAGCATACCACCAAGATCTAATTACTCTCAAAACAATCCTCTCTATCTTTGAAAACATTTCAGGTCTGAGCATCAACTACTCCAAATCATCTCTTATCTACTTTGGTAAGTTCCCTAACAAGGGCAAAATGTTAGCCAATATTCTAAATTGTGCACTGGGCTCACCTCCAATATCATATCTTGGCCTTCCTCTTAAAAAGGGAGCTCTCACTAGGAAGGATTGACAACCTTTATTAAATTCTTTCGCTAAAAGGCTATCCACGTGGAAAAGTAGATCTCTATCGATAGGTGGAAGACTTACATTCATGAACTCTGTGCTTTCCTCTCTCCCCTTATAGTACATGTCCTTCTACAAATTACTAGTTTGGCTTATCAAGCGCATTGACAGGATTAGGAAACAGTTCCTTTAGGGAGGCTCTCAAAACATTAGTGGTATCAAATGTCTAGTGAAGTGGGAAAATGTCTGTAAACCAAAGGAAGAGGGAGGGCTGGGAATTCTTCACTTGTCAACTTTCAATCAAGCTCTCATGTCCAAATGGATATGGCAATTCTTGCATCAAATTTCCCTAGTGAGTCGTGTAATTAACTCTATATATTCTAAACCTGATTCCAACCTTAGATGGTCTCCACCCAAGTGTTCTACGACTAAATTTTTCCATGACTTACACCCCCTAATGCAAACTTTTCTGGGAGTTGCTCTTTGAAAGTTGGGAAATGGTTCTTCGATCAGATTTTGGGAGGATAAATGGATTGGGCACAACTCATTGAGGATCCTATTCCCTAATATATACAATCTGGCCTTCACTCCTAATGTGAGCATTAAATCCCAAGGTATCAATCTGAATCATGGATGGAGATGACACCCCCTTATCAGAAGAGGGACTAGTATGAGGTTGAGGGAACTGATTGATAGTCTCTACCTCCTTCTCAATCAAGAAGCATCACCATCTGACATCCAGGACACTGTCTCCTGGCCTCTCCACTCTTCGGGTAATTTCACAGTCAAGTCCTTCTATGAGCTCCTTATCAGTGGGGGTTGCACTAACAGCATGTTCTCCTTCATATGGAAATTGATTGTCCCTAGCAAGGTAAAAATTTTCCTTTGGATCCTATCCAAAAGAAAACTTCAAACCAGAACTATGTTAGCATCGAAGGGTTGGACAGGAGCAAACCTATGTCCGTTCTATCTCACTGAGGATGAAACTGATTCACACCTATTCTATGCATGCACTTTGGCCAAATCTGTTTAGGAATATTTCACCCCCTGTTTCCCCTCAGCTAACTGGCCACTCGACTTTGATTCTCTACTGGAATCAAGGGGTAGTTTCTTAACAGATATCAAGCTCAAGAGACTATGGAAGGTGGTATTTCCGACTTTATGTTGGTGTATATGGAGGGGTTGCAACAATCTCATCTTTAACTCAATTATCCCTATGCCACACTTGATCGCCTCTAACGTGGCATCTCTCACTCTATTCTGGTCAGGGAGCACTGGTTCAAGGAAGGCGGACGCTATCAACTCCATTGCTAGGGAGCAGGGACTGGAAGCTCTCCTGCATCACTCCGATCCAGACCTGGTTGGAGACAACTTTGGTCGTGACACCCTCGTGACCCTCAAGCTGAGTGCGACATGGATGTTTCTCCTCGGCAATGAAAGTTTAGGACTCAGTTGTTTTGGTCTTGTTTTATTTTGTGTGTTTGTGATGCTTAGGTTGGGTGTACCGACCAGTACTCAGTTCATGTAGGGTGTGTTAACATATACTCTTTATCTGTTGGGTTTGGTTCTACTTGGCTGGCAGTTTTATGGCTTTGATCAGTCAGGTTGGTGGGGTGACGACAAGGTCCGCTCCCTCGGCTCCCTACCTGATCACTGCTTGTTCTGCCAAACTTCCTCTTTGTATGTAAATATTTTAGCTAATGAATGAATAGGGCTCCTCGCCCTGTTTTCTTCTTATTCAAAAAAAAAGTGCAATCTAGCCGTAAATCATAGAAGAGAAGTCCATTAAAAACAAAAAATCGAACACGATGGAGGGTCACAAATTCAAGACAGATTGCCAATCGACTTCAAGAAAAATTTCAACATGCAATGAAGAAATTGGCAACTTATCCGGTACCTCAACCTTTGTTACTATTCAAAAGAGAAGAACCCTTTAGTCCTTCAACCAATATATATTTACTTACATTCAAACCCTTCTGTTTTGCTATATACAAGAGCTTTTCATTCCTCAAAACACCAGACGTCCACCGGACGCCATCTCTGAGTATCAAATCAGAGATGATATCATTTCAGTAGTCAACATATTCATATAACCAAGCGGAATAAGAAGGTGCTAGTATGATATGATGAGTTGAGATTGAGGATAGAAGATTTGGAACAAAGGAAAAGTGAAGGAAATTAAAGCCAAGCTATCATCTCAAGCTACTTTAGACTACAACCAGTCGCCAGCTGTGACGCTTTTCCTCCAAAAATCCCCCTTGAGAGGTGGACGGCCGAATCTGAGGTGGCGGTGCATCGACCTTGTATCAGGTCAGACACAACCTGGACTCAATCACATTGGCTCAGAGTCTTTATGTTAGCTAGCTGGACAGAACAGTTCTCAAAATACTTTTAGTGAGACCATGGATAACTAATTCTCCGTGTCTCATTGATAAGAATTTAACGAAAAAATATACAAATAAGTATCGCCCCTACAAAAATTACAATAGTTAAACTGTGGATAGTACAGAATAAACAAAATAGCAAAATAACAAAATGATCGACTGGACAGAACAAGCACCTTCCCACGCAGCAGGCACTACTTCTTCGTCTCATAACCCTTATCCTCCCCCGACTCCAAATCATATCACATACGAGAGTCCACGATCCCTACCCGAGCCTAGTTTTCAACTTCTACCGCATAAAGATTAAATAGCGCCTTTTGCAGAGACCAAGGTTTTGAAAACAAGACATCCTTGCCTTATTGCCTACAAAGTTGGATATCCACAAGATTTCAGTCTTGGTTGAAAAGAAAACAGATGATCAGATTACAGATTTTCTATGTTAATATTTTCTCAACAAGATTTGGTATTAATCTGAACTGCATACTGCAGGTTTGTTGCATGATCGCAAGAGGATTTGCAGTGATAATGTCAAACAATACGAGATATTGTGATGATAATTTTTCTTCAATTCAGCAATAGGATTTATAAACAGTTACAGGATGATCAAAATGAATTATTCAAATCAAGTACACATTTAGGTTATTTTTGTAGCCAGGGGTCAATGTATCAATAAATCATACAACACTAGTTTATTTTGGATATGAAGAATACGATTTACTCATCAAAAGAGAATATATACGAGTATAAACGAGGAAAAACATGGAATTGTCACCATATTGCTGCTTGTCTGGATTATATTCCCTTCTTCAGGATGGAGATATAATTGCATTACAAAAAATAATTTGTTTAGAAGTTCGAAGAAAAATCAGAGACTAATGTCCTTGTTAGAAACAGGGCAAATCAAGAGAAATGTGCAATTTTATTCATTAGTATTGGGATCTATATATATAAGAGGTAGTGGTCCCATTCTTCTACTCTTTTCAATGTGGGACTAAACAAAACAACTCTCAACACTCCTCTTCAAGATGGGCGAAAGATATCTATTAAGCCTATCTTGTCACACCCTCTAGCTAGGTCTACTGAGCTAAGTCCTTTAGTCAAGCAGTCTGCAGCCTGATCCTAACTCCAGTAGCCCACTGTTCAGCTTCTCTTCGATGAAGAACCTGTCAATCTCGATGTGCTTGGTTCTGTCATGCTGCACTGGGTTATTAGCAATGCTAATAGCTGACTTGTTATCGCACCACAACCTAATCTTGGCCCCTTGATCTAGCTTTAGCTCCACTAGCATGCTTTTCAGCCACATCAACTCCGCAACCCCCACGGCCATTGCTCTGTACTCTGCTTCAGTTGTTGATCTTTCCACCACAGATTGTTTCTTACTTTTTCAGGAGACTAAGTTGCATCCTACAAATATGTAGTACCCTGAGGTAGACCTCCTATCATCTCCGCAGCTAGTCCAATTTGAGTCAAAGTAGCCCTCAATGTTCATATGGCCACTCCTCCTGAATATCAGTCCTTTGCTAGGGGCACCCTTCAGATACTTCAGTATCTGATATACTGCATCCATATGACTCTTTCTCGGATCATGCATGTAGCGGCTCACCATGCTCACGGTAAATGAAATGTCTGGACGTGTGTGACTCAGGTAGATCAACCTACCAACCAGCCTCTGATATCTCTCACGATCAACTGGTTTTCCTGCCTCAGCAATCAGCTTGAACCTCTGATCGATTGGTGTAGTAGCAGGTTTGCACCCCAACATTCCTGTCTCTGTAAGAAGATCCAGTGCATATTTTCTCTGGGAGAGAACAATCCCCTCCGCTCCATGAGCTATCACTATTCCAAGAAAGTATCGAAGCTGACCCAGATCCTTCACTTTAAATTCTTTGCTCAATCTCACATTGAGCTAGGCAATCTCTTTCTCATCATCCCTTGTGATGATCATATCATCTACATACACTGCAAGTATAGTGATATGGCCCCCACTTCTTCGAAAGAACACAGTATGGTCGGCATTGATCTGCTTGTATCCCATACCAACCATAGCCTTCCTGAACCTGTTGAACCATGCTCGGAGAGACTGCTTTAGCCCATCTGAGATTTCTTGACCTCTGAGACTTTACCCATTGTCCGTCTCTGTAGCAACTCAAGGCAGAGTGGTAGGAGAAGAAAGAATGATATCACCCGAAGTGGAGGATGATTTAGGTGTCTCAAGAGTTAGAGCAGAGCAGGACGAGGGTCTGGGCACTGACACTGTAGGCACCTCTAGCACTGTAGGCATCTCTGACTGCTTCCCCCTCCTTCTGTATGTACGTAGCTCCTCCTGAGCTGTAGGCAACTCCTCCTGAGCTGTAGGCCTAGCATCCCTTATGTCCTCCTCCTCCCCTTCGTTCTCATCCTCCTGCTCCTCTGAGTAAGGAACCGAAATTGGGATTGACCCCCTTGAGCTCTCACCATTCTCCCCCTCTCGCCTTTATCTCCAGTATCGGGTGAGTCTCCAAAGAGTGAAGTTACCCCAATGTGTAGTATGGCTCGAGCTCTCGAAACCGCACATCCACGCTGACAAACAGCCTTTTTTCCACTGGGCTCCAACAGACATACCCTTTCTGTATGCCAGAGTATCCCACGAACATACACTTCACAGCCCTGGGGTCCCATTTCCCAACAGATGGTATGTTGTCCTTCACAAAATACACACAGCTGTTCATGGGGAAAGTCGGTTTGTTATTCATTATCGTTGAACTTGCTTACAGCTTCTTGGGCCTACAACAAAATTCAAAAGAAATGCCTTTTATTTTAAGGCGTACAATGAAAACGAAAATTACAACTTTTTCCTTTAATGAACAAACGCTCGGATCACTATTATTAGGGATCACCGCGTAATGGGTTCTTTACTGTCTTAGGGGACTTGAATCGTCAGGTGGACCACAGCGCAATTCGATCGGTGGAAACCGGGTTACGGAACTTCTGAGGCGTGAAGGGGCTCGTTTCACGAAGGAAGCGAAGCCTAAGGGGATCACACTCACGAAGGAGAGGATCACCTTCGGGGATCATACTCACGAAGGAGAGGATCGCCGAGCGGTGAGATCTACTAGGAGAAATCCTGGCGCTATTACGTAGCCGACCTGAATTAAACACCTGCGATTGTAGATCTGGCGTCGATCGAACTCGTACTCGCCGGTGCTCGGAACTGTGCGTCGACGGCTCGTAGATCTTGCGAGAGCTCTCTCAGAAATATCCGAAAGTCCGAAATCTCCCCAAATCCCAGCCTCTGACCCCCTTTTGAACTGAAGAAGACCCCCTATTTATAGGATGGGGGTAGGCCGGGCCTAGAAGTGGCTCGACCACTTGGCCGAGCCACCTCGGCCAAGTTGGCCGAGGTGGCTCGGCCATAGTGGCCGGGCCACCTCGACCACTTGGCCGAGCCACCTCGGCCAAGTTGGCCGAGGTCCCGTTTTTTCACCCTTTTTCCCGCCGTTTCGTCGTTTTTCTCGGTCTTCCGGCGTAATTTTCCTCCGGTGACGTCGCTGTTGTGTTTGAGTCCGTATCCGATCAACTTTTAGAGCTCAATCGGTTCATTTCGTTGGCGGACTAAATGCGGTTGATTCCGTCTGCGTCGGCGTTTGAGTTTAGTCAACTTGCCTCGTCGAACCGTCGCCGGGTTTATTCCACGATCGTCGTTTTGTTGACTTCGTGCGCCTTGTCGACTCTCTTCATGCGTTAAATCGACTCGCTTTATGCATTTTCGCGTAATCCGCGTCGTCGGCGATTCAGGTAGCATTGTCGGATGGGTGCGTCGGTTGTCGACCCGTCCGCGAGTCTGCTTCGAATGCGGATAAGCAATTTTCAATGCCTACAGATACCCCCTCCAAAGTATTCCAGTCTCGATTTTTGATGAGTCTGAGACACTTTGGATATGATGAGCCCTTCACCCTTCAGTCGGTGTGATAGGACTCGTGAATGACCTTGGTGTTTGATCTCTCCACTCCTTTCAGTCCTTCCAGTGCTTTGTAGGATTGTCAAGGTATTACTTGTCGCATTTTTTTGTCTGACCGTTGTCGAGATCTTGACCAGAAGTCGATAAATGAATTTCTTTTAAGATTAGCTCCAGTATTTGATTCCTCCAATCCTCTCAGGTTCTCCAGTGCTTTGTAGGATACCCGGGGGTGTTACGGTACTGCATTTATTGCTTGACCGTTATTGGAATTTCGAACTGTAGCTGACTAAGTTCCCTTGTTATTGGCTCGTGTTGGTGAACTGTCATTCAATTGACCACCCAACCTTTTTTTTACGAAACTTCTCTGTTGGTCGGGGAATTCTTCGCTACGACGCATTTATTGGCACCAAACTATTCTTCACTCAGCGAGTGCAATGCGTTGACCGGCGTGCGATCTTACGTGGATCCGAAACGTTGATCCGTGAATCCTTCGGCGACGACATGTTGGTAGGCGTCGTTACTGTATTACTCCTTGTTGGAGTAGGAATTACCCCTCTTTGAGGTTCCACTGTGGGAGGAAACTGAGGGTTATCGAGTTATCCTTAAGAATATGGTAATATTCTCCAGGAACTTCTCGTTAAGAATTAGGAAATAGTTTATACTCGTAATCCTATTTGGAGTAGGATTAGCGACGCTGATTAGCGCCGATGCAATCCGCGACGATCGAAGTTATCCGTAAGAATATTTTTATGGAAATATTCTTCCGAACTTCGACAACTTAGGAAACAGCTTATACCGTATTCCTAGTTGAGTAGGATTAGACGACGCTGATTAGCCGATGCAATCCGCGACGATCGAAGTTATCCCTAAGAATATTTTTATGGAAATATTCTTCCGAACTTCTACAAATTAGGAAACAGCTTTATACCGTATTCCTAGTTGAGTAGGATTAGGTGACGCTGCTGATTAGCGCCGATGCAATCCGCGACGATCGAAGTTATCCGTAAGAATATTTTTATGGAAATATTCTTCCGAACTTCTACAAATTAGGAAACAGCTTATACCGTATTCCTAGTTGGAGTAGGATTAGCGACGCTGATTAGCCGATGCAATCCGCGACGATCGAAGTTATCCCTAAGAATATTTTTATGGAAATATTCTTCCGGGAACTTCTCGACAAATTAGGAAACAGTTTATACTCGTATTCCTAGTTGGAGTAGGATTAGGTGACGCGTTGATTAGCGTCGATGGGGGCCTTCGCAAGGTGTTATCCTGCTGAATAAATCTTCAAAATCTTTCCAAATATAGCGGAGGGAGTAGGAGCCAATCAACGGACTGATTTGGCACTATTTTGACATCCGGATAAGGTTCCAATTAGGACTCCTAATTAGGAACTGATTTGGTTCCTTTTTGGATATCCAATTGGGTTCCAATTAGAACTCCTACTCATAGCCAAATAGGAGTCCTTATGGGGCTATTATAAATACCCTCCATCACTTCTTTTTCTTGACCTAGGCCGGCCCCCCCTCCCTTTGTGCTCTTGTTTTCATCTCGTCTCGCGCCGTCTCATCTCCTTCGATCAACGAGGTACATGCACGAGTATTTTACAATGCCTATTTCTTTTTCTTCTTCTCTCCTTTTTTTTCTCTTTTTTTTTGTGCGTGCAGGTGACGCGGACCGCGAAGAGAAGAGGACGAGGGCGCCGCTAGGGCGGCGGCGGAGTCCTCAGGGCCAAGGCCGCTATGGCCACGCTACGGCCGGGCCATGCCGGGCGCTCGCGTCGCTATTGCCGCTGGCTACTCAGCGTTCGCTGTGACAGCATGCTGGCGCTGGATGCCGGAAGGCCATACGCCACGGCCGGCGCAAGGTTCAATACCGCTAGCCGCAAGGCGCTTAGCGCCGGGCCTCGCGAAATGGCGTGCAGACCACCGCCTCGCTGCCGGGCGCCGTGGTGCTCCGGCGGACGGTGTAGTTCATTGGTGTGCGGGCTTTTTGACACTTTATTTGTTGATTTTCAACTGTGTATTTGACTCTATTTGTTTTCTTTCGCAGTTTCCGATGTCGTCACGAAGATCTCGTGTTCAAAGGGGTCGATCAACTCACGCACCGCGTGAATGCACGCCTCCTTCTTTCGGTGGTGAGCCAGCTTTATCATCTTCTCGTATACATATACGTTGTATCCCCGCTTCGTTCTCCTTTGTGAGGCGATTGGGAAGACTCGAAATCCTCCTTTGTGGGGACTGACGCTTCACAGATTGGTTTTGCTTGGTCATCACCCGTCTCGGTATCTTTAACGGGAGCGATTTAATACCGTACCCTTGCTCTGTAGAACGGGATATATTGCCGCTTTGTTTACGCGACTATATTTATCGTTCTCTGGGTATTCGATACGGATGAAATCGTCATACCCGTTATAAGGTCGTGACTCAATCTATGTAAGATGAATTCAACGCCTTTTACTAACTGAATATTTTCTAGTTTCAGTTAATTATTCCTCGGGAGCTTTTCCGACTTACGCGGTTGATGGACGCCATAGTGACTATTATTCCACATGTGACGATCCCGCGATTTTTCTCTCACCTCGATTTGCACCCGGTACATCAGCGGAGACGATCCAGGCTGTATTTGAAGGGAGTTCCCGCATTCTCCGACGATTGGTCACCGATGCGCCACTCATAAAAGACACCAGCTCCACTGAACCTTTGCGAAAAATAGATTATCTGTTCGGCGACTCAGTTAAGGATCCGGATACAGCTTTTGTCAAGAGCGAGCGGTGGTTGAACCAAGACGACGGAGGTCCCTTGTATATTCCTCGGATACCTCGTCAGCTCTCATTGACTTATTTCAGACACCACACCGTAACACGCCGTATGTCCTGGCGTCTGATCGAGGAGCATGATCATATTCATTGCGGATTTATTACCCGCCAGCCCGCCCGGTTCTAACAGAATCGCCATCGGCCTTCACCTCGATTGTGGGCCGACACACCGCCCCGTGATGAGCTCTTTGTTCCTGCCTCGACTTTGAAGAGTCACCTCGCTACGTTGGGGCGAGAGATGCCGTCATCTAGTCATAGATTTTACGGTTGGGTTCACTCATCAGGTAAACATTGGTGGGGTCGCCTGACCAATTACGTCCTCAACCGATAGGATGGAGAACTTCGCGCTATGCCTCAGATTCGCCGATTCGTGCCACCATGTATGGCCTTCCAATCAGCGCTAACCATTTCTTCACCTTATTTGAGCTCTACAATCCAGATTCGAATATGTTTTTCACAAAACACGGCGAGTTGGGGCTGGCTCTACATGAGATGTACCGAATTTTCGGTTTACCCATGGGGAAGATGCTGTATTAGGAGTACTTTCCTTCCAATCAGGAACTGATTCGGCTGAAGAAACACACACCCGATCGTCACAAGATTTTGTGGGATCTCACTTGTCATTACTATATAGCTCTGGCCCAGTCTGAACCTTGCGCCAAAAGGAAATTGCAAGTGAGTCTCAAACAGCTATTAATTATTTGTTCCAAAGATTTGGAGGACAACTGGGCGAGGAAATATGTGAACTATCGCCGCTCACTCCTTCGAAGGTTAATGAACTGATCGAGAGGTCCGAGGCTAACTCCTATACGCTCAGCTACGCCGAAGATGGTTTTCCCCCAGGGACCAAGTTTGCAACCTTTCTGTGGCATGCGGTAAAGCCTATCCACCGATAACTCTTCTAGCGGCTATCTTGCAATCGGCTAAAGAAATGTGTGGTTCCATATCAACTGATGATGCTTTACCTTTGAGGTCCTTACCCTCAGGGCCCTTTGCCCACAAGAAGGAACTCTCCTTCCGTAATGGTGGCCAATATTCACCGTGGATTGCGGCATATAGTCAGAGCATTTACTCGAGAAAGGACGAGCCGCCATCACGCATTCCTTCCGTCCGGTAGAGCTCCCATATACCTATTTGATGGCCTCGGCCGGTTCTTCATCGTCCCGACATGATGTCGGCACCGGGTTCCACATATTCGTCTACTCCTTTCTTGCGGTTGGTAGAGGATTGCAGATGGAAGGGGCGTGGCTTTACAGAGATCAAGAAACAGATACAAATTCATAAAGGGTGGATCTTTTCCAGATGTTTTCCTCGATTTTCTGGTCAATATGGTGAGTCCTTGGTCGACGAGGAGGTGCCGAAGACACAGCAGACTTCACTTGACATTGGCTGTTTCAATTGGCTAGTGAACATCAGGCCAGGGTATCTCACTTTCCAAGTAAAGGAGGAATGCTTCATTGAGCCTTATTTTCCCTGTCGTTTTGCTTTCGCCCGGTTCGGTTCGACCAACTTTATGTTGGGAACCCGAACCGGCGACTCGAACTCATGGTGGACTTGTGGATGGCCGAGCATGGTTGTGGGCGTCATGGGATGTACGGTGCTAGATTGATCTCGAGCTCCGGACCGTCGGCTAAAGTGACATTCCTTCATTGCGGTTGGCTATTAGTAGCTAATGAGTCGGTTCTGTGAGGGCTATCTCGAATCGGTGGCGAAGCATCGTTGCGGCGGCACTCGAACACCCGGATGCGCTCAAGCTCGAGAGAGCGCCGTCAATCTTATTGACCGAGCGAGGCTGAGGAGGAGTTCCACAACTCTGACGCTGCGACTTTAGGAGAGGACCAAGCGGAGGCTGCAGTTTATGAGAAGAACCTCGGTACTTTCTCCTTTTCCCCTTCGTTTTCTCATCCTTTCCATTAGATTTCTCATTCAACTGAATTTTCAGGAAAATCTGTTGAAGAAGAAGAATTTCGACCCTCTCAAGGGGTTAAACGTAAGAGGTTAGCCCATAAGAATCACGTGAATCCTCGGTCCTTTGATATAGACTTGACCAGTAATGATCCAGTTAGTGACGGAGGTAACAATTCACCGTGATGTAATCTGACATTTTCGACTTTTGGAGACTGACATTTCTCCGTTTGCATGCAGGGGGCTTTAGGGATTATGATTCTAGCTTTGATTTTCCTCACCACAATTCTGCTGGGCCCAGTTCTGCTCATGCTGAGCCAAGTTTTACTCAACAAATGTATGGAGCTATGGCGGAGGAGGCCGATGTAGGACCTGATTCGATGAACCCAGGTACATCTAACATCGATAACTCCTCTTCTGGATGGCGAATGCGAGAATTGAACGACTCGGAATTCGTACCCCCACTAATTGCCTCTTTGCTTTTTGCTCTTTTAGAGAGATTGCAGGAGACAAATGCGCAAACCGAGACTAGGCAAGTCAAACCCACTGTAGGAGGTAAGTAGCTTTACCTATTGTTCGTCTTAATTGCATTCATCTTCCTAATGCCTTCTTTTTCAGACTTCTCAATGGAAGATTTCGTGGAAGCTGGTTTATACGGCGACACTTCCATGGATGACCTGCTACGCGCTTGGTCACAAGATGGTGATACTCTTGGTGAAGATTTACCCGAAGCTACCATCCCTGAAGAAGGTATAAATTTTCTCTTCGATTAATTATAGGACCAGCCATTTGGCCAATACTACTATAATTAAAGGCACCTGAGAAATTCCCTTTATGTAGTGGCAGGCGCTCCTCTTCCCGTTGCCTTCTCAGAATCAGCTACCACGGCGACTACTGAGATAGATGAGTATACTGAGGGGTCAGCCACGGTAGATAGTACTCCAGTGATAGGTACTCCTCTGATAGACTCGCCAGTCCCTGAAACTATGCTGAAGGAAACGGGTAAGAGTCCTCTAACCGAATATGTCTTCGCCAATTTTTTGATTGAAGATTCTAAGGTCCTCTTTTCTTTTGTGTAGAGCCTACATCTCGACTCCATGATCTGGCGAGAGCGCTGATGTTGGATGAAGACCCATCCCATTTTATTATCTGTTTGGAAGTACGCTCGTTCTTTTCTTTGGTGAACACGGTGATCGAGAAGGTTCTTCATGGCGGCTTTCTATCTCGCCAAAGCCACCGCTGATCCGCGGACAGCCTTGATACGGGATATGGGTCACCCCGAGTTAGCTCAAGCCATTACTGACGACCTCGCTCAACTGGAGAGAAAGTTTTAGAGACTACAAGAACTGCGGGCAGCTGGAGCTTCCTCATATGTAGCTACTCAGACCGACGCGCGTTTAGAGGCATGGCGCGATGCTCGTGTTTTTATCGGGCTCGAGGTCCAGATGTAGAGAGACCGCGCCGACCAGCTCGGAGCTGTTGTTGCTGAGACTTATTCTTCCCTAAGCCATATCCAGACTGATATTGTGGCGAGTGCGGAGAGGATAATACTGCTCAGGGGAGAGCTCCATGCCGAGGAAGATAAGATGAGTATTTTGGAGCTGGCCAAGGCCAACAAGGAAGAAGCTCTCGCCGTCGCGTCTAGGGAACTCGACCTGTCAAAGCAGAAACTGGCTGAGATTGAAGAGGCGACGATGAAGACACTGAATACCGATGAGGAGTCCTTCGTATCGAAGGTGAGAACTCCACCAGCTTATAGTGATGAAGTATCTCACCAACAACAAATCCTTTGTCATAGACTTGATGTTTAAACAGCTTGTAGCTCCTTCTATATTTGCTTCAAATGAATAAGATCCATTCCTTTCATTGTTTATTATGATTCTTTTACTCACGTAAATAATTAACCATAATACTTATAGGATTTTTGGCAAACCCTCACCATCAACGGATTTGATTAGCCTTTACCAACTACCGCTTGAGTTGGCTAGCGCGGCGGATTATCCGATCCGCTCAAGACGCGGATGTTGTGCTAAAAGAATGAAACTCTTCTAGACTTGTTGCTATGATATTGAATACATAGGCTCTGTGACTTTTACCGCAAGAGACCACCGGCAACGCTGCGGTTACACGACTCATCTCTTCTTAGGCTTCGGATAAAATACCCCGTAATCAAACTTTGGTGTCTTCTTCAATCGAAAAGACTAAACCGACAACGCTGTGAGGCGCTGGCTTTATCCCTTCTTAGGCTTCGTGATAAAATACCCCGTAATCAACCTCCGTGTCTTCTTCAATCTAAAAGACTAAACCGACAACGCTGTGAGGCGCTGGCTTTAGGTTATTGGCCAACCCCCTCAACGGGTTTGATGAGCCTTTACCAACTACCGCTTGAGTTGGGCTAGCATGTAGATTATCTAAACCGCTCTACACACAACGCTGTGCTAAAAGAATGAAACTCTCTTAGACTTAATGGTACGATGTTGAATAATGAGGGCTTCGCCTTTTCACGGAAGATTAACCCTACGACGCTGTTAGGCCGACCTATCCCTCGCTAGGATTCGATCAAATTCCCCCAAGAAGAATCTTGGATTAAGGAGTTTTGGTTGATAGGATTACATTGGTGAGAGAGGAGGAACTTTATGTTCTATTTCTATCGAAACCACAGCGTGGGCCCGGCCAGAGGAATCGAAAAGACTCAGCGACCTTCACGGACAACCCGGTTTGAAAATCCCTACAAGATACCTTCACGGGCCACCTAAGATGAAAGATGGAACTAAAAGTGGATCTCCACTCGAGAACCGAAAAGACTCAGCGACCTTCACGGACAACCCGGTTTGAAAATCCCTACAAGATACCTTCACCGGTGCTACCTAAGATGAAAGATGGAACTAAAAGTGGGATCTCCACTGAGAACCGAAAGACTCAGCGACCTTCACGGACAACCCGGTTTGAAAATCCCTACAAGATACCTTCACCGGCGCTACCTAAGATGAAAGATGGAACTAAAAGTGGGATCTCCACTTCGAGAACCGAAGACTCAGCGACCTTCACGGACAACCCGGTTTGAAAATCCCTACAAGATATCTTCACCGGCGCTACCTAAGATGAAAGATGGAACTAAAAGGGATCTCCACTTTGAGAACCGAAAACACTCAGTGACCTTCAAAGGACAACCTGGTTTGAAAATCCCTACAAGATACCTTCACCGGTGCTACCTAGAGAGAGATGGAACTAAGAGTGGGATCTCCACTCGAGAATCGAAGAAACTCGTGACCTTCAAAGTGCATAACCCGGTTTGAAAATCCCTACAAGATACCTTCACCGGCGCTACCTAGGAGAAAGATGGATAGAACCCTTCCGTTTATCACGAAAGAGATCTTACGTTTGGAGAGGAAGAATTTTATATTCTATCTCCGGCGTAAAAGGGATTTTGAGTGGGCCTCTTGTTCATAGAAGGAATCAAGAGGGGGATTTTGGTAATGTACCAAAAAATTTGTAGATCTACCGTCAAGGAATTTGATCGGTGGGGGAAATTATGATGGAGGATAAATTTAGGGTTATCCTCAAGGAAAGTGGGTGAAACATCCCACGAGGAACTTCCCGTCGAAACGGGTTATCCTGAAGATACTAAGGGTAGTATTTCTTCAGGAAGTTCCCATTTATCGGCATTAATTGCCGATCGCCATTTTGGGTAATTAGGCGATACGCACCATTAGAGTAGACCGTTTCTATTACAAACGGACCCTCCCATTTAGGTTCGAATTTGCCTTTTTTTTGGAAGTGAGGATTATCGGTCGTCGAGCAGCGAGGACCAAATCTCCTTCTCTGAAACTCCGTTGTCGTACTTTCTTGTTGAAAGCTCTCGACATCCTAGCTTGGTAGAACTCAATGCATTGTTGAGCTTCCAGGCGCTTTTCATCCAACATCTCGAGCTCTTCGAGACGTTTCTGATGTTGTTCTTCAATCGTCATCTCCGTTGAAAGAGCGATGCGGAGTGATGGAATCTGGATTTCCAATGGGAGAACTGCTTCACACCCGTAGACCAGAGAGTACGGGTCTCTCCAGCCATGGCGCATATGGCCAGCGATATGCCCAGAGTGCTTCTCCGAGTTTATCATCCCAATCTCGCTTGTTATTTTTCACAAGTTTCGACAAAATTTTGATGATTGTCTTGTTGAACGCCTCAGCTAATCCATTTGCAGCTGGATTATAGGCTATTGACGAGACGTCTTGTATTTTGAATTTCTCGCAAAACCTGATGAAAGAATTGCCGATAAATTGGGGACCGTTGTCATGCACGATCCGCCTTGGAACACCGCGGTCGGTAGATGACATGGTGTTTGATAAATTTAATGACTGCATCACTTTACTTCTTTTAACAGATTGCTTCAGCCCACTTGGAGAAGTAGTCGGTGATCGCTAGAATAAACCGACGCTTTGACCGACGGAGGAAAATGGGACCTACAACGCCCATTCCCCATGTCTCAATGGCCGTGATGTGGTCAAGGATGCAACCGCCTAGAGGTCGATGCATATAATCCGCTGTGAACTTGACACGCGGACATCTCCGAAGCGCATAACAATTGCGCCATTAATCATTGTTGGCCAAAAGTAGCCCATTCTCCCGATTCGATCGTAGAGTTTGGGACCAGCCGGTGCAAGACTACATTCACCTTCGTGTGCTTCCCGAAGGACCTCTTCTGCCTCTTTGTTTGATAGGCATCGGAGTAAAAGACCATCGTACCCTCGGCGATATAGCATCCGGGCCTCCGTGTCGTAGAAGAATCTTGGAGCTCTTCGCCAGATTGACTCTCTCTCCCTCACGTCTTCCGGCAGAATACCATGTAAGACATAATCGATGATAGGAAAGCGCCAATCTCGGGGCTCCAACTTGGTTTGGGTTGCATGTACCTCTTTGGTAACTACCCCCTTATCTTCTTGTGCCTCATTGTATATTGGTACGAAGAGTTGGTGAGTCCTGACCGTAGCTAGTTGCTCGGTCTCGGAAGGTTGTGCTAACGACACAGCTAACGCCGCCAGTGCATCCGCGTAAGCGTTCTGAAGGCGTGGGACAAATCCTATGAAGAACTCTTCGAACGAGTCTGCCATTTCAACGGCTACCTGATGATAGGGGACCAAATCAGGGTTCCTAACTTCGTAGTCACCACGGATCTGCTTAACTATCAATTGCGAATCACCGTACGCTTCGAGATATTCGACCCCCAGCTCCTTGGCAAAACTAAGTCCAATAAGTAACGCATTGTATTCAGCTACGTTATTAGAGCAAGGTTCAGTGAGTGAATAAGCACGGGGCATGACATGATTCCCCGGGGAAATCAAGACAACCCCGACTCCGGCGAAATTCTTAGAACATCCGGGGGCACTTGCTACATTAGTAGCCCGAGAAGCTCCGTCAAAATACAGCCGCCATATTTGTTGGTGCGATGTAGTGTTGACTTCGTGGACTTCATCGGAAGATCATCATATAGCTCAGCTGCGTCGTTGTCGGGTTGGCGACCAGAGATCATAAATCGCTTGTCCTTTGATCGACTTTCTTGTTTGAAGTGCAAGTCATATTGGGACAAGAGCAAGGCCCATTTCGCCAAACGCCAACTCATTGAGGCCGGCCGGGTCATAAATATTCGACCGGATTTACGCTAGAGATAACATAAATCGCCCGTCCGACTAAATAGTGCCATATTTTACGAATCGCGAACACTAATGCAAGGCACCGCCACCATTGGGTATCGACTCAGACCACTAATGTTCGCCTGTAATACATCGCCGCTCGCGGACCGCCGCCGCCGCCCCGCCGGTAAGGCGCTTAACGAGTGATCCGTCGCCTTGACGTAAATCAGAAACGATTTTCCCGACCGCGGTGCAACAAGAACAGGAGGTTTAGCGAGATACGATTTGATCTCTTCAAATGCCTTCTGGCAGGCGTCGTCCCAAATAAATGACACACCCTTCTTGTTCAACTTAGAGAACGGTTGGCACTTCCCAGATAGGTTCGATATGAACCGTCGGATGTACGCCAATCGCCCTTGTAACCCCCTGAGTTCTCTCAGGTTTCTCGGAGGTTGCAACTCTTGAATCGCCTTCACTTTGTCAGGATCGACGTGGATTCCTTTGTCGGTGACGACGAAGCCGAGGAACTTGCCACTGGACAACCCAAGGAAGGATTTGGCAGGATTCATCTTTAGTTGATGAGTTCGCATGAGCTCGAATACCGTTCTAAGATCTTTGATGTGATCTCCTTTGTCATGGCTTTTCACGACCAAGTCGTCGACGTAACATTCGACCATTTTCCGGAGATGGTCCTGAAAAATTGTCGTCATCGCTCGCTGGTACGTGGCGCCAGCATTTTTCAGGCCGAACGGCATGACCGTGTAGCAATATATACCGATGGGCGTTCTGAACGCTGTGTGCTTGGCATCATCGGGGTGCATCTTGATTTGATTGTAACCCGAGAAACCATCCATGAATGACATCCTTTCAAATCCACACGTATTGTCGACTATGACATCAGTGATTGGAAGAGGAAAGTCATCTTTCGCAAGCAGCCGCTGAGGTCTCTCAGAGTCTACGCATCCTAATCGAACCATTTTTCTTCATGACCGGGACTATATTCGCCACCCAATCCGGATGTTGAATTTCTTTGATGAATCCCGATTCTATGAGTTTCTTCACTTCGTCAATAATTGCCTGCAAGATTTGTGGGCAAAACCATCTTTGTGGTTGCTTGACAGGTTTGACATCCATCTTGATGTTGAGGCGATGTGTCGCCGCATTAGGGTCGAGTCCCGGCATGTCCTCGTAGCTCCAGGCGAATACATCGATATACTCCCTGATTAGGGCGATCAACTCTTCCTTCTCTTCTGAGGGAAGAGTGTTTGGTTCGAAAGTCTTTTCCATTGCAAAACTTGAGAAAAATTACACTTTTGGTTCTCAGTTACAAAGAAATTAAATAACTCTCTCACAAACTCGAACAAAAGACACTACAAGTGTAGATCTCTTGTTTTTGTGGGACTTTGCTGTCTTGGGGGCGTAATCCGTGGACCACCGGCGGCGATCGTCGAATCGGCGGGGTTTAGTTAGTGCTTCGCAAAGGAAACAAGAACCCGACAAATATCTTAGCAAGGTAAGATATCTACTCTTCTCAAGAATAAGTCAAGGCTTAAGCTTCGAGGAATCTCGCGTGGATCGTGTTCTTGAACTCAGGAAGCTTGGATTCGACTTTTCCCTTCGATGGCCGACCCCACCTTGAAGTGGACATAGGAGGGTATTTATAGTCTTTGGGAAGCGTGCCCACAAGTGTCATAAGTCTTGAAGATTTGCGGTTAAGCGGCGGCTTCGAGCGCCTCGGCTAAAATTTCGCTCCTTTGGCGGCGATGTCGGCTACCTGTTGGCGGCGGTATGGAACGCCTCGCCTGCCGGCGGCGATCGCAGATCCTTCCATTCTTTATAGCGGTTTTCACGCTTTTTAGGCGCGATTAAATGCCTAGAATTACGCCTAGTGGTATCTTGGCGATGTAACCGCCTATTTCGATGTCGAGCGTTTCTGCATTGATAAAGTCAAGTGGGCCCCATCGGCATTGATTTAGACCCTTCAAGAGCTTGTTCCAAGTATTACGGGTGTCACCGGCGGTTAGCGAGACACAAATAAGTGCCTCGCCTATAGCGAGACACATCAAGGTGTCTCGCTTCGTCGCGAGGCACACACAAATGTCTGCTAATAGCGAGACACATCAAATGTCTCGCTTCGTCGCGAGGCACACACAAATGTCTGCTAATAGCGAGACACATCAAATGTCTCGCTTCGTCGCGAGGCACACACAAATGTCTGCTAATAGCGAGACACAATCTCCCATGTGTTGACTTCTTGAGATTTCGGCGGCGTTGTTCTTGATCTTCTCATGATTTAGTCATATTTGAGGTTCTTGGCAATTTTGATGCCTCTGAGATACCCCTCAAAGTTTTGGACTCCTCGTATTTTATCGAAGTGCGGAATACTTTGGATAAGATGCCTTTACTTTTGTTCATCGTTGAACTTTGTAGAAGAGGCCGTGTTTTGCTTGATTTCGAACCACGGCTCTGGCGTCGTCGTGACCATATTTTGGGATCAATAAGCTGTTGCATTTGTATTTGAATGAATTGAAATGTCGAAGTCGATTTTGGACTAATCATCTTCATCTTGAAAGTCACCACTTGGGTTGCGATTGAATGCCTTGAGAATCATTCGAGAAAAGCGTCGTCGGTTTTGAATATCAGTTTCGGAAAGCTTCTATATGTAATATCTGGAATTGTCCCACTTGAAGCGGCGAGGCAGAAGTGTCACCCTCAAAGGATACAGAATGCAATGCGAGCATGCTTGGCGTCGGGCGATGTAATGGCACATTTGCATTAGCAATGAGTTACAAAGTGCATTAAAATCCGCGGTAGGAGAAAATGCTTGACCTCGGCGGGAAGAGTGAACCATTTGTCTCAAGTTATTGCTTGTATGATAGATATAGGATTTTTGGCAAACCCTCGACCATCAGCAGTTTGATGAGCCTTTACCAACTACCGTTTGAGTTGGGCTAGCATGTAGATTATCTAAGTCCGTTCTACATGTTACGTTGTGCTAAAAGAGTGAATTCTCTTAGACTTTATGCTCGATATTGAATCGTGAAACCGGTCAATTATCACGGAATTGATTACGGCAACATGTGTTAGATGCGGACTTATCTCGATAAGGGGCGGAGATAATATCCTATGCATGAAGGCATAGTTTAGGTGTCATTAGGTAATGACATCTATGCTCGATATTGAATCGTGAAGCGATCAATTATCACGGAATTGATTACGGCAACATGTGTTAGATGCGGACTTATCTCGATAAGGGGCGAGATAACATCCCTATGCATAAAAGCATAGTTTAGGTGTCATTAGGTAATGACATCTATGCTCTGATTTTGAATCGTAGGCTTGTGGAATTTGTGTTTTCTCTTGGGGAAGCGAACCCGTTGTGTCTTCTCTTGGGGAAAATGAACCTGATTCAGGAGTAGACCTCTCATTCATAAAAGGAATCGAGAGGGATTTTGACCGTGGTCCTAGCGTAGGAAGGTTTGACCAAGTGGGAGTGAAAATTAAAAATGATCCTAGCGTAGGAAGGTCGTCGGGATAAGAGTTTTGAGACAATCCTAAGCGTAGGAAGGTTTGATCGCTCAATCACGAAATGGACCTCGTTCATGGAAGGAATCAAGAGAGGATTTTGACCATGGTCCTAAGCGTAGGAAGGTTTGACCAGATAGGAATTTTGAGACAATCTAAGCGTAGGAAGGTTTGATCGCTCAATCTTGAAATGGACCTCGTTCATGGAAAGAATCGAGAGGATTTTGGCCGTGGTCCTAGCGTAGGAAGGTTTGACCGGGATAGGAATTTTGAGACAATCCTAAGCGTAGGAAGGTTTGATTGCTCAATGTGGAAGTGGACCTCTCGTTCATGGATTATCCACCCCGGCTTTCTTATAAAATTAGGCGTCGGAGTGAGTAAGAAGGAAGAAGCGGTTTAACCTCTTATATTCATCGGAGGAAAGGGGCGGTTTATACTCGTATACAGCCGAGTCGAGAGGGCGGTTTATACTCGTATACACAGCCGGAGTCATATTTGATTGACTTATTTTGGCGTTAAGGCAGCGGCTTCAACAAGGCTTGGATGATGGCCTTGAGAGCTAAGCAATCCTTTGTAGGATGGAGGACCCTCGTAGTGCGCCGCGGTATTTAGGGTCAGAAGTTTTGTTAGCCTCCTCTTGATTTGTAATTGGAGGCAACTTGATTTTGTTGTTATCAAGGAGGTGTTTGAAGATGATTGGAACTTCTTCGTCCTTGAAAGAGTATGTCTGTGGAATTACGATTTAGAAGCTTTTGGCGGCCGTTGTTGCGACGCTTGACCAACAGCCACAGATGCCTTTCCTCTATTACGAGAGGAAAAATTTATACGAGTCGACCATCTTTTAGCCTCTTCGGCTTTCTTCCTTACGAGGAAGCGTTCGGCTTGTTCTCCTCGTATTTTTAGGTCTTTCCACGTAGTTGGTGGGGCGACCCCATGACTTCCGGCAATTCTATAGAAAGATTGTTGTGGCAAGTCTTCAATATGAACTTTTGATGGTGGATCCACGCAATTCATAGCTTTATTGCGAATCGCTAACGAAGGTGTCGATTGTCTCCCCACCTTTACGCTTTTCATCTAAGAGAGTTCCAATTGAGACTTGATTGTCGTCATCGAAGAAGTTCTTTGAAAAGAACTTTCCATGTCCTCCGGCAATTAATACTCGGCCTTGAGTCTTGATACCAATCGAAGGCTGACTCGAAAGAGTACCGACGAATGACCGAACCATCGAGGCTCGTTTCGAGATTACCCCAAATGTGATTTGAAGTAAATCGGGTGTTGTGAAGGTGACCCTCTCCGTCAAATGGCGTGAAGTTGATCAAATTGAATTTCGGGCGGTAAAGGATTGAATCCCATTCTCGGATACGGACCACGGGATACGGTCCTTTTGACTTCTGTGTGGACATCAAAGCATTGATTTTATCTTCAAGCTCTTTCATCCTTCGCCATCATCTTCCCCTTGTTTTGGATTATTTCCAATAGGAAGAATTGGGTCATTTCCACCTTGGCGGCAGATCGGCTTTCTTTGGAGGTTGATCGGCGTAAATGTGTTCATCAATCTCAATCGCCGTTTTCAACATTATGGTGGGTTACTCCACCTTGTTATTGGATTATTTGTTGGTGGACCCGGGTTGTGCAACCGTTTGGGTTTGCAATTCCCTCATCTGTTGCATGGCTAACTCCATCTCTGTTCTCATTTGACCTTAAGCTCTTCTCTTTGCTTAGCTAAGGCTTCTTGTAACATTTGAGCGGGACATCGGGAGTAATGGTAAAAGCTTCTGCGGGATGGGGACCCGACACTTGACATTGTGTCATCGGAAGCTATCGCCGAATTGATGTCGGAGCTTCATCATCGGATGACTCTCCCTCATGCATCCTTCTATAGTCGATCGTTGAGTAGCTTCATAATTATGTAGAGACATCTGGCGGGAAACTTCGGGTCGACTTTCTGGGGGTGAAGTCGGGGTCCTCGTCCATTCTTGGCCCTTTTCCTTTGTTCACCATATTAATGGTGACTTCGGGAATTTATCCCGATGAATGGCAGATCTTCTTTTTCTTGAGTCGTCTTGACTCGGCTTCAAATCTTCGTTGTTGGCAAGGAAAGCCTCTCGAATCTTGAAGCTCTTTGGCGTTTGACTTCGAAACGGGCACATCGATAACCCGCGTCTTAATCGGTTTTGCACATGAGCAAGAACAACATATTTCATCGATCGTCCTCTTTAGGTGTGTTGCCACACCGGCTGATGGTGTGGTTGGTGTGGTTTATCACAAATTGCACTTCCACCCCAAGTGTAGCGTTGTCCTTAGTGGAGGACCGTCTTCTTTTGGGGCGTCGGCCATTTGATTTGAGAGACAACTTCCATCGCTTGGCGTTGTCATCGAAGTTGCTTACGTATGAATCACAAGGGTCCGGTCATCTCGTGATTTTCGAGTCACTTGCCTCAACTTCTTCTTCTCGGCGGACTTCGTGGACCCCTTGTGGGATGCTCAAGCGAGATGCAATTGGAATTCTAGAGACACGAGATATTTCGGCTTGCTCAAGACTCTTCAACCGGGTAATCCAAGCATTTCTTCACTTTGGAACCTTGCTTTTATTTCTGGTTGTGGACCAAGGCGGTGAACAGAAGTTGTCGGTTCGAACTTAAAGGTTGATACCTCATCAGGAGAAGTGGAAGAAAGGCGGAAAAGCCCATCTTTTGTCAATGCATGGAGGGCTTCGCTTTTGGCGAGCGATTGGGCTATCTGTTGGCGAGGCGGTTTACTACCTATTTGTTGGCGGGCGGCAAACTGTCTGTTGGCCTTGGCTTCGAGCTATCTCGGTGAAGAATTACGGCGAGGCGGACTCTTGAAACCAATTTGGCGTTGACCGGGACCCAAACTTTGTGATTTTGAGTCGATTCCTTGGTTGATTTAGACTCCTGCGCCTTGCGAACAATAGCGATGCATGAGCAAAGCGTGCCGCGGCGTTTTGGCGCTCCTTCTTTGTCAATCGGGCCTTTTGGCGAGAACCCATTCTTCCTTGGGAGGAGGCCGACGGATTGAGAAATTGCGCTTGTTGATGCCTTTGATCACGTGAGTTGATAGTGAACTCCATCCGTTGACTCGAGCCTTGGCGGTGGCGGGCCATCTTTTGGCGTCGTCTTTGGCGAGCTCTCTTCGTCGAGATCATTTGAGATCTTGTTGAGAGGAAATCGCCTGCATGTAGCGAACAAACGAACCTCCCTTTTAGAGATGACATCCTCCGATGTTTGCGGGGTGAGGAGGACTTGATGTGGAAGAGGAGAGATACTCTTAATTTGGCTTGATCGAAGAAGTAATCTATTCCATCAACCATGAGGTCGGCTGATTCTTTGCAAAGGCTGCGACACAACGATCTCGGGCTCGAGACCGTTGGCTCCCCTTGTAATTAGCCATCGTGTTTGGGTCGAAAGTCTTTTCCATTGCAAAACTTGAGAAAAATTACACTTTTGGTTCTCGGTTACAAAGAAATTAAATAACTCTCTCACAAACTTCGAACAAAAGACACTACAAGTGTAGATCTCTTGTTTTGTGGGACTTTGCACATCTTGGGGGCCAGCGTAATCCGTGGACCACCGGCGGCGATCGTCGAATCGGCGGGGTTTAGTTAGTGCTTCAAAGGAAACAAGAACTTGACAAATATCTTAGCAAGGTAAGATATCTACTCTTCTCAAGAATAAGTCAAGGCTTAAACTTCGAGGAATCTCGCGTGGATCGTGTTCTTGAACTCCGGAAGCTTGGATTCGACTTTTCCCTTCGATGGCCGACCCGCCCAGAGTGGACATAGGAGGTATTTATAGTCTTTGGGAAGCGTGCCCACAAGTGTCATAAGTCTTGAAGATTTGCGATTAAGCAGCGGCGACTCGGTACCTGTAAAATTTGCCTCCAGCTCCTGGCGGCGATGTCGGCTACCTATTTGGCGGCGAACGTATGGAGCCTCGGCCCGTGGCGATCGTGCGATCCTCCATTTCTTATGCGGTTTTCACGCTTTTTAGGCGCGATTAAATGCCTAAATTACGCCTAGTGGTATCTTGGCGATGTAACCGCCTATTTCGTGTCACGAGCGTTTCTGCATTGATAAAGTCAAGTGGGCCCCATCGGCATTGATTTAGACCCTTCAAGAGCTTGTTCCAAGTATTACGGGTGTCGCCGGTTAGCGAGACACAAGTAAGTGCCTGCGCCTATAGCGAGACACATCAAGGTGTCTCGCTTCGTCGCGAGGCACACACAAATGTCTCGCTAATAGCGAGACACATCAAATGTCTCGCTTCGTCGCGAGGCACACACAAATGTCTCGCTTCGTCGCGAGACACATCAAATGTCTCGCTTCGTCGCGAGACACAAACAAAGGTAATCTCATTTGGCGAGACACAATCTCCCATGTGTTGACTTCTTGAGATTTCGACGACGTTGTTCTTCGATCTTCTCATGATTTAGTCATATTTGAGGTTCTTCAGCAATTTTTGATGCCTACAAAGAGTATTGCTGATGTTTATGAGCTTAGGATGCTCTTCGTCACCCATATTAACCTGGACTACCTCGTCCTTAGTGGGGGTTCTCTTTGTTCGAATCTATCCCCAAACTGCTCTTTGAGTTGATGGATCCATGGGTCTTCCCATGTTGGCATATCTTCATCACTCTCAATAGTAGCAGGATCGACCGTAGCCATATTTGACATCAAAGCCTTGAAAGCTTCTCCGAGGCTGGTGTCGGAGTCCCAAGCCGAAGAATCAGACGAATGTTCATCTCCCTCATCGGGTGAATTATCATCAATCAGCCATGAGCATTCATCTTCTGAGGAGGACTCGTATCCCAACCCCCGTCTAAATGCATAGTAGTTATCCGGCTTCTCTCTTGGGACATATGCCGCTTTGGGAGGGACTCGAGGACCTCATCCAAAACATAGACCTTCCCCTTGTGTTAAGTTGTACCCCCACTTCTTCATGATACCCAGTGTTTCTGGACTATATCTGAATGTGTGGAGGATAGGCCCATTATCATCTTCATCTTCTTCTAAGAAATGATTCGGCGTTGAAACCGCATCTCCTCTTCCGTAGATCAAGTCTTTTTCATTACCTGATCTTCGTGGGATAATGAGTGTTGTCCCAAAAGAGTCTCGGAGTTGCTTTTGCGTAATGCAAGACGACCGAGTTGGTAAGTGCAACTCTGGATTGTTGTATAAACCTGTCATCACATCATTCAAAGACAAAGGGTACTCTAAATCGTCATTTATTGATTCATCGACAATTTACCAATTACAATGTTCATCTGACGATTCTTCATCATCAAGATTGATTACAAGGGGTACAATGTCATTTAAAACAAAACCACCACTATAACCAAGCCGGCCGGTGTCGGCTTCTTCACGTGTCCGTTGCCTTGGGCGATGATTGATTTAGGACTCATTACGTAGATGAGAGAATCGGTGAAATAATTCTCCATCCCCTTAAACGGTTGTTTGTCCGACCACCGTCTTGACCTCATTATTACGTGTCTACATATTTGAGACACCGATGAAGAGTAGATGGGACTATAACATTCTTGTGGATCCAAAGTCGACCCAACAATAAGTTATAGGAAGTCTCGCCAATCACATAGCGGTGACTTGGACTTTAAGTCCCCATTTGGCACTTTATCCGAATTTTACCAGCGGCGAGACCGCTGGTGTTAAATCCATAGATCACCATGCCTGTTGATGCCAGCTTACTGGCAGGGATTCCAAGGTGATACATGAGACGCAGGGGCATGATGCTCATAGCGGAACCCGGATCGACTTGGATCCGGTTAACTTCACTAGAGCCAATATACCCGTGAAGTATAGCGGCCTATCGTGCTTGGAATTCCTTATGCATATCTTCCTTTGTAAAAGTGATGCAGGGAAGTGCTTAGCCCAAGGTTACCTTGTTGGGCCGACTCTTACGGGCTCGGCTTAATCAGGAGTGAGGAAGACTTACGAATCGGCGGGGCTTCTTGAAGAGCTTTTCTTGTCTCTTTGACAACATAGCGGCTCGTAAAGTGATCCTTGCGGGAATATTAGCCAATTGGGCCATAACGTCGAGCGATATGGGGAGTTGGAGCTTCGGTTTGTCTCTTTAATCGGGTGATTGAGCAGAGGCTGCCGGGGCTGAACTTCGGCGCTTCTGTGGCTTCTTTGGCGACCACTGGCTGATTCGCTTTCGGCGAGTGAAATTGTTGGTACCCCGGCTCGACGGCGTCTTGGCATTTGGTCGGGGACTTAGGGTACTTGTATTTGTACTCGTGTCGCTCACGGTGGCGTGGGCTTGAGTTCCCCCGGTCGGTGGAATGTCACCACCTGCTCGTCATCTCCCTCCAGAATTGCAGAAGTGGCATGGCATGCCTTTGCCTTCCGCTTTGACTTTTTCTTCGATGAAGAAGAAGCAAACCATTGATCATCTTCAAGCAGGTCTGGGTGGACCCACAGGACTTCTCCATTTGGGGTCGATAATGATACAAGTCCTTTCGGCGTTGCTTTCGTGTGGAGTGCGTCATTCACCGTCTTCATTGCGACTTTGACCACTGGTTTAGGCTCAAACCATGTCAATGGTACTGATCCAAAGCTTATGGACACCGCATTTGCTCCGACCTTCTTTTCTTTGGACGGCTTCATAGTGATGACCCCTACGTCAATTAAGGCACGGATTTTATCCTTAAAGGTGAAGCGAGGATTTAGTGGGTGATGAACCGCTATAGTGCTGTAGCGATATTTTGGGTGGTTAGTCCTCATTGCTTCCTCTTGATTACGAATCGGAGGGAGCTTGATCTTGTTATTTTCCACAAGATATTTGAAGAGACCGGAATCTCGCCGCCCCTAAAGGAATAGGACTTGGGAATCTTGGCTCACGAGACCTTGTTTACGTGGCCTGGTTGCCCTGTGATTGTGCTGTTGCGGCCGTTGTTATTCTTCTTCTTCTTTGGGGTTGGAGTTGGAGCGTTTGGTTCGCAACGCCGTCTTGGCTGCTCTTTCCCTTTGCCACGTGGGACAAAGTTGCGGCGGACTTCCAGCTGTCGGTGGCCTCTTTCGCCTTTTCCTCTTGAGGAACCTTTGGCTTGTTCACCCTGGACTTTCAAGTCTTTCCAGGTGTTAGACGGTGCTGTTCCCATTGCCTCGAGCACGTCTATCGACAAGTTATCGTGGCAGGTCTGGAGGATGAACTCCTCTGTTATTGGATCCCGACAGTTCATTGCTTTGTTCCAGAATCGTTTAACAAAGATATCCACAGTTTCTCCGTCCTTCTGTTTTTCGTCGAGTAGCGTTAGATAGATGCCGGTATCGTCATCAAAGAAATTGGAAAGCAGGGGACTCCATATCGCCGGTGATCTTTGCCACATTTCGAGCGGTACCAATGGCGGCTCGAAGGGTGCCAGCGAATGGCCGAACCATCGGGGGCTCATTAGGAAATAACTCAGAGTGCGACTTGAAATAAATCAAGTCTTTGCGTCGGGGAACCCTTCCATTAAGCGGTTTGAAGTTTATTAAGTTAAACTTAGGCAGTGCGGAATAGATTCCCACTCCCTCGGGTATGGGCAAGGAATACTGTCTTCTTCACCTCTTGGCGGAATCGGTGAGTTGATTTTGCTCTCGAGGTCTTTGATCTTCGCTCTCATGAGTAGCCATATCTACATTATGCCCGGTCGTGGTTGGGAGGTTATCATCCTCTTGTGCTTCCTCTGATGCGAATCATTGTCATCTTGATCGGCGTCGATCGCGGCTTCGATTCACCTTGATGTTTTGTCAAGGCTTGGATCTGTTGGTCATGCATTTCTCTCATCGTGCATGGCCAACTCCATCTCTAGCGAAGTTTTCCGTTGCTTATTCAGCAGCCGTCTAGCATTTTAGCCACTTGATGCATGCGATCATAAAGCTTCTTGGGGGCAACCTTAGCTAGATCTGATTATGTCGAGACAATTGCGGAGCCAACATCCTACGCCTCATCCTCCGCGGGTATTCCTCTCAGAAGTTTATCGTAATTGGACCGTCGGATAGTCCCGGACCGCAAACGAGTTAACCGTTGCGATGCGCTGGGAATAGACCGTGACGACGGCTCTTTGCCGGTCATATTATTAGTGACCTCTGGCAATTCGTCCTCTCGAGATGTTGTCCTTCTACGGATTCGCCTTGACCTAGGTCTCGGCGTGCTGGAGCTAAGTCTCTGGAAGACCGAAACTCTTTCCGGAGTTTCTTGATGGCAATTGCACTCCGAGAGCACTGTCTTGATGAGCTTGGAGCACAAGCATGACCGTATTAGTTTGGGGGAGCCCCTTCGAGATTTCTTCGTACCCCCTGCACGGTAGTACAACTCGTCGACATGAGTACCGTGTTCGCGGGGAAAGTTGTTTTGTTATTCATTGTCCTTGAATTCGTTTACAGCTTCTTTGGCCTACAACAAAATTCAAAAGAAAATGTCTTTTATTTTAAAGTACAATGAAAGCGGAAATTACAACTTCTTCTGTATGAACAAACACGAGGATCTCTATTTTCGGGATCACCGCTGCGTGGGTTCTTTGCACTGCGAGGACTTTTTATTAGTCAGTGGACCACGGCGCAATTCGGATCTGGTGGAAACCGGGTTACGGAACTCTGAGGCGTGAAGGGCTCGTTTCACAAAGGAAATGAAGAGCACGAGGGGATCACACTCACGAAGGAGAGGATGCGCCGGGGATCACCTCCGCGAAGGAGAGGATCGCGGGCGGGTGAGATCTACTAGGAGAAATCTGCGCTATCCCGAAGGGTGATCGTAGTCTGACCAGTTGCTTACCTTGCGATCGTAGATCTAACGTCGGCCGAACTTCGTGCTGCGCCGGTGCTCCGGAACTATCGTCGGCGGCTCGTAGATCTCAGAGCTCTCTCAAAATATCGAGAAAATCCACCCTTGAAAATGAGCACCCTCGGACTATTTATAGGAAAATAGAGAGGGGGCTCTTTGCCGGACGGACACCATTGGTGTCGGACTGTAACGGACACCAAATGGTGTCGGCCGATATCAGCGGACCTGCGGTGTCCGTACGATATCTGGACGCAAGCGGTGTCGGGTTTAAACGAGCCGCAGCCTCGTTTGGTTGGTTTTCAGACTTTTTCGCGACGTTTTGTCTCGATCTTGTCGTTGTCGTCCTAAGTCCGTGTCCATTTCTTTGTTGACTCGGAATTCGGTTGGTTCACTCGCATTGACAGGTTAAGTGACGATTGAATCTTGTCTTGTTGTCGTTTGAATCCAGTCTCGTTGACGTTCGAATCCAATCGATCTCGCTTCGTCGAATGTTATTGATTTGAAGCTTTGTTGTTGGATTTATCCCACATTTATGCAACCTCGTTGGCTTGTATGCATCGCCGGCTCACTTCATGTATTAGGTAAACCGGCGTGATGCGTTTTGCGGCATAGTCAATCGCCCGGCGTTTGTCCGGATGGAGTCGTCGGTTGTTAACCCACCGTCACGAGTCTCGTTAAGTGCGATAAGTAATTTTTAGCGCCCTGGATACCTCCAAAGCGTCTCAGTCTCGATTTTTGATGAGCCTGGGATGCTTTGGACGTGATGGGCCCTTCACCCTTTAGTTGGCGTGATAGGACTTATGAATGACCTTGGCGTTTGATCTCTCCACTCCCTTGGTCTTTCGGTGCTTTGTAGGATTCTGAAGGTATTCAATCTTGCATTTTTTTGTCGGCCGTTGTCGAAATCTTAACCAGAAGTCGATAGATGAATTTCTTTTGAGATTGGCTCGGTATTTAATTCCTCTAATCCTCTAGTTCTCGGTGCTTTGTAGGATACCAGGGGTGTTCGGTCTTTGCATTTATTGCTTGACCGTTGTTGGAATTTCAAGCTGTAGCTAATTAAGTCCCCTCTAATCGGCTTCGTGTTGGTGAATTGTCGTCCAATTGACCATCGAGATTCCTCCTTTGATCGGGGAAACCTTCATTGCGACGCGTTAATTGGCGTCAAACCATATGGATTTTAGCCTTTGTCGGCGAGTGCGGTAGCGTTGGCCGTCGCGACCTTCGTGGATCGGCTGTTGATCGATGAATCGCCGGTGGCGGCCAGCGTTGGTTAAGCGTCGCTCCTGTATCACTCCTTATCAGAGTATAATTGTCCATAATGGGAGGAATTCTTTTTGGGATTTATTCCAATTCCAAGCTGATGATCCAGACCTTCCGTGGCCGCCTGAATCGACATTGTCTGATGGGAGGAGTTCTTTCAAAGTAGAAACCGTTGTCCGTCAATATAAGCCTTGTCAGAATTCATCAACTTATCCCTCTTTGAGGTTCCACAGTGGGAGAAAATTGAGGGTTATCGAGTTATCCTTAAGAATATGGTAATATTCCCCAGGAACTTCTCGTTGAGAATTAGGAAATAGTTTATACTCGTAGTCCTATTCGGAGTAGGATTAGGTGACGCGTTGATCGGCGTCGATGTGATCCGCATGATCAAGTTATCCCTAAGAATATTTTTTATGGAAATATTCTTCCAGGAACTTCCCGACAAATTAGGAAACAGTTTATTCTCGTACTCGATTGGAGTAGGATTAGGCGACGCGCTGATCGGCATCGATGTTATCTGCACGATCGAGTTATCCCTAAGAATGGAAATATTCTTCCGGGAACTTCTCGACAAATTAGGAAACAGTTTATACTCATAATCCTAGTTGGAGTAGGATTAGGTGACGCGTTGATTGGCGTCGATGCAATCCGTATGATCGAGTTATCCCTAAGAATATTTTTCGTGAAAATATTCTTTCGGGAACTTCTCGACCAATTAGGAAATAGTTTATACTCGTAATCCTGATTGGAGTAGGATTAGGTGACGCGTTGATTGGCGTCGATGTAATCCGTGGGGTGCTAACCTGCCGAATAAATCTTCAGAATCTTTCCAAATATAACGGAAGGGGTAAGAGCCAATCAACGGATTGATTTGGCACTATTTTGACATCAAATAAGATTCCAATTAGGACTCCTAATGGGGCTAATTAGAATCCTAATTAGAAACTGGTTTGGGCCTCATTAGGAGTTGTTATAAATACCCATGATCTCCTTTTCCTCACGACCTAGGCGGCCCCCTCATGCTCTTTTCTCTTGTTTTCATCTAGTCTCTGTGTCTCATCTCTCTCAAACAACGAGGTACATGCGAGTGTTTTACAACGTCTTTTCCTCTTTTCTACTTTTCTTTCTCTCTTTTTCTTGTTTTGTTTGTGCATGAGCAGGTGTGCAATCGGCAAAGCGGAAGCGATGTCGGCGGCGGCGGATGGCGGCAATCCCGGATGGCGCCGGCTGGCGTGGCGGCCTTGGGCCGACACAGGCGCCACCGGTTGCTGGCGAGACTGGGCGTGCTGAAGGCGCTGGCATTCAGGCGCCACCCGGCGGTACTGGCGTGACTGGGCGCCTGGTGATGCTGAAGCGCGGCACGAAGCGACCACGACACCTGAGGCTGCGCTGGGTCGAACTGGTAGCGGACTGCGCCACCAGTGATACTGGCGCATTTTGAAGTGGCCGATTCTTGCTGGTAGCGGCTTGAAGCCCGTTGGCTGTCCGGTCGCGTTGGTTGTTACACCGATTATGAGGCGTGGTCTTCTTCGATGCCTTTTTGTTGATTTTCAAGAGCATATCGACTTTATTTGTCTTCTCTTGTAGTTTCCGATGTCGTCCGGAAGATCCGCAGCTCAGAGGCCGTCTATTCGTCTCGCGATGGCGTCGCCATCGTTCTTTGGTGAGATTTTCATGTTAAATTACTCATTCACAACTTGCATTTATAACATAGCCTTGATTCCTCGCCATTGGGGAGCGGCGATATAGCCTTGATCTCTCCTTCGTGAGAATCGGCTTTCATATAGCCTTGATTCCTCCTTCGTGAGGATCGGCGCTTATATTCGTGAGCGAAGGGGAGCGATTCCATGGCGTGCCGGTCGGATGGATAGAATACATCGTCATTTTATGTGGCGGGGTACATTATCCGATCGATTTGTAGTGTGCTTTCGGCATCGATTTTCCGTTATAAGGCGTGACTCTATTCCGACTTTAGGTGAAATGAATTGGCGCCTTATATATAATTTTTGTTGGGTTGACTCATTCGATTTCATCTTTTTGGTTGATTATCCCTCGGTGCACTTCCTTCATCACGGTTGGCCGGACGTCGTGGCAACCACTTCTCCTCCTCGATGACCCTACTATTCTTATTTAGCCCGGTTTAGGCCGGATCGCCCAGCGGAGTGCCCGATTAGTACTTGGAGGAGGTCCTCGTGTGTTGAATTGGCGATGGTGATCGCCACTAGAAGATGCGGTTCTTCGACCTTTGGGCAAAGCCGGACTATTTGTTTGGTGACTCCGTTGAGGACCGGATCGGCTTTCATTGAGAGTGAGCAATGGTTGCACAAGGATGATGGTGGATTCTTATATCTCCCTTGGATTCCCGTCATCGTTGTTTAGCGGATTCTGGCAGGTAGCATGGAAGATGTCGTGGCGGCGGAAGGTGTGGCGGCATTCATTGCGGGTTTATCACCCATCAGTCGGTTCCTGGTTCACTCAGAGGCTGAGTTATCGGACTGCACCTTGGTATATTGGGACTGGACTCTCTGCCTCGTGTGAACATTTTGTCACCACTGGAACCGCCTTGCCTGTTGGGTGCGGAGATCTGGGCCTCGGTCATAGATTCTTGGTGGGTTCACTCTGCGATAAGCTGGTGGACTCGTTTGACTAGTCCGTTCTTGGCGATGGGGCGAGAACTTCGTGCACGTGGTTTATCGCCGCGATTCATGCTACTATGTATGGGCTCGATCGGTACCAACCACTTCTTAGCTTTATCAGAGCTCTATGATCTGATTGAACACATTCTTAACGGGCATGGCGAACTTGGATTGGCTCTGCGAGATGCATCGGGTCGAGGTTTACCTATGGGAAGGATGCTATATCGGGAATACTTCCCGCCGGGCGAGGTGGGTGTGAAGGATACTCTGCGGCCGTTATGACACTCGTGGGACCTCCGTGCCATTATCACATTGCCCTATACGGATAGAGCGTCGGTAAAGGAAGTCAATTATAAGCACGGCGGTTGCCAATTATTTGTTCAAACATCGGAGGGCGATTGATGGCGGAGTTGGCTCCTTCTACCCCTTGAGAGGTTAATGAGTTGATTGAAAAGTCCGCACTAAGTCTTATACTCCGAGAGTGCGAGTATGGTTTTCAGCGAGGGACCAAATTCTCAACCTTCTTATGGCATGCGGTAAAACCTATCCGCCGATGACTCTCTTAGCGGTTTCATATATCGGTTTAAGAAATGTGTGATCTTGGAGTGTCGACCTAGCGGCGTTTTGCCTTTAGAGGTGCTCTATCCTGCGATTCGGCTTGCTCATAAGAAGGAGTTGTCTCTTCTTCGGTGATGGTGGCTAACATTCATCGGGGACCGTCAAATAACCACGCCTTTCCGAGGAAAAACAAACCGTCGGATGAGATTCCTCATGTCAAGGTGGAACTCGATACACACTTGATGGCTGGTTTGTTCTTCATCGACCGGATATGTGGCGGCGGCGGCTTGCGATCCATCTGTCCTTTTCTTCAATCTTTAGAAATGCAAGTGGCAGGCGGATTCTTAAGGTGTAAGCAATGCGAGATTCACAAGGGTTGGGTCTTCTCTAGATGTTTTCCTCGGTTCTCACAGTCGATGCGAGTCTTTGATCGATGAGGAGAGGCATAAGATGAGCGGACTTTACTTGGCGTTGGTTTGGCGGTGACCAACATCCGACCGGTTATCTTATTTTGAAAGCAGGTGCTATATTGAGCCTTATTTCCCTCGTTTCCTTTCGTCCGGTTCGATTCTGACCGACTTCGTTGGGAACCCGAGCAGGGAGCTCGAACTTCGCGGCGGTTTGGTCGATGGTGTCCGTGGTGGAGTATAGCGGGTTATCGCGATGCTAAATTTGCCTCCAGTCTGATGTGGCTGGAGTCGACATATTTATCTGCGGTGGCTTTTGGCGCGGTGAGTTCGTTCTGTGAAGTCCCGCTTGGCTGAGAAGAGGCTTCAAAGGCGATACCGGTACGGGGAGGCTGCTTTCGGGCACAAAAGCGTCGCGCATGAATCGAGGCGAGTCGATGGGGAGATTCATAGTTCATGCTTCAAGGAGATGACCAAGAGGAAATTACGCTCAAGAAGAACTACGGTACTTTCTCCTTTAATCCTA
The DNA here is from genome assembly GCA_012295165.1 of Asparagus setaceus. Taxonomy (NCBI): domain Eukaryota; kingdom Viridiplantae; phylum Streptophyta; class Magnoliopsida; order Asparagales; family Asparagaceae; genus Asparagus; species Asparagus setaceus. Next base: position 21,411,855 of record CM022705.1, read on the forward strand.
TTATTCTCTTCTTCGATATCGGTCGACTCTAATTTATCCTTGGGAATAGGAAAGCGAAGCGGTCCGTCCTCCTGGCGGAAAAACCAATGAGCTCCTTGTAAGTGAAAGAAGGCGGTTCTGAGATCTCGCCACGCTCCGGACCATTATCTTGGATTTGACAAGTGGAGTTACGCGATAAAGGTAATGCTTTCGTGACGTAATTTTTGATCATTGGCTCTTTATGAATCTCGATTTTCTCTTGTCGGGGAGAATTTGGTGGCGGCGTAATTTTGATTTTCCCTCCACGACTTTGCGAGTCGGTTTAGGTGGAGCAAATTACCGGAGCTATGGTAGGAGAGCACGAATACCAATATAGGACTGGATGGAATCGAGTACATCTATCTTGGTAATCTTCGCTGGGCAAAGACAAAGAAATTTGTTTCCATGCAACTCACATCTATACTTCGCTCTTATGTCGCTTTTTGATGGAGGACTTGAGGATTTGATCGTGATTTACCGAGGCGTTCCTCTTCTGGCGATCTTGAGTCAGCTAGGAATTCCTAGGGATATCGGTGATTCCTTTGAAGGTATAAATCCCTCACGATAATCATAGGACTACTCAATTTTGACTAGTTAGTCTATGATTGAAAATGTCTCTGATACGAGGGCTGTCACGGTGACATTGAGCACTGCTATTCTTCGAGTCAAATTCGCCTTGTGATATGTGGGCGTGCGGTCGAATCTGGCGAGGCTGTCGTCATGCCGTGCTTCTTTGCTTAGCCCGGTTCCATTAGGGCACGGAGCTGCCTATACAGGTATGAACCATTCAACTACCGATACTCATGTCGATTTTTTATTTTTTATTTTTTATTTTATTTTTTAGTTTTGGGAGTTTTTAACCCTTTTCTTCCTTTTTGCAGGGTCTATAACGACTCTTCACGACTTAGTGAGAGCTTTGATGTCTGACGACGATCCATCTCGGCTTATCATCCGGGTGGAGATTCGTTCGTTCTTCTCCTATTTAGCCATAGTGATAGACACACTTCTCGGTACCAGGCTTTCTCTCCGTCAGTTCCGACCATTCCTTGATCCCAGGGTAACCACGATACGAGATGTAGGTTATTCAGAGTTGGCCCAGGCCATTGCTGATGATCTCGATCATTTGGAGGTTAAGCTCCAGAGTCTACAAGATTTTGGCGGTAGGGCTCCCTCATATATAGAGGCGACGAGCTGGCGGCGGCTTGGCGTGATGCTCAGCGTTATTCTTGGACTCGAAGTTGAGATCTGCGAACCGGGTGCATCATTTGGAAGGCTGGCGTGGCTGAAGCTTAGTCTTCCGTGGGACATTTCAGTCTTGTGTGCATTTGTTGGAGAGCGAGAATAGTAGAACTCAAATAGGAACTTCAAGCGGCGAGGAGAGTCGATCATCTTGAAGGCGTGAGAGGCCAACAAGGAGGAGACTCTTGCGGTCATGTCCGAGAAGCTTGAGTTCTCAAAGCGAAGCTGGTCAAAGTCGAGGAGGAGACATAAAGAAGACCCTTGGCAGGAGACTTTGGGGCGAGCTTGGGAGAACTTCAACACTCCTCTAGTATGTTGGAATTCTGCCAATATTGTTGGTTTGAGAACTTGCCGGTCTTTATCAATAAAGCGTATTTGTCCTCTTTTATGCTTTATTATGATTCTTTTATTTAAAATGAAATAATTAACCATAATACTTATAGGATTTTTGCAAACCCTCGGTAGTCAGCGGGTTTGATTAGCCTTTACCAACTACCGTTTGAGTTGGGCTGGCGTCGCGGATTATCTAGATCCGTTCGGTATGTGACGTTGTGCTAAAGAATGATACTCTCTTAGACTTAATGCTCGATGATGTTGAATCGTGAGGCCATTACTCTTTCGGGCAGAGACCACGACAGCGTGTGTTACTGCGTAGACTCATCCCTTCTTAGGCTTGGGATGAAATACCCGGAATCAAACTCGGTGTCTTCTTCAATCGGAAAAAGACTAAACCGGCAGCGTGTGGCGTTGGCTTTATCCTTCTTAGGCGGGGATAAAATATCCCGAATCAAACTCGGTGTCTTCTTCAATCGGAAAAAGACTAAACCCGGCGTGTGTGAGGCGTTGGCTTTATCCCTTAGGCTTGGGATAAAATACCCGGTCGAACCACAGTGTCTTCTTCAATCGGAAAAAGACTAAACCGGTAATCGTGTGGCGTTGGCTTTATCCTTCTTAGGCCGGGATAAAGTACCCGAGAATCAAACTCGGTGTCTTCTTCAATCGGAAAAAGACTAAGCAAACAGCGTATGGTTGGCTTTAGGGTCTTGGCCAACCCCAGCCCTCAGCGGGTTTGATGAGCCTTTACCAACTACCGTTTGAGTTGGGCTAGCATGTAGATTATCTAAATCCGTTGTACACACAAGCGTTGTGCTAAAGAATGAAACTCTCTTAGACTTAATGCTACGATGTTGAATCGTGAAGCGTCTTTCACGGGAAGACTAACCGGCGGCGCATGTTAGGCGTCGGCCTATCCTACAGGATTAGGGATCAAATTCCCCAAGATGAATCTTGGTGCCTTCCTTTGGGGAGAAAGTTGAGCAGGGATAAGGCCGATTGAGTGGGAAAGGAAGAATGTATTCTATTTCAGAAGGTGGAGGAAGGAGGATCTTGTCTCCTATCTCCGGATATTGGAATGAACCCGAAACAAGAGAGGAAGGTTTTGTATCCTATCTCTTGCCAGTGGAGAGGAAGGCTTTGTGTCCTATCTCCGGAAGCTCACGAATTCGAAATAAGAGAGGAAGGTTTTGTATCCTATCTCTTATTGATAGAGAGGAAGGAGGATCTTGTCTCCTATCTCCGGATATTGGAAAGGAAGGATTTTTGTCCTGTTTCCAGTGAAAGAGACTAAAAATGGGATCTCCATTTTGAAAATCTTGAAAGATGAAACTAAGAGTAGGGTCTCCACTCCGAGAATCTAAGACAAGAGAGGAAGAATGTATTCTATCTCTTGCTTCAGAAGAGGAAGGATGTGTCCTATCTCCAGGTGCATGTGGGAAAGGAAGAATGTATTCTATTTCCCGAAGGTGGGCTAAGAGCGGGGTCTCCACTCTGAGACTCTTGGAAGGGTACGGATAGCTTTCGCTTTTATAGGATTGCTAACTAGAATTTGAAAGTGGACCTCGTTAAGTGGAAGGAATCGAGAGGGAATTTCTTGGTGATTGGACGGGGAGATTTTTAGTGGGCCCACCGTCAATGAATTTGATCGGTGAGAGAATTACGGAGGAAAACACAATAACAGGGTTATCCTCATGAAAATGAGTGAGATATTCTCGAGGAACTTCCCATCAAAGCGGGTTATTACGAATGTACTAAGGATAATACTTTTGAAACTTCCGTTTATTGGCATTAATTGCCGTTAGCCATTACGTGTGATAAGGCGATATGCACCGTTTGAATAGGCGTGTCTATTACAAGCGGTCCTTCATTGGGTTGAATTTACCTTTCTTTTGGAGTTGAGAATTATTGGCCGTCGGCGGCGGGCGAATCTCCCTCCTTAAAGGTTCTTTGTCGTACTTTCTTGTTGAAAGCCTCGACATTCTAGCTTGATAGAATTCAATGCATTGTTGAGCCTCGAGCTTCTCATCTAACATCTCAAGCTCTTGAGGCGTTTTTGATGTTGTTCTTGGTCGTCATCTGTTGAAAGGCGTCTGCGAAGTGGCGAATCTGGATTTCCAGCGGGGAAGCTTCTTCACCAGTAAACCGGGGGAATGTGAGTTGCCCGATTAGGCGTCGTATGGTTGTGCGATATGCCGAGTGCTTCTCGAGTTTATCGTCGGTCTAAGCTTGTTATTCTTCACAAGCCGACAAAATCTTGATAATCGTCTTGTTGAATGCCTCGGCTAATCCATTTGCATTTGGATTATAGAACATCGGCGAGACATCTTGTATCTTGAACTTTTAGCAAAACGATGAAGGAATTGGCGATGAATGGGGACCGTTGTCATGCACGATCCGTCTTGGGACACCATGTCGATATATGACATGGTGTTTGATAAATTGATGGATTTTCGCCTTGACTTCTTTTAGTGGGATTGCTTGACTCACTTGGAATGTCGGTGATCGCTAGAATAAACCGATGCCTTTGGCGGAGGAAAAATGGGACCTACAACGTCCATTCCCCATGTTTGAATGGCGGGATGTGGTGAAGGATGCAAGCGCTGCGGAGGTGAAGCATATAATTAGCGTGAATCGACAGCGTGGCATTTCGGCGTGCTTTCATTGCGTCATTAATCATCGTTGGCCAAAAGTAGCCCATTCTCGATTCGATCGTAGAGCTTGGGACCCGGTAAGTGCGCTCGCATTCACCTTGTGTGCAGAAGGACCTCCTCCGCCTCTCTGTTGAAAGGCACGAGTAAAGACCATCGTACCCCGGCGATATAACATCACGGGTCTCGTGTGGTAGAAGAATCTTGGAGCTCTTAGCGGGATTGACTCTCTCTCTTTCCGTCTTACGGCGAGAATACCATGTAGGGCGTGTCGGCGATAGGAAAGCGTCATCGGGGCTCCAATTTGGTTTGGGTTGCATGTACCTCTTTGGTAATTACCCCTTCATCTTCTTGTACCCCATTATATATTGAAAGATGAAACTAAGAGTAGGGTCTCCACTCAGAATCTAAGACAAGAGAGGAAGAATGTATTCTATCTCTTGCTTGAGAGAGGAAGGATGTGTCCTATCTCAGGTGCATGTGGGAAAGGAAGAATGTATTCTATTTCGAAGGTGGGCTAGGCGGGGTCTCCACTCTGGAGACTCTTGGAAGAATGCGGATAGCTTTAAGCTTTTATAGGATTGCTAACTAGAATTTGAAAGTGGACCTCTGGTTCGTGGAAGAATCGAGAGGGAATTTCTTGGTGATTGGACGGGGAGATTTTTAGTGGGCCCACCGTCAATGAATTTGTCGGTGAGAGAATTACGGAGGAAAACACAATAACAGGGTTATCCTCATGAAAATGAGTGAGATATTCTCGAGGAACTTCCCATCAAAGCGGGTTATTGAATGTACTAAGGATAATACTTTTGAAACTTCCGTTTATTGGCATTAATTGCGGTCGCCATTACGTGTGATAAGGCGATATGCACCGTTTGAATAGGCGTGTCTATTACAAGCGGTCCTTCCATTGGGTTGAATTTACCTTTCTTTTGGAGTTGAGAATTATTGGCCGTCGGCGGCGGGCGAATCTCCCTCCTTAAAGGTTCTTTGTCGTACTTTCTTGTTGAAAGCCTCGACATTCTAGCTTGATAGAATTCAATGCATTGTTGAGCCTCGAGCTTCTCATCTAACATCTCAAGCTCTTGAGGCGTTTTTGATGTTGTTCTTGATCGTCATCTCTGTTGAAGGCGTCGCGAAGTGGCGAATCTGGATTTCCAGCGGAGAAGCGCTTCACACGTAAACCCAGGGGAATGCGGGGTGCGCCCGATTGGCGTCGTATGGTTGTGCGATATGCCCGAGTGCTTCTCGAGTTTATCGTCGGTCTAAGCTTGTTATTCTTCACAAGCCGACAAAATCTTGATAATCGTCTTGTTGAATGCCTCGGCTAATCCATTTGCATTTGGATTATAGAACATCGGCGAGACATCTTGTATCTTGAACTTTTAGCAAAACGATGAAGGAATTCTTGATGAATTAGGGACCGTTGTCATGCGATCCGTCTTGGGACACCATGTCGATATATGACATGGTGTTTGATAAATTGATGGCGGTACTTCGCCTTGACTTCTTTTAGTGGGATTGCTTGACTCACTTGGAATGTCGGTGATCGCTAGAATAAACCGATCGCCTTTGGTGACGGAGGAAAAATGGGACCTAGCGTCCATTCCCCATGTTTGAATGGCGGGATGTGGTGAAGGATGCAAGCTATCGGAGGCTGAAGCATATAATTCGTGAATCGACGCGTGGCATTTCGGCGTGCTCATTGCGTCATTAATCATCGTTGGCCAAAAGTAGCCCATTCTCGATTGATCGTAGAGCTTGGGACCGGTAGTGCGCTCGCATTCACCTTCGTGTGCTTCGAAGGACCTCCTCCGCCTCTGTTTGAAAGGCACGAGTAAAGACCATCGTACCCCGGCGATATAACATCACGGGTCTACGTGTGGTAGAAGAATCTTGGAGCTCTTGGCGGATTGACTCTCTCTCTTTCCGTCTTACGGCGAGAATACCATGTAGGGCGTGTCGGCGATAGGAAAGCGTAATCTCGGGGCTCCAATTTGGTTTGGGTTGCATGTACCTCTTTGGTAATTACCCCTTCATCTTCTTGTACCCCATTATATATTGAGTGCGAAGAGTTGATGAGTCGACCGTAACTAATTGCTCGGTCTCGGAAGGTTGTGCTAACGACGATACTAACCGCCCGATGCATCTGCGTGGCGTTTGGGCGTGGGATATATTCGATGAAGAATTCTTGAGCGAGTGCGCCATTTCGATTGCTACGATGATAAGGAATTAGATGCGGATTTCGACCGTAGTCTCCGCGGATCGCGACTATCGGTTGTGAATCGCCGTATGCTTGAGATATTGACCCCGGTTCCTTGGCGAAGCTAAGTCCGATAAATAGCAGCGTTGTATTGACTCGTTATTGGAACAAGGTTGGTGAGTGAATAAGCCGCGGGGCATGACATGATTCCGGAAATCAAGACAACTCCGACTCGGTGGAGATCTTAGAACATCAGGGGCACTTGCCGTTGGTAGCTTCGAGCTCCGTCAAAATACAGTCACCATATTTATTGGTGCGATGTAGTGTTGACCGTGGACTTCATCGGAAGGTCATCATATAGCTCAAGCTGCGTCTGTTGTCGGTACAGCGACCGTCGCAAACGCCTTTGGTCGACTTTTGTTGTTTGAAGTGCAAGTCATATTGGGACAAAAGCAAAGCCCATTTTGCCAGCGCCAACTCATTGAGGCGGTGGGTCATAAATATTGGTTGGATTTCGTTAGAGATAACATAAATTATGCGTCAGGCTAAATAGTACGCATCTTAGAATCGCGAACACTAATGCAAGGCCTTTGCTTCGACCATTGGGTATCGAGATTGGCGCCGACTAATGTTGACTCGGGTAATACCTTTACTGTTCATGACCGCCGTCGTCGTCCTGCGCGAGTAAAGCACTTAACGAGTGATCCGTTGCCTTGATGTAAATCAGAAACGGTTTTCCCGACCGCGGTGCAACCAGAACAGGAGATTTGGCGAGATATGATTTGATCTCTTCAAATGCTTTCTGACAGGCGTCGTCCCAAATAAACGACACACCCTTCTTGTTCAACTTAGAAAATGGTTGGCATTTCCCAGATAGGTTCGATATGAATCGTCGGATGTACGCCAATCGCCCTTGTAACCCCCTGAGTTCTCACAGATTTCTCGGAGGTTGCAACTCTTGAATCGCCTTTACTTTGTCAGGATCGACGTGGATTCCTTTGTCGGTGGCAATGAAGCGAGAACTTACCCGCTGGACATCCCAAGGAAGAATTTGGCAGGGTTCATCTTTAGCTGATGAGTTCGCATGAGCTCGAATACCGTTCTAAGATCTTTGATGTGATCTTCTTTATCACGACTTTTTACGACTAAGTCGTCGACGTAGCATTCGACCGTTTTCCAGAGATGGTCCTGGAAAATTTTCGTCATCGCTCGCTGGTACGTGGCGCCAGCATTTTTGAGGCTGAATGGCATGACCGTGTAGCAATATATACCGATGGCGTTACGACGTATTGCTTGGCGTCATCGGGGTGCATTTTGATCGATTGTAACGAGAAACCATCCATGAATGACATTCTTTCAAATCCACCGCGTGTTGTCGACTATGACATCGGTGATTGGAAGAGAAAGTCATCTTCGAACAGCGGCTTCAGTCTCTGTAGTAAACACGAATCCTAATCGAACCATTCTTCTTCATGGCCGGGACTATATTAGCCACCCAATCCGGATGTTGAATTTCCTCGATGAATCCGATTCTATGAGTTTCTTTACTTCGTCTACGATTGCACTGAATTTGTGGGCCGAAACCGTCTTTGCGATTGCTTGGCGGGTTTGACATCCACCTTGATGTTGAGGTGATGAGTCGCCACATTAGGGTCGAGTCTTGGCATGTCCTCGTAGCTCGGGCAAATACATCGATATACTCACGATTAGAGGCGATCAATTCTTCCTTCTCTTAGAGGAAGACTATTCTTGATGTTTATGAGCTTAGGATGCTCTTCATCACCCATATTAACCTGGACTACCTCGTCCTTAGTGGGGGTTTCTCTTTGTTCGAATCTATCCCCAAACTGCTCTTTGAGTTGATGGATCCATGGGTCTTCCCATGTTGGCATATCTTCATCATCCTCAATAGTAGCGGGGATCGGCCATAACCATATTCGACATCAAAACCTTGAAAGCTTCTCCGAGGCTGGTGTCAGAATCCCAAGCCGAAGAATCAGACGAATGTCCGTCTCCCTCCTCGGGTGGATTATTATCAATCAGCCATGAGCATTCATCTTCAGAGGAGGATTCGTATCCCAATCCCCTTCTAAATGCATAGTAGTTATCAGGCTTCCCTCTTGGGACATATGCGCTTTAGGAGGGTTCGAGGACCTCGTCAGAAACATAGACCTTCCCTCGTGTCAAATCGTGCCCCACTTCTTCATGATGTCCGGTGTTTTAAGGCGTATCAAATGTGTGGAGGATAGGTCCATTATCATCTTCATTTTCTCTAAAGAAATGATTGGCATTGGTGCATCTCCTTTTAGTAAACCAAGTCTTTTCACTACTTGATCTTAGGTGGGATGGCGAGTGTCCCAGTCTCCGGATGCTTTTGTAAGGCAAAATGGCCAGAGTTGGTAGGTGCCACTCGGATTGTTGTATAAACCTGTCATCACATCATTCAAAGACAAAGGGTACTCTAAATCGTCATTTATTGATTGATCGGCAATTTGCCAATTACAATGTTCCTCTGGCGATTCTTCATCGTCAAGATTGATTACAAGGGGTATAATGTCATTTAAAACAAAACCACCACTATAATCAAGCCCGGCTTCGGTATCAGCTTCTTCGCCGCTGTCCGTGCCTTGGGCCGATGGTTCAGTGTTGGATTCATTGCCGTAGAGGAGAGAATCAGTGAAATAATTCTCCATCCCCTTAAACGGTTGTTTGTCCGCGACCACCGTCTTGACCTCATTATTCGTGTCTACATATTTGAGACACTGATGAAGAGTAGATGGGACTATAACATTATTGTGGATCCAAGATCGACCCAACAATAAGTTATAGGAAGTCTCTACGTCAATCACATAGCAGGTGACTTCGGACTTTAAGTCCCCCATTTGGCACTTTATCCGGATTTTACCAAGTGGGCGAGACCGGTGTTAAATCCATAGATCGTGTGCTGTTGATGCCAACTTCTTGGCGGGGATTCCAAGGTGATACATGGTAGCAAGGGCATGATCTGTGGCCGGAACGGATCGACTTGGATCCGGTTAACCCATTTGGAGCCGATATACCTGTGAAGTACAATGGCCTATCATGCTTGAATTCTTCATCTGCATATCCTCCTTCGTAAAGCGATGCGGGGAAAGTGCTTTCGGTTGCCAAGTTGCCTTGTTGTGCGATTCTTACGTGATCGGCGATGCGGTGAGAAACACCTCGAGTCGGCGAGCTTCTTAGAGCTTCGGGTTTCCTTTGACAATCGAACCTTCGTAGAGAGTTATCTGGCGGGATGTTTGCCAATTGAGCCATGACATCGAGCGGTATGGAGCTTCGATGTTCGGTCTATCCCTCTGTCGGGCGATTGAATCGGGCTGCCGGAGTTGAGCTTCTGGACTTGAGGTTGTTTCCCATTACTTGGTTGCTTTTTCTTTGGCGGTCGTCTGGCTGTTGCCCTTTCTGCAGTGAGAGGATTAAGTGGCTGTTGGCGGTAAAAGTTGGGATGATTGTCATTGATTTGAACTTGCTTACAAACTTGATCGCTGAAACAAATTCAAAAGAAATATAAGCCTTTTATTTTAAGGCTTACAATGAAAATCAAAAGATTACAACTTTTATCCTTGTGAACAAACACGAGGATCTGTTATATCGGATCACCGCTTGCGTGGGTTCTTTACTGTCTTGGGGACTTTTGTGTCCGTGGACCACAGCGCAATTCGATCAGTGGGGCAGGGTTACGGAACTACTGAGATGTAAAGGGGCTCGTTTCCGCGAAGGAAGCGGCGCTGAGGGATCACACTCACGAAGGAGAGGATCACTGCGGGGATCACACTCCACGAAGGAGAGGATCGCTGGCGGGTGAGATCTACTAGGAGAAATCCTGGCGCTATCCACGAGGTTAAGGCGAAGCTTAACCTAGAGGGTATCTGTAGTTCGACCGAATCGGTTACCTTTGCTTGTAGATCGGGCGTCATTTGGACTTGTACTGTTGCTTTCGGGACCGTCGCCCGATTACTCGTAGATCTCGCAAGAATTCTTGAAGTCGAGCTCTTCCAAATCCCCAAAATCCTCTCGGATCGGCCAAAATCCGGCCCTCCCTCGAAGATGACACCCCTATTTATACAACTTCGGTGTTTAAGTGGCGGACCACTTGGCGAGCCACCTCGACAAATGGCGGTGGCTCGACCATGGTGGCGAGCCACCTCGACCACTTGGCGAGCCACCTCGGCCAAGTTGGTAGGGGTGGCTCGACCAAAGTGGCGAGCCACCTCGACCACTTGGCGAGGTTCCTCGACCAAGTTGGTAGGGGTGGCTCGACCATGGTGGCGAGCCACCTCGACCACTTGGCGAGGTACCTCGACCAAGTTGAATGCGCCTCTCTCGCCGTTTGGCGTCGTTTTCCGTCGTCTTCGGCGTTTTTAGTCTCGGGCTTGGGTTCCGTCTATACTTGATTAGGGACTAATTCTTGGTTCGTTCGGTTCAGCGGTCTCGAAATCCGATCGTCCATTCAAGTCGGTTTAACCCATGCTTGTGGCGTGGGTTGCCGTCGAGTTGGCGTCTTAGCGATTCGGCGTCGTGTCATTCGATGGGTTGTCATTCGCCGACTCCCGTCCGCGAGTTGGCCGGGGATCTTGTAAGTATTTTTCAGCTCACAGATACCCCTCCAAAGCGTCTCGGTCTCGATTCTTGATGAGTGCGGGATGCTTTGGACATGATAGTTCGACCTTGATCGGTGAGGGTCCCAAAGATAGCTTCAAGTCTTCAATTCTTTCGGACCATCCGGTTCTTTGTAGGATTTACGATAAGATCCGCGGTCTTTGCATTTATTGTCGACGCTTGTTATCTTGATTGAAGGCTGGTGGGTGAGTTTTGTTTGTAACTTCGTGTCGGTTGGTGCGTTGTTTGACTAACCATCGGACTTTTGGACTTCTCCATATGTCGTGAACTCCTTGTTGGCGACATGTTGGTTAATGTCGAGTACATGGAATTTCATAACCCTTACTCGGCTAATTCCTTCATCATCCGTGTGTTGTTGGTTTAACTTCTGGGGAGGATATGATTATCCGATGTCAACATGACTTTCACTCCTCGTCAGTTATTCCTCTCTTGGAGATTATGGTGGGAGGAAATTAAGGGTTATCGAGTTATCCTTAAGAATATGGATTTATTCTCCGGGAACTCCTCGTTGAAATTTTGGAAGCGGTTTATACTCGTAATCCTAGTTGGGTAGGATTAGGCGTAGCGTTGATGGCGTCGATGCAATTCGCATGATCGAGTTATCCTAAGAATATTTCTTGTGAGAATATTCTTGGGAACTTCTCGACAATTTAGGAAGCGGTTTATACTCGTAATCCTAGTTGGAGTAGGATTAGGCGGCAGCGTTGATGTCGATGCAATTCGCATGATCGAGTTATCCTAAGAATATTTTTGTGAAAATATTCTCGAGAACTTCTCGACAAATTAGGAAGCGGTTTATACTGTAATCCTAGTTGGGTAGGATTAGGCGGCGTTGATGTCGATGCAATTCGCATGATCGAGTTATCCTAAGAATATTTTTGTGAAAATATTCTCGAGAACTTCTCGACAAATTAGGAAGCTTGATTTATACTCGTAATCCTAGTTGGAGTAGGATTAGGCGTAGCGTTGATCGTCGATGGGGGCCTTTAGCGAGGTGTTATTAGAATAAATCTTGAGAATCTTTCCAAACTTGGCGGAGGGAGTAGGAGCCAATCAGCGGACTGATTTGGCACTATTTTGACATCGGATAAGGTTCCAATTAGGACTCCTAATTAGGGGCTGATTAGAGTCCTAATTAGAATTGATTTGGGCTCAATTAGAATTCCTACTTCTTGCCAAATAGGAGTCCTTGTTCAAAGAGGATTGGGTCCATGTGGGATTGTTATAAATACCCACAAACCCTCTTTTTCTTCGACCTAGGCGGCCCCACGTGCTCTCTCTCTCTTGTTTTCATCTAGTCTGTAGTCTCATCTCCTTCAATCAACAAGGTATGCATCTGAGAGCCTCAGATCCTTTTCTTCTTTTCTTCTCTCTTTCTTGTGTATGTAGGTGATGAAAACCACGAGGGAGAAAGGATGAGGCAGCGGTCGGCGAGGCGTATAAACGGCAGCGGCGAGCAGTGGCGCCCATGAGTCGCTAAGCCTTGCCCGGCAATGACGGCCAAGCGCCAGCGCCAGCTGAGCGCCAGCGCCATGGCGCCAATAGCGATAGCGGCGCTAAGCGCCAGCGCCATGAAGCGCCAGCTAACGCCCGCGGTAATGCCCTGAAGCAGAAGCGCCAGCTTGTATTCTTGAAGCGCCAGCCGCCCGGCATACCAGCTGGCCTTCAGCGCGCCAGCTGGCGATGCCGGCAAACGTCGTGTGCTTCGGCGTTGGATTTTAGCTTTTTGACCTTTATTTGCGATCTTCCACTATGTATCGACTCTATTAGTCTTCTTTTGCGGTTTCGATGTCGTCGGGGAGATCCGCAGCGTTTGAGTCGATCAACTTCGCCGCGGCGTGAATGCCGCCTCCTTCTTTCGGTGGTGCGCCCGGCGTCATCATATTCATTACATATATCGTTGTATCCCGCCGTTCTCCTTTGTGGCGATTGGGAAGAGCGAGATTCTCCCGTGAGTCGGCCCGGCTTGGTGTATACTCTCGTCATGACCAGCCGTTCTCCTTTGTGGCGATTGGGAAGAGCGAGATTCTCCTTCGTGAGGATTGAGGCTTCAAAGATCACCGTCTCGATGTTTTTAGCGGGGCGATTTCACACCGTACTCTGCATACGTAGAGCGGAATATATTGCCGTTTGGATTCTGCGGCTATATTTATCGTTCTCGGGTATTTATCTGGATGAAATCGTCATACCGTTATAAGGTCGTGACTCAATCTATGTAAGATGAATTCAGCGCCATTTACTAGCGAGTATTTTCGATTTGATTGATTATTCCTCGGGAGCTTTTCCGACCTCTGCGATCGATGGGCGTCATAGTGACTATTATTCCATGTGTGATGATCGCGATTTTTATCTACGCCTCGATTTGCGGCACATCAGCGGAGCGATCGGTATTTGAGGGAGTTCAGCGTTCTCCGACGATTGGTCACCGATCGCGCTCGTAAGGGACACCGGCTCACGAACCTGCGAAGGCAGTTATCTATTGGCTTCGGTTAAGGATCCGGATCTGACTCTTATCGAGAGTGAGAGGTGGTTGAACAAAGGCGGCGGAGGCCTTGTATATTCCCGGATACCTCGTCAACTCTCATTGACCGACCTTAGACACCATCTTTGTGACCGCGCCGTATGTCATGGCGTCGACGAGAGCATGATCATATTCATTGTGGGTTTATTACCCGGCCCGGCCGGTTCGGGTTCCAGCGGGAATCGCGTCATCGGCCTTCACCACAGGGTTGTAGAGTGGACACACCGCCCGTGATGAGCTTTTGTTCTGCCTCGACTTTGAAGAATCGCCTTGCTAAATTGGGGCGAGATGCGTCGTCGATCATAGATTCTTGGTGGGTACACTTTCGTCAAGTAAGCTTGGTGGGGTCGCGACCACTTCGTCCTCGGTAGATGGGATGGAGAACCGTGCTTGCGGTGCGTATTGACGATTAGTGCCACCATGTATGGCCTTCCAATCGGTGCCAACCATTTCTTTACCTTATTGAGCTTTATAATCCAGTTGAATCGTTTTCACTAAACATGGCGAGTTGGGGTTGGCTTTGCATGAGATGTACCGTATTTCAGGTCTACCCATGGGAAGATGCTATATCGAGTACTTTCCCTCAATCGAGGCCAGGCGGTGAAGGAGCATACGCCCGATCGTTATAAGACTTTATGGGATCTCACTTGTCATTACCATATAGCTCGGCCCAATCGAACCTTAGCTAAGAGGAAATCGCGGTGAGTCGAAGCGATTCGCCAATTACTTGTTCGGCATTTGGAGGACAAATGCGGCGAGGAAATATGTGAACTATCACGCTCACTCCTTGAAGGTTAATGAACTGATCGAGAAGTCGAGGCTAACTCTTATACACTCGGCTTCGCCAAAGAAGGCTTTCCCGGGGACCAAGTTTGCGACCTTTACGTGGCATGCGGTGAAGCCTATCCGGTAGACAACTCTTCTAGCGGGCTATCTTGCAATCGGCTCAAGAAGTGTGTGGTTCCATATCAATCGATGATGCTTTACCTTTGGAGGTCCTTTATCCTGCGGTTCAACTTCGCCCACAGAAGGAACTCTCTCTCCTTCGGTGATGGTGGCGGTATTCACCGTGGATTGCGGCATATAGTTGGCGTTTACTCGAGAAAGGGCGAGCCATCATCACGTATCCCTTCCGTCAGTAGAGCTCCCATATACCTATTTGATGACACGGTTGGTCCTTCATCGTCCGACATGATGTCGGCACGAGTTCCACAGTTCGTCTACTCCTTTCTTACGGTTGGTAGAGGATTGCGGATGGAAGAGTGGTTTTGCGAGATCAAGCAGTCTGATTCACAAAGGGTGGATCTTTTCGGATGTTTTCCTCGATTCTCGGTCAATATGGTGAGTCCTTGGTTGGCGAGGAGGTGCGAAGACAGCAGACTTCACTTAACATTGGCTATTTCAAGCTGGCTAGTGAATATCGGGCGGGGTATCTCACCTTAGAGTAAGTGAGGAATGCTTCATTGAGCCTTATTTTCCTGTCGTTTTGCTTTCGCCGGTTCGGTTCACGACCAACTTTATGTTGGGAACCGAACCGGCGACTCGGACTTCGAGGTGGACTTGTGGATGGCCTTGAGCATGGTTGTGGGCGTCATGGGATGTACGGTGCTAGGTTGATCTCAGAGCTCGGGCCGTCGGTGGAGTCGACATTCCTTCATTGTAGTTGGCTATTAGTAGCCAGCGAACCGATCCTGTGAGGGCCATCTCGGATCACGGTAGCGAAGCATCGTTGCGAGCCGACACTCGGACATCTCGAGATGCAGCTCAAGCTCGGAGGAAGCGCCGCCAATCTTATCGGCCGGGTGAGGTGAGGAGGAATTCCACAACTCGGCTGCTACTTTAGGAGAGGACCAGCGGGCTGCGGCTCATGAGAAGGACCTCGGTACTTTCTCCTTTTCCCTTTCGTTTTCTCATCCTTTCCATTAGATTTCTCATCCAATTGAATTTTCAGGAAAATCTGTTGAAGAGGAAGAATTTCGACCCTCTCAAGGGGTTAAACGAAAGAGGTTAGCCCATAAGAATCACGTGAATCCTCGGTCCTTTGATATAGACTTGACCAGTAATGCTCGGTCGGTGGCGGAGGTAATAATTCACCGTGATGAAATCTGAAATTTCAACTTTGCGGTGACATTTCTCCGTTTGCATGCAGGGGGTTCTAGGGATTATGATCCTGGCTTTGATTTTGCTCACCACAATTTTGTTGAGCCCAGTTCTGCTCATGCTGAGCCAAGTTTTACTCAACAAATGTATGGAGCTATAGCGGAGGAGGCGATGTAGGACCTGATCCGGCGGACCAGTACATCTAACATCGATAATTCCTCTTACGGGTGGCGAATCACGAGAATGGAATGACTTCGGGATTTGTACCCCACTAATTGCCTCTTTGCTTTTGTTCTTTTAGAGGGATTGCAGGAGACAAATGCGCAAATCGAGACTAAGCAAGCTAACCCCATTGTAGGAGGTACGTAGCTTTACCTATTGTTTGACTTAATTGCATTTGCCTTCCTAATGCCTTCTTTTTCAGACCTCTCCATGGAAGATTTCGTGGGATCTGGTTTATATGGCAACACTTCCATGGATGACACCTCTGGCAGCTTGGTCACAGGATGGAGATACCCTTGGTGAAGATTTACCCGAAGCTACTGTCCCTGAAGAAGGTATGAACTTTCTCTTCGATTAATTATAGGACCGGCCGTTTGGCCAATACCACTATAATTAAAAGAGGCTGAGACATTCCCTTTGTGTAGCGGTAGGTACTCCTCTTTCCGCCGCTCTCTCGGAATCAGCTACCACAGCGACCGTTGAGATAGATGAGCACACTGAGGGCTCAGCCGCGGTTGACAGCGTCCCAGCGATAGATACGCCTCTGGTAGACTCGCTAGCCTCTGAGACTACACCGAAGGAGACGGGTAAGGGTCTTTTAGCCCAATAAATTTTCGCCCATTTTTTGCTGAAAATTCTAAAGTCCTCTTTTCTTCCGTGCAGAGCCTACATCTCGACTCCATGACCTGGCAAGAGCGTTGATGCTGGATGAAGATCCATCCCATCTTATTATCTGTTTGGAAGTACGCTCATTCTTTTCTTTGGTGAACATGGTGATCGAAAAGGTCCTTCATGGCGGGCTTTCTCTTCATCAGTTCAGGCCACTGCTTGATCCCCGGATAGCTTTGATACGAGATATGGGTTATCCCGAGCTGGCTCAGGCCATTGTTGATGACCTCGCCCATCACGGAGGAAAGCTTGAGGCTACCAAGAGCTGCGGGTAGCTGGGGTTTCCTCATATGTAGCTGCTCATGCGGGCTCGCGTTTAGAGGCATGTACGATGCTCGTGTTTTCTTGGGCTCGAAGTCGGATCTGAAGACAGCGCCGATCAGCTTCGGGCTGTTGTTCTTTGAAACATATTCTTCCTAAGCCACATCGGTGATATCGTGGCGAGTCGCGGAGAGGATATCTTGCTTTCGGGGAGAGCTCCATCTTGAGGAAGATAGGATGGCGGTTTGGGTGGCCAAGGCCAACAAGGAAGAAGCCCTCACCGTTGCGTCTAGGGAGCTCGATCTGTCGAGCGGCCGGTGAGCTCGAGGAGGCAACCATGAAGACGAACACCGATGAGGAGTCCTTGAGCGAGTTGCGGGAAGAACTCCACCGGGCTTACAATGGTGAAGTGTCTCGGCTTCGAACAACAAATCCTTTGTCATAGACTTGATGTTTAAGCGGTTGTAGCTCCTTTTATATTTAAATGAATAAGATTTATTCCTTTCATTATTTATTATGATTCTTTTGCCGTCGAAATAATTAACCATAATACTTATAGGATTTTGGCAAACCCTCGACCATCAGCGGGTTTGATTAGCCTTTACCAACTACCGTTTGAGTTGGGCTGGCGTCGCGGATTATCGGGATCCGTTCATGCGTGGCGTTGTGCTAAAAGAATGAAACTCTCTTAGACTTAATGCTACGATGTTGAATACGTAGGCTTCATACTCTTTACGGGCAAGAGACCACCCGACAGCGTGTTACCGCGTAGACTCATCCCTTCTTAGGCCGGGATGAAATACCCGAATCGAACTCGGTGTCTTCTTCAATCGGAAAAAGACTAAACCGACAGCGTGTGGCGTTGGCTTTATCCCTTCTTAGGCTTAGGGATAAAATACCCGAATCGAACTCGGTGTCTTCTTCAATGGGAGAAAGACTAAGCCGACAGCAGCGTGTGAGGCGTTGGCTTTAGGGTTATTAGCCAACCCCGACCCTCAGCGGGTTTGATGAGCCTTTACCAACTACCGTTTGAGTTGGGCTGGCGTCGCGGATTATCACGGATCCGTTCCGCACATGGCGTTGTGCTAAAAGAATGAGACTCTCTTAGACTTAATGCTACGATGTTGAATCGTGAAGCCGTCTTTTTCACGGGAAGACTAAACCGACAGCAGCGTGTGAGGCGTTGGCTTTATCCTTCTTAGGCGGGATAAAATGCCCCGAATCGAACTTCTGGTGTCTTCTTCAATCGGAGAAAGACTAAACCGACAGCGTGTGAGGCGTTGGCTTTATCCCTTCTTAGGCTTAGGGATAAAATGCCCCGAATCGAACTTCGGTGTCTTCTTCAATCGGAGAAAGACTAAACCGACAGCAGCGTGTGAAGCGTTGGCTTTATCCTTCTTAGGCTTGGGATAAAATACCCGAATCGAACTCGGTGTCTTCTTCAATGGGAGAAAGACTAAACCGACAGCAGCGTGTGGCGTTGGCTTTATCCTTCTTAGGCCGGGATAAAATACCCGAATCGAACTTCGGTGTCTTCTTCAATCGGAAAAAGACTAAACCGACAGCAGCGTGTGAAGCGTTGGCTTTATCCTTCTTAGGCTTCGGGATAAAATACCCGAGTCGAACTCACGGTGTCTTCTTCAATCGGAGAAAGACTAAGCCGACAGCAGCGTGTGGCGTTGGCTTTATCCTTCTTAGGCCGGGATAAAATACCCGAATCGAACTCGGTGTCTTCTTCAATGGAGAAAGACTAAACCGACAGCAGCGTGTGGCGTTGGCTTTATCCTTCTTAGGCGGGATAAAATGCCCGAGTCGAACTCTGGTGTCTTCTTCAATCGGAGAAAGACTAAACCGACAGCAGCGTGTGAAGCGTTGGCTTTATCCTTCTTAGGCCGGGATAAAATGCCCCAAGATGAACCTTGGTGTCTTCTTCAATGGAAAAAGACTAAACCGACAGCAGCGTGTGGCGTTGGCTTTATCCTTCTTAGGCCGGGATAAAATACCCCAAGGCGAACCTTGGTGTCTTCTTCAATCGGAGAAAGACTAAACCGACAGCAGCGTGTGGCGTTGGCTTTATCCTTCTTAGGCCGGGATAAAATGCCCCAAGATGAACCTTGGTGTCTTCTTCAATGGAAAAAGACTAAACCGACAGCAGCGTGTGGCGTTGGCTTTATCCTTCTTAGGCGGGATAAAATGCCCGAGTCGAACTCTGGTGTCTTCTTCAATCGGAGAAAGACTAAACCGACAGCAGCGTGTGGCGTTGGCTTTATCCTTCTTAGGCCGGGATAAAATGCCCCAAGATGAACCTTGGTGTCTTCTTCAATGGAAAAAGACTAAACCGACAGCAGCGTGTGGCGTTGGCTTTATCCTTCTTAGGCCGGGATAAAATACCCGAATCGAACTTCGGTGTCTTCTTCAATCGGAGAAAGACTAAACCGACAGCAGCGTGTGGCGTTGGCTTTATCCTTCTTAGGCGGGATAAAATGCCCCAAGATGAACCTTGGTGTCTTCTTCAATGGAAAAAGACTAAACCGACAGCAGCGTGTGGCGTTGGCTTTATCCTTCTTAGGCGGGATAAAATGCCCCAAGATGAACCTTGGTGTCTTCTTCAATCGGAGAAAGACTAAACCGACAGCAGCGTGTGGCGTTGGCTTTATCCTTCTTAGGCCGGGATAAAATGCCCCAAGATGAACCTTGGTGTCTTCTTCAATGGAAAAAGACTAAACCGACAGCGTGTGGCGTTGGCTTTATCCTTCTTAGGCTTGGGATGAAATACCCGAATCGAACTTCGGTGTCTTCTTCAATCGGAGAAAGACTAAACCGACAGCAGCGTGTGGCGTTGGCTTTATCCTTCTTAGGCGGGATAAAATGCCCCAAGATGAACCTTGGTGTCTTCTTCAATCGGAGAAAGACTAAGCCGACAGCAGCGTGTGAAGCGTTGGCTTTATCCTTCTTAGGCTTGGGATAAAATGCCCCAAGATGAACCTTGGTGTCTTCTTCAATGGAAAAAGACTAAACCGACAGCAGCGTGTGAAGCGTTGGCTTTATCCTTCTTAGGCCGGGATAAAATACCCGAATCGAACTCACGGTGTCTTCTTCAATGGAAAAAGACTAAACCGACAGCAGCGTGTGGCGTTGGCTTTATCCTTCTTAGGCCGGGATAAAATGCCCGAGTCGAACTCTGGTGTCTTCTTCAATGGAAAAAGACTAAACCGACAGCAGCGTGTGGCGTTGGCTTTATCCTTCTTAGGCTTGGGATAAAATGCCCCAAGATGAACCTTGGTGTCTTCTTCAATCGGAAAAAGACTAAACCGACAGCAGCGTGTGGCGTTGGCTTTATCCTTCTTAGGCTTGGGATAAAATGCCCCAAGATGAACCTTGGTGTCTTCTTCAATGGGAGAAAGACTAAACCGACAGCAGCGTGTGGCGTTGGCTTTATCCTTCTTAGGCCGGGATAAAATACCCCGAATCGAACTCGGTGTCTTCTTCAATCGGAGAACTGATGCGAAAATCCGGCGCATACCTTGATCGGCTACCTAAGATGAAGATGGAACTAAGAGTGGGATCTCCACTCCGAGAACCGAAAAGACTTCGGTGACCTTGATCGGACAACTGATGCGAAAATCGGCGCATACCTTGATCGGCTACCTAAGATGAAGATGGAACTAAGAGTGGGATCTCCACTCCGAGAACCGAAAAGACTTCGGTGACCTTGATCGGACAACACAGTGCGAAAATCGGCGCATACCTTGATCGGCTACCTAAGATGAAGATGGAACTAAGAGTGGGATCTCCACTCCGAGAACCGAAAAGACTTCGGTGACCTTGATCGGACAACACAGTGCGAAAATCCGGCGCATACCTTGATCGGCTACCTAAGATGAAGATGGAACTAAGAGTGGGATCTCCACTCCGAGAACCGAAAAGACTTCGGGTGACCTTGATTCGGACAACACAGTGCGAAAATCCGGCGCATACCTTGATCGGCTACCTAAGATGAAGATGGAACTAAGAGTGGGATCTCCACTCCGAGAACCGAAAAGACTTCGAGGTGACCTTGATCGGACAACACAGTGCGAAAATCGGCGCATACCTTGATCGGCTACCTAAGATGAAGATGGAACTAAGAGTGGGATCTCCACTCCGAGAACCGAAAAGACTTCGGTGACCTTGATCGGACAACACAGTGCGAAAATCCGGCGCATACCTTGATCGGCTACCTAAGATGAAGATGGAACTAAGAGTGGGATCTCCACTCAGAAGCGAAAAGACTTCGGTGACCTTGATCGGACAACTGATGCGAAAATCGGCGCATACCTTGATCGGCTACCTAAGATGAAGATGGAACTAAGAGTGGGATCTCCACTCAGAAGCGAAAAGACTTCGAGGTGACCTTGATCGGACAACACAGTGCGAAAATCCGGCGCATACCTTGATCGGCTACCTAAGATGAAGATGGAACTAAGAGTGGGATCTCCACTCCGAGAACCGAAAAGACTTCGAGGTGACCTTGATCGGACAACACAGTGCGAAAATCGGCGCATACCTTGATCGGCTACCTAAGATGAAGATGGAACTAAGAGTGGGATCTCCACTCCGAGAACCGAAAAGACTTCGGGTGACCTTGATTCGGACAACACAGTGCGAAAATCCGGCGCATACCTTGATCGGCTACCTAAGATGAAGATGGAACTAAGAGTGGGATCTCCACTCCGAGAACCGAAAAGACTTCGAGGTGACCTTGATCGGACAACTGATGCGAAAATCCGGCGCATACCTTGATCGGCTACCTAAGATGAAGATGGAACTAAGAGTGGGATCTCCACTCCGAGAACCGAAAAGACTTCGGTGACCTTGATCGGACAACTGATGCGAAAATCGGCGCATACCTTGATCGGCTACCTAAGATGAAGATGGAACTAAGAGTGGGATCTCCACTCCGAGAACCGAAAAGACTTCGGTGACCTTGATCGGACAACACAGTGCGAAAATCGGCGCATACCTTGATCGGCTACCTAAGATGAAGATGGAACTAAGAGTGGGATCTCCACTCCGAGAACCGAAAAGACTTCGAGGTGACCTTGATCGGACAACTGATGCGAAAATCCGGCGCATACCTTGATCGGCTACCTAAGATGAAGATGGAACTAAGAGTGGGATCTCCACTCCGAGAACCGAAAAGACTTCGGGTGACCTTGATCGGACAACACAGTGCGAAAATCGGCGCATACCTTGATCGGCTACCTAAGATGAAGATGGAACTAAGAGTGGGATCTCCACTCCGAGAACCGAAAAGACTTCGGTGACCTTGATCGGACAACACAGTGCGAAAATCGGCGCATACCTTGATCGGCTACCTAAGATGAAGATGGAACTAAGAGTGGGATCTCCACTCCGAGAACCGAAAAGACTTCGGTGACCTTGATCGGACAACACAGTGCGAAAATCCGGCGCATACCTTGATCGGCTACCTAAGATGAAGATGGAACTAAGAGTGGGATCTCCACTCCGAGAACCGAAAAGACTTCGAGGTGACCTTGATCGGACAACTGATGCGAAAATCCGGCGCATACCTTGATCGGCTACCTAAGATGAAGATGGAACTAAGAGTGGGATCTCCACTCCGAGAACCGAAAAGACTTCGAGGTGACCTTGATCGGACAACACAGTGCGAAAATCGGCGCATACCTTGATCGGCTACCTAAGATGAAGATGGAACTAAGAGTGGGATCTCCACTCCGAGAACCGAAAAGACTTCGGGTGACCTTGATCGGACAACTGATGCGAAAATCGGCGCATACCTTGATCGGCTACCTAAGATGAAGATGGAACTAAGAGTGGGATCTCCACTCAGAAGCGAAAAGACTTCGGTGACCTTGATCGGACAACTGATGCGAAAATCCGGCGCATACCTTGATCGGCTACCTAAGATGAAGATGGAACTAGAGTGGGATCTCCACTCAGAAGCGAAAAGACTTCGGGTGACCTTGATTCGGACAACACAGTGCGAAAATCGGCGCATACCTTGATCGGCTACCTAAGATGAAGATGGAACTAAGAGTGGGATCTCCACTCCGAGAACCGAAAAGACTTCGAGGTGACCTTGATCGGACAACACAGTGCGAAAATCCGGCGCATACCTTGTCGGTAGATGACATGGTGTTTGATAAACTTGATGGCGGTACTTCGCCTTGACTTCTTTTAGCGGGATTGCTTGACCCACTTGGAGAAGTAGTCGGTGATTGCTAGAATAAACCGATCTCCTTTAGCGGCGGAGGAAAAATGGGACCTCGGCGTCCATTCCCCATGTCTCGAATGGCGGGATGTGGCGAAGGATGCAAGCTGCTCGGAGGCGATGCATATAATTGGCGTGAATTTGACAGCGTGGCATTTCGGCGTGCTTTCGGCTGCGTCATTAATCATCGTTGGCGAAGTAGCCCATTCTCTGATTCGATCGTAGAGCTTGGGACGGTGGTGTGCACCACATTCACCTTCGTGTGCTTCGAAGGACCTCTCTGCCTCTTTGTTTGAGAGGCATCGAACAAAGACCATCGTACCCGTGATATAACATCACGGGTTTCCGTGTCATAAAAGAATCTTGGAGCTCTTAGCGGATTGACTCTCTCTCCTTCCGTCTTACGGTAGAATACCATGTAAGACATAGTCGATGATAGGAAAGCCAATCTCGGGGCTCCAACTTGGTTTGGGTTGCATGTACTTCTTTGGTAACTAGCCCTTTATCTTCTTGTGCCTCATCGTATAATGATGCGAAGAGTTGGTGAGTCTGGCCGTAACTAGTTGCTTTCGGTCTCGGAAGGTTGTGCTAACGACACATTGCGCCCGGTGCATCCGCATAAAGCGTTTTGGGCGGGATATATTCGATGAAAAACTCTTGAATGAGTGCGCTATTTCAACGACTATCGATGATAGGGGATTAGATCAGTTCGACCGTAGTCACCACGAACACCTTAACTATCAATTGTGAATCTCCATGCGGCGAGATATTGACCCCGGCTCTTTGGCGAAGCTAAGTCCGATAAGTAGCGTTGTATTGACTCGTTATTGGAACAAGGTTGATGAGTGAATAAGCGGGGCATGACATGATTCCGGAAACTAAGACAACCCGACTCGTGGAAATCTTAGAACATCAGGGGCACTTGCCACATTGGTAGCTCGAGAGCTCGTCAAAATACAATCGCCATATTTGTTGGTGCGATGTAGTGTTGACTTCTTGAACTTCATCAGGAAGATCATCATATAGCTCAAGCGCATCCGTTGTGGTGGCGACCAAGAGATCTAAATCGCTTGTCCTTTGGTGACTTACGTTGTTTGAAGTGCAAGTCATATTGGGACAAGAGCAAGGCCCATTTAAGCTAGCGCCAACTCATTGAGGCGGTGGGTCATAAATATTCGGACGGTTACATTAGAGATAACATAAATCGTTTGTCCGACTAAATAGTGTCGCATTTTACGAATCGCGAACACTAATGCAAAACCTTGCTTCTCGACCATTGGATATCGAGACTTCGGCACCGACTAATGTTATTTCGGGTAATACTTTGCTGTTCGTGACCGCCGTCGTCGTCTTGCGAGTAAAGCGCTTAACAGTGATCCGTTGCCTTGGCGTAGATCAAAAGCGGTTTTCCGACAGCGGTGCAACAAGAGCGGGAGGTTTAGCGAGATCACGATTTGATCTCTTGAATGCCTTACGGCGGCGTCGTCCCAAATAAATGACCGCCCTTCTTATTCAATTTTGAGAGCGGTTGGCACTTCGGATAGGTTCGATATGAACCGTCGGATGTCATGTCGTCCTTGTAACCCCGAGTTCTCTCGGATTTCGGAGGTTGCAACTCTTGAATCGCCTTCACTTTATCGGGATCGACGTGGATGCCCTTATTTGTGACGACAAAGCCGAGGAACTTGCCACTAGACATCCCAAGGAAGGATTTGGCAGGGTTCATCTTTAGTTGATGAGTTCGCATGAGCTCGAATACCGTTCTAAGATCTTTGATGTGATCTCCTTTGTCCGCGGCTTTTCCGCGACCAAGTCGTCGGCGTAGCATTCGACCGTTTTCGAAGATGATCACGGAAAATCTCGTCATTGCTGTTGGTATGTTGCACCGGCATTCTTTAAGCCGAACGGCATGACCGTGTAGCAAAATATACCGATGGGCGTTCTGAACGCTGTGTGTTTGGCGTCATCGGGGTGCATCTTGATTTGGTTGTACCGAAAAGCCATCCATAAAGGACATCCTCGAATCCACATGTATTGTCAACTATGGCGTCGGTGATTGGCGGAGGAAATCATCCTTTGGGCAGCGGCGTTTAGGTCTCGTAGTCGACCACAGTCCTAATCGACCCATTCTTCTTCATGGCCGGGACTATATTAGCCACCCAATCCGGATGTTGAATTTCCTTGATGAATCCGATTCTATGAGTTTCTTCGCCGTCAACAATTGCCTCCAATATTTGTGGGCGAAACCGTCTTCTTTGTTGCTTGGCGGGTTTGACATCGCCTTGATGTTGGCGATGTGTTGCCACATTAGGGTCGAGTCTGGCATGTCCTCGTAACTCGGTGAATACATCGATATACTCCACGATTAGGGCAATCAACTCTTCCTTTTCTTCCAAGGGAGAGTATTGCGATGTTTATGAGTTTAGGATGCTCTTCATCACCCATATTAATCTGGACTACCTCGTCCTTAGTGGGGGTTCTCTTTGTTGAACCTATCCCCAAGCTGCTCTTGGAGTTGATGGATCCATGGGTCTTCCCATGTTGGCATGTCTTCATCACTCTCAGCGATGGCGGGATCGATCGTAGCCATATTTGACATTAAAGCCTTGAAAGCTTCTCAGAAGTGTCGGAATCCCAAGCGAAGAGTCGGGCGAATGTCGTCTCCCTCATCGGGTGGATTATTATCAATCGACCATGAGCATTCATCTTCGAGGAGGATTAGTATCCCAATCCCCTTCTAAATGCATAGTAATTATCAGGCTTCCCTTTTGGGACATATGCGCTTTAGGAGGGACTCGAGGACCTCGCCCAAAACATAGACCTTCCCTCGTGTCAAGTCATACCCCATCTCTTCATGATACCCGGTGTTTGGACTATATCGAATGTGTGGAGGATAGGCCCATTGTCATCTTCATCTTCTTCAAAGAAATGATTGGCGTTGGGCGCATCTCCTTTTAGTAAACCAAGTCTTTCTCACTACTTGATCTTAGGTGGGATGGCGAGTGTTGTCCCAAAGGAGTCGGAGCTGCTTTTGTGTAAAGCAATATGGCCAGAGTTGGCGAGGTGCAACTCGGATCGTTGTATAAACTGTCATCACATCATTCAAAAGCGAGGATACTCTAAATCGTCATTTATTGATTCATCGGCAATTTGCCAATTACAATGTTCATCTGACGATTCTTCATCGTCAAGATTGATTACAAGGGGTACAATGTCATTTAAAACAAAACCTCCACTATAACCAAGCCGGTTTGGTGTCGGCTTCTTCACGCTGTCGTACCTTGGTAGATGATTGATTTGGACTCATTACCGTAGAGGAGAGAATCAGTGAAATAATTCTCCATCCCTTAAGCGGTTGTTTGTCCGCGACCACCGTCTTGACCTCATTATTCGTGTCTACATATTTGAGACACTGATGAAGAGTAGACGGGACTATAACGTTATTGTGGATCCAAGGTCGACCCAACAATAAGTTATAGGAAGTCTCTGCGTCAATCACATAGCAAGTGACTTCGGACTTTAAGTCCCCCATTTGGCACTTAATCCGGATTTTACCAAGTGGGCGGGACCCACTGGTGTTAAATCCGTAGATCATGTGCCGATTGATGCTAACTGGCGGGGAATTCAAGATGATACATGGTAGCGGGGGCATGATGCTCCTGTGGAACCGGATCGACTTGGATCGGTTAACTTCACTAGAGCCAATATACGGTGAAGTATAGCGGCCTATCGTGCTTGGAATTCCTCGTGCATATCCTCCTTTGTAAAAGTGATGCGGGGAAGTGTTTAGTCGCAAGGTTGCATTCTTTGGGCCGACTCTTACGGACTCGGCCTAATGCGGGTGAGGAAGACTTACGAATCGGCGAGGGCTTCTTGAAGAGCTTCTCTCGTCTCTTTTGATAACATGACAACTCATAGAAGTGATCCTTGCGGGGATATTGGCTAATTGGGCCATGGCGTCGGCGGTATGGAGAGTTCGAAGTTCGGTTTATCTCTTCCAATCGGGCGTGAATCGAGGCTGCCGGAGTTGAACTTCATCGCGGTGCTTTCTTTGTAGCTTCTTTGGCGACCACTGGCATTGCGCTTTCTGCGAGTGAGGGATTTGTTGGTACCCCAGCTCGAGGCGTCTTGGCATTAGGGTCGGGGACTTAGGGTACTTGTACTTGTACTCGTGTCCACTCACGGTGGCGTGGGCTTGAGTTCCCCGCCGGACGGTGGAATGTTACCACTGTTCATCGTCTCCCTCGGACTTGCGGAGTAGCATGGCATGCCTTTCCCTTACGCCCGGCTTTTCTTGAAGAAGAGGCTACCCATTGCTCATCTTCCGGTAAGTGCGGGTGGACCCACAAGACTTAGCCATTGGTACGTATCGATACAAGTCCTTTACGGCGTTGCTTGTGTGGGTCGTCATTCACCGTCTTCAACGCAACTTTGACCAGCGGTTCAGGTTCAAACCATGTCAGCGGCACCGACCGAAACTTATGGATACGCGTGCGCTCCGACCTTCTTTTCTTTGGGCGGCTTCATAGTAATGACCCTACATCAATTAAAGCACGGATTTTGTCCTTAAAGTGAAGCGAGTTTAGTGGGGTGATGAAGCGCCTATGGTACGCCGGTATCTTGGGTCATTAGTCTTCATCGCCTCCTCTTGATTGAATCGGAGGAGCTTGATCTTGTTATTTTCCACAAGATATTTGAAGAGACCGGGAATCTCGTCGTCCCTAAAGGAATAGGACTTGGGAATCTCGGCTCTAAGGCCTTGTTTTGTGGCCCGGGTTGCCACGTTGATTGTGCTGTTGCGCTTGGTCTTTTCTTCTTCTTCTTCTTCTTTGGGGTTGGAGTTGGAGCGTTTGGTTCGCAACCGCCGTCTTGGCTTGCTCTTTCCCTTTGCGCGTGGGACAAAGTTAAGCGGAGCTTCCGTTGTCGGTGACCTCTCTCGCCTTTTCCTTTTGAGGAACCTCTCGGCTTGCTCTCCACGAACCTTCAAGTCCTTCCACGTTATCGATGGTCTTTGTACCCATTGCTTCAAGCACATCTATCGATAAGTTCTTTGTGGCGAGTTTGGAGGATGAACTCCTCGTTATTGGATCCGGCGGTTCATTGCCTTGTTAGAATCGTTTGACAAAGATATCCACGGTTTCTCAGTCTTTACGCTTCGTCGAGCAATGTCGATCGATACCTCGGTATCGTCATCAAAATTGGTAAGGAAGCTAGACTCCATGTCGTCCCGGTGTGAATGCTCCCGGCTTGAGGCGGTACCATTCGGCGACCCACGAAGGGTGCCAGCGAATGACCGAACCATCGAGGGTTCGTTGCGAAATAACTTTCAGAGGTGTGACTTGAAATAAATCAAGTCTTTGCGTCGGGGAACCCTTCGATCAAATGGTGTGAAGTTTATTAAGTTAAACTTTGGCCAGTGCGGGATTGATTCCCATTCCCTCGGGTATGGGCAAGGAATACCTGTCTTCTTTACTTCTTGAGCGGAAATCAATGAGTTGATTTTGCTCTCCAAGTCTTTGATCTTCTCGCTTTCCTGAGCAACAACATCTATGTTTTGCCCAGCGTTGCGGGGTTCAGGAGGGTTATCATCTTCTTGTGCTTCCTCCTGATCCGAATCGCTATCATCTTCATCGACGTTGACGCGCTGACTCGATTCACCTTGATGTTTTGTCAGGGCTTGGATCTGTTGGTCATGCATTTCTCTCATCGTGCATGGCCAACTCCATTTCTAACGAAGTTTTCCGTTGTTTATTCAGCGCCGTCTAGCATTTTGGCCACTTGATGCATGCGATCATAAAGCGTTTCTTGGGGGCTCCCTTCGCTAGATACAGTATGATCAGATGCGATTGCGGAGCCAATATCTGACGCATCATCCTCGCGGGTATCCCCTTCAGAAGTTTATCATTATCACGGACCGTCGGATAGTCGGACCATAAGCGAGTTAGCCGTTGCGATCTTGTGGGAATAGCCGTGGCGATGGTTCTTTCTTTGGTCATATTATTAGTGACCTCGGCAGCTCACCCTCTCGGAGATCATCCTTTTGCGGAATCGCCTTGACCTAGGTCTCGGCATCTCGTGGTGAGTCTGGAAGGCCGACACCCTTTACGGAGCTTCTTGATGGCAATTGCACTCAGAGCATCGTCTTAATGAGCTTGGAGCACAAGCATGGCTGCGTCAATTTGGGGGAATCGCCGAGATTTTCGTACCCTTACCGCGGTAGTACGGCTCATCGGTGTGTGTGCCGGAGCAACTGCCGTATGTCGGCGTGATCTTTCGGGTATAACGTCCTCATCGTCGGATAAGCGTCTCCTTCGAGGGCGGGTCAATCCATCGAAACTTAGAAAGTGACTTCGCCTAGACTTCGCCCGATGTGGTAGCGAAGTCTCGGCGGACTCGGACCTCGATTTTCAATCCGATAGGAGAGCTGCGAGAATCTTCTTGTCCTTGTTGGAGCAGGTGCGACCTCACATGAGGAGTGACCCGTGATTCTCTTCGAGGACGAGGCGATCCTTGATAGTCGGTTTGGTGGTGGTGGCGGAGTTGGCTTCACCAGCGATTGAATCTGAGCGCCTTTGTCTTTGGCGTCGTCGGTCTTGGACTTTGGCGTTGGATTTACAGCGCTGTATCCTTCGGCTTAAGCGCCGAGGCGGGAGTGTGGGCAAGCGAGGTTGGGGCACCATTAGACTTGGGCCTCCAAACACGGCGATGCGTTGGTGGCTTCTTTGCCACTTCCTTCTTTAACTCACGAGCTGTTGCACCAAAGCTTCGTGCTTGCATAAGTGCGGCGCTTCGGATCGCTCTGAAGTGTGGAAGCGGTTCCGTTTGACCGCGGACCCACTCGTCGGTTGGCGGCTTGGATAAACCGTCGATCACTTGGTGAAGCCTGCGTGAGTTGGATCTTAGATCCGCCGTAGCGGACCCCATCCATGGATTGCATGGCCTTGGCGAGTTTGCGCGCCATGCTTTGTCGTCGCCTTTGGCGGCTTCGCTTGGAAGTCTTGGCGCATCGTCGGCGTTCATCTCGGGCACCATTTGGACTTGGCGAAGGGATTTCTCGCTACTGCGGCGGCGGGGTTGGACTTCGCCGTCACGGGGCTCTACCTCGAGAGGCCCATCGGGTTCTCCTTCTGTGGAGACCTTCTTGGGCGGCGGGGAGCTGGATCTGGAGGAGGGTGAGGATAGGTACTCCTCGAACTTCTCTGGTCGAACTTCGAACTTCGACCTCTTCCTCCACCGGGATAAGGATCGCGGCTGCGTACGGCGACCTCCGATCGAGGCGGTGGCTCCCATGTAATCGCCCGGCTTGTTGGCGGTAAAAGTTGGGATGATTGTCATTGATTTGAATTTGCTACGGCTTCTTTGGCCTACAACAAAATTCAAAAGAAATGCCTTTTATTTTAAGGCTTACAATGAAAATCAAAAAGATTACAACTTTTATCCTTGTGAACAAACACGAGGATCTGTTATATCGGATCACAAGCTTGCGTGGGTTCTTTGCTGTGCGGGGACTTTTGTGTCCGTGGACCACAGCGCAATTCGATCAGTGGAGACCGGGTTACGGAACTTCTGAGATGTAAAGGGGCTCGTTTCCGCGAAGGAAGCGAAGCGCTGAGGATCACACTCACGAAGGAGAGGATCGCTGCGGGGATCACACTCACGAAGGAGAGGATCGCTGGCGGGTGAGATCTACTAGGAGAAATCCGGCTATCCACGAGGTTAAGGCGAAGCTTAACCTAGAGGGTATCTGTGGATTCGACCGAATTCGGTTACCTTTGCTTGTAGATCCGGCGTTGGTGGACTTGTACTTTCGCTTTCGGGGCCGTCGCCGATTACTCGTAGATCTCGCAAGAATTCTTGAAGTCCGAGCTCTTCCAAATCCCAAAATCCTCTCGGATCGGCCAAAATCCGGCCTCCTCGAAGATGACACCCCTATTTATACAACTTCGAGTGTTTGATTAACTCGACCTTGGTAGAACCACCTCGGCAGAATTAGTAGAGGTGGCTCAAACCATGGTGTGAGCCTCCACCTGGCTGGTAGAGTCACCTCGACAAGTTGGTAGGTGGCTCGACAAAGTGGCCAGAAACCGCCGGCTTGGTAGAGGTGGCTCGACAAAATTAGGCCACTTCGACCCTTGGCGAGTACCTCGACCAGGATTGGTAGAAGTGCGCCCTCATTGTTTGGCGTCGTTTTTAAGGTAGTCTTCGTTTTCGTCTTCGGACTTGGGTTCCGTCTATACTTGATTAGGGACTAATTCTTGGTTCGTTCGGTTCAGCGGTCTCGAAATCCGATCGTCCATTCAAGTCGGTTTAACCCATGCGGCAATGGCTGTGGGTTACCGTCGAGTTAGCGTCTTAGCGATTCGGCGTCGTATCATTCGATGGGTTGTCATTCGCCGACTCCCGTCCGCGAGTTGGCCGGGGGATCTTGTAAGTATTTTTCAGCGCCCTCGGATGGCCACTGATTACGCGGTGTCGTTGTGGCCAAGACTCCTTGTGGCCAAGACTTCATGCTCTCCTTGAGCGGAAAGTCACCACTTCTTCATCGTCCTTCTGCGGAATTCTTTGAGCGGCATGGCATAGTTGCCTTTTCCCTTGGACTTCTTTTGGCGAAGGCGTAGTCGATCATCTTCGGCAAGTCGGGGTGGACCCAAAGGATTTCTCCATTTGCCGTGGAGTGTGAGTGCGAGTCCCTTCTCCGTTGCGTGAAGATCCTCATTCACCATCTTCATTCCTACCTTCTGGCTGGTGAAACCCGATCAAAGGCCCGATTGAAGCTTATAGAGGCGCATTTGCTCCACCTTTTTCTCTTTAGAGGGTTTTGGAGTAATGACTCCAACGTCGATCAAGGCTTGAATCTTGTCCTTGAGATGGTAGCGAGAACTTTGTAGGATGATGTCTTGCCACAGTGGTAGCGATTATAGGATCTGTAACCTTCTTTGTCTCCTCTGGTTCACAATTGGGGGCCCAGATCTTATTGTTCTCGAAGGTATTTGAAGATGCGGAACCTCCTCATCTTTGAGCGAGTAAGTCTTGGAAATCTCGGTAGGAAGGTTTCGATTTTGAGTTTGTTGGCGCCATTGAGGCTGCGATTCTTTGTGGTGCCGTGTTTATGCTTCTTTGTTGTGGTTGCGATTCAAATGTTTGATTGGCATCAACGGACTTATTTGGCGCTTTACCTCTGCGTGGCACAAAATTCTATTTGTTAGTGCTTGTTCTTTGGTGGCCTCCCGGTTACGCGGTGTCGTTGTGGCCAAGACTCCTTGTGGCCAAGACTTCATGCTCTCCTTGAGCGGAAAGTCACCACTTCTTCATCGTCCTTCTGCGGAATTCTGAAGCGGCATGGCATAGTTTGCCTTTTCCTTGGACTTCTTTTGGCGAAGGCGTAGTCGATCATCTTCCGGCAAGTCGGGGTGGACCCAAAGGATTTCTCCATTTGCGTCGTGTGTGGTGCGAGTCCCTTCTCCGTTGCCGTGAAGATCCTCATTCACCATCTTCATTCCTACCTTCTGGCGGCGTCGGTGAAACCAATCAAAGGCCCGATTGAAGCTTATAGAGGCGCATTTGCTCCCACCTTTTTCTCTTTAGAGGGTTTTGGAGTAATGACTCCAACGTCGATCAAGGCTTGAATCTTGTCCTTGAGATGGTAGCGAGAACTTTGTAGGATGATGTCTTGCCACAGTGGTAGCAGCGTACAGGATCTGTAACCTTCTTTGTCTCCTCTGGTTCACAATTGGGGGCCAGATCTTATTGTTCTCGAGAAGGTATTTGAAGATGCGGAACCTCCTCATCTTTGAGCGAGTAAGTCTTGGAAATCTCGGCGGAAGGTTTGATTTTGAGTTTGTTGAAGCCATTGAGGCTGCGATTCTTTGTGGTGCAATATTGCTGTTGTGGTTCTTGAGTTCAAATGTTTGATTGGCATCAACAGACTTCGCTGGCGCTTTACCTCTGCCACGTGGCACAAAATTCTATTTGTTCGTGCTTGTTGCTGGCTGGCCTCTTTCTGCTTTCTTCCTTTTGAGGAACCTTTCGGCTTGCTCTCCACGAACCTTCAAGTCCTTCCACGTTATAGATGGTGCTGTCCCCATTGCCTCGAGCACATCTATCGACAAGTTGTTGTGGTAGGTTTGGAGGATGAACTCCTCTGTTATCGGATCCCGGCAATTCATCGCCTTGTTTCGGAATCGTTTGACAAAGACGTCTACTGTTTCTCTGTCCTTTTGCTTCTCATCGAACAGCGTCCGTCGATGCCGGTATCGTCATCGAAGAATTGGTGAGGAAGCTAGACTCCATGTCATCCAGGTGTGAATGCTCCCGACTTGAGGCGGTACCAATCGAGCGACCCATGAAGGTACCCACGAATGGCCAGAACCATCGGGGGCTCGTTGCGGAAATCACCCCAAGTGGGACTTAAAGTATATCGGTGTTGAGTTGGTGAACCCTTCCCGTCAAGCGGTGAAGTTTATTAAGTTAAACTTTAGGGTATGGGATCCATTCCCTCCCTAGGATATGGGCAAGGGATGCGGTTTTCTTCACTTCTTGGCGAAATCGGGGAGTTGATTTTGCTCTCGAGGTCTTTGATCTTCTCACTTTCATGAGCAACAACGTCGCGTGGTTGGGAGGGTTATCATCCTCTTGTGCTTCCTCACAGTGCGAATCATTTGTCATCTTGATCGGCGTCGATCGCGTGACTTCGATTCACCTCGATGTTTTATCAAGGCTTGGATCTGTTGGTCATGCATTTCCCTCATTGTTTGCATGGCCATATCCATCTCTAGCTTGAAGTTTTCCGTTGTTTGTTCAGCAGCCGTCTAGCATTTTGGCCACTTGATGCATGCGATCATAAAGCGTTTCTTAGGGGCTCCCTTCACTCGATCTGATATGATCGAGGCGATTGAACCAATATCCGGCGATATCATCCTCGCGGTATCCCTTCGAAGTTTGTTGTATCGGACCGTCGGATAGTCGGACCGCCAAATGAGTTAGCAGATTACGATCTTGTGGGAATAGCGTAGCGGCGGTTCTTTGCGATCATATTATTAGCGACCTCGGCAATTCATCTTTTGGGATGCCATCCTTACGTGGAATCGCCTTGACCTAGGTCTTGGCGTGTTGGCGCTAATTCTCGGAAGGCCGAGACTCTTTACGGGTTTCTTGACAACAATTACACTCAGAAACCTTTGTTTTGATAAGCTTGGAGCATAAGCATGGCTGTGTTGGCTTGGGAACCTCTTGAGATTTCTTAGTACCCTAGCGATAGTATAGCTCGTCGGCATGAGTCTTGGGAGTGATGCCGTGCGTCGCCACGATCCCTCGGGTATAGCGCTCTCATCATCGGATAAGCGTCTCCTTCGATGCAGTTGTTTCGTAGAAGCTGCCGAAAGTAACCGCCTTGACTCGTCGGTGTGAGGTAAACTCGGCGGACTCGGACTTCGACTTTTAGTCGGTATCTTGGGCTGTGGAATATTTTGTCTTTGTGGGTGCGACCCCACATGTCGGGAGTGACCCGCGATTCGCTTAAGCGGACCAGGCGATCCTTGGCGAGCACAATGCGTGGCGAGGTTAGCTTCGCCGGGAGTTGAGTGCGAACAGGAGGTAACCGGCGTCACTTTGTTGAGGTGCTCACAATTTACGATTTGAGCAGGGGCGGAAGTTGGCTGGCGGAAGCTGGAGCTTGGATCTTTGGGTTAAATCGGAGTTGAAGCCGGCGGACTTGGATTTCAAACTAGCGATTTGTTGGCGACTTCTTAGCGCCTCCTTCTTCAACTTCGCGGGCTTGTTGCACCAAAGCCGTTGCTTGCGAAAGGCGCTTCCGGATATGCTCTGAAGCGTAGAAGCGGTTCCGTTGGCTTCGGACCCATTCATTTGTCGCCGGCTGTAGGAATGCGGCTCACGATCTCGAACCGGTCTACGAGTTATCTGGATCTTAGATCCGCTTCATAGCGAACCCATCCATTGATTCTTTTGCACAGGCGGCTTGTTTTGCGGGCGTTGGCGTCGCCTCGGCGGGCTCTCTTAGAGAGTCCGCGGCGCCATCGGCGGGATCTACCTCTTGAGGAGATAGAGCTTCGACAATTTGGCGTTTTCCCGGCGAGGAACCGTTGTCTGCGGTCTTGGCGGCGGTGGTGGTGGATTTCGCCTCGCATGCGAGGCCGATTGGGTCTTCCTTGCGGCGGAGACCATCTTGGACTTCTTGAGGCGGATCGGACTAGGAAGAGGTACTCCTCGTACTTCTTTTGGTCGAACTTCGAACTTCGACCTCTTCAATGACAGGATCACGAATCGGCGGTTACGACACAACGGCTACTTTGTTGAAGCCGTTGGCTCTGTAATGATCGGACTTGTTGTGGGGAAAGTTGTTTTGTTATTCATTGTCCTTGAATTCGTTTCTGACTTCTTTGGCCTACAACAAAATTCAAAGAAAATGCCTTTTATTTTAAAAGTACAATGAAAGCGGAAATTACAACTTCTTCTGTATGAACAAACGAGGATCTCTATTTTAGGGATCACCGGCTTGCGTGGAGTTCTTTACTGTCTTTGGGGACTTTTTATTCATCCGTGGACCACAGCGCGGATCTGGTGGAAACCGGGTTACGGAACTTCTGAGGCGTGAAGGGGCTCGTTTCCGCGAAGGAAATGAAGCGCTGAGGAT
The DNA here is from genome assembly GCA_012295165.1 of Asparagus setaceus. Lineage (NCBI taxonomy): Eukaryota > Viridiplantae > Streptophyta > Magnoliopsida > Asparagales > Asparagaceae > Asparagus > Asparagus setaceus. Next base: position 21,447,615 of record CM022705.1, read on the forward strand.
CACCTCCGCGAAGGAGAGGATGCGCCGGGGATCACCTCCGCGAAGGAGAGGATCGGGCGGGTGAGATCTACTAGGAGAAATCCTGCGCTATCCCGAAGGTGATCGTAGTCGACCGAATTTGCTTACCTGCGATCGTAGATCGGCGTCGGCCCGAACTTCGTGCTTTCGCCGGTGCTTTCGGAACTATCGTCGGCGGCTCGTAGATCTTCGCGAGCTCTCAAAAATATCGAGAAAATCAACCCTTGAAAATGAGCACCCCTCGGACTATTTATAGGAAAATAGAGAGGGCTCTTTGGTAGGACACCATTGGTGTCGGCCATTAACGAACACCAAATGGTGTCGGCACGGTGAACACCGCACGGTGTTAGGCCTTTAACGGACATCATTTGGTGTCGATATCTTCGAACACAAATGGTGTCGAGGTTTAACAGCGCCGTTTGGCCTCGTTTGGTTGGTTTTGGACTTTAGCGATGTTTTGTCGATCTTGTCGTTGTCGTCCTAAGTCGGTGTCGATTCATTTCTTTGTTGACTTCGAATTGGTCGGTTCACTTTCGCATTGGCGAGGTTAAGTGGCGATTGAATCTTGTCTTGTTGTCGTTTGAATCGGTCGTTGGCGTTCGAATCAATCGATCTCAAACGTGAATGTTATTGATTTGAAGCTTTGTTGTTGGATTTATCCCACATTTATGCAACCTCGTTGGCTTGTATGCATCGCCGGCTCACTTCATGTATTCGTCGGCTCGCGTGATGCATTTTCGCGGCATAGTCAATCGCCGGCGTTTGTCGGATGGAGTGCGTCGGTTGTTAACCCGTCCGCGAGTCGTTAGTCGCGATAAGCAATTTTTAAGCCTACATATCGGGCGACTGCCGGTGTGTCGGTCGCGATCCCTCGGGTATAGCGTCGTCGTCATCGGTGGCGTCTCCTTAGAAATTTCCAAAAGTGACTCGCCTCGACTTTCGCTTATGTGAGCGTGAAGTCTCGGTGGACTCTCGGACTTTGACCTTTAGTCGGTTGGTGGGGTTGCGAGAATCTTAGATCCTTCTTGGGATGGTTGGGACCTCTGCATGGGGAGTGACCGCGATTCTTCGGGGACAAAGCGATCCTTGATAGTTAGTTTGGTGGTAGTGGCGGGAGTTGGCTTCACCACGGGCTCGAGATCTGAATGCCTTTGACTTTGGCGCCGTCGGACTTGGACTTTGGCTGAATTTGCAATGCACAGCCGGCTTAAGTGCACGGAATGTTGGCGGTCTTAGGTTTGAAGTCGTGCGGTGGGGTTGGAGCAGATTAGATTTGGGCCCCCAAACACTGGTGGTATGTTGGCGGCTTCTTTATCACCTCTTTCTTCAATTCCGCGAGCTTGTTGTACCAATGCCGTGCTTGTCTAAGTGCCGCGGCAGCTTCGAATCGTTCTTGAAGCGTGGAGCGGTTCCATTTGACCACGGACCCACTTTCGTTGGTTGGCGGCTTGGATGAGCCGTCGATCACTTGAGGTGGAGCCTCTGCGTAAGTCACGGATCTTAGATCCGCCGTAGCGAACCCATCCATGGATTGCGGCCTTGGCATATTTGCGGCGCCATGCTTTGTAAATTAGCCTTTGGCTGAGCTCGCTTGGAGAGTCTTGGTAGCGTCATCGGCGTTCATCTCGGGCGCCGTTGTAGTCTGGACTTGGTGCGAGGGGTTTTCGCTACTGCGGCGGCGGGGTTGGACTTCGCCGTCACGGGGCTCTACATCGGAGGCCACGGGTTCTCCTTGCAGTGGAGACCTTCTTAGAAGCGGCGGGGTGGATGCGGAGGAGGGTGAGGATAGGTACTCCTCGAACTTCTCTGGTCGAACTTCGAACTTCGACCTCTTCCCCAGGGATAAGAATCAGCGGTTGCGGCATGGCGACCTCGATCGAGGCCGGTGGCTCCCCGCGTAATTAGCCCGGCTTGTTAAGTGGGGAAAGTGGGTTTGTTATTCATTGTCGTTGAACTTGCTACGGCTTCTTGGGCCTACAACAAAATTCAAAGAAATGCCTTTTATTTTAAAGTACAATGAAAGCGAAAATTACAACTTTTCCTTTAATGAACAAGCGCTGGGATCACTATTATTCGGGATCACAAGCGTGTGGGTTCTTTCCACTGTCTAGGGGACTTGAATCGTCCGTGGACCACAGCGCAATTCGATCGGTGGAAACCGGGTTACGGAACTTCTGAGGCGTGAAGGGGCTCGTTTCACGAAGGAAACAAAGCGCTAAGGGATCACACTCACGAAGGAGAGGATCAACCGGGGATCACCTCGAAGGAGAGGATCGCGGGTTGGTGAGATCTACTAGGAGAAATCCGGCTGATACGTAGCGGGCCGAATTAAACTTACCTGCGATTGTAGATCACGGCGTCGTCGAACTTCGTGCTTCGCGGTGCTGGAAGCGTGCATCGGCCGGCTCGTAGATCTTCGAGAGCTCTCGAGAAATATCAGAAGTCAGAAATCTCCTAAATCCCGACCTCGACCCCTTTTGAAGAAGACCCCCTCTTTATAGGATGGGGGAGGGTGGCGGGCCTAGAAGTGGCTTCGGCCATAGTGGTAGGGCACCTCGGCCAAGTTGGCGGGGTCCCATTTTCACCCTTTTCCGCGTTTCATCGTTTTTCGGTCTTAGGTAATTTTCCTCGGTGGCGTCATTTGTTGTGTTTGAGTCATTATCCAGATCAACTTTTAGAGCTCAATCGGTTCATTTGCGTTGACGGACTAAATGCGGTTGATTAGTCTCGTCGGCGTTTGAGTTTAGTCAACTTCGCCTCGTCGAACCGTCATCGGGTTTATTCCACGATCGTCGTTTTGTTGACTAAATGCGCCTTGTCGACTCTCTTCATCGTTAAATCGGCTTCGCTTTATCGTTTTCGCGGTAATCCGCGTCGTCGGCGATTACAGTCGGCGTTGTCGGATGGGTGCGTCGGTTGTCGGCCATTCCGCGAGTCTCGCTCAGTGTCTTGATAAGTAATTTTTAATGCCTACAACAGCCAAACACCTTCAATGGTAGGGTCCCCCGTTGTCTTCTTTTAGTACCTCACGCAGATATTTCCATTTCAATACACTCGAAGGCATCCTATTGATTAAGTGAGCAGCCGTCAAAACTGCTTGTCCCCACAACGTTTTTGGGACATTCATTGCCATCATCATACTCCTAGCAACTTCTCGGAGATGTCTATTCTTCCTCTCTGCTACCCCATTTTGAGCTGGGGTGTATGTGCTGTTCGCGGTAAAAGTTGGGATGATTGTCATTGATTTGAACTTGCTTACAGCTTCTTTGGCCTACAACAAAATTCAAAGAGAAATATCGCCTTTTATTTTAAGGCTTACAAGGAAAATCAAAAGATTACAACTTTTATTGAACAGAGGGATCTGTTATATGAGGATACCAAACGTCGGAGTTCTTTACTTTTTGTCGAGAATTTTTGTGTCAGTGGACCGCGGCAATTCAATCAAGTAGGGCAGGGTTAAGGAACTCTGGATGTAAAGGGGATGGTTTCCGCGAAGAAAGCTGGCTGAGGAATCACACTCACGAAGGAGAGATGCTGCTGGGGATGTCACTCACGAAGGAGAGGATGGCGGGCCGGGTGAGATCTACAAGAGAAATCAGGCTATCCACGAGGTTAAGGCGAAGCTTAACCTAGAGGGTATCGTAGTTAGGCGAATTGGTTACCTTTAAGTAGATCGAGTGCGTCGCTTGTACTTTGGGACGTCGCCCGGATTACTCGTAGATCTCAAGAAATTTTGAAGTCCGAGCTCTTCCAAATCCCCAAAAATCCAACCTCTGGAAGCCCCAAATCCCGGACCGGACCTCCCGAGATGGCCCCCCTATTTATACAATGGAGGGTGTCGCCAACCACATTAGTGGCTCGGCCGCTTAGTAGAGCCACCTCTGCTTGTAGGCCATTGGTGGCTCCGGCCCACTTGGCGGAACCACAAATACTGGCCAGAGGCACCTCGGCCAAGTTGGCCGCGTCTTCGACAAAGTGGCCGAGCCTCCTCGGCCACTTGGCGGGGTACCTCGGCAAGTTGGTAGGTGGCTCGGCAAAGTGGTAGAACCTATAACCATTTGGCGGGGTTTGTATGGCGGCCGTCTTGCGGCGTTTTCCCTCGTTCGTCGTTTCTCCGTCGATTCTTACGTCGATTCTTCGGTCTTCGGGCTTAGTTTTGCTCGGTAAAGATTAGATTGTGTTTGAGTCAGTGCGATCAACTTTGAGCTTAAGCGGCCCGTTTGCATGGCGGACTAAGTACGGTTGATCGATCTGCGTCAGCGTTTGAGTTTAGTCAGCTTCGACGTCGTTTCATTGGCTCGTGCGCTGGAGCTCACTTTATCTTCGTCGGCTTCGCTCTGGCGTTTTGTGGCGTGATCGTTTTTCGCGGCGTCGGTTTGTCGAATGGATCGTTAGTTGCCAACCCGCGTCCGCGAGTTTACGTTCGGTGCTTGATAAGCAATTTTTATGCCTACAACAGGCGTAGGAGCCAAGCGGCGAACCAAACAACCAGCAGCGCCAGCGAATTTTGCCATGCCCAGCAATTGAGCGCCAGCCATGTATTGGCAGCCAGCCATATGTGGCACCAACCCGGCCGTCTTATTGGCGCCCATGTGGCATGCATGGTATTGGCAGGCGTTAACTTGTAGCCTTAACGCGCAGTCTGCGCCGCCAATGTCAGCCGCTTCAGCCGGTGCCTCACCACTCGTCGGCGTCCTTCTCCCCTTGTGGTGTCGCTGTCTGCCTAAAGAGAAAGAAGAAAAAGAATTACAAAACCCTCGTGCACATACCTCGTTGATCGAGACGAGGCAGCATGCGAGAAAAACAAGGCAACCTGATAAAAGAGGCCTAGGTCAAGAAAAAAGAGGGTTTGTGGGTATTTATAACAATCCCACATAGACCCAATCCTCTTTGAACAAGGACTCCTATTTGGCAAGTAGGAATTCTAATTGGGGCCCAAATCAATCTAGTGGGACTCTAATCAGGCCCTAATTGAGGTCCTAGTGGAACCTTATCGGATATCAAAACAATGCCAAATGGTCCGTTAATTGGCTCCCTACTCCCTCCAGCTATATTTGGAAAATTGAAGATTTATTGGGGATAACACCCGTGGTTATGGCCAATCAGCAGCGTCACCTAATCCTACTCAGCGAGGATTACAGTATAAGCTGTTGCCTAATTCATCGAGAAGTTCAGGAAGAATATTTTCACAAGAAATATTCTTAGGGATAACTTCGATCGTCACGGATAACAAGCCCAAATCAATCGTCGCCTAATCCTACTCAGCGAGGATTACAGTATAAGCTGTTGCCTAATTCATCGAGAAGTTCAGGAAGAATATTTTCACAAGAAATATTCTTAGGGATAACTTTCGATCGATGCGGATAACGACATGGAAATCAGCAGCGTCGCTAATCCTACTCAGCGAGGATTACAGTATAAGCTGTTTCTAATTCATCGAGAAGTTCAGGAAGAATATTTTCACAAGAAATATTCTTAGGGATAACTTCGATAGATGCGGATGGCACCGGCGCAAATCAATACGTCGCCTAATCCTACTCCAACTAGGATTACGGTATAAAGCTGTTTCCCAATTTATCGAGAAGTTCAGGAAGAATATTCTCACAAGAAATATTCTTAGGGATAACTTCGATCGTCGGATTCCATCGGCGTAAATCAGCGTCGCCTAATCCTACTCAGCGAGGATTACGGTATAAAGCTGTTTCCCAATTTATCGAGAAGTTCAGGAAGAATATTCTCACAAGAAATATTCTTAGGGATAACTTCGATCGGCGGATTGCATCGATGTAAATCAGCGTCGCCTAATCCTACTCCAACTAGGATTACGGTATAAAGCTGTTTCCCAATTTATCGAGAAGTTCAGGAAGAATATTCTCACAAGAAATATTCTTAGGGATAACTTCGATCGTCTTGGATTCCATCGGCGTAAATCAGCGTCGCCTAATCCTACTCAGCGAGGATTACGGTATAAAGCTGTTTCCCAATTTATCGAGAAGTTCAGGAAGAATATTCTCACAAGAAATATTCTTAGGGATAACTTCGATCGGCCGGATTGCATCGATGTAAATCAGCGTCGCCTAATCCTACTCCAACTAGGATTACGGTATAAAGCTGTTTCCCAATTTATCGAGAAGTTCAGGAAGAATATTCTCACAAGAAATATTCTTAGGGATAACTCAATAACCCTCAATTTTCTCTATTGTGGAACCTTAAAGAAGGATAAATTGGCCAATTACGGCGAGGCTTATATTGGCCGGACAAGCAGCTACCTCGAAAAGACTCCTCCCTTTGTACGAATGCCAATTAGATGCGTTCTGCTTAGGAAGGCCTATCGGTCCAACGATGCAGGAGCGGGAATAAATTCCTCCACTATGGATAATAGTACTCCGGCAAAAGTAATGCGATGCGGCCTTGACCAGCGTTGTCGCCAAAATTCTTGATCGCGGTTCCGAATCCACACGGTCAAAGCGTCGCACTCATAGGCAAGCTAGGGCGAGGTTGAAACCAAATGGTCTCTGTTTGACAAAGAATCCTCGGAGTATATCTCCATGAAAAGATCAGTCCTCGGCTGTGGTTAAACTAACGGCGTGCGTGATGCGGAAGAATTAGCCGATGAGGGTTACGAAACTCCATGTACTCAACGAGACAATATGCGTAGCAAGAGTTAGCGACATCTGGAAAAGTCAAAAGAATGCGATGGTTAAACAACAACCAATGGACCACGAGTTACAAACAAAACTCACCCATCGACTTCAAATCAAGATAACAAAGCGGTGGACAATAAATGCGACGAGTGATCTTATCGGGAATCCTACAAAGAAGCTGGATGATCTGAAAGAATCGAAGACTTGAAGCTTTCTTTTGGGACCCTCAGCGGTGAAGGCGGGAACCATCATGTCAAAGCATCGGACTCATCAGAATCGAGGCGAGACACTTTGGAGGGGTATCTGTAGGCATAAAAATTGCTTATCGGTGCCGAGCGAAACTTCGTGGCGGTGGGTTAACAACGATCCATTCGACAAACCGGCGGCGTCATAAAGCATCCGCATACAGCAGCGTGAAGCCGGTCGGCAAGCGCATAAAGTGAGTCGGCAAAGGCGTCGAGAGCCAATGAAGCGGCGTGCGAGTTGACTAAACTCAAGCGTTAATGACGGGATCAACGTGCAGTCCGTCAATGCAAGCGGGCGCAAATACGAAAGTTGATGAGACACGGACTCAAACCAGCGGCGACCTTCAGAACAAAACTAAGCGGGAAGACCCGAAGAATCGGCGAAGAATCGGCCGGAGAAAGCGGCCAGCGAAGCGAGGGGAAAGCATAAAGGCGGCGCCCGGCACTCGACAACAGCCGGTACCTCGGCACCAAGTGGCGAGGAGGCTCGGCCACTTTGGCCGAGCCACCTCGCTGACAGTTCAGTGGTAACCCTGATGTGGTAGGCACCCCCTCCATTGTATAAATGGGGGTGTCATCTTCGGAGTGCGGGATTTTGGGGGCTTCGGAGGTTGGATTTTTGGGGATTTGGAAGAGCTTCGGACTCGAAGAATTCTTGCGAGATCTCAGTGTCGGTATCCGGTCGACAGCAGCGAGTACAAGTGCGATCGGCCGGATCTACAAGCAAAAGTAGCAATTGGTCGAACTCTGAGATACCCTCTAGGTTAAGCTTAGTCTTAACCTCGGGGATAGCTGTGATTTCTCCTTGTAGATCTCACCGCTCGGCGATCCTCTCCTTAAGTGAGTGCGATCCCTTGATCCTCTCCTTAAGTGAGTGTGATTCCCTCGAGCCTCGTTTCCTTAGTGAAGCGAGCCCCTTTATCTGTAGTTCGAGAACCGGGTCTCTACTTGGATTGGAATTGCGGTGGTCCACGGACACAAAAGTCCCGACACGGGCAAAGAACCCGCATGGCGGGACCTCGATATAGCAGAGATCCTCGTGTTTGTTCAAAAGGATAAAAGTTGTAATCTTTTTGATTTTCATTGTAAGCCTTAAAATAAAGGCGATATTTCTCTTTGAATTTTGTTGTAGGCCAAAGAAGGCGTAAGCAAATTCAAATCAATGACAATCATCCCAACTTTACAGCGAACAAATTATGGCGACCACGATGGGAGCCGCGGCCCCAGTCGAGGAGGTCGTGCGTGCGCGGCCGTGATTCCTATCGGTGGAGGAAGAGTCGAGTTCGAGTTCGACCAAGAGAAGTTCGAGAGTACCTATCCTCTCCCTCCTCGGATCCGTTCCCCGGCTCCAAGAAGGTCTCGCTGCAGGAGAGCGATGGGCCTCCGATGTAGAGCCCGGGGCGGAGTCCGCCATTTGCCGGGTGGCGAAATCCGTCGGCGCGAAGTCGGATGGCGCGAGATGGGCGCCGATGATCGCCCGGCTCTCAAAGCGAAACCCGCCAAAGCGGCGACAAAGCATGGCCGCAAACTTGCCAAGGCCATGCAATCCATGGATGGGGTCGCTGGCGGATCTAAGAGTCGAACTTCTGCCCGAGGCTTCAAGTGATGAAGCGGTCTATCAAGCGTCAACCAGAGTGGGTCAGCGCGGGAACCGTTCCACACTCGGGGCGCTCCAGGAGCGCGCGCGCACTCGCTGCGCCAGCGAGCTTTAGTGCGGCAAGCTCGTGAAGCTGAAGAAAGGGCGGTAAAGCCACCAGCGTACCACGGGTTTGGAGGCCCAAGTCTATCGGTGCCCCAACCCGATTGCCCATGCTCTGTCACCGCACCTAAGCGAAGGCTATAAGCATTACAAACTTCGGCGTCAAAGTCCAAGACCGGCGGCACTTCAAGATCAAAGGTGCACGCACTTGAGCGGTGGTGAAGCGATTCCGTCACCACCACCAAACCAACTATCAGGATAAGCTTAGGTCCTCACGAAGGGATCGCGGGTTACTCCTCATCGGGAGGCTACACTGCGTTCGAGAAAGGGCGGGGAGATTCACGCAACTAACCGGATTAAAGATCGAAGTCAGAGTCCCCGAAACTTCGCTCACATAAAGTCAAAGGCGAGTTACTTTCGGTAGTCTTGACCATTCGGAAGGAGGCGGCTCTCGTCGATGGCGGCGGCGTTATACAGAGATCCGCCAACTGCGGATTGCTCCGTACCTGCAAACGGTACTTACCCGTGCAAGGGATAAGAGAAAATCTCGAAGGAACCCCTAAATTGATCTGATCATGCTTGTGCTCCAAGCTCATCAAGGCGGTGCTCTCGAATGCAATTGCGGCCAGAAACTCGAAGAGTTTGGTCTTCGAAGGCTTAAGCGCCCGGCCGAACCTAGGTCAAAGGCGATTCCGCAAAAGGATGACATCGAGAGGATGAGTTGCGAAGGTCACTAATAATATGACCCGACAAGAACCATCGTCCGCGGGCTATTCCGAGCGCATCGCGGCTAACTTCGTTTGCGGTCGGGACTATCCGGCGGTCTAGATCGATAAACCGAAGGGAATACCGGAGGATGATCGTCGGATATTGGCTCCTGTCGCATCTGATCATCACGTATCTAGCGAAGAAGCCCCAAAGCGCTTATGATGATGCAGATCAAGTGGCCAAAATGCTGACGAAGCGTTGAATAAACAACGGGAAAACTTCAAGTTAGAAATGGAGTTGGCCATGCGAGCGATGAGAAAATGCATGACCAACAGATCAAGCCTTGTGAAACATCAAGGTGAATCAGTCGGTAGCGTCAGCGTCGATGAAGATGATAGTGATTCGGTCGAGAGGAAGCACAAGAAGATGATAACCCTCACGAACCCGCTGCTGGGCAAAACATAGATGTTGTTGCTTTCGAGGCGAGAAGATCAAAGACTTGGAGAGCAAAATCAACTCATTGATTTCCGCTCAAGAAGTAAAAAAGGCGGTATTCCTTGCCCATACAGGGTGGGAATCAATCCGTGCCGTCGAAGTTTAACTTAATCAACTTCACACCATTCGGCGGGAAAGGTTCCCGGCGCGACGCGATTTATTTCAAGTCACACCTGAGTTATTTACGGCGCGAACCCACGATGGTTCGGTCATTCGTTAGCACCGCCGTGGAACGCCGAATGGTACCGCCGTCTCAAGCGGGGAGCATTCACGGTAGGGCGACATGGAGTCTAGCTTCCTTACCAATTTCTTTGATAGCGATACAGAGGTATCGTCGGGTTGATACTCGGCGAAGCGAAAAGCCGGAGAAACCGTCGATATCTTTGTCAAGCGATTCGAATAAGGCAATGAGCTGTCGGGATCAATATGAGAGAATTCATCCTCAAAACTGCCACGATAACTTATCGATAGATGTGCTTGAAGCAATGGAGTACAACACCATCGATAGCGTGGAAGGACTGAAAGGTTAAGTGGAGAGCAAGCCCGAGGTTCCTCAAAAGGAAAAAGCGAGGGTCGGTAGACAAGCGGAAGCTCCAGTAACTTTGTCCAGCGGCAAAGGGAAAAACAAGCCAAGGCGGTTCGCGAACAAGCGTTCAACAACCCGACAGCGGCCCGGCGGCAACGGTATAGCGAGCACAATCAGCGTGGCAACTGGGCCAAAAGCGAAGGCAGAGCCGAGATTCGAAGTCCTATTCCTTTAGGGACGGCGAGATTCTGGTCTCTTCAAATATCTTGTGGAAAATAACAAGATCAAGCTCCCTCAGATTCGAGAATCAAGAGGAGGCAATGAGCGAATGACCCAATATGCGTATCATAGGGCAGTTCATCACCCACTAAATCTGTTTGACCTTAAGGACAAAATCTAGGCTTTAATTGATGTAGGGTCATCACCATGAAGCCGTCCAAAGAAAGAAGGTCGAACAAATCGGTGTCCATAAGCTTTGGGTCGGTACCGTTGACATGGTTTGAACCTAAACCGGTGGTCAAAGTCGCGGTGAAGGCGGTGAATGGCGACCCACACAAACAACGCCCGAAAGGACTTGTATCATTATCTGACCCGAATGGCGAAGTCTTGTGGTCCACGAACCTACTTGAAGATGAGCAATGGGTAACCTCTTCTTGTTGAAGAAAAAGCGGCGAAGGAAAGGCATGCGTACCACCATATTACGGAGGGGCGATGAGCAGTGGTAACATTCCGGTAGAAGGAACACAAGCCCGCATACGAGGTGGACCGCAGTACAAATACAAGTACCACGAAATCTCGACCCAAATGCCAGGCGTATCGGTGGGGTACCAACAACACCCTCACTTTCGCGAAAAGATAAGCGACCACAGGAAGTTCAACTCGGCGGTCTCGATTCGGTCGCCCGATTGGAAGAGATAAGCCGGGAACGAACTCCCCATATAAACTTCGGCGTGATGGCACAATTTAATATTCCGCGGATCACTCTATCTGAGTTGTTGCGGTTATCAAAGAGAGCGAAGCTCTTCAAGAAGCCGGCGGCGATTGAGGTTTTCACTCATTGGCGAGTTCGGGGAGAGTCGGCCCGACAATGCAACCTTGCGACTAAACACTTCCCATCACTTTTACAAAGGAGGATATCACGGGAGGAATTCAAACACGATAGGCGCTATACTTCGCAGGGTATATTGGCTCCGGTGAAGTTAACGGATCCAAGTCGATCCGGGTTCATTGTGAGCATCATGCCCTAGCGCCTCATGTATCATCTCGAATTCACGCGGTGGTGGCATCAGCGAGCACAATGATTCTGGATTTAACACCGGGTCGCCCGCTTGGTAAGATCGGATAAAAGTCGAAATGGGGACTTAAAGTCAGAAGTCACTGCTATGTGATTGGCGAGGGACTTCCTATAACTTATTGTTGGATTGACCTTGGATCCACAATAATGTTATAGTCCCTCTACTCTTCATCGATGTCTCAAATATGTAGACCACGAATAATGAGTCAAGGCGGTGGTGCGGACAAACAACGTTTAAGGGGATGGAGAATTATTTCTTGATTCTCTCCTCACGGTAATGAGTCGGCGAATCATCGGTAGAATGCGGACAGTGAAAAGAAGGCGTGCGAAGCGGGCTTGGTTATAGTGGAGGTTTTGTTTTAAATGACATTGTACCCCTTGTAATCAATCTTGGCGATGAAGAATCGTCCGGGCACATGTGTATTGGCAAATTGCCGATGAATCAATAAATGGCGATTTAGAGTACCCTCTATCTTTGAATGATGTGATGGCGAGGTTTATACAATGATCGAGTTGCACACCCAACTTCGGTCATCTTACTTTACAAAAGCTTCTTTTGGACAACACTTCGTCATCCCACGAAGATCAAGTAGTGAAAAAGACTTGGTTTACGGAAAATGAGATCACGGTTCGATGCGAATCATTTCTTAGAAGAAGATGAAGATGATAATGGGCCTATCCTCCACACATTCGATATAGTCGAAGCAGGTATCATGAAGAGTTGGGGGTATGACTTGACGAGGGAAGGTCTATGTTTGGACGAGGCCCTCGAACCCCTCCTAAGCGGCATATGTCCCAGAGGGATAACTACTATGCATTGAGGGCGAGTTGGGATACGAATCCTCCTCGGAGAAGAATGCTCGTGGGCGATGGATAATAATCCACCCGGTGAGAGGCGGACATTAAATGCGATTCTTCGTGGGATTACGACACCGGCCTCGGACAAGCTTTTCAAGGCTTTGATGTCAAATATGGCTGTGATCGATCACTCTTGTTGAGAGTGATGAAGACATGCGGCATGGGAAGACCCATGGATCCATCAACTCCGAAGCGGTTTGGGGACGAGTTGAACAAAGAACCCCACTAAGGATGAGTAGTCGGGTCAATATGGGTGATGGAGAGCATCCTAAGCTCATTAACATCAACAATCGCTCCCCTCGGAAGAAAGGAAGAGTTGATTGCCCTAATCGGGGAGTATATCGATGTATTAGCACGGAGTTACGAGGACATGCGGGACTTCGACCTAATGTGGCAACACATGCCTCAACATCAAAGGATGTCAAACTGTCAAGCAACGCAAAAGCGGTTTAGATCCAAAATATTGGAGGCAATTGTTGTGAAGTGAAGAAACTCATAGAATGAGTTCATCGAGGAAATTCAACATCCGGTTGGTGGCGAATATAGTCCGGTCATGAAGAAGAATGGCTCAATTAGGATGCAGTATTAGATTCTGAGAGATCACGAGCGGCTTGCCCAAAGATGACTTTCCTCTTCCAATCACGATGTCATAGTTGACAACCGTGTGGATTTGAAAGAATGTCCTTTATGGATGGCTTTTGGGTATAATCAAATCAAGATGCACCGATGGCGTAAACACCGCGGCGTTGAGCAGCCATCGGCATATATTGCTACGGTCATGCGTTCGGCCTCAAAAATGCGGGGCAACATACCGGCGAGCAATGGCGGAGATTTTCGGGATCATCTTGGGAAAATGGTCTAATGCTCGTCGGCGATTTGGTGGTGAAAAGCCGTGACAAAGGAGATCACATCAAAGATCTTAGAGCGGTATTGAACTCATGCGAACTCATCGGCTAAAGATGAATCACCGCCAAATCCTTCCTTGAGATGTCGATGGCAAGTTCCGGCCGTGCGTCACCGACAAAGGAATCACGTCGATCGACAAAGTGAAGGCGATTCAAAATTGCCAGAAATCAGAGAACTTCGGGGGTTACAAGAGGCGATGGCATCCGGCGGTTCATATCGAACCTATCAGGAAGTGCCAACCGTTCTCAAAGTTGAATAAGAAAAGTGTCATATATTTGGGGCGGCTTGCGAGAGAAGGCATTGAAGAGATCAAATCGTATCTCGCTAAACCTCTGTTCTTGTTGCACGCTGCGGTCAGGCGTTTTGATCTCAATCAGGCGGATCACTTTCGTTAAGCGCTTACTACTCGCAAAGGCGGCGGCTGACCGCGAGCAGCGATGTATTACAGGCGAACATTAGTCGGTCTTTGAGTCGATATCAATGGTGAAGCGATGCCTTGCATTAGTGTTAGCGATTGAAAATCGCGGCACTATTTAGTCGGACGGGCGATTTATGTTATCTAGCGTGAATTCGGTCGGATATTTATATTGGCCGGCCTCGATGAGTTGGCGTTTGGCGAAATGGGCCTTGCTCTTGTCCCGATATGATGACTTCACGAAGCGATTTGCGATCTCTTGGCGCGGCCCGACAGCGGATGATTGAGCTATATGATGATCTTCGGATGAAGTCCGAAGTTAACACTACATCGCACCAACAAATATGGCGGTACTTTGGCCAATTCTCGAGACAGCGTGGCAAGTGCCCGGATGTTCTAAGATTTCAGGAGTCGGGGTTGTCTTAGTTTCCCAGGGAATCATGTCATGCCCGTGCTTATTCACTCGAACCTTGCTCTAATAGCGTGGCTGAATACAATGCGCTACTTATTGGACTTATTCGCCAAGGAGGGGTCGAATATCTCGAAGTATCTGGCGATTTGCAATTGATAGTTAAGCGGTTCGTGGTGACTTCTGAAGTAGGAATCGGATCTAATCCCTATCATCGGATAGCCGTTGAAATGGCGGACTCATTGAAGAGTTTTCATCGAATATATCAGCGCCTCAAAAGCGCTTATCGCGGATGCTGGCGTTAAGCGTTGTGTTAGCACAACCTTAGAGACCGAGCAACTAGTTACGGTCGGGACTCACCAACTCTTAGTACCATTATCGATGAAGTACAAGAAGATAAGGGGGTAGTTACCAAAAGTACATGCAACCCAAGTTGGAGCCGAGATTGGCTTTCCTATCATCGACTATGTCTTACATGGCATTAGGAAGAGCGTGAAGGAGAAGTCAATCCGGCGAAGAGCTCCAAGATTCTTTTATGACACTCAAACCCGGGCGTTATATAGTGAAGTGCGATGGTCTTTACTCCGTGCCTTTCAAATAAGAGGGCGAGAAGAGGTCGCCGAGGAAGCGCCGGTGAATGTGATGTTGCGCACCGGCTGGTCCCAAACTCTGATCGAATCGAGGAGAATGGGCTGCTTTTGGCAACAATGGTTAGCAGCCTTGATGAAATGCAGCTCGAAATGCCCGCGTGCCAAATTCCGCGAATTATATGCATCGGCCTCGGGCGGTTGCATCCCGCCGACATCACGGCCATTGAGAGACATGGGGAATGGGCGTCGTAGGTCCCATTTTCCTCCGTCGGTCAAAGCGTCGGTTTATTCTAGCGATCACCGACTACTTCTCCAAGTGGGTGAAGCAATCAGCTAAAAGAAGTCAAAGGCGAGTCGGTCGTCAAATTTATCAAACACCATGTCATCTACGAGCGCGGTGTTCCAAAGGTCGTCCATGACAGCGGTCCCCAATTTATCGAATTCCTTCATCGGGTTTTTGAAAAGTTCAAAATACAAGATGTCACCGTCGGCGGCCTATAATCCGGCGGCAAATGGGTTAGCGAGGCATTCAACAAGGCGATTATTAAAATTACAGCCGAAGCTTGTGAAGAATAACAAAGCGAGGCGGGGATGATAAACTTCGGAGAAGCACTCACGGGCATATCGCTGCTTGCATGCGCCGCATGGCTAGGCGACCGTACTCCACAGTTTACGGTGTGAAGCGGTTCTCCGTTGAAATCAGATTCGTCGCCGCGCCAGCTTTCAGAGATGGCGGCAGAAGAACAACATCAAAAATGTCTCGAAGAGCTTGAGATGTTAGATGAGAAGCTGCCTGGAGGCTCAACAATGCATTGAGTTCTACCAAGCTAGGATGTCGAGGGCTTTCAACAAGAAAGTTCGACAGAGAACCTTTAGAAGGAGATTTGGTCCTCATTTGCCGGACTAGATAATCCTCACTTCAAAAAGAAAGGTAAATTGAACCTAAATGGGAGGGTCCGTTTATAATAGAAGCGGTCTACTCAATAGTGCATATCGCCTAATAACACAAAATGGCGGCCAGGCAATTAATCTTAGATAAATGGGAAGTTCTGAAGAAATACTACCCTTAGTATCTTGGGATAACCCGTTCAGCGGGAAGTTCCTCGTGGGATGTGTTACCCACTTTCCTTGAGGATAACCCTAGATTTATCCTCCATCATAATTTCCCTCACCGACCAAATTCCTTGGCGGTGGGCCTACAATTACCGATACATTGCCACAATCTCCTCTTGATTCACTTTATGAACAAGAGGCCCAATTAAAATCCCTTCTGGGAGATAGAATATAAAATTCTTCCTCTCCAGCGTAAATCCTTTCGTGATAAGCGGAAGGGTTCTTTCCATCTTTCATCTTAGGTAGCCGGTAGGGGTATCTTGGGGATTTCGAACCGGGTAGTCGGTGAAGGTCACGAGTCTTTTGGTTCTCGGGAGATCCACTCTTAGTTCCATTTTCATCTCGGTAGCGCCGGTGAAGGTATCTTGTAGGGATTTTCGAACCGGGTTGTCCGGTGAGGTCGCTGAGTCTCTTCGGTTCTCGGTGGAGATCCACTCTTAGTTCCATTTTCATCTCGGTGGCGCCGGTGAAGGTATCGTGGGATTTCAGACCGGGTTGTCGGTGAAGGTCGCGAGTCTCGGTTCTCGGTGGAGATCCCTCTTAGTTCCATCTTCATCTTAGGTAGCGCCGGTGAAGGTGCAGGCCGGATTTTCAGACCAGGTTGTCCGTGAAGGTGCGCTGAGTCTCTTCGGTTCTCGGAGTGGAGATCCACTCTTAGTTCCATCTTCATCTCGGTAGCGCCGGTATCGCCGAGATTTTGGACCAGGTTGTCCGTGAAGGTCGCTGAGTCTTTCGGTTCTCGGTGGAATCCACTCTTAGTTCCATCTTCATCTCGGTGGCGCCGGTGAAGGTATCTTGAGATTTTCGAACCAGTTGTCCGTGAAGGTGCACGGAGTCTTTAGGTTCGGAGTGGAGATCCACTCTTAGTTCCATCTTCATCTCGGGTAGCCGGTGAAGGTATCTTGTAGAGATTTTCGAACCAGGTTGTCCGTGAAGGTCGCTGAGTCTTCGGTTCTCGGTGGAATCCTCTTAGTTCCATCTTCATCTTAGGTAGCGCCGGTGAAGGTATCTTGGATTTATTTTGAGACCAGGTTGTCCGTGAAGGTCACACGAGTCTCTTCGGTTCGTAGTGGAGATCCACTCTTAGTTCCATCTTCATCTTAGGTAGCGCCCGTGAAGGTATCTTGTAGGGATTTTGGACCGAGGTTGTCCGGTGAAGGTCACAGTCTCTTCGGTTCAGTGGAGATCCACTCTTAGTTCCATTTTCATCTCGGTGGCGTGAAGGTATCGTAGGGATTTTCAAACCGGGTTGTCGGTGACTGAGTCTCTTCGGTTCTCGGGGAAGATCCACTCTTAGTTCCATTTTCATCTTAGGTAGCGCCCGTGAAGGTATCTTGAGATTTTCAAACGGGTAGTCCGTGAAGGTCACGAGTCTTTTCGATTCCTCGGCAAAGGAATGCTGGTGCCTCATCGGAAATAGAACACATTCTTCCTTTCCCACCTCAATCAATCTTCTGCGGTTCGGTCATTCTCGGTCAAAGAAGACACCAAGATTCATCTTGGGGCATTTTATCGAAGCCTAAGAAGGGATAAAGCCAGCGCCTCCTACCCAGCGTTGCGGTTTAGTCTTTCTCCGATTGAAGAAGACACGAGTTGATTACGGGGCATTTTATCGAAGCCTAAGAAGGGATAAAGCCAGCGCCTACCGCAGCGTTGCGGTTTAGTCTTTCTCCGATTGAAGAAGACACGAGTTGATTACGGGGCATTTTATCCGAAGCCTAAGAAGGGATAAAGTCAGCGCCTCACCGCAGCGTTCGGTTTAGTCTTTCTCGATTGAAGAAGACACGAGTTGGATTACGGGGCATTTTATCCGAAGCCTAAGAAGGGATAAAGCCAGCGCCTACTCCGCAGCGTTGCGGTTTAGTCTTTCTCGATTGAAGAAGACACGAGTTGGTGCAGGGCATTTTATCCTGAAGCCTAAGAAGGGATAAAGTCAGCCCCTACAGCGTTGCGGTTTAGTCTTTCTCCGATTGAAGACACGAGTTCGATTACGGGGTATTTTATCCGAAGCCTAAGAAGGGATAAAGTCAGCGCCTACCCAGCGTTGCGGTTTAGTCCTTTTCGATTGAAGAAGACACGAGTTGATTAAGAATTTGATCGAATCCTAGCGAGGGATAGGCCGGCGCTAACTGCAGCGTCGTAGGTTAGTCTTCGAGTGAAAAAAAGCGAAGCATTATTCAACATCAGCGGCATTAAGTGCGAGAGTTTCATTCTTTTAGCGTTGTGTGTAGAGAGGAGTTTAGATAATCTACATGCTAGCCCGACTCAAGCGGTAGTTGGTAAAGGCTCATCAAACCCGTTGAGGGGGGTTGGCCATAACCCTAAAGTCAATGCCTCACCGGCGTTGCGGTTTAGTCTTTAGATTGAAGAAGACACGAGTTGATGCAGGGCATTTTATCCGAAGCCTAAGAAGGGATAAAGCGCCTCCTACCCAGCGTTGCGGTTTAGTCTTTCTCGATTGAAGAAGACACGAGTTCGATTAAGGGCATTTTATCGGAAGCCTAAGAAGGGATAAAGTCAGCGCTCCTGCAGCGTTGCGGTTTAGTCTTTCTCAGATGAAGAAGACACGAGTTCAATTACGGGGTATTTTATCCGAAGCCTAAGAAGGGATAAAGCCAGCGCCTACAGCGTTGCGGTTTAGTCTTTTCGATTGAAGAAGACACGAGTTGGGTGGGGTCGTGAAACCTAAGAAGGGGCGAGTCTCGTGCCGCAGCGTTGGGTGGTCTCTTGCGGTAAAAGTCTGAAACCTATGTATTCAATATCATAGCAACAAGTCTAGAAGAGTTTCATTCTTTTAGCACAACGCGTCGCGTCTTGAGCGGATCTTGATAATCCATGCGCTAGCTGACTCAAGCGGTGGTTGGTAAAGGCTAATCAAACCCGTTGATGGTGAGGTTTGCCAAAAATCCTATAAGTATTATGGTTAATTATTTACGAGTAAAGAATCATAATAAATAGTGAAAGGGATGGATCTTATTCATTTAAAGCAAATATAGAAGGAGCTACAATTATCGAGACAATTGATTCAAGCAAAGTTATGATAATACATCTTAGTAAAGTAATGACACGGGTGAACAAAGAAACGAGAAAAGTCTCGACACATCGGACTTCATTGGCGCAATCGGTAATGTGAAGGAAGCAAGGCCGGCCTTGGCCGGTGACTAATTTTTCCTCTGAGCACCACTCAGCATTCTAATGTAGTTTACACAACTATCACTAAAACCATTATAAATACGCTCTATGTGTTCAATTCTAGCCTTCTCTTGTTTTATCTTTTCCTCATTTGGACCACTACTTAATTGATTTACGCCGAGCTTGCGACTCACTCTATGTGTTCAATTCTAACCTATTGTTCCTCATTATACTTTTTATTTTTTCCTCAAAGCTAATTCAATCATATTTGAAGTATA